>CM062817.1:752005170-753205170 GCA_031772625.1 Pinus tabuliformis
AATTTTCTCTCTCTTCTCTCCTCCCTTAGGCCTTGCCATTGAAGCCTTTTTATACTTCTCCTAAAGTAGTTTTTTAGTTGGAAATTTGTTGGGAACAGTTAGGCCACAGGCACTAATAGGTAATCAACAGGTAAAACCCGCGATCTTCATCCGAAATTAAGGAAATTTAATTTTTTGAAGTGTTTTAAGACATATACGTGGGTTGGGTATACACAGACCCACGTACACACATGTTTAGCTCAGGGCAATGTCGCGTATAGGGAGTAAAACACTGTTTTTTAAGTATTTGGACCAGGTCTGGAAGGAGGGGTTGCCCAAGACCATGAGTGTAGCATCACAAACATCAAGAGTGAGATTTGGAGCTATAATATATGCCCCCTAATATATGAGGTTAAAAGGGGTACATGATGGCCGAAATATATTATGTAAGTGCATGGAATGGAAACCTGTCAAAATCAGAGAAGGACTTCACTAGAGTTCAGCCTACCAAGCCACAAAAGGAGATCAGAAAGAAACACTGTCTGAGGTAGGCATACCCATGCTTAGAGAAAGTAAAGAATGTCCACATATCAAGTACAAGTAGATTGATCAAATATACAAGTGTGAAGCACTGGAAGATACACAATGGATTATCTAATCACAATCGAACAAGTAGATGTCTGAATATCACATTAAGAATGTCAATGATGCTGAAGGATGAAGCGCATCACTGATATCAAAGGCTAATCCCAAAAGTACCAGATGAACATGATGGAGTAAGATGGTACTACACTACAAACTCAGGTGCCAGCATATAGAATGTCACCATGAATGACTGCAACATATAAAGTGGAGTGGTATCAACTAGCAGCAATAGGAGCAACTGTCAAGTGAACCAATGAATGCTGATACAACCTGAGGTCTTCACTGATCACCTTGGTACATTTCTACAGCATGGGAATAAATGATCTGAATTCGACCATGTGAGAAATCATTTGATTACCGGTCATTGATGTATACGTTAACAAATGCGAGACTACTCACTAATAATGATAATGAACGTCAAGGTACCCAGTACAATCTAATGAGTGTGAATAGATGAGCTAGAGTCGAACACCTGTAAGAATCTATCAATCAAGAGACAATGATGATTTCCCACTGTCGATAGTGAAGGATCTGCCACTAATGACTGCAAACCCCAAGGTACTACCAAAGGGACTCTAGATCTTTGCCCCAGAGCAATGAGTCGTAGTTGATAGGGAAAGATCCGTTAGAAGGAAGGCATTAAGGCATCCTTCATCAATCTAGTGTTAATGTAACCCGTAGGCCAATAATGTGGAACGAATCAGACGAAGAAAGATTTAGTAACTCGATCGAAGCACGTTTCTGGTGTACACAAGATGTGGCTAGCACACGACAGAAACCCTCTGAACCAACCAATAATGAAAGCTGACACAGAGGCGAGGTATCCACCAATAGGGTCAAATGGAAACCAAGGTACTGCACAAATCCCAATGTGTGATAGTGTAAGCTGATGTCGAACACAAGGGAAACCACTCAGTCAAAGACCCATGATACTGATCGATGTTGAGCACAAGGTGACCTATCAATAATGAAAATAGGGCCAGGGTGCAGCTCTAGGCCTGTCCTCAGAGCAAGATGTCGTTGTCAATAAGGACAAGACCTGCCAGCAAGAACTCAATGAGGACCTTCTCAAACCGACATGAGTAAAGGACCAATATAACTGATGTGATGATAGACAATATACTGATGACAAGGAATGGCCGACTGAAAAATGAGTCAAGAGACACCACAGAGAGGCTGACTCAGGCTAACTTCCCTTGAACAAAAGCACGTATCAATGTGACTATGTGGCAGCATATGATGACTTTGTATAAGTTCTCCATGCAGGAGGTATGAATGAACCCTCCATATGATTGGAAGAGATAACCAATCAGGGGAGAACTGACTCAATAACAAGGTTGAGGCGTACCTAAGTCAAACTAAATCCCGCCCAAACGGAGGAGACTTTGTTTTGAGTGCTTTTTTCAATGCAACACGACTGACTCTAGCTACCAATAATAAGTGGAAATACTATCCTGTTCCAGCTCTTTTTGGAATATATAATTTTTTGTCTTTTTCTTTAAGCTAGAAAAAGAATAAAATAATGCTATAGTACAGTGGAAATAACGAGTGTCAGTGAAACATATGATCTAGTTCCTGGGATTGGAACATTCCTATGCTTAATGCAGAGTGGTGAAAACTAGTCAAAGACACTCAAAGGTGTGTTCCTTCCATGGATCAAGGTATGTCAAGCTGCAACAGTCAAGGGCATGCAAGTTTGATTTTGCAGTCGTCATGGTCAAAATTTTGCTTAAACATGAGTCCAAGTGAAGCTGGCTCAAGGCCAAAAGGTGAAAATGGTCAAAATGCAATGCAGTAGTACAACTCAACACAAAGGAGCCTCTAGGGTGTAAGGCCAGAATGAAGCAGAGAAGCAAAGAGGAATGAGTCTTCAACACATAAGTCATGGCGAGACTACAGAGGACTCCCGAGCCTACTCAAATCGAAGCAGCATGGGCAACAAATGTCAGTGAGGTGCTAACTACGATGCCAATGAAAAGGATGGCTCTACCATTGTGTCATGATTTAAAAATCGGTGAGTGAAGGTGGCTTATGAACCATAACACGATGGGATCGACCCTATGGCAAGTGTATCGGCAAATGGAGGCTAGTATGCATAATGCAATGGAAAAAATGGCTTCCCTAACCTATATGCCAGTAAAAAATGATACCTGCCATGACGGGTCAGCAGTCATGGAACCATCTCGAAACTGTCGAAAAAACATCCAAAATGTCCTGAAAATCAAACCATTCTCGACATTCCAAGCTCCCAAGTTAAAAGTTACATGAGACAAAACAAAATCAAGATTTGAAAAAATTTTGCATTTTCAAAGCTTATATAATAGTCTTTTGACTCACCATTATCATCATTTGGTTTGAGAGCAAAGAAGTGGAGCAAAAGGAGCAAGCGTTGCCATTCACCAAAACCAACCATTCAAATTGTCCCAAAATCACCAGGTAACACTTAAACTTATCTTGCATTCCATTGTGATTGGTTTTAGAATTTTTAATTTATGTTTTACCGTTGAATTTTTGTTAAAAATTTCGTCACGGTGTATACACGGGTTCGATATATAAAACCTGTGTATACACAGGCCCTACAGGTGATCGTGTGTAAAAGGGACCCGCGTATACGCCGTGAAAACTTCAAACAAAAAATCTAACAGTCTAAATTCATTTTTTCTTCAAGATGCCAGTCACATGGAGATAAATAGAGCATACCTTAGTGGATGATGAGGTTATGAATGATCCTAAATCTTTTGATGCCTTACGAGGATGTGGTTTTCTAAAGTTCTTTAAAATGCCGAATATGAAAGCAAACACTCACCTACTTGACATGCTCATTCACTACTGGAGAATCGAAGATGACACGTTTATGATTGATCAAATGCCACTCAGGATAGAGGTTGAAGATATTTATTTCATCACTAGCCTTTCCCGGAGGGGAGAGGTGGTACATTCCATGGGCAGATCATCAGGCAATCTCTCCATCGAGGACTACGTACATATCTATTGCCCGGTCATCCTTAAAAGGTTGGAAGTCAAATTCCAATCAAACATGTGGAGATTTTATCTTTGAGAATAATCATGTTCACCATAGCTAGAGTGAATGGATCAACTTCTTTGCACTAGGCATTGCGGCTAGCCATGAGCTTGGCGGTAGACTACCTCACCACTGTCTTTGATTGGTGTACTCCTCTTCTTACTAACCTGAAGAGCCAGCTTACCTCTACCAAGAAGGGACAGACCAAAATCTTCAGATACGGAATGATATTGTGCTCTTTCTTCTTTGAAAGGGTCCCAACACTTCGTCCTAGAGTACAAGTTTCGATCAGCACCCCACGAGATCCACACATGGGCAGGTGGGATGACTTGATGAAATGTCTAGGAGGTGGGGACATTCCACGCACTGCTTTCGACGATGACTTCTTCTCCTGGTGGGAGTAGCAGATCATTGCCATAGATGTCTACCCTTATGCGTTGGGTTGGATTTCTGAGGAGATCCCGATCTAGTATTATCACCGACCACAGCATGGGGCGACATAGGTAACAAATATTTTTAATTTTATGATTTTTTTGTGATTTTTCAAATATAATAATAAAATTTGAAAAATATTTTTGATAGGATTCAAATGATTAATATGATGATCATGTTCCAGATATTGGGCCAGTGCGACTAGATGGGTTCCCATGGCATGGATGTCGCAGCCGAGGGGCCGAAGAGGTGGCTGTAGACATAGAGCGACTTCTACACACTATTCAGCGGCACTTGCTGAGACTAACTCACCAAGTCTTGATGGAGGCCGTAGAGGATCTCCCTATAGATATGTAGCGTCATGTGCTCGTGGGTTCGCACTCTTAGGTGTGTGGGCAAGGCAGTAGTTGCATACTTAGCCGCTCATCCTGAGCCGGGGAATTAGATGTACTGGAAATGATTATGGGCATTTGAGTCCCAATTTTTGTATATTATTTTGGACACACTTATGTACACTCAAGATGCTTTATGATATAATATATATATATATATATATAATATATATATAATATATATAATATATATATATATATATATATATATATATATATATATATATATATATATATATATATATATATATATATATAATAATATATATATATATATTATTATATATATATATATATATATATAATAATATATAATATATATATATATAGTTCTGACTTTTTTATGCTTGATTTGATTGTGATGAATGATTGATATGCTAGTTTAATGCTTGATTAGCGATAGAATCAGCTAACCAATTATGAGATCTTGGAATGTACAAATAATTAATGTAAGTAAAGGATCTTTGCAACAACCTCACCCTTAAATATTATCGATATAAACATGGATCCCTTACCTGATAAATGTTATTCAGTTGTGACACTATCAATTGTGAATCAAGATAAACTACCAACGAATCGATTTCATAAGAAATTGCTTCGGATAGTAAATTAATGACGGTAGTATACTCAGAAATATTATTTGAAGCAAGACCAATGCATACTCCTCTTGACACCATCAATTGACCAGTTGGATGGCAGATAACCCAAGTTGTGGAAGCAAGGTTCCGTGTGTGCCGACTAGCACCATAGGCGAATCCAAAATAGACCAAGTCATCCATCAACACCTACCACAGCAGACCAAAAAGTGTCAATATCAAAAAAATCTCAATAAGATATGTACAAATATACAAAATGTACAAAGAAGTCATTTCCTAGCTGCTACTTAAGTAAAGTACTTCTTGAGGTAGAGCCCATTTAGGGGCTCTGCCAACTTGTTTCCTTCAAAATCGATTAACTAATATGCCCCTTTTTCTAAAAATCGTTTAATTATAAAGGGACCGTACCACATAAGTTTGAACTTGCCTACCCCCAAGGTGTCCTTATCCTGGTCATAGACCAAGACAAGGTTGCCGTCAGAAAAGACTCGAGGATGGACAACTTTATCATATTAAGTTTTAACCCTTTTCTTATGAGCCTCATTGATTGTGGTGGCATCTCGGCGCTGCTCATCAAGATGCTCCAAATGAAGGAGGTGCTCTTCGAGACTAGAGGTCTCGGGAAAGAGCTCAACAGCTAACTTAAGAGATGGAATTTTGCATTCAATAGGAAATATAGATTCCATCCCATAAACTAACTGAAAAGGTGTAAAACCTGTAGCAGTCTTTACGGAGGTTCGGTATGCCTAAAGAGCCAGATACAACATAAGATGCCAATTGGACTGATTTTTGTCGATCGTCCTTTGCAGGATTGTCTTAAGGGTTTTGTTCACTGCCTCAACCTATCCATGGTCAGTGACAATCTCTCTCGGGATACCGAACCTTGAGATAATCTGATTAAAAAGGAATAATTCCGCTATTTCACTATCATTTTTATAAGTGGGCATGGCCTCAGCCCACTTTGTGAAGTAGCCTATAGCCACGATAATGTACTTGTGATTCGCTACTGAAGGCAGATTACAAGTTGTAAAATCAATACCCCACTTAGTAAAAGGACCGACAGTGACAACGGGGTAAAGAGGAGTTGGATGTGTGCACATCTTTTGAGTATAGATTTGATAGGGGTGATAGCGTTTGACCGCTTCAACACAATCGTTGAAGAGTGAAGGCCAAAAATAGTCGGCACGCAAGATATGCTGGGTTGTAGCAAGCCCTAAAAGATTACCACCACAGGCTCCACTGTGGTAATCATTAAGCACTGACTCTGCTTCCTCTAGGGTTAAACAACGTCGAAGGATTGAATCAACCCCTCGACGACATAATGTGTCACCAATGATGAGATAGTTCTTAGCCAGGTGACGTAATTTTCGATGTTCATCCTTGGAGAAAGTAGAGGGGAAATTCGAAGTATGGAGATAGACAATGATATCTCCATACCAAGGGTCGAGTGAAGAGATGAGGAATAAATGTTCGTCGGGTAAAATTTCCTCATAAATAGTATCCTCTCCACAAGGAATCTCAGAAATAAACTTCACAAAAACCATAGATTTCTTATATTTGTCAGACAAGAATTCAAGATTGAATTCTTGTAAGATGACTATCCATCAATTATATTTGCCCCCAATCACTCACCTACTGAGGACAAATTGGAATGGATTGACCGTTGCTAAGACAAAAAATTTGCGTAGCAAAATATAATGACGGAGCCGCTGGAGAGCATGGATAGCTGCCAAAGCCAACTTCTCGACAGGGGAATAGTGAAGTTTAGGACCTATCAAGCATCGGCTCAAATAATAAATCGCATGCTCTATGAGAGCATCATCTTCCTGAATGAGAACCATACCTATGGTTGATTCTACTGTAGCGAGATATAAAAGGAAGTCCCTACCATAATCCGGTGGACTCAAAAGCGGGGCAAAGACTAATGCCTTTTTCAAGGCATCAAATGACCACTTTGCAAAGTCATCCCACACATATGGAACTCCTATACGTAGCAAATGCATAAATCCTTTGGTGATCTTGGCATAGTTCGCTATAAACCTTCTTAAGAAATTAGCTTTCCCTTGAAGACTTTTAAGTTGTCGAATTGAGGATGAGGGAGGCAACTGAATTATTGCCTCTACCTTGAAGGGATCAACCCAAATCCCTTCATTTGATATAATGAACCCTAATAACCGACCAGATGTCACCACGAAAACACAATTATTGGGATTCAACTGGATCTTGTAAAATCGACATCGCTCAAAAACCAATCGAAGGTGACTAGAATGATCAGTTCTCTTTCGAGAATGAGTAGCTAGATCATCCAAGTATGCTTTGATGATATGTTTAATGTCGTGGAAAGCATATGACATGGCCCACTGGAAAGTAGCTCTAGCATTTTTAAGACCAAAAGGCATTTTTCTGTATGCAGAGGTACCTTAGGGACATATAAAAGTTGTCTTATGTTGATCTTCAGGATAGATAGAGATTTGATTATAACCGGAAAAACCGTCCATGAAGGAGAAAATCTCATTGCCCGCACATTCATCAATAATTTGATCAATAAATGGCATGGGGTAATTATCTTTGGGACAAGCTTTGTTTAGGTCCCTAAAGTCAATGCACACTCGGATTGTTCCTTGCTTTTTATCCACAGCGACTGGATTAGAAACCCAATACGTAAGAGGAAGAGGGTATATGAAACCTGCCTTGAGCAACTTCTCTACTTCAGCTTTAATGGCTGCTGCTTTCCTAGGATTAACCGACCGAAGATTTTGACGAATTGGTTTGGAATTTCATATGTCTTGATCTCATGTTGAACTATGGATGGATCAATGCCAATCATTTCTTCATAAGACCAATCGAATACATCTCGAAATTCCTTAAAAAGGTTGATGTAAATTTGAATTTCTTCAGGGGAACATTCGGCTCCGATGAAGAGATTCTCGATCACACTAGGGTTCCTAGAGATGTTTATAGATATCATTTTTGAAATCACTGACATATTACCTTCGGCACGAAAGTGTGTTGGAGCCAAAGGATTTGATACCGTACAAACATCACTAGTAAAGAGCTCGGAGAACCTAGATTCTACTTCCTGCAATGGAGGAAGAAAATATGAACGATGGTGTAAATCTTCCCAAGGTCGATGTACACCCATCATTACTTCTAAGATCGCTTCCTCAGATGGTAAAACCATGTCTAAACAGTCCATAGCGGAGGTAGAATCAAGGGTCCAGGCTGGGGCCAGATCACCATCTAGCTCCTCCTCGGAGAAAGGAGTAGGATGGCTGTCTGAAAAGTTGACGATAGACTAATATCTGAGCTTTGCTGTAGGCATAGGAAATGCCATTCCACCAACTTGTCCTTCAGCTAATGTGGTCATAGTTGAAGGTGTTATCACCAAAATAGGACCCTGATAGGCTGCTGATCAGACTATCTCAGTGTAACTATTTCAAACCAATCTTTTGACTAAGGCTTAGCCTCCTTAGCCTGAGAGGGCTCTCTCAAAGGGTTATTGATTTTGACTATTAATAAGATGGCTAACTCTTGTGGAATAACATCAACAAATATGAAGGCTGGACAAACATTAAACTAATTCCCATTGGGCCTATGGAGTCAATCATACTTCAGTAAATAATGAGACTGCCTTTACATAGAAGTCAGGGCATTTAGCATTTAGATGTTCAGAACACAACTCATATAAAACCACAGTTCATACATGCATACAGGAAGTCAGAGCATGATCAATGAATTCTGAGTGATTACACATATATGCAACTGTAAAAGACATTAAGGAAAGAATAAATCACACATTCTAAACATGGAAATCCCTCATGAATCCTGAGAAGAAAAACAGCCAACTTATATTACTGAATTCTGTCTTTACATAAGCCAAAACAGTACTCTGTTTTATACAATATCCAACCCTTTGTACATCAGATGTTCTTCTATATATAGAGCTCTTTACATGCTTGGATTCCTTCCTCCATCATGAGGGGAATTTGAATTTACCATCAGTGACACCTATTCTAACCATAAAACAAGACTTTAAATGCATTTGACACCTAACTAGCAGTCCTAGAGACCTAATACAACTAGGAGTGTAACTCCTTATTATGATTACAACAAACTTATCTAAATATTTAAAACATTCTTTGACACCTAACACTCCATGAAGTCGAATTTGATGAAGCCTCCCACGTGGTCACCCAACTGCTGATGACAAACCCTAGACAAACCCTAGAAATTAGGGAACATGTTTCCCTGTTTTTAGGATTAGATACTTGAAAACTGGCACGTGGGACAGAGCCTTTATCTCTTCATCCATGACACATTTTACAAAACTGAAGGAGGTTTTTGTAGACCATGTTGTCTCGAACAAAAACCTCTCTTGGTTTTTTAAAAAATTCCTCCAGCTGTTCAGAATCTGTCCTTGAAAACCACGTGTCAAACAGGAAACTGTCCCTTGCTCTGTTCTGGCTGAAAAATAGGTCTTGGGACAGAGGTCATAACTTCTCGTACAAAATGTATTTGGAAAAACTGAAGGAGGTTTTTGTGAACCAATCCATGCTTAACAAAAACCTCTCTTGGTTTTTTTGAAACATCTTTTCTACCGCCTAGAATGAGTCTTTGAAAAATAGGTGTAAAACAGGAGATGAAAAACTGCACCTACAGCAGTTTCGTAGCGCAACTTTGGTCCTTCATTTCTCCCAGATCATAATGGATTTGAAGAAAGTGGAAGAGGTTTTTTTACTTTAGTATCTTAGGAAAAAAACCTCTTTCAATTTTCAGAGATGAGTTTTAAACTGCTCAGAAAAGCTTCTGGAAGTTAACTAGTAAAACAATTTTTTCTGCTGAAACAGGCTGCTACAGGGGTTTCGTAGCACTATGAAAACACTGATTTCGTAGCGCAAAACAGGATTTTTACACTGTCTGCGCTACGAAAACGTAGATTCGTAGCTAGTTTCAAAATTTCTCCGAAATTATGTGAGATATGTCTTCTAAACACATGGTGAGGCTTCTAGGACATGGAATGAGGCTATCAAACTTTATTTGAAGATGGACATGAGACTCTAACCCTATGACTTAGACTCTAAAACATAAAAATGACTTCACCATGACTTGACCATGACTGATACAAGAATTGATAAACCATGTAAGTTGTCCAAATTTTTTAAGGAAGTTTTACCGTGATAACAGTGGCTCCACTAGGGATAGTGTGCCCTTGTGGTACATTAAGAACCTGTAGCTCCAGTGCCGCTATCCATCCTCTAGAAGACAACTTTGAACTTCTGCCCAATTTGCTCCTCAAGCCTTTAATTCTTTCTGAATGAAGAATTCCAACTGCACCTACTGAAACAGATGCTCAGTCAACCTACCCTGAGCTTTATTTGCACATTCCTACCTACCCTATCAGCTGCAATCTCCACTTGTAGCTCAAGGAACATGAAACTTCCAATAAAGCCAATCAATTGTCCTTTCTGATATTGGAGGCTCTTGACTGCATTCAACCTCAAAATAACCATGATAGTGAGATGACCAAATCAAATTATAATGTACCTGATCTTCATAATGAAAATGAAAATGAAATACTGGTGTGCAAAGCTTTGCCATGTATTCACTTAGAGGGTCAAAGAAGACATGATTATTTTGATGATCATCATAACACTCTAAATCTTCAGACAACTGATTCTCAACCAAAGACCCCTTTGATGTGCTATCCAACTACCTTTTTGCATGATTCCCACAAACAATGTAATTTTCTTCATTATTATGATTACTCTTTGATGTAAGCTGCTGCAAGGAATTACAAAAATGAACAAACTTTTCCTCTGCCTGAGGGTTATAAAAAATTTCTTCCAGTATTTCTTCTTGTTTTTGTAATCATTTTTATCTTCATTATGATTCGAAGACTGAGAATACTGCTGCATCTCTTCATTCATATCAAAGGATGAAACATGGTTTTCACAAGTAAACCCCTGCTGCTCTTCATGCTGCGTTTCATGAGATGTTATACTTTCTTCTTGGTGCTGAAATGCATTGTTATGAAGAGCCTCTAAAATTTCTTCATCCATAAATTCATCATCATCATAACAATCCTCCAAGTATTGAATAAGACTTAAAGAATGTCTACAGCAATCTTTGAGCAGCAATAAGGAAGGATAACATTCTTTATACATCTCATAGAATTCATCATGAAAACTAGCAAGCGAATATATTGAACCATTTTCCAAACTTTTATACCAAGACCATGCTTTTCCTTCTAAAGTGGTCATAAACATCTTCATGAGACAATCTTCAGGGAAATGAACCTTAAGACTGCGTACATACATATGAAACCTAACCAAATGAAGAGCAGCATCATCTTTCTTTTCATCTTTGAATATTGGAAGATCCTCTAACCAATCAACCTTTGGCATAGGATTTGGAAAACCAGGAATATGAGACCGATTCATAGGAGCATACCTGGCATTCATTCTTGCAGTGTAACTTATCTTGTAACTTCATCAAGCTATTGATCTTCTGGCAGTGGAGTCACCTTCTAATTTCTTATTTGATGTGTGGAGTCGCCAAGGTAGTTTTGCAGCCTCAAAAACCTTCTGAGCTCCTGCTACCTTCAGAAGTTCAGCTTCATGATTTCGGGAATGAATAATCTTCGGACTCCCGGCAGACACACCAAAATGTTATCACCAAAATAGTACCCTGATAGGCTGCTAATCAGACTATCTCAGTGTAACTATTTCAAACCAATCTTTTGACTAAGGCTTAGCCTCCTTAGCCTGAGAGGGCTCTCTCAAAGGGTTATTGATTTTGACTATTAATAAGATGGCTAACTCTTGTGGAATAACATCAACAAATATGAAGGCTGGACAAACATTAAACTAATTCCCATTGGGCCTATGGAGTCAATCATACTTCAGTAAATAATGAGACTGCCTTTACATAGAAGTCAGGGCATTTAGCATTTAGATGTTCAGAACACAACTCATATAAAACCACAGTTCATACATGCATACAGGAAGTCAGAGCATGATCAATGAATTTTGAGTGATTACAAATATATGCAACTGTAAAAGACATTATGGAAAGAATAAATCACACATTCTAAACATGGAAATCCCTCATGAATCCTGAGAAGAAAAACAGCCAACTTATATTACTGAATTCTGTCTTTACATAAGCCAAAACAATACTCTGTTTTATAAAATATCCAACCCTTTGTACATCAGATGTTCTTCTATATATAGAGCTCTTTACATGCTTGGATTCCTTCCTCCATCATGAGGGGAATTCGAATTTACCATCAGTGACACCTATTCTAACCATAAAACAAGACTTTAAATGCATTTGACACCTAACTAGCAGTCCTAGAGTACCTAATACAACTAGGAGTGTAACTCCTTATTATGATTACAACAAACTTATCTAAATATTTAAAACATTCTTTGACACCTAAAACTCCATGAATTCGAATTTGATGAAGCCTCCCACGTGGTCACCCAACTGCTGATGACAAACCCTAGACAAACCCTAGAAATTAGGGAACATGTTTCCCTGTTTTTAGGATTAGATACTTGAAAACTAGCACGTGGGACAGAGCCTTTATCTCTTCATCCATGATACATTTTATGAAACTGAAGGAGGTTTTTGTAGCCCATGTTGTCTCAAACAAAAACCTCTCTTGGTTTTTTAAAACATTCCTCCAGCTGTTCAGAATCTGTCCTTGAAAAACACGTGTCAAACAGGAAACTGTCCCTTGCTCTGTTCTGGCTGAAAAATAGGTCTTGGGACAGAGGTCATCACTTCTCGTAAAAAATGTATTTGGAAAAACTGAAGGCGGTTTTTGTGAAACAATCCGTGCTTAACAAAAACCTCTCTTGGTTTTTTGAAACATATTTTCTACCGCCCAGAATGAGTCTTTGAAAAACAGGTGTAAAACAGGAGATGAAAAACTGCACCTACAGCAGTTTCGTAGCGCAACTTTGGTCCTTCATTTCTCCCAGATCATAATGGATTTGAAGAAAGTGGAAGAGGTTTTTGTACTTTAGTATCTTAGGAAAAAAACCTCTTTCAGTTTTCAGAGATGAGTTTTAAACTGCTCAGAAAAGCTTCTGGAAGTTAACTAGTAAAACAGTTTTTTCTGCTGAAACAGGCTGCTACAGGGGTTTCGTAGCGCTATGAAAACACTGATTTCGTAGCGTAAAACAGGATTTTTACACTGTCTGCGCTACAAAAACGTGGATTTGTAGCTAGTTTCAAAATTTCTCCGAAATTATGTGAGATATGTCTTCTAAACACATGGTGAGGCTTCTAGGACATGGAATGAGGCTATCAAACTTTATTTGAAGATGGACATGAGACTCTAACCCTATGACTTAGACTCTAAAACATAAAAATGACTTCACCATGACTTGACCATGACTGATACAAGAATTGAGAAACCATGTAAGTTGTCCAAATTTTTTAAGGAAGTTTTACCGTGATAACAGTGGCTCCACTAGGGATAGTGTGCCCTTGTGGTACATTAAGAACCTGTAGCTCCAGTGCCGCTATCCATCCTCTAGAAGACAACTTTGAACTTCTGCCCAATTTGCTCCTCAAGCCTTTAATTATTTCTGAATGAAGAATTCCAACTGCACCTACTAAAACAGATGCTCAGTCAACCTACCCTGAGCTTTATTTGCACATTCCTACCTACCCTATCAGCTGCAATCTCCACTTGTAGCTCAAGGAACATGAAACTTCCAATAAAGCCAATCAATTGTCCTTTCTGATATTGGAGGCTCTTGACTGCATTCAACCTCAAAATAACCATGATAGTGAGATGACCAAATCAAATTATAATGTACCTGATCTTCATAATGAAAATGAAAATGAAATACTGGTGTGCAAAGCTTTGCCATGTATTCACTTGTAGGGTCAAAGAAGACAAGATTATTTTGATGATCATCATAACACTCTAAATCTTCAGACAACTGATTCTCAACCAAAGACCCCTTTGATGTGCTATCCAACTGCCTTTTTGCATGATTCCCACAAACAATGTAATTTTCTTCATTATTATGATTACTCTTTGATGTAAGCTGCTGCAAGGAATTACAAAAATGAACAAACTTTTCCTCTGCCTGAGGGTTATAAAAAATTTCTTCCAGTATTTCTTCTTGTTGTGTGTAATCATTTTTATCTTCATTATGATTCGAAGACTGAGAATACTGCTGCATCTCTTCATTCATATCAAAGGATGAAACATGGTTTTCACAAGTAAACCCCTGCTGCTCTTCATGCTGCGTTTCATGAGATGTTATACTTTCTTCTTGGTGCTGAAATGCATTGTTATGAAGAGCCTCTAAAATTTCTTCATCCATAAATTCATCATCATCATAACAATCCTCCAAGTATTGAATAAGACTTAAAGAATGTCTACAACAATCTTTGAGCAGCAATAAGGAAGGATAGCATTCTTTTTACATCTCATAGAATTCATCATGAAAACTAGCACGCGAATATATTGAACCATTTTCCAAACTTTTATACCAAGACCATGCTTTTCCTTCTAAAGTGGTCATAAACATCTTCATGAGACAATCTTCAGGGAAATGAACCTTAAGACTGCGTACATGCATATGAAACCTAACCAAATGAAGAAAGCATCATCTTTCTTTTCATCTTTGAATATTGGAAGATCCTCTAACCAATCAACCTTTGGCATAGGATTTGGAAAACCAGGGATATGAGACCGATTCAAAGGAGCATACCTGGCATTCATTCTTGCAGTGTAACTCATCTTGTAACTTCATCAAGCTATTGATCTTCTGGCAGTGGAGTCACCTTCTAATTTCTTATTTGATGTGTGGAGTCTCCAAGGTAGTTTTGCAGCCTCAAAAACCTTCTGAGCTCCTGCTACCTTCAGAAGTTCAGCTTCATGATTTCGGGAATGAATAATATTCGGACTCCCGGTAGACACACCAAAATGTTATCACCAAAATAGGACCCTGATAGGCTGCTGATCAGACTATCTCAGTGTAACTATTTCAAACCAATCTTTTGACTAAGGCTTAGCCTCCTTAGCCTGAGAGGGCTCTCTCAAAGGGTTATTGATTTTGACTATTAATAAGATGGCTAACTCTTGTGGAATAACATCAACAAATATGAAGGCTGGACAAACATTAAACTAATTCCCATTGGGCCTATGGAGTCAATCATACTTCAGTAAATAATGAGACTGCCTTTACATAGAAGTCAGGGCATTTAGCATTTAGATGTTCAGAACACAACTCATATAAAACCACAGTTCATACATGCATACAGGAAGTCAGAGCATGATCAATGAATTCTGAGTGATTACACATATATGCAACTGTAAAAGACATTAAGGAAAGAATAAATCACACATTCTAAACATGGAAATCCCTCATGAATCCTGAGAAGAAAAACATCCAACTTATATTACTGAATTCTGTCTTTACATAAGCCAAAACAGTACTCTGTTTTATAAAATATCCAACCCTTTGTACATCAGATGTTCTTCTATATATAGAGCTCTTTACATGCTTGGATTCCTTCCTCCATCATGAGGGGAATTCGAATTTACCATCAGTGACACCTATTCTAACCATAAAACAAGACTTTAAATGCATTTGACACCTAACTAGCAGTCCTAGAGACCTAATACAACTAGGAGTGTAACTCCTTATTATTATTACAACAAACTTATCTAAATATTTAAAACATTCTTTGACACCTAACACTCCATGAAGTCAAATTTGATGAAGCCTCCCACGTGGTCACCCAACTGCTGATGACAAACCCTAGACAAACCCTAGAAATTAGGGAACATGTTTCCCTGTTTTTAGGATTAGATACTTGAAAACTGACACGTGGGACAGAGCCTTTATATCTTAATCCATGACACATTTTATGAAACTGAAGGAGGTTTTTGTAGCCCATTTTGTCTAGAACAAAAACCTCTCTTGGATTTTTAAAACATTCCTCCAGCTGTTCAGAATCTGTCCTTGAAAAACATGTGTCAAACAGGAAACTGTCCCTTGCTCTGTTCTGGCTGAAAAATAGGTCTTGGGACAGAGGTCATAACTTCTCGTAAAAAATGTATTTGGAAAAACTGAAGGAGGTTTTTGTGAACCAATCCGTGCTTAACAAAAACCTCTCTTGGTTTTTTGAAACATCTTTTCTACCACCCAGAATGAGTCTTTGAAAAACAGGTGTAAAACAGGAGATGAAAAACTGCACCTACAGCAGTTTCGTAGCGCAACTTTGGTCCTTCATTTCTCCCAGATCATAATGGATTTGAAGAAAGTGGAAGAGGTTTTTGTACTTTAGTATCTTAGGAATAAAAACCTCTTTCAATTTTCAGAGATGAGTTTTAAACTGCTCAAAAAAGCTTCTGGAAGTTAACTAGTAAAACAGTTTTTCTGCTGAAACAGGCTGCTACAGGGGTTTCGTAGCGCTATGAAAACACTGATTTCGTAGCGCAAAACAGGATTTTTACACTGTCTGCGCTACGAAAACGTGGATTTGTAGCTAGTTTCAAAATTTCTCCGAAATTATGTGAGATATGTCTTCTAAACACATGGTGAGGCTTCTAGGACATGGAATGAGGCTATCAAACTTTATTTGAAGATGGACATGAGACTCTAACCCTATGACTTAGACTCTAAAACATAAAAATGACTTCACCATGACTTGACCATGACTGATACAAGAATTGAGAAACCATGTAAGTTGTCCAAATTTTTTAAGGAAGTTTTACCGTGATAACAGTGGCTCCACTAGGGATAGTGTGCCCTTGTGGTACATTAAGAACCTGTAGCTCCAGTGCCGCTATCCATCCTCTAGAAGACAACTTTGAACTTCTGTCCAATTTGCTCCTCAAGCCTTTAATTATTTCTGAATGAAGAATTCCAACTGCACCTACTGAAACAGATGCTCAGTCAACCTACCCTGAGCTTTATTTGCACATTCCTACCTACCCTATCAGCTGCAATCTCCACTTGTAGCTCAAGGAACATGAAACTTCCAATAAAGCCAATCAATTGTCCTTTCTGATATTGGAGGCTCTTGACTGCATTCAACCTAAAAATAACCATGATAGTGAGATGACCAAATCAAATTATAATGTACCTGATCTTCATAATGAAAATGAAAATGAAATACTGGTGTGCAAAGCTTTGCCATGTATTCACTTATAGGGTCAAAGAAGACATGATTATTTTGATGATCATCATAACACTCTAAATCTTCAGACAACTGATTCTCAACCAAAGACCCCTTTGATGTGCTATCCAACTGCCTTTTTGCATGATTCCCACAAACAATGTAATTTTCTTCATTATTATGATTACTCTTTGATGTAAGCTGCTGCAAGGAATTACAAAAATGAACAAACTTTTCCTCTGCCTGAGGGTTATAAAAAATTTCTTCCAGTATTTCTTCTTGTTGTGTGTAATCATTTTTATCTTCATTATGATTCGAAGACTGAGAATACTGCTGCATCTCTTCATTCATATCAAAGGATGAAACACGGTTTTCACAAGTAAACCCCTGCTGCTCTTCATGCTGCGTTTCATGAGATGTTATACTTTCTTCTTGGTGCTGAAATGCATTGTTATGAAGAACCTCTAAAATTTCTTCATCCATAAATTCATCATCATCATAACAATCCTCCAAGTATTGAATAAGACTTAAAGAATGTCTACAACAATCTTTGAGCAGCAATAAGGAAGGATAACATTCTTTATACATCTCATAGAATTCATCATGAAAACTAGCAAGCGAATATATTGAACCATTTTCCAAACTTTTATACCAAGACCATGCTTTTCCTTCTAAAGTGGTTATAAACATCTTCATGAGACAATCTTCAGGGAAATGAACCTTAAGACTGCGTACATGCATATGAAACCTAACCAAATGAAGAGCAGCATCATCTTTCTTTTCATCTTTGAATATTGGAAGATCCTCTAACCAATCAACCTTTGGCATAGGATTTGGAAAACCAGGGATATGAGACCGATTCATAGGAGTATACCTGGCATTCATTCTTGCAGTGTAACTCATCTTGTAACTTCATCAAGCTACTGATCTTCTGGCAGTGGAGTCACCTTCTAATTTCTTATTTGATGTGTGGAGTCGCCAAGGTAGTTTTGCAGCCTCAAAAACCTTCTGAGCTCCTGCTACCTTCAGAAGTTCAGCTTCATGATTTCGGGAATGAATAATCTTCGGACTCCCGGCAGACACACCAAAATGTTATCACCAAAATAGGACCCTGATAGGCTGCTGATCAGACTATCTCAGTGTAACTATTTCAAACCAATCTTTTGACTAAGCTTAGCCTCCTTAGCCTGAGAGGGCTCTCTCAAAGGGTTATTGATTTTGACTATTAATAAGATGGCTAACTCTTGTGGAATAACATCAACAAATATGAAGGCTGGACAAACATTAAACTAATTCCCATTGGGCCTATGGAGTCAATCATACTTCAGTAAATAATGAGACTGCCTTTACATAGAAGTCAGGGCATTTAGCATTTAGATGTTCAGAACACAACTCATATAAAACCACAGTTCATACATGCATACAGGAAGTCAGAGCATGATCAATGAATTCTGAGTGATTACACATATATGCAACTGTAAAAGACATTAAGGAAAGAATAAATCACACATTCTAAACATGGAAATCCCTCATGAATCCTGAGAAGAAAAACAGCCAACTTATATTACTGAATTCTGTCTTTACATAGGCCAAAACAGTACTCTGTTTTATAAAATATCCAACCCTTTGTACATCAGATGTTCTTCTATATATAGAGCTCTTTACATGCTTGGATTCCTTCCTCCATCATGAGGGGAATTCGAATTTACCATCAGTGACACCTATTCTAACCATAAAACAAGACTTTAAATGCATTTGACACCTAACTAGCAGTCCTAGAGACCTAATACAACTAGGAGTGTAACTCCTTATTATGATTACAACAAACTTATCTAAACATTTAAAACATTCTTTGACACCTAACACTCCATGAAGTCGAATTTGATGAAGCCTCCCACGTGGTCACCCAACTGCTGATGACAAACCCTAGAAATTAGGGAACATGTTTCCCTGTTTTTAGGATTAGATACTTGAAAACTGGCACGTGGGACAGAGCCTTTATCTCTTCATCCATGACACATTTTACGAAAATGAAGGATAATTTTTGTAGCCCATGTTGTCTAGAACAAAAACCTCTCTTGGTTTTTTAAAAAATTTCTCCAGCTGTTCAGAATCTGTCCTTGAAAAACACGTGTCAAACAGGAAACTGTCCCTTGCTCTGTTCTGGCTGAAAAATAGGTCTTGGGACAGAGGTCATAACTTCTCGTACAAAATGTATTTGGAAAAACTGAAGGATTTTTTTGTGAACCAATCCGTGCTTAACAAAAACCTCTCTTGGTTTTTTGAAACATCTTTTCTACCACCCAGAATGAGTCTTTGAAAAACAGGTGTAAAACAGGAGATGAAAAACTGCACCTACAGCAGTTTCGTAGCGCAACTTTGGTCCTTCATTTCTCCCAGATCATAATGGATTTGAAGAAAGTGGAAGTGGTTTTTGCACTTTAGTATCTTAGTAATAAAAACCTCTTTCAATTTTCAGAGATGAGTTTTAAACTGCTCAGAAAAGCTTCTGGAAGTTAACTAGTAAAATAGTTTTTTCTGTTGAAACAGGCTGCTACAGGGGTTTCGTAGCGCTATGAAAACACTGATTTCGTAGCGCAAAACAGGATTTTTACACTGTCTGCGCTACGAAAATGTGGATTCGTAGCTAGTTTCAAAATTTCTCCGAAATTATGTGAGATATGTCTTCTAAACACATGGTGAGGCTTCTAGGACATGGAATGAGGCTATCAAACTTTATTTGAAGATGGACATGAGACTCTAACCCTATGACTTAGACTCTAAAACATAAAAATGACTTCACCATGACTTGACCATGACTGATACAAGAATTGAGAAACCATTTAAGTTGTCCAAATTTTTTAAGGAAGTTTTACCGTGATAACAGAAGGCAAGGTCCAAGGATCTGAAAATTAATGAGTTCGAAAGAACCCTTCTCGTGAAGATTCCTTGGTTGATGAAACAACATTGATTCTAGCGATAGGAGAGGGAAGATCAAAGGTACCCATCAATGAAGAATACATCCCAACTCCTAGATTCTTGGTAGGTGAACAAGGGTTATCCACTAAAGAAACAGTGGAGTTTGAATTTTCTCGAGGATCAACTGGACAATAATCCAATTGATCAACCTTAACGATTTTCCCTTCATGAGGAAAGCAAATGACATGGAACCGAGTCGAAAAAATGGCATCCATTTTGTATACCCAGTTCCTTCCTAAGAGGAGATTCTAGTCTAGGTTAGCATCAATGACTTCTACTTCAACATTAATGACTTTTCCACCAACACATATGGGAAAGGCCGGGATAATCCCATGCGGCTTATGAGAATGCCCATCAAATGCAGTCAGGAGGGGAGGTGAAGGAACAAATGAAGGCGATCTGATGGCCTTCTAATGTGACATTGACATGACGCACGTGGAAGCTCCTTCATCAATAATGGTACGAAAAATGTTAATTTTTCGGTATGTAGACTTTATTTGAAAAGCCATGTGATGAGGGAGTCACTTTTTGACATTCAGCATGTCGAAAGTGAGCACTAAAGAGTTATTTGGATCAACTACCCTATCACCGAAAGCAAAGCACTTCGCTGAGCTAGACACGACTAGAGAACCTCTAAAGCGGACATAGCACATGGACTCTGAGCCATATCCTCAACAATGGAGTAATTCTGGGCGGCCCTAGCATTTGGGTTGATAGTCGCACGTTTAGCCGAACCTTTCGGTATCTGTGGTATAGTCTCGACATGGGGTCACTCAATATGAAGGTTGGTATTTCCGGGAGCAGTTTTGTCCTTGGATGTTTCAGCTTCACCATAATCATGCGACCGAGTGGCCACATGGACATTAGAACCCATCATGAAAACATTTGATGATTTTTCCCCTTCCTGGTTGCCCCCTGTAGAGGTACTAGGGTTTGAGTTCGCGTGAGCAAGCAGTTGCTGCCCTTGGGGAAATGGGTTGGTTAACAGAGCTTGAGAACTAGAAGTCCCTTGCTACCCTAACAAGTGCTGAGCGTCTTGAATCTTTGGGCAGAGATGAGTTAAATGGTCTCCACTGCATAACTTGCACGAAAACTTGACTTTATTTTTAGACTCATTTCTACCACCACCAGCATTATTGCCAGATTTATTTTCGTCAGTCTTCCCATCTTGACTATTTTTCTTATCTCGTCCTTTCTTCTTCCCATTGGAATTTTGATTTCCTTTGGGGTTGGTAGATTGGACGGCATTAACGGAAGAGGGTTGGGAAGACAAAGGGTTGGACGATGTGGCCTGGTTGTTAGGAGCAATTTGTAAAGACAACTGCTATAATTGGGTCAACAGGTTCACCGCATTCGTGTCTACTAATCCAACGATACCATCCGCATGGAGACCTGGCTTCGACTTGGCTATATCAACCTTAGTCCCGGGAGCATCAGGAAAGATTTTTTGTAGAATCCCAAACTAAGAATAAATCAATTCTAATTTTTGGGCCCTAAAAACAGCTTGCTCCTCATAATAGACTCTGGATAGGGAGACATCCTTAGAGATTTCAGGTTGTAAATATTTCAAAAACCATTCTAGATGGTACTTCCGGAGGGATTTCGGCTTTAATGAGCCTCTTTCTCTATCTCTATTCCTGAATGTGATTAGAAATGTGAGTTGTTGTATCCTGACGAAAATTGGCCAAAAGTTCAGTTCCAGCATCATAACGGATGGGCAACTAGAAATGATTTAGGAAAATATTAGCTAAGTCAGCGAAAGATGTAAAGTTTCCCCCTCGAAACTCTATATACCACTTGGCCACATTACCAGTCAAGATGCGTTGAAAAAGTCTCAACCTAACCGATTCATCGATAAGGGAGTTTGATGAGCACCACAAATGGAATGTGGTTACATGGTCGCCCGGGTCTTCGCCGCTCTTCCCCTCGAACTTCAGAATGTTTGAAGGGAGTTTGGTTGGGACTGGAGGACAGGCTGGATTGTATTTGATTGGATCGTTTGTTAATTTTGTGAGATCTAGCAAATTCAACATTGTTAGGAAAGGAAGCCTAGGAGGACCTTGGGGATTCCACCCAGACTGGGCGGAGCTCCCAAAGTTCTGAAAATATTGGCCTGGATTTTGGAAGGCACCAGGCTGCCCGAAGTAACTAGCAAAACCAACTGAACCAAAAGGCAGACCTTATGATCCTGAAAAACTCGGAGTTTGACTAACTCCAGCCAAAAAACCTCCATAACCAGCGAAGCTTCCTCCTAAAGGGTTATAAGGAGCTGATAACCCTTGATAAGGATTCCAAGCATAAGCTAAGGGAGGAATACTTCGAAACACGCTAACTGTGGAGTACGGCCTATTCCCTTGTTGGCTGAAAAAAAAATTCCCAGTTCCCATGCCACTAACCGCATGGTTAGTCCAACCTTGAAAGGGATTGTTGCTTTGTCCTGTAGCGGAAAAAGGCATAGATCCTATCGTCAGGTTGGAATGTGGTATATGACCATTTCCAAAAGGAAAACCCTGGAATGAGCCGACCCACCCATTATGGATGTGGAGGCAATAAAAGGAACTGACAGAATACCCTGTGAATGGGTGCCAAACGGGAAAAACCCAGAACTAAAAGCATTGGCTTGGGAATTTACAATCGTAGAAGGAATGGAGGTAGACCCAAGTAAAGATGTGCTAGAAAAAGACCCAAATAAAAATGTAGAGGGGATGGAAATAGTTCCCCCCCTTATACAAATGTTGGAATCTACATAGTTGTAGCACTTGTAGTAGAAGCCATGCTCCCAGTAGTGGTCATCGATGGTAAGTGCATAATATGACCTGGAATTGATGGTCTATACGTTGGAGTCCCAACGTATTGTAATATGTTTGGATGACTAGAAGGTAGGGGAGAATTCGGAGCCATTGATGACTCTGGGAGTTCTTCTACCTCTATGTTATCTTTCGATTGAAAGAGAACTTGAGTAAGAACTGGAGTGCTCCTCTCTTGTTCTGCAGAAGTACCAGGCCTGTCTTGAACACTAATGCCCCCAAGGGGAGGATCAATCCCCGATGCCCAGCTACCATGGAGTGGAACCGACTGGAAGTATTACCTCTGTGCCTTCTAGGAGAAGGCTCTAAACTTGGTAGTAAAAGACCACGAAATCTTCGAGACCGTCTAGGCAATCGGTCAGCCACTTTGAACTTTTTATGAAGCCCTAATTAAAGACTCAAGGAAAAATGAAATCTAGGCCAACTAAGAGCACATAGCACACATTAAAAAGTCCCTAAAAGATGTTAGCCAGTCAAACAAATTTCAAGTATTTCCGCTTCGGGTGATGAGGACCAGACACCAAAATACAAGAAACTGAAGTAAGGGGCCTTCCGAAGATACTTTAGGATAATGACAACCTAGTCCTACCAGCGAAGGTAACAAAGGAAGTTATGTTGACCTCCTAACAACAACCTGCACTGGTGCAAGCCCCCAAGCTTCACAAGGGTGCCCTCCAGTAGTACCGTTGAGAGTGATACAATGTCGACCTCAGTTGCCGCAGGATTCCCCTCCGCAGCCACCTATGTAGATCCCTAGGAGAAGAAACTAATGTCACCAACTCGTGTTAGAAGCCAGGCGGAATAGTCTTAAGGTAAGATCTGACAAGTAGGAGAGGGGGTATCTCTCTTCCTTATCTTCAAAAACCCTCGTGCTTAACTCCCAGATCTGGAGCTTTCCTGGTCTTCCTAACACTATTGGATTTGCACTCACTATTCAGACTCCTATGTTTGACAGTTTAAATGGCCTTGGAGAGTTTTCTCTCCACTCGCCTAATCCAAGGCCCTAAAATATCCTAAAACTTGTTGGTGTGTCTAACTTGAAAATTATAAAAAAGTTTTAGTGTATTTTAATTAGCGCTTGTTTTTAAATGGGTTGTTCTTTAAGTCAAGGGATAAGCGGAAGTGAAACTTGTGGTGTTTTGACACAAAAGAAATTAATAAAAACCAAACTATATGCAAATGCACTCGTTTTGTTCTTCGATGAAAGAAATTTCTACTAGGTTCAGAGGAACTTCTAAGAAAGCAACAAATTTTTCTTTTCTTTTCTTTCACTCAAGCTTCACACTCACAAAAATTAACAAAACTATGATGCCCTAAAAATATGCACAAATTTATCCTAATGCAATGAGTACATGCTGATGCAAAACTTAAGACTACTCTAAATCAAGAAATGAAAGTAACTTGTTTATCAATACTAATTTGCCACTTAAAATGTTTAGATGGAATATGAGTTGCTAATGCTCATTTTCATCCCTACACTAAAAGAAAGTTTCAAGACAAACAAAAATGCACTTTCATTCACAAAAAGAAACTAAATCAAAACAAAGTTCAAGAAAGAAAAACCAAGTTTTCAAGCATTTTTCTTCAAAAGCAAAACAAAAATGTCTTTTCAAAAAGTGCTCTAAACAATACTGGAACTTTATGATTGAATAATACGCAATAAAACACTTTTGCAAGTTAAAAACACAAGATGGGTGAAAACTCAACAAAAAAAATGTGTTTCAAGATGCTCTTAACAATCAAAAGCAGCAGCAAAAATCTTGGCAACAAAGACCAAAAAAATTGAGAATACAACTTTCAAGAAAGTGTCAATCAACAACTTTCAGAAAGTAGGAAAAACGGATGGTCACAAAGATGTAGTTTTGACATGCAAAAAAAAAGTCACCAAAGCAAGATTTGACACAAAGATTGAGATCAATCTTTCTGCCCTGGAAGACCAGAGCAGCCAAGATTCCTAGCAAGAAACCTTGTGTGCTTAAACAAAAATGATGATGCTTGCCACAAAACAAGACAAGATCAACACTTTCCACAATCGGAGAGAGTTTGAAATCATATACTTGCTGTAAAAATAAGGACTAACACTAAAAGGTAATTGTTCAGGACTGATTCAGACCAGCAGATAGATTTTCAGAAATAAAAATATTTGAAAAATCTTGAACATTTTATGATATACGTGACTGTGTTAGTGCATAGCTACGTGTATACGCTATTCTGTCAAAAGAAACATGCATATATGCGGGTTTACTTCAGGAAACATATGTACATTCGCCTCTGTAAGCTAGAAAAATGGCGCATATAACAGATTACAAGAAAAAACAAAAATCAGTCTGAAGAAACTGATCAAACTTGAAATTCAAGTTCCTACAGGAACAGACTACTCAGTCAAAACAAGTAAATAAACAGTTCAACCCTGATTGGCTTGAACAAACCCAAAGTAGGAACAACAATGTTGTTGTCCCCAGTGGAGTCACCAATTCTGTTAAGGGAGAATGTACCCTAGGGTCTTGGGTTAATACCCTAGTAGAGCGGGGGTTATCTATAAAGATAAATAAGCATTCCACACAACCATGATGCTAATATAAACGAACTAAGCGAAGAGGGGTGCACCTGGGGGTCCTTCATTTGGGAAGATCCAGCTAGGGTCCAAACCCTCTTGGAGTTCCTTTTGCTCCTTCAACCTGCAAAAAAATCAATTCAAGAAAGCACAACAGTATATGGAGTAAACATCATAAAGAAACCAACTTCATATCACATTGAAAGTTATTTATGCAATTGAAATAATCATTCATTTGTAAACCATAACATTGATATCATAAACATGAAGAAGATTCATATCAGGAACAAGACAAGTGTTTCTTTTATTATAGATAACTACAGGAAATAAAGGAATGGTTTCACCTGAGTCTTCCTTTCGCATGCTCCAAGCAGAACCGTCCTCCGGATTCGTCCAATCTCAAGCCTTCAACAAGCTCCTTCCATAACTCACTCAAGGATATCTCAACAAATGGAAAGACATCATAACTCAAGGAAACAAGGGTTTCCTGTAATGGGGGAAGTGCTGCAAGCACAGGGATCTTCAGACCTGATCTGGGATAATCTCAACAGAGTGACTTTTCTCTCTCTTCTCTCCTCCCTTAGGCCTTCCTATTGAAGCCTTTTATACTTCTCCCAAAGTAGTTTTTTAGTTGGGAATTCTTTGGGAATAGTTGGGCCATGGGCACTAATAGGTAATCAGTAGGTAAAACCCACGATCTTCGCCTGAAATTAAGGAGATTTGATTTTTTTAAATGTTTTAAGACATATACGTGGGTTGGGTATACATAGACCCGCGTACACACGTGTTTAGCTCAGGGAAATGTCACGTATAGGGAGTAAAACACTGTTTTTTAAGTATTTGGACTAGGTCTGGAAGGCGAGGTTGCCCTAGGCCATGAGTGTAGCATCACAAACATAAAGAATGAGATTTGGAGCTATAACACGGAGAAACCATCTAAAAAGGACATTAATTCTGATCCTGCAACTGCTTGTAATATTTGTTCCATAGGAGGCAGGGGAAAATTATCCTTTTGGCAAGCTTTGTTAAGATTTTGAAAGTCAATACAAATTCGAATGTCTCCATTTTTCTTTCTGACTGGAACCAGATTGGAAACCCATCTAGAATGTCGAACGGGAAAAATAATTTTGGCTTTCAACAATTTATTGAGCTCAGACTTAATCTGACTTTCCAGATTAGGATGGATCTTCCTCAGCTTTTGCTGGACTGGTCTTTCATCAGCTATCATTGGGATAGTATGCTGAATGATTGAAGTGTCGTAAGTCTTAAGGTCATCGTAATTCCAGGCAAAGACATTTTTATACTGCTTCAGGAGTCGAACAAAGGCTAATTTTTCTTCTGGGGCTAGACCAAGACCTAAGTTGATATTCTGCGGCTTAGTATCCGTTCCTAGATTTACTAATTCATATTTCAGAGTTGAACTCTGAAGTTTTGAATTGGTAGACCTTTTGAATCTGTCTTTTAAATCGTATAGGTCTTCTAACTTGACTACAGATTTTGGTATGGCATTATTGGTGCTCTCTTGTTGTAACTTCTTGTCATGTTGGTCCTCGTCAATTATATGATTACTGTAAGATCCTTCTGAAGTCAGGAAACTTACAATATCAGGGTCATCGTTAAAAATTCTCCAGTTGGTAACATTATCAAGGATGGAGGGCCTAAAGATCAATTCGATTGAGAATCTATCTGGCTATAGTCTTCTAAGGGAATGAGCTTGGAAGCTACATTAGCCAGGAGGTCAGCACTAGCATTTTGGAGTTTGGGGATGGATGAAATATTGAATGCTATAAAATGTGCAGTCAATTCTTGTACTAATATTGATAATGCTTTAAATGACCTGATAGAAAATGTATAGTATTTCGTACCTATTTAATAACAATCTCAGAATCTCCAAAGACTTGTAGATACTTGATGTCCAGTCTGATTGCTTTGGACAACCCTTGCACTAAACCTTCATATTTTGTAGTGTTGTTTGTGCAATTGAACTTGAGTCTACAGGTTAGCATGGTTTTATTCCCTTCTGGACTAATTAACACACATCCTGCTCCTGCTCCATAATTAGACTTAGAACCGTCAAAAAATAATTTCCAAAACAAAGAGTTATTTACAGGACTATCTGCAAAATTAACGCATTTAGAACTGTCCGTTTGAGAAATTTTTTCTACTTGAGACAAAAAAGAATGTTCTAAATAAGGCGAAGTATGAGCATTAAAATTTCCTAAGAAATAATCAATAGAATAGTTCCTAATTATATTGTTGTTGTACGCTATAGGTTCATTTTCTCCTTCCAATTCTGTCACTATGTATTTTTGGTGTCTTTCTCACTCAACCTTTATTTGATTTTTACCATTTTAAGGGAGCGACATATGTGACCAATCAGTCGCAAAGTATCCATGAAGCTTTTCAAACCAATCCCTACTAAGAATTAAACAATAAAATTTAGGAATGTTTGCAACTAAAATACCAATGACTTGACACACCTTTGGATTCGATGAGATCCTTATGGTCACTTGATTTAGTTCACCAATTACTTCAACTTGCGATCGGTCCAACTGAACTATGCGTATTGCAGAATTTTGAGGTTGGATGCTTAACTTTGCGCAAATTGTTTTAGGCAAAATACTAGATGCAGCACCTGAATCTACCAAACAATTATGCAAAATTTTATTGAAAATTTCGAAAGTAAGGAGGAATGGAGGAGTATGGGATTTTGACCTACCTCCAATTAAAGCAATATCATTTGGGTCAACTTTATTTGCCATACTAGTTAGAGGTCTTCCCATTTCATGAGAAGCTTGCGATATTATAGTGGTAGGAAGAGGTGCAACAGGTACTACATGCATCTCTTTCAAAATTAGTTTTTGTAAATGCTTTAATTTACTCAGTTCATGAAAAGTAATGTTGGCCCTAGTCTTCATGTGTTCAACAATATTATACTCCATCTCATCAGAAATGATCAATGTTTTAGATGGAGTTGATGACTCGGATTGGACTGGGTTTGTTTGATTCGCTTTTGGTGATGATTTCTTACCTGTGACTTTATCCTTGGAAATCGAGCTTGTGTTCTTCCATTTAGAACTGGGCTGTGGAGGATTGAGTTGATTTCTACTTCTGGTACTAACTAGTGATTCCTCTTGATCCTCTTCGTCTGGAAGAATGAAGTCCCACATTCCCTATAGTTCTAACCTAATCTTCATCAATAGGTTCTTCATTCGAAACTTCTTCTTCTCCTTCATATTCTGCATTTGTTATAGCATTGGGAGGTTTTGGATCAGTTGAAGGGTTTCTCCTAAAAGGCTTGTAGGGTTTCTTAGAAGAAGTCTCTGCTACTTGTTTCTTAATGTCAACCATTTCGTTAGACATGGTTTTTAAAACTTTTTGTAATCCTTCCAAATCAAATTGGTCCTTTAATTTCTTTTTCTTAGGATCATCTCTAAAGGAAACCTTCTTAGAATTTCTTTCATCAATAGCGTTTTTCTTTTCTAAAGCTAAGATATGCTTTTCTACCGCTATCGCTTCCTTCATGTTTTCGGCCAATGTTGGCTTGGCGGCCCTATCAACAAAGATTGCTATATTCATTGGTAAAGTAGATATGTACCATTCACTTCGAACTTCTTTGCTAGGCTTGGAAGCGGTATGGATTTTATTCAAGAGTTTGTTGAAACGCGGGTTGAAATCTTTGATAGGTTCTCTCAATTCAGTCTTAAGATTTGATAGATCATTGATCAATGTTGCCATAGATCTATCATCGCTAAACTTTGTCAAGAATTGCTCTTGGAAAATGTTCCAACTAGTAATGGATCCTGATGGTAATGAAAACTACCAGGACCCAGCCGATCCTTGTAAATTATATGGAAAAATTCTAACAACAACGTCTTCTTCTGTAACTCCATTTAAATTTATTGATAACATAAAGTTATTTATGTGTTCTTCTGCTAGCATGCCTGTTTCAAGATTAAACTTGGGCAGCCATTTCTTAGGATGGGCCGGTAATTGACTCAAGGGCGCAAGCATTGCGACTGCCCCTGGATTGTTCCATGGGTTTTGAGCCATTATTGAACTACTAACAGAGGAAAGTGCAGATGAAGTTCCTTGTGGTTGGGACGAAGATGTCAAAGTTCCAGTACTCTGTTGAACAACGATATGAAGTGGAGGAGTGGATGGTTGACTTTGCAATGGAGAAGATGAAATGGATGATGATGATGAAAGAGTCTCACTATTAGACCCTTGAGGTGTCTTCCTTGCTCTTTTCCTTTTAGTCAGAGGTAATTCGGTTGGTTCAATACTAAGATTTTCACTCTGTAATCTAGTAAGAGGATGAGAAGGAATATATTCGAAGTCACACTACCTTGAGATAATTCAGATTTCTGTGGTGATATGGAAAATCCTTGAAGTTTATGGATCAAAGACTGAACTTCACGGGGTTCGATAGTAGATTTATCTGAAATGTTCAGGTTTGCGGCAATGATTGTTGTTTTCTCAACTTCCTGTTTAAGGTTTAATGACTCAGAATGCGATGGAGAAGTCGGGGGAGATGTTGAGGGCGATTTACTCTCAGAATGGGTTTTGGATTTAGATTTACTAGCCATTCACAGTTTGGGCCCTCCTTCTAGCGCCAAATATGTTGAAGTTCCAGTAAATAGGGTCTATAACAAAGGGGATAACCACCCGTTCCGGACCTTGAAAGCATCTCCTTTTCCATTTGGGATAGTGGCTCCGACTGGGGGTAATGGGACCAGTTTCCCAATTTTTTTGTGATGATGCTAAGGGATGATGTTTTCCTTCCTAAAAGTTTCTAAAGAGAATACTTGTAATCGAAATCTAATCTAACACATGCAATTTTATTCTAATTAATGGAAGCATCTAATTCTAAAAAACTATCCCAGGATTAACTATTCACTTATGCAATCTAAAATAGTTTCCAACAACAATCGGTAATAAAGATTATTCAATTGCTATGAGAAAAGAATCCATTAAAAGTAAATTGTTTCGTATAAAAAATTAGCCGAAACAATTATGATAAGCATATCACATAATAATTTATTCATACACTCAGCATAAAAAGAATAGTTACCACCGTACAAAAGTGCAAAAATGATAACTGAACATTCAGGCCTTCATATATAAACAATTGAAAATAGCATATCACTTGATGCATAAGCAGAACTCATTAAGAGATAAAAGTACCATTGATAATAAGTCCTACTCATGAGCTTCAACAATATAGATTTATCTTCTCATAATTCAATATCTACTAAGAGGTCAAAAGTGCATTTCAGTAGCAGACATTAAACACAGATATAAATAAATCTCTTTCCATTCGTTTATCAAAACCTCCTTAGCAGGAAAAAGTGCATGTTCTGAAGAACTGTTTTTGAAAAATTTCTGGACCCTTCTCTAAATACATGAGAGGGGTTTAAATATTATAAATAAAGACTAAAAATAGTTATTACAAAATATAGGAGAAGGTTTAAATGACCATCCTCATCTAAAGCAAAAATAAATTGAAATTAAACTGAAACTGTATCTAAAGATCAACTATGCATCTGTTATCTTAAGTCGCAAGTATCCAGCATCGGCTTCAGGAGTGTCAGTTAGCCAACCTTCGATTTTAATTTTCCTAGAAAAATAGAATCAAAAAGCACTGGCACTATCTTCTCGGAGGAATTTGTAAGGCACTTCAGAGTCATACATTGACTGTGTGGTTTCACCAAATATTGCCAGTAAGTGTCCCATTTTAACTTAGTTAACTTTTTGATTGACTCTGCCTTTTCTTCAGCTTTCTGTCTCCAAATTGTTTGCAGTTGCTGCATTTTTGGGAGAAATCCTGGAGCGTTTTTCGATATTACGTTGGCTCTATGTATATTTTCATTGACACAGTCAATGATATTGCTTACTGCTGTCGCTGCTTCTTTTGTTGCCTATTATTCTTTTTTGATCTGTGCATCCCATTTATTAAACAACATTTCTTTGTGGGATTCATTGATCTTGGGCAACCCTACTTTCTTGCCTTCCTCTGATTCCTGCCAATTCAAATAGTCAGAAACTTTCTTATAAATTAAATCATAATCAAGTCGCAAATCTACGACTTGAATTGTGATATTGTCACTCATTTCGCAGTGAGAGTTCCATTGCGATATTCTTTGGCAAAGCATTTCCTACTGTTGCAAGAGTTGATCATTCAGGGCAAGGGATTCTGTGAAAAATTCTACGACTTTAGGGTCATCTTTGTGCATTTCTAACGTGGCCTCTAAATGTTGTTCTCTTTCGACCAGACTGCTTTGATAACCTAGTTGCATTTGCTAGAAGTCCTATTGTAACTTTACCAATTTTTCTTCTGCTTCCTGGCTAACACTTGCCTGCTGTAACTGTTGTTGCAAAAATAAGATTTTATCCTCTTTATCTTTAAGCAATAGTTGAACTTTGGATGCTTTGTCAATAGTAGCAAAAGCATAAGATCCTGCGATTTTGGATAATCTAGTCAGGTTCTTTATCGGATCAGTGGTAGGGTCTTGCCAAAGGACATCCAGCGGCTCTGCTTCAGGTGAGAGCATGCTGTCTAGTTTTCACTTCTTTCTCTGTCTCCTAACCATAGCTTTGTGCTGTGGATTGTAAAACACATCTAGAGGAGGGATTTCCTCTATCTTTACTATAATTTCAGATGATGGAGCTATGGGAATGTGCTCATTTTTTGGAGGATTGACAACCATTTCAATCACCATTTCTGTGGTTGCCTATGCTGTATTCTTTGGTGTCTCTACGTTTTTCTCCTCCATGTTGATCAATTCATTAAAGATTTCCCATTCTTTCTCCAGCTCTGTTCTTAATGGATTTGTTGGCTGGATAAGGGGAGCGGGAATTTCCACCTGTTTTGGCGACAACACTTGCTGCTCAGGATTCTCCTTGGATTGGGCAGTATCCCTGACTTCACTCTTGTTGTGATCACTCTCTGACTGTCTAGACCTTTCTGGCGATTCTCTTTCAGACTTAGATTTAGACTTGTCTTGCCCCAAGCTTCCACTCATGCTAATGCTGGGAGTGGGTTCCCTCATTGGTTCTACACATAATTTTTCCAATGGGACATTTGCCAATCTTCATTCTCTGTAGAGTTTAAACTCTTGGATTTCTGTTGGGCCAAATTGGATTTGGGCCATGTGTAAGATGTCTCTGAGTATGCTATTCTGCTGGAAAATGTCGTCGAAGAGATCATCTTCCTTAGTGAACACATTTATTTTAACTATCGCGGTAAAATTATTTATCACATCAAAGGGATCAAACTGTCTCCCTAGGAACTTAGGCAATCGTAGACTGGACATGTTGTCTACTTCCCTGAAAGCATGACCTAGATCAAACAATGCAAAAGCTCCATAGACCATAGGGAATTGCAACCAGATTTCCTTTTTTTTTCCTTAAGTTCTCTGCTCATTCCCCCAACCCCACAGGTTTGGTAGGCTATTTCCCGGGCCATCAATTTGTCAGGAACATACAAGGGAAGTATATGAGGAGAGGAAATGCTTCCGAAGACTCTAATATAAGTGAAAAATTATTCTCCGAACCATCTTCCCACAGGGAGAATATTAATTTCGACTTCAGGAGAAAATATTGGGGCATCTGTATTATACAACATCTTGTGAATGGGTAGCATAACTACATGGCAGATTTTATAAAAATATGGGGTGAACTTAGAATCCCACAGTTCCTTATGGTAGACTTGAATGGGTAAGGGATTATGTACCATCCATTTCCAACCCATGAGAGGAAATTTAGAAACAAAATAGATAGCATCCATGACATAGGCAACTAGAAATAAGGGAGGATAAAACCTCTGAGCAAAGCTCCTTTTAGTCCAATAATTCCAAATAGCAGAGGCTAAGTTATCAGACAAGATTTGGGCCCAGTCCATTATAGTGGCATTGGTGGCCACATCTAGTAGGGGTAGCCACTCGGATAAAAACTTATTGATATCAGGTTTTTCGAATAGCCTACATAACATTGTAGCAACGAAACAATACGGAGAAGAGAGGGAACCAATGCTGTACATACCATTTTTGTCCTTCTTTAACAACTCTTCCTTCGCTAACCAGCTTTTGGTGCATTCCGCCAAATCTTCGTTCTCCTTGGTGAATTTCTCCATGAACTGTTTGTTATAGCTAGCTTGTGGCTCTGGCAAATGATACATGCATCTTAAATTCTATGGGGTAAATGACCCAATAACTTCCTAGTTCCATGTCTTGAATTGCCTCTCTGTTATCTTAACATGGTCTATCACCCACTTGACCATATCTGTATTGGGAAGTATTTTTGGCCTTGCTGCGATACAGTGCAGGAATGAGCATGCAAGCTCTGTAAGTGATGCTTCGGATGACCTGCGTCCATCTGCTGTAGTTGTAACCTCCATGACTCTCGAGTTTTCTTCCTCCAACAGTCTATACATGCCTTCCCTACTTCTTTGGTATAGGTGGTGTCCGTGAATAATGGAGTCATCTTTGATTTTTCAGATACCGGAGCTTTTCCTTTCTTCCCCATCGCGTTCTGTGCACTGCTCTGTGTATTTTTCCGCGTACCGCTCCTGTAAGTTCACAAGTAGAGAACTAAGACACAATAAGAAAGATAACGAATATTGGTAAATAATAAGGTGACAGGAAAGCTCTTAATTTTAAAATCACATCAAATATATCACCTTGCATGAAATAACCCTTTTGCTCAGATCTAAATCATTTCTCATAAATAACCATCAATAAACCACTAAGTTGACATTAATGGCCATAAATCAGTATTGGATGATGAGAAATATTTCATCGAACTGTGAGCCCTTTTGATCTGCGATAAAGTGATTTTGCGATTTTCTTCACAATATCATAGATCGCAATTTCGAGATTCCTTTTTCGTTAACAATCATTTTCTTCATTATACGACTGTGAGATGCGATTTGCGAGATGCTTTTTCGTGTTTCACAATATCAGGACGTTTTATCTTAGGTGGCGCTACAATATATGGGATCTGCGATATGCGATGAACCTGTGTGGCTCGTGATCTTGCATCATCGCGTTTTCACAATTCCGATAGTTTCTTTATATATGATGCCCTCCGTTACCCTTTTGCGATGCGATGTTCATCATTAAGAGAACGATTTTATTTGAGACTTTTCATAATACTTAAGACTTTGCATTTGCGGATGTTTTTCCTAGCTTTTATGGTAACGTTGCAATTCTTTATAGGGAAGCTTTAATACTTAAATTTAAATGTGCACAAAGCGAGGAAAGATAAGAATATTAAGTTTATAATAGCGTGTTTTATTAAAAGGGAATTCTAAGTGCTAGTTTTTTATTTTAGAAGGGTCCCCATTTATTTATCTGTTATTACTAGTACTAAATAAAAAGGGGGGTTGTTGTTGGCCACAACAGGCTCAAAGGTTAAAATTATGAGCCTTAGAAGACTAATTTAGAATGCATGACTCTTTTTTTCCTTCATCAAACATCCTCATGTTCCTAATAACTATGCTTGGCTCATAATTTTTTTAATGATTCACATATCCCACAAAGAAGCCAATGATTTCTAGGTCTATATGATGTTTTGAGGCCTAGTTTAAGGACTAAGGCCTTAAAAGATTAATTTTGGGCCAAAAGTTAGAGAGTCATCTATTGTGTTCAAAAAAACCTAATGGGACCCATATCCCATACAAATACCATTTTCGGGATTAAGGTTGATCCCACCAAGATCAAAGTCTTATCCTAATTACTGGTTCCTATAATATGGAAGTAGGTAAAAAGTTTCCTTGGTTTTACGGGATATTATAGATGTTTTATTGAAGTATTTACAAAAATCACCATTCCATTGTTAAAATTGTTGTAAGATGATTTTTCTTCCTTTGGAATGACTAGTGATAGTATGTGTTTGTGACCTTAAAAGGAAAACTTTCAGTTGCACCCGTTTTGAAGGGGATAAATTGGGCTCTCCCCTTCCATATCTCCACGGAAACCTCAGACGCGACTTTGAGTGATGTCCTTGGACATAAGGATGACCTATGTTATTATTCCATTTATTACAATAGAAAAAATATAACCCATGCTGAGTTGAATTATCTTATGAAAGAGAAGAAATTCTTAGTGGTGGTACATTCCATAAACAAGTTCAGGAATTACATTATGGGTTATTAGGTTTTTGTCCACATGTATCATACATCTATCTAATAAATCATGAATAAACCAATAACTAATAGTCAAATCATGATATTGATTTTGTTATTGCAAGAATTCAATGTTACGATTATGGATCGACCTAGTAAAGATAATCTAGTTGTTAGTTTATTTTCTAGGTTGCAACATGAAAGTAATGATATTCTAGTAGATGTCGATTTTACCGATGAAAATTTATTTATAGTTTCTACTCACATACCTTGGTTTGCAGACATTGCAAATTATTTAGCTACTGGAAAACTAACTTAAAAGTTTCCTTCTCGTGAGAAGTGCAAGCTAATAAACAAAAGTTCCTATTATTCCTGTTGAAAATTTAGCAAAGAAATGACTTCTTTGACTTGTGCCTTAATCAAAGATGCTAATTCAAATTAAATCTCATAGATTCTTGATTTAGTTGTTAGTTTACATGTCTGATGTGGCCTATCACTAAGTTATTGTCAATTAATTCGAGTTAAATGGATTTTAGTGAGTTGTGTACTAGTTGATAACTAAAATTTAGCTAACTAGTGGAGTTAAATCTAGTTCCTATTGGTTACTTGATCTCTAGTTCTAGAATAGATATAGTTATGAGTTTAGTTGGGTAGTTGAATTTCTGTTAACTCAACTTACTTTACGTTAACTAGTTGCAGATACTAAAATTAGCCCTAGTAGGCCATGCAATTTGAATTTCCTATTGAGATTGAATGAAGCACAAATCTATTTATTCGTTATACACAATTTTTTGTGTGTAGGGCTTAAGGATCAAGAAGAGAAAATTCTCTTGGGAATTTCACAAGGAAATAGGAGAAATTACTATTTTTTAGGGGCAGAATTGTGCTAGGAAATATGAACTCCAACTAGGCCTTATTTGCCTAAGGGTTGGGAAAGTCTTCAAAGAAGTTTATTAGTATCACAGGGGCTTTAGGCTTGAAGAAAACTATTTGTAATATATCATATTTCTCAGTTGATAATACACTCAAGAGGGGGTTTTCTCAATTGGTTTACCCAGATAAATTTCTATGAGTGAAAGATCTATGTGTGATTGTGTTTATATTCATTGTTTTGTTTCCACAACATGTTGGTGTTGGAAATAATACTGAGAGGGGGGGTGAATCAGTTTTATTAAGTCAAAATTTTTTTCATTTTCAAACTCAAATATATATATATATGCTACTTCAGATATGGGAACCCACGTATACACACAACTGTCTCTAAAGCACTAGCGTATATCTAGTAAACTTGAGATTTAGTTAATCCATTAAATGTTGATCTTTAATCAGTGTAAGAACTTCATTAACCATAAGAACAGTAAACAGGTGCAGTAAACAGAATAGATCATCACACACATGAACATAATATATAAGGTGGAAACCCAATGTGGGTGAAAACCACCTGTTGCAATGCATCTCTATCTTCTTGTTAATAAGAAACTTATTTTTACAATATTTCTGTACTGGTGCAGTATTATACCAGTACGCAGGCTTCTACCTGTAGAAGGCTACAACCTTCTCTCATTCTCCAGCTTCTCCTGGAAGGGAGCTACAACCCCCTTAGCTCTTGTACTAGCTGATGTACTAGTACATAGGTGCTGACCTACAGAAGGCTACAACCTTCTCTTTTCTTCCAGGGACCTCGTTTCATAAATTTTCAGACTGGATCCATCAATAACATCAATCAAATATCAAATGTATCTGCATCAACCAATCTCCTTTACACTAAACAAAACTGAATCAAACCATCACTTCTCTGAATGTAGTAACCAAAATATAGTAACAGTAACCATAAACCAATCCTGAACCCAGAATACTGTAGCAATAAACATAAGTAGCTAACACAAATTTTATGAGATGTACGATACTTCAATATGTAAAACCTGCATGCATACGCTGTTGTATTAAGGCAAACCTGCGTATATGCTGTTTTGAATTACCAGACTAGCGTATATACGTGCCTTCGCTATGCCAAACTTGCGTACAGATCTATAAAAGATAATTTACCCTTTTCAATTATTCAGACATCAATTATACCCAGATTATCAGATTTATAGATCAATTCATGTGCCAAATATAACAGATCAAAATCACACAAAGATACTTCTATTCAAGCCTTAAGATCTTGACCCCTCAATAGAGCTTATCCTTCTTCTAGCGCTCAGGTTCCTCCTTGATTCAGATCCAGCTATGCACCATAACCCAATGACCAGTATTCTAGATCTTGCTCTTCATAAGATATTCAATCCTTGAGTGTCTTTGCCTAATGATCTCCTTCCCTTTTTATAGTCTTAGGCCTTACTCAATACCATGGTCCAAAACCACTTAGAACCAATACTTGGGACCCAATACCTGGGTTCAACACTTCGGACAAGATACCATGGTCCAAAACCATAGGTCCAAATACCAAGGACTAAATACCATGGACTAAAAATATGTTTTCCCACATGTACGTGCTTTTCTTTACATGAAAGTGCGTGCATACGCATACGCACCTTTTGATCGACGATCCTGCGTGTATACGCGATTTGGTTAAGTGGAACCTGCGTATATCTATTTTTCCTTCATTCTGAGAGCCTGAACTGTGATTTGTCATCTAAGTGAGTTGCCATCAAGGACAACACCTGTGCCATAGTGCTAAACCTGTGTCATAATGCCAACATTTGGTAGAGAAATCTTGTGTCTTTTGTAGATAAGTTTGCTCTCATTGGCAATTGCAAGGTTTCAAGGATTTTATACATGGTATCAAAACTAAAAACAAGATAGAGACCAAGTTCCTTGATCATTTTCAAAGTGTGTTGAAGAGAAGATCATTTGGTGCAGGAATTCAACAAGTGCGGGAATCATGTCAGTATATGATTTGAGGAAAAAGAATTCCCTAGAAGGGACTTCAATTTTTTGTGCATGCATGGAAGGACATGATAGAGGTTTCGTTAGATGATAATGAAGTTTTGGAATACATCAAGATTGATATTCATAAACCTCTTGCATCAGATGTACAACAACTAACTCAACGGAGGAAGGATATTTCCAAAGATAGGAGGATGATCATAGAAGGAGATAGAGACCGTATTGTTCCAAGTTTGCATGGGAAGGAGAAAACATTACAGATGTGGAAGGCCCTTACTGATCCTTTTGAAAGTAGTAGTGATGCCAAAAAATTTGATTTGAAGTACAAATTGAGGAGCATTCGAATGGGAAAGGATGAGCCCATTGTTACATATCTATCTAGGTTAGCTCAAGTGAGGGATGATCTTGGACATGTTGAAGAGACACTTCCATCATCAGCGTTTGTGAGCCTTTCACCTCTTGGGATTCACAAATATTGTAATAGTTTCTATGATGTTGTGAATGGTAGAGATAAGCTCCCTGATTGGGAGAGACTATGGTGAAATCTTGTGTAGGAAGAGATAAGGAGGAATAAAAGGGATGGAGTCTCATCTGGGACAAAGGAGGAATATAAATTTTCTTTAGCTGGAAAGGGGAAGAAATCCAAGGGCAAGAAGACCCAAGAACAAATCGATTCTAGTGAGAATGGAGGCAAAGAAGAGAAGGATCTTAACAAGATCAAGTGTTTTCATTACAATGAGTTTAGATATTATGCTAAGAAATTCCAAACAAGAAATCTAGCAAGCATATTACAACAACAAGAGGAGGAGAAGCACACTCTTCTTATTTTGAATCATATTTCTCTTTGATATATTACATGGCATGCCTAGTACGAGATAATGTGTGGTATATTGACTCAGGGGATGCATTCCACATGACAAGGAATAAATATATCTTCAACAATTTGGACGAGAAAGACATGCAATTCCATACTAAGCTTGGAGATGATGGAAGATACTTGACCAAAGGAGTTGGTACAATAACATTTAAGAGCGAGTCTGGTTCCCTCATCCATCTCAACAATGTGATGTATGTTCTAGGATTTAATAAAACCTTGTCTAAGTAGCAGTCCTTGAAGACAAAGGGTATGATGTAGTATTCTACAAAGGGAGGACTTACCTCAAGCATTATTCTTTAGGATAGTTCAAGTACATTGGTGTCATGAACAAAAACATATACACATTTTTCATTGATGCATGCGTAGCCTTGAGCATCAAGGTAGAGATTTCTTAGATTAGAGATATGGTGGTCTAGAAAGATAAGGATAGAGCTCTCAAGATTGGGCCGCAACTAGTATCACAATTTTACTATAACCTAGTTGGAAATTGGGCTGACCAAGAAGATGATTATGAGTACCATAGCCTAGGGTGAGTGGAGGTAGGCACTTAGTCAAAGATTTCCAGTATGGGGAAAGTTTGAGCCAAGTGGGAGGAGGATTTGGTTAAGGGAGCTCAGAAGAGAGTTGAGTCTCCCAACACCAATAAGCAGGCAGACAAATACACAAGTTACATGACTCTTTCTAGTTTAGAGGGAGAAACTACAACAGTAGAGAACTTGGTAGAGCTGAAGACATATCTAGGTGGAAAAGGCTCTTCCAAGAAACCATTCATTGCTAAGAGTGAGTGTTGTAAATATAGCTAGGAATGGCTTCTTTGACTTGTGTCTTAGTCAAATATGCTAATTTGAATTCAATCTCATAGATGCTTGAGTTAGTTATCAATTAACATGTGTGATGTGTCCTATCATTGAGTTATTGTCAGTTAATTTGAGTTAGATGGCTTTTAGTGAGTTGTGTACCAATTGATATCTAAAATTTAGCTAAATAGTCAAGTTATCTATATGTATACCAGTTAACTAATCTATTTCTATAATAGAGATAATTAGGAGTTTAGTAGGGTAGTTGACTTTCTACTAAATTAACTTACTCTCAGTTAAATTGTTGTAGTTGATAAACTTAGCACTAGTTGGTCATGCAATCTGAATTGCCTATTGATATTGAATGAAGGCACAAACCTATTTATTCATTGTACAAAAGTTTTGGTATGTAGGGTTTGAGGATCAAGAAAAGAAATTTATCTTGGGAATTGACAAAGGAAATGTGAGAAATTCCTATTTTTTAGGGGCAAAATTGTGCTAGGAAATAGGAGCTCCTAGCATGTCTTATTTGCATAAGTGTTGGGAAAATATTCAAAGGAGTTGATTAATATTGCAGGGGCTTTAGGCTTGAAACAAATTCTTTGTAATAGATTAGATTGGTCGGTTGATAATACAAGAAATAGGGGTTTTTCCCATTTTGGTTCCCTAGATAAATTTCTATGTGTGATTATGTTTCTATTCATTGTTTTCTTTCCACATTTTTTTGGTAGAGAAATATTGTGTCTTTTGCATATCAGTGTTTTCTCATTAATAGTTGCAACATTTCAATCATTTTCTACAATTCCTAGATCAATAGTGATTTTTTTTATACAAGTGTGGACCTTACCATTAGACCGTGTTTTTAGTGGATGAGGTACTAGACCTACTAAAGGCTTTCCACAATGAGCCTTGCAGATGTCATTTTTCTGATAAGCAAACTTCCTATAAGGTACTAAAATCTGGGTATTATTTCCTAAACTTGTTTAAATATACCAAGAAGTATGTGTGCCAATGTGATATTTTTCAGAGGATGGGGAGGCTAGTTCAAGAAAATGAAATTCCATTACACCCACAGGTGTTAATGGAACTGTTTGAAAAATGGGCTTTGAATTTTGTAGGCCCAATCAAATTGATGTCAATGAAGAAGAAATCTATTCTGGTGTGCACTTATTACATCACAAAATGGGTTGAGGCCAAGGCGTTTATTAGAGCCTAGATTTGTCTCAGGCTGAAAAGACAAGGTTCTAGGTCCACATCAAACCACGCTCAGCCTCGTAGCTAGCTCTACAGGACAGGAGAGGGTTCTCTCCGGGTCAATCTCGGCAAAAGGTAATAGATGAGGCTCAAGATGACTAAATTTGCAACTGATCTTAGGCTAGGTATTAAGTGCAGGGATTTGATTTGAGTTTTTGAGAGTTTTTTTGAAAAATGGGAAAGGCAAATTTGGGCTCGGGGATGAGGCACAGTTTTTTCAGAGGTCTGATTGGGGCAAGGAAGGAAATCATTTTGATACTTTAAAGCAAGTATCCTTTCCTTTGCCAAAAATGCAGAAATGAATATACAATAGAGTGCCAAGCTTTTCCCAAGAGTCCAACCCTGACAATGACTTAGAAAATACATGATATAGACTAGCCCAATCCATTCCCTTGCCTCTAGGGGTCGAGCTCATCATTCTAGGAGCTGTTTCAACCAATTCTAAACAAAGCACTAAAATCTAGGCAATCAAAACAACTTGCCTCTATAAGGTAGGAAACTGATTCATTCATTAAATTTTCATTCTTTGGTGAATGAATCCTCTAGAATAAGTAACTAAGTGTCAAAATTACATCATGTTCACCCAATTACATCAAAATAGGTCAAAAATAACATCACAAATCAAAACTAGTCAAACTGGCCGAATTTCTGAGCTGGAAGATGAAAAATTGGTCAAAAAACCTCTGTGTGCCGCGCCAATTTCTGTATGCGTCGTGCCACTTTGATGCTGATTTTTAGGCACTTTCTGAAGTCCAAATTGATCCAAAGTGTACTTCTTGGATAGCCCTTCCTGTCTACTTTCCAACCCAAGTGTAATTTCTGAATTTGGTGCCCATTTGCCCCTCCAAAACAGCAATCTCCCAGGACTGCTTCTTGTGTGTGAAACTAGGGGCAGAGAGGTCATTTTTAGGGTATTTTTGACCTCCTGAGGACTCAAAACCTGCCCAAACTTCTTGGCCATGCACCAAAAGTCATGATTTTTCATGGAAAATCCAAAACTATAAACGTTTTTGCATTTGGAGCTCCCAATCATAAGCGCGCGCCATGTGGCTCGGCCCACAGGGAGAAAAACCCTAATTTTTGCACAAAAATTTCCAAAAAAACCAAAAATGCCCCAAATTTCTTGAAATTTGGGCTGGAGCTTCTTCATCAAGTTTTTACATTGGGCTAAAGAGGCTTCAGCCAATATCTGAAGACGATCGAGCTCTCTTTGCCTCTTTTGCTTCTTGATTGCCTTCTTCAATTTCGCCTTCAAATTCCTGATTCGGGCCTTGCACACTTTGTTTCATGCCATGTAATGAAAAGCCATGTGTCTTAGTAGTGCATGATATTTGTCAAACTTATCCAACAGCCTCTCCAAGTGCATGTTAACCCTCTCGAGATTGGCCTCCCGATCCTCATTAATCTCTTGCTCCAAAGACGTGAGCTCAACTCTTCTCCTTTGTGAAGCTTGGCGATGCTCACAAATGTTTTGTAGCTCCATGATTGCTTGTTGATCCTCAAGATGTTTATTCCTCTACTCCAAGTATTTCATGGTCCACTTAGCCCTCTCCAAGTCAAGGGAAATGGCTTCGATCTCTGATTGCTGCTCCTGGATGATCTCTCTAAGTTTGGCACTTTGTGGACCCGTATCTGTATCATCATCATGAAGGCGAATGAATTTGGTCTCTCGTTCACCTGATGGATCACCTGAAGGCCCATCATCCTGCATTGGCCCTTTTCCTTTGTACTATACCTGTGATGATGATGGAGGAAGCGAGGCCCCTTCCACCCCGGGTGGAGATAACACTCACTTTGTCGCTGCAAACAAATGTCTGGTGCCTCTCTGATATGTGATGAATACAGACACACTAGCAGTCTCATGGCGCTCATACTGATGAGAAGGTTCACCTTCATACTTAACCTGTGATACTCCACGTGACGCTCTGAAGAAGTCATGAGAGATGAAATCATCCCAAGTGATGCCCTGCAATCCAAGCTGATGAACCACCAAAATCTTAATAAGAGCAAAATGATAGACACTGTTAAGTTGCTGCTGAGGGGTTCTATGTTGTATAAAGGTGGTCATCCTCTCTATGTTTCGGCAAATGAAATACGGGATGTTCAGCATTCGTACCCTGGTGAAATGCATGAGCAACCTGATGTGATAAGCATAAAGACGAGAGAACCATCCCTCATAGCTGAAATATTTCATGATCAATCTCATTAGTGGAGCATATTCATCTTTCAAATACCGGAACAGGAACACTCTCTTGAGTTGCCTCAAGAAATTGGTTTTGATGTATGGCTCATAATGTTGCCGGTCAATCTTTTGTTTCTTGTGCCATGGTTCACCAATGTTCGGTATACCGGTTGCTAATGAGACAAATTCTGGTGTAAGTGTGAAAGTGACACCAGCAAAGATAGCTTGATCTCCATGCAAGTGCAACACAAAAAGACGAGCCAACTCATGATGAAATTGGACACTAGCCACCTTTTGACAAAACTCATAGCATGATTGATGCTGAAAACACTGCATAGCAAGAGGGCAGGCCTGCAATTCTGTAAGGGTGGTCGGTTCTTCCCTAACATGTCTGCCACTTTTGTGAGGCCTCTGGGGTGCCTGTTCTTCCAAGGAAGAGTCACTTTGGGTTTCTACCTCATAGTCTGATGAATGCTCAGATGCCATGATTGTTGTACAAAATACCTTGAAGACAAGATACTGCTGTATATAAACTGTACTTGGACTGCTCTTTTTGGTGTTGTATTTCAATTTCTGCCACCAAGGGAAAAAAACAAATGCAACAGGGACTATTAGGGATTGTTAGGAAGGGGAAACAATATTGAGGAATGGGAATAGTTGGGAGAAATTTAATAGGGAAATATGGGATAGGGTTTGAGGGATTGATTTATGGGAATAGAGTTTAGGGCTTGGAATTAGTTGTATAGGGTTGGGAGATTTGTATAAGGGCTAGGGTTTTGGGGTTTTGGGATGTGAATGTAATGTAGGATTGATTAGCTTAGTGGGGGGGTAGGAAATGAGGAAACAAGGGAGAACTGGGGAAGGAGGAGAGTCCTTAGTGACAAAACTGTGAGCTCTGAAACCCTGACAGAAAATTTGTTTGTGTTGGGTTTGAATTTTTGTTTCAACCTTTATCACCCTTACACCACCATCTCTTATCATAAAATCTAAAGCAATGTTAAAATAGAAGGCCCTACCTGACAACTCCATGCAAGGGATGAGCAATTTGGTGAAGATTCATGCAATATTGGGCTCTGAACTGTGTTCACTACGCCAAGAACCCAGTGCGCCGCGCTCTCTATATGCGTTGCGCCCGTTCAAAATAACACTGGGTGAAAACTCCCAGTGCGCCGCGCCACCTGTTATATGCACCGCGCTACCTTAAACTCACACAGTCGGCCTCTTTCAAACACAGTTTTGCTCTTACACTTTCAAAACACGATTTCTCCCTTGGATTCTGAAAGACACTTGTTGCAAAGGGATAAATAGCTTTGAGAAATATCTTGACAAGAGATGGTTTTGATTTTTACTTCTTCAAAACCCATTTCTGTAATGTTTTGAATTTGGAACTTTTTGACAATTAATAGAACTTTGACTTTTTGTTTCCTCCTTGATTTTTTGGTTGAAATGATGAATTTCTTGGCAATTTTTTGCAGGGATAGATGACATGGGATTTGGCAAAGGAGACCAGGGTTGCGCTTGAAGAATTCAAGAACTGAAAATTTTGGAAAATTATTACAAAAAACAAAATGTCGACTTGTCTTCAAAACAAAGTTTTGAAGAAAAGTCATAATCCATCCATATGACGATAAAAATCTTTGAAATAACAACTTATCAAGAACCTCCCTCTGGCCTGCTAGCTTTATTAGACCTTGTGAAGACGCAGCTTGACTAACCCTAGACCTAATGACTAAAATGATTGTTATGACCTAAAAACTGAAACATGACTGCAAATGAATTTTAAGATTTGATTTTGATGGACAGACCTGAGCCAGCAGTGCAAAGCATGAGGGGAATGAATGAACAAAGCCCTTTCGTCAGATTTATGGCATGCTCCTAACAGAATGCAACTGATCAAGTGAGATGGGACACCTAAACATGAAATGCAAAAAGAGTTTTGATCTCTGAAGGAGGGATGACCAAACCGACTCTAACAGCGTTGATTCGAGATAATGAGAAGGCAATTGTTGATTTCCTTTATGAAGATACCTTTACTAGATTTGGCATGCTGTCGTGGCGGAAAAAGTCGTTTGTGCGAACACAACTGACCTCCCTAGGAGTCTAAACTCTCTAGCAACAAACAAGACAAAATGGAGTGATCTTTCTCTAAATATACCTTTTAAAACATGAAAACTACAAGTGTTTAGGCTTACCTTATTCCAAAACGCTGTTGTTGTAGTCCGTCCTTGCCGATTCGGATGAGCTCCTCCTTCAAGTCAATTCCTGCAACCACAAACAATCAAACAATTACCAAGCACTTGCATTTCATATAATAAAACATATATTCAACATGCAGACCAAGGAACACATGAAATAACTCATTAACACACGCTATTGAGAAAAATAAACCAGTTTGTATTAATAACGAAACAAAGAAACTCTTACAACCTGGCCTTGGTGTTGTGCAAGTTCCTCCCAGGGTCCATCAAGGGTTTTCCTCTACTTTGACAAAGCTCACCCACTTCCAAGTAGAATCAAGCAAAGACAATCTCTCCTCACAAGGTTCTAAATGGGAGTCCTAATTCCTGCAGCATTTACCCAAAGAAAATGTATAGCTCCAACCTCTCCTCCCTCTGGCTCAATGTCTTTATTTATAGTGCTGTAAAGAGGTTATTCAGGTCCACCATCAATGGGATAATCCCCCTCTTTGGGTGGGATAGCTCCCTTATTGATGGGATAAGTTCCTCCTTAATAGGGATACATGAACCAACTGGAGGCGCATCCATTTCATCAAACCGACCTCTAGAAAGTTCTAGAAGTAACCACAAGTAACTTTTTTAAGATGAAACTTGCGCATTTTGCCTTTTACAGAAGGACGCACCTGTCCCTTAACATACAGAGCGTCCAAGGACACAACTTTTGTGAACATTGTGAGCGTCCCCGCAGGTAAGGCTAGAGAGAACCTGCGACCCCAGAGATAAACACATTTTTTACAAGACTTTCTCTCTTCTTCGAGTTTGAGATGGATAGCAGAGGCATAAGACTTGCCTAAGAGGGTAGCATGACTGTTGATTTGAGCCATACTAACTGTAAGTAGTCATGGTGACATTTTTTAGTGTAACAGATTGCCCCCTAAAGTGCGAAGCCTGGAATAGATTAGGGTTTTGTAATTCTAGGAAGGGTGAAGCGCTTTATCATTTCAAGGATTGTCTTGTGGATGACCTGGTTGGAACCTGCAATTTTCAACACAAAATACATGTATAAGATTATATCATCACTGAGGTAGGCATTCCCATACTCAGATTCAAAACTTTAACTAATGGACTAACTATTCTGATACAGGAATGATCTTGCAGTACATCATTTTTTATAGACTTTTGTAGACACAGTATGGACGCAGCCATCTGTTTATGATTAGTCTACATAGATAATGAATACAAAACTCCTCGCAGCCTGGATGGTAGAAACTAGATCCAGGGTCTTCACTTCTACTTCCCGAATTGGTACGATTCTAGCCATGTGATTTAAATGATTTGATGTCGAACATGTTAGAAACCACTTGATTACCAGTCGATGATGTAAACTGTTAACAAGCGTGAGAGAGACCACCAGTAATGTCAATGGTTCTCAAAGTACCAAGCACAACCCATGAAATGTGAATAGATGTTTTGATGTCGAACACTTCACGGAATCCTTTGATCGAAAGTCAATGATGTAAACTGACGTCAAAGGCGAGAAACCTGCCATTGATGCATGCAGACTTCAAGGTACTGTCGATTCCTAAGTCATCTTTCTAGATAATGTGTCGATGTCGATAGAAAGCGACCCGTTGCAGGCAAGCCCGCAACACGAAATCATTGTTCAAGTTGAAGAAATGTTGCTGTAAAGACTGACTCAGGGATGATCAAATGGATGACAAGTATTTTGCAGATGAAAGTTTTGCTTGCAGACCTCTTGAACACATAACGACACGATAGATGGCTTGGTGACGAATAACTCAAAGTTAATCCCCGGAACCCGGTTAAAGACTTTCAAAGTGGTTTGGTCAACTGTGAGGTAAAAGATTTCCCAACCTAGGTGAATGAAAAGTGTCGTGTTCAAGAGTGGTAATAAAGTTTCTTTTGAGACAAAAGGTAACAAACAGGTTCATTCTTCTCTCTTTTCCCCCACCATTTCTGGCAAGTACCTCTTTATTTTTAACAAGCTTGAGGAGGATAAAATATGCTTGATTATAAGCTCATCCTTCGGACGAGTCCAACCTAGTTTAAATTCGAACCCTAGGAAGGAGTGGTTCGTTCCTGTTTGTAATTGAACAGGTCCTTTACTGTAAAAGTTTAACGAGCCCAGTATAGGAGAAACTCGGCGTTTTTCATTTTTAGAGAGTCTGAAAAAACAAAAGGAGACTCCACGTTGAACTTTTTCGTATATTTGTGTCCCTCAAGCCCGAAAAAGTATAAAATAATACCTGGGGGAACCGCTTGATCTTGCGACCAAGGAGTACTTTCATAATAGTGTCGTTGACCTGAAAAGTAAAAAGCGATCAAGGACACGTCGTTTTATTTCCTTATCGAGTTTGAAACGACAAAAACCCGGCAATCTTTTCCTGATTTTGCGGTCAGAAAAGAGCTAAAAGGGGACCGTCTTTTAATTCCGTTTTAACGAGTGTAAAAGAAACGCTCGGCGATCTTTTCATGTTTTAGGAGTCAGAAAAGGGCTTAAAAGATGACTCTGATATTTTTGTTTGTGAAAAATTACAATTTCCCTCGAAATCCCTTTGTCCTGCACAAAAGCAACACATTACTCATACCTGTTTAAAATAGGCAAAAATACATCGAAAAACACCTTTTCATGGTAAAAAATGAACTAATTCATCCAAAAAACCTATAAAAAGACCTTTTACCATGTCATTTTTACCGTTTGACTGTTGAGGTTGAAAAAGGAGCTTTTGACAAGAAACTTCCCGTGATCGCTGCGGAAAATCTGACCGTCGGAATCGAACGCCGTCTTATCCAGGTATTTTACACATCCTACTCTGCATTTCTATCCGTTTAGAATCAATTTTTAGGTCTTAGTTTCATTTTTTGGGGGGGTTTTGGTTTTGGAATGCGCTTCTCGGCGGACGCGGGTGCCCTTCGGGTGACCCGCGTCCCCCGACTTTTTCTCATACGGGAAAATGGTCGGAAGACACGGCCCACCTTCAGGCCAGCCGCGTCCGGGCGCCCTGTGCTACAAAGCCGGGGTGCGTCTTCCGAGAAGTGCGCATTTCAAAACCCCAACTCCCTCAAAAAACTACCAAAAATTCCCAAATCAATTTCTAATTGTTATTTCTGATGTGCAGGGCATTAACCATGTTAGATTGGAGAGAAAGAGAGCATGTAGAGGATGATGAAGCTGCAATAAATCATCAACCTTCCCTGGATGCCCTAAGAGCATGCAGATTATACAAATATTGGACCATACCGGGCATGAGGGGCCAGGTAAGATTCTTGGAATGGCTGGTTGAGCGATGGAACGTTCAAGAACAATGCTTTTACATAGGAGGGCACCAGCTCGAGATAGAGCCCTCGGATGTATACTTTCTCACTGGCTTGCCGAACAGAGGTGAGCAACTCAGTCTTGCGGGGACTAGGCCGGGTGGCCAATCCCTTGATAGTCTCCGCGACGAGTGGTGCACACCTGGGGCTCACCATTCAAAAGGCATAGAGATAAAACACATCACTCTGCCTGAACTCAAAGTCATAGCGTTCACGGTTACCAGAATTTGCGGCGCGGCCGCTTTACACATTGCTTCCGGATCCCAAATGCGGATGGCAATTGACTGTTACCAAGGCACCATTTTCAACTGGTGTGAAGCTGTGTCGGCTCATATGAAGAGCCAACTGACCAAGGCAAAGAACGGACGACTAAAGACTTTTGGATATGGGCCTCTAGTCGTGAGCTTTGCCTTGGAGAGAGTTCCAATGCTGATCCCTCAGCAACTCACTGTTGATATCTTGGGTCCTCGGGAGCCAAAGCTGATACGATGGGTTGCGGTGATGGCCCGGCATCCTGACGAGGGTGTGACAGTGGTTCGATTCTCAGATAGTTACTTTCACTGGTTAGAGGACCAGGTTTTTTCGATACAGGACTTTCCGTATGCCGGAGTGGATTTTAGAGGTGATCCGGACATGGTTCTTCCACCGGGAGAACAATGGGATGACAGAGGTACTTTTATTTTCACAAGTTCTCTAATTATGTATTTTTTTATTTTTCATATATATCGTCTCAAAACTAACAGTAAAATTTTCAAAATGCAGATGTTGGTCCACAGCGTCCAGCCAACCTCCGGCCTTTTGATAGACTACATCCAGCTGCACCGGTACCGGCCCCACAGGACGCGGCTGCAGAAGTACTAGCTGAGTTGGAGCATGATCTAGAGCGTCTCACGGCAGATATACCTGAGACTACTATGGATGACATTCCTACCCGGCTTCAGCGCTTCGTAGTCGCGGTCCCTGGACCGTTTAGGAGATTTTTGCGTAAGGTAGCCCGCGCAGTGGTGTCATACAGAGAGCACCACCAGTGATTGACTAGTCACTTTTGTAGTCACATGTGACATTTTGATTTTTTGTACTATCATTTTGCCGATCATAAGGTGTTTTCAACCTATGATCGAAGACGATGTATATATTTTTTGACACACTTCTATCTATATATATCACTATTACCGGCTTATCTTGTTTAACATATGTGATGAAATGTTTTTTAAATTTACTTGCATGATTATCGTAAATGTCTGTCCAACATTCGAGAAGCAATTGCATCTGCTAATGTATTCAAAGACCTTGGAATATGTTGATATTCAATGTAATCAAATTCACGTTCCAAGAGACGCACTCTCAAAAAACAACCTTAATAACACAGGATTCCTAATGGCATAAACTCTATTAAGCTGTAATACAACAAGTTCAGAATCTAACCTCACTATCAAACGTCGAATTCCAAATGAAATAGATTCGGATAATAATTCAATCACTGCACTGTATTCTGCAATGTTGTTCGTTGTTTGACCGAGGCTTACCCCATGCATAGAAACTAACTCGTCAGAGGGCGAATAGATAACCCAAGCTGCGGAAGAGATGTTCCGTGTACTACGACAAGCACCATCAGCAAATCCAATGTATGTTTGGAGAGGCGTCGACATCTGCAATATCAAGAGTAAAACCAAGATAAGCCAGAATAACGACGAAAAACCACACTCTCTAAGCTAAGCACACTGACTAAACTAACACACTTGCTAGCTAGAAAGAAAATCTAACCTATCTAAAAATTTCTCCATACCCATCATTTAAGCATAATACCTCTTTAGGTAAAGTCCATTTCTGGGTTTACCCAAAGAGTCCCCATCAAAGTCAACTAGCTCATAAGCCCCTTTTGCTAGCTTTCGCTTTACAATGTAGGGCCCATGCCACATGGGAACGAATTTTCCGGCACCTAGCTTATCGTTAGCTTGATCATATAATAGTACTAGGTCTCCTTCCGAAAAACTTCGAGGGGTTACATTTTTATCATACTGAGCTTTCATTCGTTTCGCGTGAGTCTCGATTGCCAATGTAGCGTCACGTCGAGTCTCATCTAATTTAGCCAAGTACAATAAACGTTTCTCCTCTTCGGAAGTAGCTGGAAGTAATTCGACAGCCATTTGAAGTGATGGGATTTCGCATTCAATGGGTAACACAGCTTCTAAGCCATAAACTAGCTGGAAAGGAGTGAACCCTGTTGAATTTTTCACTGAGGTTCGGTATGCCCATAGCGCTGAAAATAACATGTTGTGCCAATTCGACCGATGAACACCAATGGTTCGTCGGATCATGATAACTAGAACTTTGTTGATAGACTCAACCAAACCGTTGGCTTGCGGATAATAAGGAGTAGAGCTATCGTGGCGCAAACCAAGCTGGCTTGTAAGCTCAGTCATCATGACGTTTCGAAAATGGCTCCCATGGTCAGTAATGATTGCTTGTGGGACACCAAACCTAGTTATGATATGATTGAATACGAAAACTGCAGCTGTTTTGCCGCTTGCGTCGAATGTAGGCATCGCCTCGGCCCACTTAGTAAAATAATCAACCGCAAGGATGATATACGCATGCCCCCCGGCCGAGTGAGGGTTACAAGTAATAAAGTCGATACCCCATTTGGCGAATGGACCAACGGCAATTATAGGGTGGAGAGGAGCAGGTGGAGCGCGCATCTTGCGATCAAACACTTGACAGTTGTGGCACTTCCTGACTGCAATGATACAATCTTTAAACATAGACGGCCAGAAATAGCCAGCGCGCAACACCTTCTGAGCTGTGGCATACCCAGACATATGACCGCCACATGCTCCAGAGTGACAATCATTCAAAACCCTCTCAGCCTCTTCGTGAGTTAAACAACGTCGAAAAACTAAGTCTGCCCCCCGGCGATAAAGTGTATCTCCAATAATTTTGTATGGCTGGGATTGAAACCGAATTTTTCGACGTTCTGCTTTGGAAGCTTCAGGCCGAAAGGTTTGGGTTTGGAGATAAATGATTATATCCCCGTACCACGGATCTACAGTACTGATAAGAAACAAAGATTCGTCCGCAATGGACTCCTCTGCCACAGTCTCTGTGTCAGCACTCGGGAAATCACACATCAATTCCGCAAAAACTAAGGATTTCTTAGACTTGGACTTCTCGAACTCCAAGTCGAACTCTTGCAGGATGACAATCCATTTAGAGTACTTGCCCCCTAGCAGTTGTTTTGTCAAAATATAAATCATAGGGTTGCAATCCGAAATAACTGTAGTTTTGCGGAGAAGAATGTAGTGACGGAAACGCTGGACAGCTTGAACGGCTGCCAGGGCCAATTTCTCCACATGCGAATATTTTAGCTCAGTGGGATTCAAGGTCCTACTAAGATAATATATCACATGCTCCGCTCCGAATTCATCTTCTTGAACTAACACCATTCCAATGGTGGAATGCGAAGCTGCGAGGTATAAGAAGTAGTCTTGGTTGTAGTTGGGAGGATGCAATAACGGTGCATGGGTCAACGCGTGTTTAAGTGCATCAAAAGATTGTTGGGCAATCTCGTCCCAAAAGAATTGTGCATTCTGTTTCAACAACCGTGTAAAACCTTTAGTGACCTCGGCGTAGTTTGGGATGAATCGGCGTAAAAAGTTCGCTTTCCCTTGCAAACTTTGGAGTTGGCGCAAACTCGAAGGAGGAGGCAATTTGATGATAGCCTCGACTTTCGAGGGATCGACGCGAATGCCGGCTTTTGAAACAACAAATCCCAGCAATCGACCTGTTTCTATACAGAAAACACACTTGTGGGGATTCAACCGAATTCGATAATGCCTACACCTCATAAAGATTGCTCGTAGGTGGACAAGGTGATCAGCTCGATGTAAAGAATGAGCAGGCAAATCATCGAGATAGGGTTGCACAATGTGCTTGATGTCATGAAATGCATAAGACATCGCCCGTTGAAAAGTGGCCCCGGCATTCTTAAGCCCAAAAGGTAACTTGCAATAAGCAAATGTCCCCCATGGACAAATGAATGCCGTTTTTGGTTGGTCGGCAGGTAGAATATTGATTTGATTATAGCCCGAGAAACCATCCATGAAGGAAAACATTTCACTTCCGGCACAATCATCAATAATTTGATCGATATAAGGCGTAGGATAGTTGTCTTTTGGACAAGCTCGATTTATATCCCTATAGTCGATACAGATTCTTATTGTTCCTTGTTTCTTATTGACCGGAACAATATTCGATACCCAATCCGTTAACGGGATCGGATAAATGAAACCTGCTTTCAACAGCTTTTCGACTTCTGCTTTAATCGCAGCCGCTTTTCGAGGGTGAATTTGACGCAACCGTTGCCGGACGGGTTTAGCATCCGGGTAGGTCTTTATTTCATGAACAACAATGGCAGGATCAATTCCCGGCATTTCCTCGTAAGACCAGGCAAACACGTCGCGGAATTCTTGGAATAGGGCCTTGTAAGTTTGGATTTCTTCTTCAGTACATGCGGCACCTATATGAATGTTTTCCTCGATTCCGGGCTTCACTGAAATATCAATGGGAATAGTACGAGAAATATTCCCTAAATTCAACTCTGAATCAGAATGTTTCGTTGGATCCTGAGCGTCTTTGACATATTCAGCGGTAAAGATAGATGAAAAATCATTTTCAAATGCATCATCCTTAGGTAAAAACGAAGATCTGTGATGGAGATCCTCCCATGGTAGATCATCTACACTTAGGATTTCGCGAAGTTGTTCGTCAGATGACACGACTTCGGGAAACGTTATCCGTTCTAAGGGTGAGGTGAAAAGTGACTCTTCACTGACCACATTCATTTGGTCGACTTCGGTTGAATGAAAGTCGGTAAAAGACATGAGAGCTTCATAAGCAATTTCATATGGACTCAAAGGCATAGCATTACCGAGTGAGTCTATCTCAGAGTCAGATGGGACGAACCAAGGATCATCATAAATAATGTTTTCTGATGTAATCATATGAATGGTTGCAAACGAAGGATCTGCGCTGAGTGGAGGGAGAGGAAAAGTTCCCAGTAAACCGGAATCCTTAACTAAACCTACACCAACGTCCCTATAAGGGATTGTCGTCTTACCAACATGCTGGATACTCTCTGAAGAGGCTGGGTCGGATGAAAAGTATGTCAGCTGATCAATAGTCACGATCTTACCGTTATGTGGAAACTTAATTACTCTGAAGACCGATGAAACGACCGCTGTCATAGCATATGACCAACTTCGACCCAAAAGAAGGTTGTAGTCTAGAGGGGCATCAACCACTTCCACATCCAGACTAACGGTTTTACCTTCAACCCCTATAGGCAATTCTTGTAGAATACCAAACGGACGGAACCCACGGCCATCAAAGGCCTTAAGGATGGTGGGGGATTGGTTCAACGAAGGAGAACCAAGCGATCTCCAACATTGAATCGACATAATACACGTAGAAGCTCCCTCATCAATCACAGTCCGATGAATAGGCCTGTTTTTGACTATCACTGGAATTTGGAAAGCCATTTGATGGGGGAGACGTGGCGTACTATTTTCTAGATCAAAGATCATTAGGTTCGGGTCCTGAACATCGACAGCTCCGATAGCCGACAAAAGCAATTTCCGTTGTGCTGGGCATGATTGCAGCACTTCGAGTGCCGACATTGCTGAAGGTGAAACAGCTAAGTCCTCAACAATGTTGTAATTCTGGGCTGCTCTCGCATGTGGATTGAAAGCAGACCTTCGAAGTACACCCTTGGCGGGCGGCTTAATCACTAAGTCTGGGTTAGGTTTTTCGATCTGTAGTGGATCGGAACCAGGAGCTGAGGTTGATGGGTTAGAGTGAGAAGATTCTGCTTCCTTGCCATCAACAGGAGCCTTACTACCATAATCTTGCGATCGAGTCGCAATCCTCACATGAGACATCATCAAAATGGGTTCTTCACTGGCATTCGAAGAAGAACCTATCATCTTATTCTCCTGCTCTGGAAATGGATTCTTTAACACAGCAGGAGTGGGAGAACCTTTGACTATTTTTACAACCTCGGCCCGATGAGGGCAATCTCTCGTAAAATGATCCTCTTCACAAATAAGACAAGGATATCGAGGTTTGCGTTTTTCGTCATTGGTTTCCGACTTTTCAGTTTTCTCCTTTGGAGCCTTGTCTGCTTTAGCCTTCTTCTTTCCTTTCTTCTTTCCACCGTTTTTTGGTTTGGCCGTAGATGACTCTACAGCGTGAATGTCGGCGGTGAGTTCAGGAGAAGACTCTCCTGTCGGAGAATCAGGCAAAGTGATAATTGGAGTAGTTGAAGCCTTGGAAGACTTCTTCTTGCTCTTCGTAGTCACGATACCAATCATACCATCAGCGGCATGAGATCCCGAAGGAGCAGCAGCGATTTGATTCGACTTTGGAAGATCCGGAATCTTCTCGTGTAACGTACCCGACTGAGTGTAAACTAAGTCAAGGTATTGTGCCTGAGCAATGACTTGCTCCTCAGTAACTACTCCGGCCTTAGCGACATCTTCAGTAATCTTCGGTAATAATGATTTGACAAACCATTCAGCTAAGATTTGGTCCGGGATAAAAACTTTCACTAATCTCCTTCGACGTCTCCACTCATGAATGTGATCAGAAATATACGTGGATGTCGATTGTTTTAGTGAAGTTAATAACTCCGTGCCGTTATCGTATCTGACCGGCAACTGAAAGTGAGTTAAGAACGAGGTAGCTAACTGGCTAAAGTTGTAAAAAGAGGCCCGTGGTAACTCAATGTACCACTTGGCTGCGAGACCAATGAGTGTACGCTGGAAAAGACGTAAGCGGATGGAATCATCTGAGATAGAATTCGAAGCACACCAGAGGTGGTAAGTCATCACATGATTGGACGGATCCTCTCCAGACTTACCTTCGAACTTGGGTATATCGCTGGGCAACTTATTTGGCATTGGCGGCCAGAACTGAAGATATTGAATTGGATCGTTCGTTAGGCGCGTCAAGTCAGGTAAATCCAAAGTTGCAATAAACGGTAACTGCCGGTTAGGATCTCTAAAACTCTGGGTCACAATACCAGCCCCAGGAGGAGGATATCCAGGATAACTAGGAACAGGAGTCGCATTTGGGATATTATATCCTCCTGGAAAACCAGGATTAACCGGACCGTACTGGGGTTGTTGAGGTTGTTGATAAGTGTACCCAGGATACGGTTGATACTGGTAAACCGGTTGTTGGACAGCTTGCCCAGGTTGGTACTGTCCCTGGTACGGAGGTTGAACAAATTGAGGTTGAGTAGTCACAACCGTACTTATACCAGGCTGACCTACAGGCATCTGGACCGTGGTTTGAATCGTAGATCCAGACAACGGTAAAGATGTCTGAGGTGTGGTAACAGGGACAGTAGAAACTGGAGCCGTCGATACTCCAGAAGTAAGTATGGTAGATGTAGCGGTAGTTGCAGCAACCGTTTGAGATGGAGTACTAGGTGCAATTGACGGCTGAGTAACTACCGAAGCTACAGAAGTTTGAACATTTGGCTGGACAGGTTGCGGTTGCTGGGTTGGACCAGAAACTACGGGTTGTCCAGCTTGAGGAACCATCTGTACACTTGGCTGCAACACTTGTTGACCTTGTGATGGATCCCACACTAACATTCCAGGGTACTGACCCGTAACAGGTTGAGGATACTGAGATCCATAACCAGATTGAGGGTAGGATTGATAATTGTAAGGTGCAGTTCCCATACTTGGAACATATGACTGACCTTGAGGCGGTTGATAACCTTGACTTGAGTATTGACCTTGAGGTTGATAACCTTGAGGTAAATACTGATACTGGGGTTGACCTTGACCTTGAGGTTGGTACCCTTGAGGTTGATAACCTTGGGGTTGATACCCTTGAGGTTGCCATCCTTGGGGTTGCCATCCTTGGGGTTGCCATCCTTGAGGTTGATATTGATACTGAGGTTGACCTTGGGGTACATATTGAGGCTGAGGTTGACCTTGAGGCAAGTATTGCACCATAGGTACATACTGACTTTGAGGTTGCCCCCCAGACACGATTTGTGTACCTTGAGGTTGCCCCCCAGGCGTTAACTGCGGTTGCCCCCCAGGCGGTAATTGGCCACCTTGAGGTTGGGAAACGGGAACTGAACCTGACATCATGTAAATGTCTCCTACACCCAATGGTATATTACCACTGTTTCCAGCAAATAACCCATGATCAACGGGTTGAGGAGATGCCTCCGCAAAGGTACCAGAAAGTGACTGATACCCAGTGGGAACAGAAGGACCGCCATGTAAAAAAGATTCAGGACTTTGTGTAAACACGGACGACTGACCAGACATATTTACAGGAGTATGAATACCTCCAGGTGGAAAAGGAGTACGAGGTGTAGAAAAACCGACTGAGTTGTCTAAAAAATTGGTTAACGCAAGGTACCAAGAAGTACTTCTAGGAGGACTGTAAAAGATGGATTCACGCTCCCTTAGATCAATAGTAAGTTGACCTTCAAGGTGAGAGACACCTATATCTTCTTTTAGAGCAAGTTCTTCTATAGCAATCAAACCAGAAGGTAGATTTTCGGTGATTATTCTTTCTATTCTCGGTGAATCAGGGACACTAGAAGTTGGAGTAACAGGTTCGGAAATTTCAGGTTCTTCGCCTGTTTCACTGGTAGATGAAAAACTACCAGCAAGCTCGGAAACTGTAACAGTTTCGGGATTGTAACCTGTTTCTAAACTTTGGTAATCTGGATGGACTACCAAGGAAGATTCTCCTTCTTCAGGTGAACCTACTCTACTGTCACTAGGAGGAGTTACAAGGACCTTTAACCCTTCGTACTGACCCGGAATGTCTTCAGGAGATTCACCCCGCGATTTATGGAGTTTTCTTAACAAATCTATTCCGGTAACAATCTCAGGAGACTTGCCCCGAAGTCGACGGGACTGTCTCGGTAATTCCGCCACAATTAAAGATTTTTAACTACAACACACGAAAACAAAGTAAAAATTTCAAATCAAACCACCTAAAGTCTTCTAAAGAAGCAAACAAATTTGAAGCACACGCCTAAAGAATCTAGAGCGTCAAACCAAACACAAACAGTAGTCTTCCGGACCAAAAGCGCTAGTTGGTGATTAGGCCCAACCTCGCAGGATTCAGTATAGAAATGGCGGGTGGAACAGTTACCCTGGCAACCTTCTTAATGAATAGACCGGCACAAGTTCCTCCACTTTAACCGTCTCGAAGTGAAGTGAACCCCCCGGAAAATCCAAGTGAGTATAACCGACGTCTGCTCCAGGTACAGTGGGACCTTCCCTCCACCGTCACCTCGGTAGAATCCCTAAAGATTATGGTCACTAAAGTTACCAATCACAACAATTACACCTGGGGGAACAGTCTAAACTCCGACAGCACGCAAGGGCAGAGTAACAAGCTCAATCCCCTTACCGGCTCCTTGACAATAATCCAAGGTTTACCGATAAGTGACCCCTGGCTCCTCGACAATGGTTAATCCGAGGTTTACCGTTTGTAATACGTACTGTCTGGCGTCGTTCCCAACGAGGGGGGAATGATCCCCTCACTGGTTCGGACACGAGTTCGTGCTTCTCCTTTAAGAGGAGCTTTCCAGAGTGCAACTGAAACAATTGGATTTAATCTACTCAAGATAAACTATCTGTTTGGTTTTGTAGTCTTGGAGAGTTAAGTACTCACCTACTCCAAGACCCTAGCCTAAGCTATGTTGGTGTTTCAGAGCCCTAGAAAAATAAAAATTACTAGATTGATTTTAATTTAAGCGTTTCTTTTAAGGTTGTTTCTTAAGTCAAAAGGTGATGGAAGTGAAACCAGTGGTGTGTTGACTCGACTCGAAACCACTACAAAATGCACCTAGGATGATTTACCCACTACTTTACTTTTTCGATGAATTGCTTAACTAAAAAGTTGAGAGAATGCAATCTTTATAAAAGCAACTTCTTAATTGAAGACAATCAAAGAAACAATTCGTTTGTCTTTTCTAAGCATAAAAACATGACCGCTCTTTACATGCACGAAAAAACTCTTTTCCTCTTTAAAAAACAAAAAGCTACTTGAAACAAGACTTTTAAAGAAGATGTTTTTGTATTTTTCTTTTATTAAAGCAAATAAATCTAATATAACCAAAAATCAATCTTAACAACTATTAAAATCTACGAAAATTCACTCATAAGCAAACTAAAAGGTAAATTTACTCTAAGCAATCTTAACGAGGCCAAAACCAACAATGATTATTCTAAGGTGTTTTACTTGATCACAATCAAATCAAGGACTAGCTTATTGCAGAACCAAAAACTAGTCAAAACAAAACTCTAATCTTTTTGTTCTTTTGTAAAATGGAAATCAACACTTTATAAACAAGTAATTCGAAATTTGACCCAAAACAACTTAAATGGCAAGCTGCTCACACAAGAAGACTTTACGACAGGCCCGACTTCTAAGAAGGCTGACTAACCAGAGAGATCTAAGGCTGGACAACTTTCTACCGTCAAAGTCACTACAAGACCTATCCAAAAATCAAACCCTAGGCCTAAACTTCGTTGAAATCCACTAAAACACTCAAAGCTCACAAAACAAGTTCAGGTGAAAATTTTTGACAGGGTACTAAAGGATCTGGGCAGAAAACACTAAGAAAAATCAAAATCTAAAAGCAATTAAAGCAAAAAATGGAATTTTCCTAAATTTTACAGGAAGACGCAGGAAACCCGTTATAATAGGTGCGGTCCCGCTCTGTGCAAACGGCAACAGCGCGTCCAAAGACGCACTGTGCAGTACTCAGAGGGTGCGTCCTTCTGGAAAAGTTAAGAAAAACCAAATCTAACTAAATCTAAAGCTAAGCCACCCAAATACTAATTCTCACAGTCAAAAACCAGAAAATAAAAATGATTTTCTCAGAGCAAAGTTCACACAAAGGAAAAGACTTTCTCATTAATGGATTCCCCAGCGGAGTCGCCAATTTGTCGTGGCGGAAAAAGTCGTTTGTGCGGACACAACTGACCTCCCTAGGAGTCTAAACTCTCTAGCGACAAACAAGACAAAATGGAGTGATCTTTCTCTAAATATACCTTTCAAAACATGAAAACTACAAGTGTTTAGGCTTACCTTATTCCAAAACGCTGTTGTTGTAGTCCGTCCTTGCCGATCCGGATGAGCTCCTCCTTCAAGTCAATTCCTGCAACCACAAACAATCAAACAATTACCAAGCACTTGCATTTCATATAATAAAACATATATTCAACATGCAGACCAAGGAACACATGAAATAACTCATTAACACAAGCTATTGAGAAAAATAAACCAGTTTGTATTAATAACGAAACAAAGAAACTCTTACAACCTGGCCTTGGTGTTGTGCAAGTTCCTCCCAGGGTCCATCAAGGGTTTTCCTCTACTTTGACAGAGCTCACCCACTTCCAAGTAGAATCAAGCAAAGACAATCTCTCCTCACAAGGTTCTAAATGGGAGTCCTAATTCCTGCAGCATTTACCCAAAGAAAATGTATAGCTCCAACCTCTCCTCCCTCTGGCTCAATGTCTTTATTTATAGTGCTGTAAAGAGGTTATTCAGGTCCACCATCAATGGGATAATCCCCCTCTTTGGGTGGGATAGCTCCCTTATTGATGGGATAAGTTCCTCCTTAATAGGGATACATGAACCAACTGGAGGCGCATCCATTTCATCAAACCGACCTCTAGAAAGTTCTAGAAGTAACCACAAGTAACTTTTTTAAGATGAAACTCGCGCATTTTGCCTTTTACAGAAGGACGCACCTGTCCCTTAACATACAGAGCGTCCAAGGACGCAACTTTTGTGAACATTGTGAGCGTCCCCGCAGGTAAGGCTAGAGAGAACCTGCGACCCCAGAGATAAACACATTTTTTACAAAACTTTCTCTCTTCTTTGAGTTTGAGATGGATAACAGAGGCATAAGACTTGCCTAAGAGGGTAGCATGACTGTTGATTTGAGCCATACTAACTGTAAGTAGTCATGGTGACATTTTTTAGTGTAACACATGCCTTGAGAGATCCTCATAAACCAAGGAAAATTATTCAAGTATAGGCTTATTAATTATATCATTTAGTAGTATGAAATTAGGCACAAGAATTTGAGAAATTTGAGTCTACCAATAAGGTACTTGAGGCCATCCTCACCAAGACCACTTAGATTAATCATAAAGAATAGGAATATTGGTTGAATGAGGTCCTATGGGCTTATAGGAAAACATTAGGAATACTACAAGTTGCGCCCCATATGAACTGGTTTATGGGAAATAGCTCTATCTTCCAATTGAGTTTCAAATTCATACTTTTTGGATTGCTTCTCAACTGGGAATGGATCTCAGTGAAGCATAGGAGTAGAGGTTGTTATAGTTGAATTAGCTCAACAAAATCAGGAATTACACTATCTAACAGATTGTACTTATACAAGAACATAGAAAGAAGTGGCATGACCAGCTTATTCAACAAAAGCAATTGGAATAGGGGGATTAGGCTCTCCTTTTTTACTAAAGGTTTAAATATTTTAAAAGGAAATTCACAGCCCATTGGCTAGGACTATATGAGGTGGAGAAAGTTTTTGGCAATGGTTCAATTCAAATTAATACTATTGATGAAAGTTAGACATCTTTTCTTTTGAATGGACATAGGTTGAAGTTTTACTAGAAGCTGATGTCTAAGGCAGAATTCATAGTAGAAATTTGTAAAGACAATGGGATGAAGGTAGTAATGTCAGGAGATTCTTTTCCCACCCATATTTCCTCTTCTTCAATTCTTCTTTCTATAAAGAAAAATAAAAATTGAGGCCTAATTATGATAACCACCTTGTTGGCATGGTTAGGTTGATAAGTTGTTGTTGTTGTTTTATTTCTCTAATAATGAGTCTTCAATTTTTTGTTTATTCTTGGGTTAGTTGATGAGGGATTCCTTAATTCCCTCTTCTAAGAAACTTTTTCCCATCAACTTTAGCACATCATTTGGGACGGAAGGCTAGAGATAATTTATAGTACCTCAAGGCTTGCATACATTAATGGCAGGTTCATCATTAGTGATCAGTTGGAACACATTAATGTTTCTTAGTCATTGGATCTCACAAATGAATCGACTTCATCACATTCATTAGTACCTCGCGAGGTGTATTGACGTACCTTGGATCTCATAGACATCAAAGGTGAGTAGCCTTGCATCGGTTAATGACATGCATTAATGGTAAATAATTTGATGACTCTCTCATATGCTTGAATTCAACACCTTTATTCACATAATGAGAGATTTTACTTGGGTTGGACAGGATGTGTGAAGACTTATGATTTCACTATTGTTACAATAGCTATTGGATTCAAGGCTAGTGATAGGAACTACTAGAACTTATTTGTAGAATCTATAACCAGATCCTATTGGAGAACAACAATATATTTTGTAGAGAATGTGAATAACAAATAAACAAAGAATATTAGAATAGTAGCAAAATGAGATCTAACATAGTGCAGGAATATCGTTTGGAGTCATCCAGGACAATTTCCTTCTAGTATTATAGTGGTTATTAGATGTAGAGATCCATTTTAGTATTATGTACCTTATGGTAACCATGAACTAGAGAAACGTAAGATAAGGCACTATATTCCCATAACTATAGAGCATGCACTAGACAGATGGACATAATTTCACGGGTCTACAACAATTAGTACGACACCAAAATCCATGTAATGTGTTTCGGTAAGTGTGAATTGAAGGAATTATGGTAAGACAATTGCACTTTAACACATGAATAATTAATGAAAGGTGAATTGATAAATAATGATCATCATACTCATAACTCTTAATTAGTTTCACCACCACCCTATCCAATCATTATACATCACACATGTGCAACCTTTCCCATGCATTGACATGATGTGAACCCGGTCTAATTTGAATAATTCTCAACTCATATCATCATAATAGAAACATACCATCCCATTACCATTTGCCACCCTTTTCATTTATCCCTATAAAAGAAAAGAAGCCGAGACTTAGTCATTCTCCCCCTTGCACCAAATGATATGCTGAAAACTTTAGTACCACAGTTCGAGCCCAACAATGTCAAATTTCTTAATGAATATCCATGGGGCCACAAGTGTTTTGAGGAGGCTGGTTAGTTGTTGTTTTGTGAGAATATTTAGGGAAACATTTTCAGAGTTACTAGAGCCTTCATGGAAAATTTTAATGATTATTTGGCCTGCTTTAATAAATTGTATTTGTTTGTCTTGGAGGAGTCAATTGCATGAAGAACAAACCTTCCTCAGGGAGGAGAATCCTGGTTTAAGAGTGTTGTGAATGAGTTTGAGTGTAATTGGTTCCTGATACTAGAGAAATAGAATCCAAATTAGAGTAAGGGTATTCCTAATTCATGGGGAATGGAGGAGTGGCATGAAGACATGTACTTAGTGCAAGAGTATATCATATGTGAAGGAAACACACTATAAATTTTAGGTATCACATGAGATTATTTTTGTGTTTTAAGGACAAAGAAAGGATGAATCTTCCTTTTATTTGTTGAAAATATTGAATAATATGGCTAGGAATGTTCAAGCTCAGCTTGAGCATGTAGAGACTAGTATGTTTCATCACCAACTCATTAAAATCCTAGTGGAGGTTGAATTGAAGAAAAAGGTTAGACTTGGGAAAATTTCCTCTTCTGAGGAGGATTTGGACACAAATCCCTATCATCCTTTGTAAAAATGGGGCAAACCTCTGCATATAAAAGGAAGAGAGGCCTTTCATATGATTAATTCTCATATGAAGACTTGGCCTTAGAAGAAAATGAGCAAGGCTCTCGTTAAGGTAAAGAAAACAATGTCTCAAATAAAATAAAAAAATCACATGAGGAAGAAACCCTAGTTAGTAAGGAGAGGAAGCCCTTGGAAGAAGAAGAAGAAACCCTCGTTAGTAAAGAGAATGAGCACTTAGCCAAAGATGAGGAAGTTTCAGCCAAGGAAGAGAAAAAGTATAAGATAAAGGACCAAATTAAGAAGAAGAAGAAAGGGTCTGTGTCAAAGAAGAGAAAAAGTTGGGAAATAGAGGAGAAAGCTAAGTCAAGTGAATATTTAAATGAGGTGGTCATCATGAAGATCCTTCCTCACCATCTACTTCCTTGATAAGATGTTGAATTTGATAGGAGGAGACCTTTCAAAGGTAGGCAATGAGGAGTCCTACATCAATTGACATGAAACGAGACAATGTGGTTGCTTTGGAGATAGTTTAGTACAATGGGATGAATTGACCCAGGGAAAAATATGGCATATGAGAAGATGGTCGATATAAGAAGCAGAGAGTAGGCTTATCCCTTTAACAATAGAAGGCATGTCATCGGGAAGACCAAGCAGCTTAAACTAGAGAACACCAAGAGGAGCTAGACAGAAAGATGCAGGGTCATATAGGTATCACAGAAAGAGTCATAAAATGGTAGGGTTAATAGAGAAGATGACAAAAAGAGGAATATGCTAAGAAATTGCCATATTCAAAGGATTTACAAGGAACTGTTGCCAAAAATTCCTCAAAATATAAATAGTGTAACCATAGTTTTGTCCATTTTTTTCGTAAGATGTTTAGGTTTAATGAGTCCAGAAAGGGTAAAATCATTAGTCTTTTCACATTTAGAGAGTCTGAAAATATTGTAAAGACAACTCTAAGGGGGTTCCTTTGTCATGGTTGATGACAGGGTGTGAAAAAGAGTTAATAGTATACCTGACACAGTTCCTTTTCTGTAAGTAGTGCATTCAATCTAGATAAAGTGAGAAACCTATGCTTAATAGGCGTCTTGCTCATTTTGTTACGAATATGAGGAGACAAAGAAAACTCGATATTATTCGTAAAAAATTTAACCGAGTCCTACGAGGAAAACTCGTAATATCTTTTTCAGTCTAAAGAGTGAGAATAAGATAGAAAAAATAATCACTCAAATCTATTTCATAGAAGTTTTACGAGCCCAAAATAGGTAACTGTTGGGCACAGGATCCCCCAAGGGAAGTTTTGGGGCTCAAAGCCCAGATTTTGGCTAAAAGGTGTAAATTCGATGTAAAGACTCCGCATTTTGTGGGCGCAGAGCGCGAAGTTATAAATGAGTCATAGGGTGTTCCGCTTTCAATTTTGTAATGTAATGTCAGCTTTAGAGATCTACCCATGGTCCCTAGACCATGGGATTGTATAAATAGAGCGAGGCTCTAAGTAGTTGAGAGAGAATCATGGAATCTAATAGAAAAAGAATGATCATGGAATAGAAGGATAGGAAAATATTTAAGTGTAGAGTCGAGTCTTTGGGTCGTAGAGTAGGAGAAGGCTCTGTAGCTTAGTGCGCAGAGGCCTAATAGTCCGCAGCTGAGTGCGCAGACCCCTGCAATTGAGTGTGCAAGGGAGGTTGAGTCTGTAACCATTGAAGCATTAATAAAGAGAGGTTTTATACCATTTCTATGTATTCATTTACTATTTTCTACATTGAATGTATTGGGTATAAATTACATTTCTGCTATTTATATGATGCGCGAACATATATCATTGTGTTGATTAAGTAAATGTGAGATAAAGTATCTGTTTATGTGAAGTTAACTAACATCTATAGGAAGACAAGTAAGATACACAGTGTAATTTGGGGAAATATCACAGATCGCTGCCATAGTAGCGCAGAAGCCTATCAGCTCCTGGTTAGGACTATGCTCAAGCGATTATAATAGATCGTGAAGGTCTCGCAGGTCAGAATAGTGCACGAAGTAACCTACGTGAAGGTAGGCAGAGTTGGACTAAATCAACTCCTCAGACATCTCCAGGGTGCAGAAACTTGGTTCCAACATTCCCCCATATTGCTTTGGTGAGACTTGATTCTGCGCACCGCGGGCTGACCAAAAGGGCTAGTAGTGTAGGGATTTGTTTGGCTAATTAACTCTGAACCTGGGTCAGACCCCATCAAGCCAACAAATGGTTTTGTTGTCAGGACTGGAATCTTCATAGAGATGTTTGATGTCGTATCATTGGAATCCAACTAAGAAGGTAATTGAAGGTTGGTTGGATAGGATGATTCATGAGTTTGCAGTGCAGGAGAACAGGAATCTGTGACTGACAAAAGAAGAGTGGTTAGACTTCTACCTATACACAGAAATCCATGAGATTTTTTCGCACCTTTCCCTACTATGTTGTACGGGTGGATCACGAAGCTAGTAGATAACTAAGGAAGGTGGAAGCTTGACAGTCCTATTGTGTGGACCCGAGAGTTGGTGCACAGATTGGAAGCATTTGAGGATCAGATCACGCGCACTATTGATCACTATATTGATCGGATTATAGGAGGATTCATTACTAAGTTTGCAGTAGATACTTCAGTTAGCTATAGAGAGGCAGAGCGATGCTTTCTCAAGGGACCGCGAGGTAAGTAAGTAAAGTCCTTGAATGCTTGGATTAAAATTTTATTGTGTGAAAAGAGGGTTATGAAAGTACCTTGGTGTTTGGGGCTAAACAAAGTGGAAAACTTACAGGAACAAAGGAAATAAGATACTAGAAACTAGCCCCTTGATTTCACCTCCGCGAGGGGACGAGGAAGAACTCATGAAGGTCTTACTGTGAAGTGTGATCCATCTGATAAGGAAAATAATTCCACGAATACCACCCCCACCCACACCACCACCAACTTCACCACCTTCACCTCCATCTTCACCTGTACCACCTCCGCCACCACCGTGAGTCAATATGGCAAGCAAAATAAAGTTGCTTGTGTTGAAGGGAGTGGGAAATGAGGATCTGGACCAATTTTGGCTCATGGTAAGAGCCGTATGGGAAGCGCAGGGAGTTACAGATGACGATATAAAGAAAGCGACATTGGTTAGCGCCGTACAAGACCACATGCTAACCTAGTATATTAAGCACTCCAATGATAATCCAAATGCGGGAATCGTGGATATCCAAACAGTGCTAAACAGAGAATTTAGTAGGTTGAAATCTGAAGCATAGTTGATCATTGGGTTCAAAGAAATCATGATGCTACCAAGAAAAACTCCTTGGTAGTTGGATCAGAGGTTGAAGCGTACGATTCGCGAAGCTAATATGAATTTGACAGATGGACAACATCGCGAATGGTTTGTAGCATCGCTAACACCACATTTAAGGAGCGCGCTATCACAATAGAAGTTAACAACTTAGGCAGAGGCCTTAGAAATCGCAATGAGGCTGAATGAGACCCCGATGCAGGATCCTAACTTAGGAGTTCAGCAAATCCATGTACAATTGAAGAATTTATGCTTGGAGATGTAGAGTCTGAAACAGGATAGGATAGCTCGACCAGAAGTGCGCAAAGAGGTGTGGTGAGTAAAATGCAAGGGTCAGGGTCATGATAAGTACCATTGCCCGATGTTCGCAAATTACCTCGCGGGAGGAGGATCGATGTCGTTAAGGCTGGAAGCACAAGAAGGACCTAGTGTGGTTCCTGCTTTATGGTGCACAATTTGTCAAATAGGAGGGAAACACACTACGGACAACTGCCATTTGTTACAGAAGTATACACAAAATTCGCAGCAATTGTTCTGTAACTTTTGTAGGTCAGTAGGACATGATGAGTGTAGTTTTAGAAGCTATGAGTTAATGATGGATATAACTCCCACCTACAGAGTTCAGGCCGAAACACGACCCCTAGACCAGAACACAGGAGTGGTGCGAACAAGATTTTAGGGGTGTGGACAAGGCCGAGGTGGAGGAGGACCTAGAAGAGGTTGCGAACAACTGATATGCTACAATTGTGGAGAGCCAGGACATTATGCTCGTGATTTTACGAACCCAATGTGTCCATCATGTCTGTATTGTACCTTGTTTGATCATGAGATGGAAGATTTTCCTACGTTGATAGCTAGGATATGCGACAAAGGAGCACTACAGCCTCCCCCGACTCAGAACCTGTAGATGATGAGGTCTGAGCCACATGAGGAAGATCCAAATGTGAAAATTGTGCTTCGAAGTGGAATCCTGATAGGAGATGATAAAGGAAAACAACCCAAATACAGTACTTGGGCTCGCAAAGCTCTAGTGACAGAAACAAAGTTTGATTTGGAGCATGCTCGAGAAACCTTTATGGAAGCTAAGAAGAGCTTCATTGATGCCTCCACTTCAGGAAGAAAAGATAGATCGGAGTCAGAAATGGACCCATATATGCTTATGATGTTCCTGGAAACATGTATGAAGTCACTGTGCGACAGTAAAGCTGTAAAAGGATTATAGGAACTCATTAACAGATGCGTTGGGACTGTGTGAGGAGAACCATGCGTAGTCCGAAAGATTGGAAAGCATAAGACGAGGATGGGAAGAGAAATGACGTTAACCGTGCAGATTGGAGAATATGATATGGACCAAGTAATTCTGGATTTAGGATCGGATGTGAATGTTCTACTGAAGCAGACATGGGAGCACATGGGGAGGCCTACGCTGTAGTGGTCTCCTATTCAGCTATGAATGGTGAACCAATAGAAAATAATACCCATGGGGTGATCAGAGGGAATCAATGTGGATATTGAGGGAGCGAGCGCACTAGCAGAATTTGAAGTGATAGAGATTGTTGATGACAACAATCCTACCCCGCACTCTTAGGAATTGATTGAGCCACTAACATGAATGGGGTGATTAATCTGAAGAAGCACAAGATGATTTTTGAAAAGAATTCACTACACTTAGTTATACCTCTGGACCTTGCTAAAGGATCGCGCTATACAGAGCCAGTGCGTGACTATGAATGTGATGATGATTTGGACTGCATATATAAGATAACAGCGCGAAACCAGGACTGGGTGAATCCCACTACAGATGGATGGCTTACATGGGAGCACGAGAGCTCCTGTACTTTGGATTCAGATGAGGAAACAGTGCGATTGTAGAATCGGTTACATGAGGTGACTACACTTAATTGTAATATGATGACAAGGTCATTGCGCTACGTATTGACAAAAGTAAGGGACCTGCCTACTTATGATGGGTTAAGTGATGTAGATACCTTCTTGGACAAATTTTAAAGGGAGGTGCTAGAAAGCAACGCTTCTAGGCCTTGAATTGGGTATTGCATGCTACGCCCGTGAGATGGTGCGATATGCATAAAGGGAGCTTTGAGGACTGGCACGAATTCAAGAGAATGGTGCACACGTGTTTTGGCAAGCCTAAGATGTGACTAACAGACAAGTATGATGGATGGGATGATCCACACACACACCTGGCGATGTGTACGAAGGTCTATGGAGAAAAGCCACAACCTAAGTGGGTGCACCTATTTTTTCATACCGTAGATGTTATACCCATGAATTGGTATATAGAGACGAAGCTCCGCCATGGGACAGGTGAATGGGATATCTTGTGCGAAGGGTTCATGATGACCTTTAGTTTTGAGGATGGATGGTGGGATAACACTGATGAAGCACTACAAGAGGTAAAAGTAGATATCTTTAGGATACCACAGGAGCCAGTAGAATCCATTCAACCTGAATGGGCTACTCAGCTGAGCTGAGCTACGTGATGAAATGTTATAATGTAATTACTAAAGAAGAAGACAAAGATCCATGGAAAATTAACATTCCAAAGACGGAAGGCAACAGCAAGGTTTAGGGACCATAGATTGAGAACCCCAACATAACCACGCTGGTGAAGACTAAGCAGGTAAATATTGATACAGAGGTGGAACCTAAATGTGCGAAGGTTGGAGACTATTGGGATGGCCTGACAGTGGATAAGGTAGCTAAATTGCTTCGTGAATATCAAGACTTATTCCCGACCAAATTTACAGATTTGAGGGGAATGATCAAAGATTTAGGGGTAATGAAGATCATGTAAAACCTGATGCGAAGCTATTTAAGCAACAGTCGTATCACTTAAATCCAAAATATAAGGTGAAGGTATGTGTAGAACTAGACAAGATGCTCGTGGCAAGCATCATCGAGTCGGTGGGGGAATCTAATTGGGTAAGCCCGATAGTGATAAACGAGAAGAAGAAGTTGGAAGAAATAAGAATATGCATGGACCTTAGAAAGTTGAACGATGCGTGTGTACATGTTCCATTCCCAACATTGTTCATAGATGAGGTGTTGGGCAATGTAGGCGGTGAGGAAGTATATTCTTTCACTAATGGGTTCTCAGGATACCACCAGATCAAGATTGTGCCAGAGGATAGAAGCAAGACAACCTTCATGACCAAGTGTGGTTGCTTTCAATATAGTATCATGCCATTTGGATTGAAGGATGCCCTGCTATCTTTTCGCACATAGTCATTGCAACATTCAGGGAATATATTCATAAATTCTTGGAGGTCTTTTTTGATGACTAGACTATAGTTGGGCTGGTTAAGTACCATATAGTGAACTTGCACTTGATGCTGGATACATGCAGAAGATACAAAATTGCACTAAACCCCAAGAAGTGTATGTTCCTCATTCCTTTTGGGAACCTATTGGGGGATTTCATTTGTAGACAAGGGTTGATGGTAGACCCTGCGGAGTGCGAAATAGCTGCACACTACTCTGGGCCATACGAGGTACTAGAGGATGTTCATCAAAAGCTATGCCTAGATCACTGTGCCGATGGAAAAGCTATTGAAAAAGGATGTCATGTTCTGCTGGAACAATAACTGTAAGAAAAGCTTGGATGTATTGAAAGAAAAGATGATCACTGTGCCGATTCGGGTCTTCCTAAATTGGGAGGAAGAGTTTCATGTCCATGTTGATGCGTAGAGTATAGTGTTGGGGGCAGTATTAACACAGGAGGGTGGAGAAGGCTTGGATCACCCTATAATGTTCACAAGTCATAGATTATATAAATCATAAAAGAATTATTCCACCATTGAACACAAGGAACTAGGTATGGTGTATGCGCTCGAGAAACATTGACACTACTTGCTAGGGGGACACTTCAAAATGTATACAGATCGTTCCGCACTAAAATACTTGGCCAATAAGCCTATGTTGGGGAGGCGCATATGCAAATGGATTTTATTTTTACAAGAATATGATTTTGAAGTAGTTGTGAAACTTGGACGATTAAACGTTGGACCAGATCACCTGTCGCGCATTGAGACAAGAGAGGAACCTACTAGTCTGGAGGAAGGATTGCCTAACACATAGCTCTTTGCTATGCACGTAGCGGATGGAAATTTTGAAGATATAATCCAATTTCTCATGAATGGAACTGGGCCGAAAGAGTACTTCGTCCAACAGAAGAATGAACTAGTGGTGTGCGTGGCAGATTTCTCTGTCATTGCAAGGCACCTATATAAGATGGGGAATGATGAGATACTGCAAAGGTATGTACATGAATTTGAATGAAGAAATATCATCGCAGACGCTCATGGGGGCACTGCACGATGACATTATGCAGGGAGAGAGACCGCGCAGAATATTCTCCACTTAAGGTTATGGTGGTCAACCCTTATTTAGGATTCAAAAGCACATTGCAATGCCTGCGATGTATGTCAAATAAAGGGTAAACCATCACAAAGGGACGAGATGCATTTGAATCCAAAAATGACGTTGCAACCCTTTGAAAAGTGGGCAATCGACTTTGTGGGACCTATCAAACCTCAAGGAAAGATGGGCGCGAGATATATTGTCACTGCAACAGAGTACCTGACTCATTGGACAGAAGTGTAGCCGATAAAATATTTCACGTGTTGGACACCTAATCCTCAATGGGTTAGTGTGGAAGACGAATAGAAAAAAGGAGTCCAAGAGACCTTGGGATGTGGAACCCAACGGTCAAACTATGTACTATAAATGTATATCTCTTGTTAATAGAAATGTATTCTCATGTTTTATCTTTCAGATTATGTTGCTACCCATGTGTGTTTAACATGGTATCAGAGCAGGCGTATTCCTGCCCTGCATAATTCTTTGAGCCATTTGTTTTATGGTATTTATGAGCAGGTCCTATTTTTAGTATTCCTACCTTTGTAACTCCTTGTATCAATCTTTCTACCATATTTCCTCTCTGTGCCCTCTGCTCTCCTTGGGCTGTGCATAATTTTCCTTTCTATGCTCTCTGGGCTCTTTGCATAACCATTATCTGCCATATTCCATATATTCCGACCCACTGGATACGAACCAAAGATTCCCTTATTCATAATCACCCGCATATAATCAGAGTACTGCTCCTCTGCTCTTCTCTGACCGTTTTTACTCATAATTGTTATAGACATTTTTGTGCCTTACAGCTATAAGCATGAAATGTCCATAAACCAAGGGATCCTAAGTCCCTAAAAGTGTTGTTCCAGCTCCTAAAGAAACAAGGTCAACAAATTACAGCTTCTCCCAGAAATTCTCCACCAGAAACTGCTCAGAACTAGTCAAATCAGGATCATTTCAGCTGCTCCACTAGCTAGCTGCGTTGCAAAGCACCCAAATAAACTGGCTAGGTGCGTTGCAACGCACTTGAATGCACTACCAGGGTGCGTTGAGCGGGAAATGACAAGTGGCATAGTCATTCCACGAGGTGGAGAGACAATGGAAGCTTCCAGAATCTTCTCCAATGACACTTGCCTCACTGAATTCGACCAGTGATGAGTAAGAGGCTCTCAGTCTCCAAGTGGAAGCAAGAACTGACAGAGAGAGGCCACTAATCAATTCATGAGCTGACTCATCCTCTTTGCACACATCTATATATGGATCCCTCACCAAGAGATCCAGAGGCTGGAATTTTGTACATTGCAGAGAATTGCTGTTGGTTTTGAGATAGATATCAGAGTATTGGGTGATTTATGCTTTGTTGGAGGTGAAGAGGGGATTCTATGCTGGGAGGTTGATGCTGGATCAGGAATCATCGGTTGTAACTCCTCCTGGATCTTCTTTTTTTATCAATAAAACTATTTGAGTTTCTCCTACATGCTTGTATATCATTGATGTTTGTTATATTTGTATGTTTAGCTTAAATCTGATCCTAAGCTTTTTTTGAACATAAATCCATGTCTTTGTGTATTTTCCTTCTTCTGTGATCTTGCAGGAACTTGGTGACGCTGGGCAAGTAAGGGAGCAGGTAGCTGGAAGTTGTCAAAGAGGAGAGAGATTGGATCAAAGGACTAGCGCAAGACACAGGTTAGTTCATCATATTCCTCTTCGTTTATAGTTCATAAAGGAGAATACAAGAGTAGTTTTCCCTGTTTGTTTCTGAGGTCACTGTCTCAACTCAGTGGGATAGGGTCATTCTAAATAGACACTTTTCCCGATAACAATAATCACCCACATAAATTAGAGCGCTGCTCCTCTGCTCTTCGCTGACTGTTTCTACTCATAATCACCTGCATAAATCAGAGCATAAGGTTTGCAAATCCCCAGTTTAAGTTGAACTACTTCTTAAATAGCATTGGTCTGAGCTTCCTATGCTTTGGCTTTCTCAAGGGGTGCCTGACAATACTTGGTGTAACGTCTTTGCGCCTACTCCTCGCCAATGACCTTGCCATTCAGGTTTGACCATACTCGCATAGCCCAGATGTGAAGTTTGAATTGTCTGATCCTTTGGTTTCAATAGAAAATCATCACACAATACTCCTCACAAAATTTTTTCCTTGGATTCCATCTTTACCTATCTTTCTACTTATTTCTTGTCCAAGTAATGCATGTAACACCTGGTCCAATTATTCCTGTCATATGGTTCTGTGGTATTGAACATTAAACGTATTAGTGCCTTTCTTACCAGTAGTCTGCCCTGCCGCATTGGAACTAATCTGCATGGTAGCATTATGATTACACTGTTTTCAGACCTCATCGAAGGTTCTATCCATTTTGTTGCATTCTGTGCAAATGAGAGAATGGAAATTTAAAATTGAGAGTCTTCTTGAATTTCAAATCTCTATGCAATTGAATCCATCGAGCGGATGAATCCAAGCCTAATTAACCGTCAATGACATTTCATTACAGATTTGATCAAGTCTCTGGACTTTTAAAGTGACTCGTTACTTTTACAATGACAGTCAAGGCTTTTAGTAATCCACAGGGAGTAGAAAGGGAACGCCATGTGTTGAATGTCGTAGTCTGTGCACTGGTTATGGCCCACCGTTGAATGGAAACTCTACAAATTGTGACTAATGATGTGTGACTTATACAAATTCGTTCAAATTGGTATGTTTTCTACAAGTTGTGAACTACATTGAATGTGCGTTGGCCTACAAGTGTATACGCTACATTGACTGGGCGATGTAATATTGGTAAATTGAATGTTGAGTATGGATGGTTTTTATGATGCACAAAAAAAAGAAGAAAATCTTTGTTTACTGAAACATTATAGAAATCCAAGCATCTATTCATTGTTATTACGGGTGGAGCCAATGTTATGTAGAAAATACATTTGTTGATAAAGGTAAATGAATCGGTTAGTCCATGTTGTATCTGACTACAACTAGAGTCTCTATGGAAAATTGAAAACTCAGATGGTAGACATATAAAATTGAAAGTGCCCATCTGTATGGGACATATTTTGTTAGATTTTAGTCTCAACAAAGCAAGTGTCTTGAATAAAACCTAGTTTCTCAAAGATCTTAACACAAAGGCGCTTCTCACTACCAAGAAGAACCTGGACAACAATCTTTACATCCTGATTTCATTTTTCTAAATTCCTCACAGACCAGAGGAACAGTCTAATCAAGTCTCAATGTTCTGGAGTTGGAACGAGCTGGGTATGTGTGCATCTTTCAGAACTGAGTACACATGGGAGCTGAGTTAATTCTTCCTCTTAGCTGGAAAATATCTTCAAAGAAGTTACTGCTAAAATTAATTTCATAAAAGTCTTATATTCTGGGCAGTGCCCACTATGAAGATTGTAATCTTGAGCCTCATTAACGACACTATAGTACCAAGTTCCATCTATCTTTATTTTTCTCTATAAACTTATGTCCAATCAAAATAAATGACTGTTCATTTTCAAAAAAAAAAAAAATCAATAGATGAGATGAGTTTTGGGCATGAGTGATTTTGAACATCATTGTGTAAATTCTGAACATGTATTTCAGTGAACAATGAAGAAGTTTGTGGTTGCTACACTTGTTATTAGTATTATTTATGCTTGCTGGGTCTAAAGTTGAGCCAACAATAAGGAATGCACCTACAACATTTGATACACAAACTGTTTGATAAAATACTATAGTGGACCAAATCATACAAACTCAGGACTCTTTGTGGTTTTCTCTTAGTTATTCCGGTTGGATTTTTTACAATAGACCATTGTTTTCTTTGAAGAAAGTGGCAAGATCAGATAATATTGAATTATACCCTAGTCAAAGTATTTATATATAAGCATTCAAAACCTGTCCATGACATGGTGTTATAATTGTTGAATTTTTGATAGCCATCATTTCTGGTTTGAAAGTGAAGGAGTATTTGAAGGATCCAAGCAAGTTTGTAGTTGCTGCTGCCCCAGTTGTGGCATTGTATTTAAAACTCATTATAGTTTATGTCTACATATATATGCATTGATTCCTTGATTCATTTGCTGCACATTTATAAAGGATATTGTTGTGTACTGTGAGTGGGTATTACTTTTCTGCATTGAATAGTAGTTGTGATCAGTTTTTAAGGTGTAAATTAGACATTGAAGAAAAAATGGCCAGAATCAGTGAAGTATTAGAGTTCCTTAAAACTCTGATATTGTTTACTAATCATGATACATTAAAAGTCAGCAAATTTTCTCTCATAGACATTCAGGTCTGTCTACAAAATGCACAAGACAACATTGATTTTTTGCAGCTCGAAACTCAGCTATAGTAAGAAGAATTAAAACAGAGGAGTCATTCTGAACCTGTTTCTATTCAGAAGATTGAAATAGACTCCCACAAAGCAGCAGTTGTACATGCAAATGAAGAAACTCAGTCTGCACTTCCCAAGCCCATCATCAAACCTTGGGAACAACTTGTCCAATACAAGCACAAAACTGGTCTTGGATATGACAAGGACTTGTCCTTTCATATTCCAGACTACTCAAAGCCCATTTAGTTTCAGAGTGCTGGATTCCTTCATGACATTTCACCTCCAGCTGTTCCAAATTCTGCCCCTCTTCCACAGCAACAACAACAACAACAGATTGTGAAATGCCAACACTGTGACCGAGTTGGCCATTTGAAAGATCACTGTTTTGATCTTCATCCATGTAAGCACTGTCATAAAACCACTCATTCTTCAAATATATGCTTAAAAAACAAACGTCATACAAGGACAAAGATTCATCTTGGATGGATCGCTTCTTGGCAATGGGCATCAACAACCAAGAAGATATTCCAATCACATGTCAGAACTTGTTCTAGAGTATTGAACAATCTTGCAGTTGAGTTTTCTCCATCATCTCACCTTGTATCTGATAGGGGGGGAAATGATGGTCATCTACAAGCTTCAAAGTCACATCAAGCGAGTCTGAGACGCAACTTGCCACACCAGTTTCAGAGTTGTAGCCAAAGACAAACACGCCCATGAACATGCCTTCAGTTGGTAATCTGGGACATTTCCTCGAGCAAAATACTTCAGCTTCTTGCCAGTTTTGGAAGAATTCCACGAACAAAATTGAGAACACTTCCTCTAGCTGAAGACTTTAGCTTCTTTCCAGTTTCGGAAGAATTCTAGGAACAAAATTGAAAACGCTTCCTCTAGCATAAGACTCCATATTCTTGCCAGTTTTGGAAGAGTTCCAGGAATTGCATTAAGCATTCCAGACTTGTTGGTCATCCTTAAACCATCATAGGTTGAGACCTCCCTTTCATGGTTGAAGGTTTCCCTCTTCAAAACAATAGGAGCACTTCCTCTAGCAGAAGGCTTCATCTTCTTTCTAGTTTTGGAAGAGTTTTAGGAACTACACTAAGAGTTCCAGTGTTGGTGGTCATCCTTAAACCACCTCCCTTTATACCAACATTTTAGAGAGCACATTCAACCTAGTGCTGCCATGCATGTTTTCTCATTTTGTATTACAGCTCTCTTCTTGGACTCATACATAACCCTTCAGATTAAGGGGGGGAATGTTGGACACCTAATCCTCAGTGGGTTAATGTGGAAGCCAAATAGACAAAAGGAGTCCAAGAGACCTTGGGATGTGGAACCCAACGGTCAAACTATGTACTATAAATGTATATCTCTTGTTAATAAAAATGTATTCTCATGTTTTATCTTTCAGACTATGTTGCTGTTGTTATAGCTCCAAATCTCACTCTTGAGGTTTGTGATGCTGCAATCATGGCCTAGGGCAACCCCTCCTTCCAGACCTGGTCCAAAATTTAAAAAATAATTTTTTATTCCCTATACGTGACATTTCCCTGAGCTAAACGTGTGTGTACGCGGGTTTGTGTATACCGAACCCGCGTATATGTCTTAAAACACATAAAAAAATTAAATCTCCTTAATTTCAAGCGGAGATCGCGGGTTTTACCTGCTGATCACCTATTAGTGCCCGTGGCCAAACTGCTCCCAATGAATTCCCAACTAAAAAAATACTTTGAGAGAAGTATAAAAAGGCTTCAATGGGAAGTCCTAAGGGAGGAGAGAAGAGAGAGAAAGGTTACTATGCTGAGATTTCCCTGACCGGGTCTGAAGATCCTTGTGCGTCCTGCACTTCCCCCATTTACAGGAAACACTTGTTTCCTTGGGTGTGATGATGTCTATCTACTAGTTGTGATATCATGGAGTAAGTCATGGAAGGAGTTTGTTAGAGGCTTGAGACTGGACGAATTTGGAGGACGGATCCACTTGGAGCTTGCGAAAGGATGAATCAGGTGAAATTATTCCTTTCTGTACTGTATTTGTCTATAATAAAAGAAACACTTGTATTTATTCATGATATAAATCTTCTTCATGTTTATGATATCCATGTTATGATTCATATATGAATGGTTGTTTAATTGCATAACTAACTACCTTTCAATATACTATGAAGATGATTTCTTTATGATGTTTAGTCCATATACTGTTGTACTTTCTTGAATTGATTGTTTTGCAGGTTGAAGGAGCAAAAGGAACTCCAAGAGGGTTTGGACCCTGGTAGGATCTTCTCAAACGAAGGACCCCTAGGTACGCCCCTTATCGTATAGTTTTCTTATATTAGCATTATGGCTGTATGGAATGTGTGTTTCTCTGTATAGACAACCTCTGATCTGCTAGGGTATCAACCCAAGACCCTAGGGGAATTTATCCCTTAACAACTGCCCATGTGTGTTTAACAACACGGGCGAGACGACCACGAAGTTTCTATTTGAACACATATTAACATGATTATGATGTTTGAAGATCTTGATGAGCAATCATGGTACACATTTCCTAAATGAGACGATCGATGTGCTGAAAGAAGAGTTTCAGGTGTATCATCAAAAAGCACACCATATCACCCACTAGCTAAAGGGACAATAGAAGAGTTTAACCAAGTACTAGAGACTACGCTGACCAAGGTATGCAATGCGCAATGAAGTGATTGAGACCTACTCATACGCGCAATATTATGGGCTTATAGGACGACATGCAAGAAACTAATGGGACAGACAACTTTCCGGCTGGTCTATGGAGTGGAATCTGTAAAGCCTGTGGAATACATCATGCCTAGTCTACGCATAACAGTTCTCATAGGTATGATAGTTCACGGTGCCCTGGAGGAGAGGCTCGCGTAGTTGGAGGAGCTTGAAGAAGAACAATTTTTGGTTGGATTCCATCAGCAAGTGTAAAAGCAGTATGAAAAGGTCTGGCACAATCGACATATTAAGTTGTGCACATTTAAGGTGGATGATTTGGTGTTGCTATATGATAGTAAGTTTGGTCAATTCCTTGGGAAGCTCAAAATGCATTGGTTAGCACCATATGTTACTAAGGACATCACAGATGGTGGCGCGGTGCAGTTGGTAAAATTGAATGGCGAGCTCTTCCCAGGAAAAGTAAATGGTAGTCATTTGAAGCTATACACAAGTGGCCCGTCCATCTGACTAGTCCAGGTAGAGTTGGGAGGTCTCTGCACAAAGATCTCCGCACCGACAAAGTGACTCAAGGGCGAGTCACGATGTTTGTGTTGGGGGCCTATTGGGCACGAGATTCCCCAAGGGAAGTTTTGGGGCTAAAACCCTAGATTTTGGCTAAAAAGTGTAAATCTGATGTAAAGACTTTGCATTTTGTGGTCGCAGAGTGCGAATAAATGAGTCGTAGGGTTGTCTTCCCTCAATTTTGTAATGTAATTTTGGCTTTAGAGATCTACCCATGGTCCGCCGACCATGGGATTGTATAAATAGAGTGAAGCTCTAAGTAGTTGAGGGAGAATCATATAATCTAATAGAAAAAGAATGATCATGGAATAGAAGGATAGCAGAAGATCTAAGTGTAGAGTTGAGTCTTTGGGTCGTAGAGTAGGAGAAGGCTCTGCAATTGAGTGCGCAAAGGCATAGTAGTCCGCAGCTAAATGCGGCGACCCCTGTAGCTGAGTGCGCAGGGCAGGTTGAGTCTGTAACCATTGAAGCATTAATAAAGAGAAGTTTTATACCATTCCTGTGTACTCATTTACTGTTTTCGGCATTGAATGTATTGGGTATAAATTACATTTTTGTTGTTTATATGATGCACGAACATATATGACTGTGTTGATTAAGTAAATGTGAGATAAAGTATCTGTTTACGCAAAGTTAACTAACATCTGTAAGAAGACAAGTAAGATACATAGTTTAATTTGGGGAAATAATGCAAATCGTTGCCATAGTAGCGCGAAAGCCTCTAAACTCCTAGTGAGGGCTGCACGTAGGTGATTATAATAGATTGCAAAGGTTTCGCAGGTCAAAACAGTGCACGAAGTAACCTATGCGAAGGTAGGCACACTTGGACAATATTGACTCCTCAGACATATCCAGGGTGCGGAAACTTGGTTCCAGCATCCCCCGATACTACTTCGGGTGAGACTTGAGTCCATGCACCACGGGCTGATACTGAAAGGGCCAATAGTGTAGAGATTTGTTTGGCTAATTAACTCCAAACCTGGGTCAGGCCCCATCAAGCCAACATTAACCTAGGGTTTTTCCATTTAATGAGAGAGAAAAAGTCCTTAAAACGAAGGCTTAATCTTCCTCATGGGAGTTTAACAAGCTTGAAGAAGTAAACTCAAGGTTTTTCTGATTAACGAGAAAGAAAAAAACCATAAAAATAATGCTTGGTATTATTCGTGGGAGTTTAACGTGCCTGAAGAAGCAAACTCGAGTTACAAAGCGCTAGCTAGCAAGGTGATAGATGTAGTACCTTTTTGAGTGGGTTCCCATCATAGTCCTTAAGTGTATAGGCCCCTTTAGCAAGGACCCGAGTGACACTGTGTTGAAGTCTCAAAATTCTGCTCCTACAACATTATATGGGAGACCACCCGGTCCAAACCTTAAAGCAAGTCCTTTTCCATTTGGAATGGTGGTTCCAACTGGTTAAACTAGGCCTAGTTACCTTTTCCCTATTACTATTGATTTAAGATGTGTCTTTAGTTACCAATAGGCAAGGACATCAGATCGATTCTTCCTACTGATTAGGCAAGAAAATAACCCTAAAGCTATTTTAACAGCACAACCAAACCACTCTAAAGTTTTTCCTCTTAAAAGGAGGACTTCTAGAATGCAAAAAAGCTATGATAACACATGCAAGGTATAATCTAAGATGTAATTAATATAACTTATTTCTATTGAAGGAAAGGGAAATCCTTCTCTTAATCGAGACCTCATAAACTTAACGAGGAAAAGAAACTTTAAAGAATTGGAATTAGAACAATGAGATAGCTCACAAGATCTAATTCCTCATTAGCAAAAGTACCAACAATTAAACACTTAGTAAAGAGTTACATAAGAGCCCATTGAAAATATATCAAATTCCTTATGTATAATATGCATAAGATCTAAAAGGATTCATGATGAATTACTGAATTAGTTCGAATTAGACATCATGTATTCACGCAAGCAATTATTATCCTAAATCATAAGATAGCTTGGAGATCTAAGATTATGACTATTTGTTTCTATGAAAACTTCAATTTTTATATTATATCTAACATTAAGCCCGTAGAATAGTCTAAGCAGACTTTTAAATGAATGAACACTCAATATTCAACAATAGTGCATGAATCTGATTATTAACTCATACATTTGAAATATAATTTGAAAAACTGAAATAAGAATTCATTTCAATTAAATTCTGTAAACAATAGTGCTAAACATAATTAACTAAAATAAACATTTATTAATAAATGAAATCAAACTACAGATCTTCACAGTATGACAATAGTGCACAGTGTTATGGGCCTGTAATTGATCTCTGTTGGCAGAAATGGCCTCCTCCATACAACAATAGTACATAATAAAAAAGATTTTCTCAACAAACAGATGAAAACATAGCAACATCGATCCTCCTTTCCTGGATTCTTCTCGCCTATAGCTCTAAATCCACATTACAATAATGCTTTTAAGAATTCACGAATTGTAGAGAAGAGGAGCCCTTTTTACATTCTACAATCTCCTACTTATATTTTTACAAAAAAAATTCCAATAGGAAATCTGCTGAAGAGTAGTTTTTCTCAATCCATTTTCATTGGCCCAAAATCCAATTCTTCTCATGATGGAGCATTCTCATTGACTGAAATATTCTTCTCCTCATCTCTTCAATTATTTCCTTGCAAAAACCAATCAACATTTAATTAAAATGCAAAATAAAATCAAAATGCCAAATCTGAAATTAAAACATATCCAATTGAAACTTAATTACATAATTAAAATAAAAAGAAATCTAAGCTTTCTATTGATGCCTGTGAAGATCGAATTGGTGAAGAAGAACAGAGATGAATGGATGTCCACTCAGTAGAAGCTATGGGAAAATGAAAATGCAGAAATTAAACTCAGAAATTTTAATTTTGTTTAAAAATTCGGAACTTGACCTTCTGCTAAAATTTAGACCCATTAAACATGAAATCTAGTAATGAAACTACTTTAGGAATATTCTCCATGATTTTTCTATCCAACGAGCCATCTTGAGTCTCATTTGGCCAAGTATAACTCAACTTATGAGCTTCTAAAGTTGAAGAATGAAAACTACCAAAATTTTGGAAAAAAATTCACCTCAACCAAAAATATGAATTTTTAATTAAAATCTAATCCTAAATTAAATTAAAATTATTTGTGAATTAGTGCTAATTTAATCATAACTATGTTATTAAATTAATTAATTACAAAATTAATTATAACATAATTTAATTAATCTTGAAAATTATTTAAAAATTAATTAAAAGTAAAATTATATTATATTAATATTATAAATATAATTATATAATTATATTAAAATTATATTATATTAATATTATAAATATAGGCTACAAGCTGATAACAAAAGTGATCGCAAACAGACTGAAATCATCCTTCCAAACATTATTCCTGAGAATCAGGGAGGTTTTATTCAAGGAAGACAGATTGTGGACAATTTTATCCTGGTCCAAGAGGTGATCCACTCAAGCATGAACCGGAAAGAGAAAGGAATGGTTATCAAGTTAGATCTTGAAAGCACTTTTGACAGGGTGAGACACAAATTTCTTTTCGACGTCCTGCACAAATTTCGTCTTGGCCTCAAATTTATCAACTGGATCAGGGCTTCTATTAGTGAGCCCTGGATTGCCCCTTTAGTGAATGGGAGGGTTATTGACTTCTTCAAAGCCTCTAGAAGGCTGAGACAAGGGTGTCCTCTCTCCCCCTTGCTCTTTGTCCTCCAAGCTTCTATTCTCAGCTTCCTCCTAAATAAAAAGTAGACTGATCAAGAAATAATGGGATTGAACATCGCAAGAGGTGTCAAAAACATAAACCATGCGCTATTTGCGGATGACTCCCTTTTGCTGGGTGTAGCCTCCTTTCCCATGGCTAAAAAATTAAAAGATGTGGTGGATGCTTACTATGAAGACTCTGGAAGCAGCCTCAACAAAGGTAAATGTCACATCTACTGTTGGAATTCTACTGCCAGATCACTCCAAGTTATCTCCGGCTATTTCGGCTTCGCAGCCTCCTCTTCATGGTCATCTTTCAAGTATTTGGGGTTCCCCGTTTTCCAAAAAAGGGCCCTCAGCAGAGACTGGTTGCCTCTGTTGGAAAAATTTAAGTTCAAAATCCATTCTTGGGGCTTCAATTGGCTCAATCTGGCTGGCAAGATAGTGCTTATCAAAGCTGTCTTGAACAGTCTTCCCATTTACCAATCTGCAGTCATGATGGCTCCTATTGGCATTATGAGGAAAATGGAGGATTATATAAGGAATTTCTTCTAGAAAGGTGGCAAAGCAAATGAGAAAAAAATACCTCTATTAAACTGGGACACAATCTCCTTGCCCAGAATGGAAGGTGGCTTGAATTTCAAGAACATTAGTAAGCAAAATATCGCATTGGGTGCAAAACTATTATGGAGGATAATTGCCCCAAATCTGGGTTGGGCTCAGCTAGCGTTGTGGAAAAAATACTTCAGTGGGTAGAGAACACACTATCTGGACAATCCCAAATCAATACCCGGAACAATGACCCATAAATTGTGTGCCAAAGCTTCCTCCTTAATTAACCTCCATGCACACTGGATCTCTGGAAATGGCAAGCGCATCAAAATATGGGATGACTGTATCATGGGTAGTGATCCCCTATCTGAAGATCGCTCCCTAGTTCTTTTGAGAGACTGGATGGACAGAGCAGGTCTTAAAACTCTTTGGGACATATCACACTGGGAAAATGGCGATTGGCAGAGTTGGGTTAAACTAGAGGTGCCTCAGAATCTTTCCAGAGACTACGCCATATTCCTTTCCCTCTTAACAGGCAAAGCTCCAACGAACAATAGGAAACCTGACACTCGGGGATGGGGTCCGACTCGTGGGCGCTACTCAGTTGCGCAAGGATACAGACAGATCTCTCTGCAACCTCATGTTCCTCCTGATCTGAGGCCTTGGCAGGGAATTTGGTCTCAGACAATGATCCCTAAAATAGACTCATTCTGCTGGCTTCTTTGTCACCAGAGAATCTTGACTGATAACAGGCTTCAGAAAAGAGGGTACATGGGGCCATCCCGATGCTCGTTATGTGGAGACAACGAAGAAAATGCCTCCCATCTAATGCTCCGCTGTAATTTTACGACTGAACTGTGGAAAGAAGCCTTAAGCCCATGGAACGTAGACTTCACCCTCCCTAATCACTGCTCTGATTTGTTTTCAAACTAGAAGTTAAGGTACTCGGGTGGCACTCCTCATAACGCTCACATCAAAGAAGCCTGGCTCGCCCTTCCGAAATTAATCTGCTGGCATATATGGTTGGAAAGAATTCAAAGGATATTCAGAGACAAGAAGAGCGATCTCAAGATTTTCTGGGTAAAAGTCAAAAGCCACCTAAAAGACTGTTTGGGAGATCAGCTTGACGGGCTAGATCTAAGCAAGAAAGAAGCTGAATGGGGCGCTTCTCTTGATCACCATTTCACTGATATTGCCAGGCATCCCTCTCCTCTAAAAAAATGGAAAATACATCTTGAGGCTGCAGAATTCTTTGAGTTTTTCATCAAGAAGGCAAGAAATGCTCTCTTTTTTTACGGGGTAGCAAAAGGTAATCCTGGTATATCTGGTGCAGGTGGAGTAGTCAAAAGTGCAGAGGGCAGAACTGAAGTTAGATACGCCTGGGGAGTGGGCTTCAATACCAGAATTCAAGCTGAAGCTCTGGCTCTTCTCCAGGGCCTCAAGCAGCTCATTTCTCTAGGTATCAAAGAGGCAATTGTATTTGGGGACTCCCAGTCTATTATAAAGGCCATTGTGGACAATTCTTCTCCTTCAGATTTAAGGTTATCAAGATTGATGAGCAGAATTAGATCCCTAATAAATTCCTTTCAGAATCTGGAATTTCTTTGTGTAAAGAGAGACAACAATAAAGAAGCTGATGTTGAAGCCAACAAAGTGGTTCTCCTCCCTCTCAGAGTTCTTCTAAGTGATGGAGACGAAGGTTGGGATCCCATCCCTTAATTGTTTGTTTGAAATGTTTTACTGTCTTTTATTGGAGCAGTTTGTTTGTATCTCTAAATCAGGAAAGATGAGAAGACCACTCGAAATATAGTTTACAGAATTCACATGCTCACTAGGGGGGAAGCCATTTGGTTCCTGACCAAGGAGAAATCTGAGTTCTACCTATTTCTTTGAAACCTGAAATGAGGCATTTCTGCTGAGAATCAATATATCAAACTAACCGTTTTTGTAAAAAAAAACATAAAATATTAACGTAATATTTTAAACCTTAAATAACCAAAATCCCAAATTTAACACCATATGTGGGCTTTTGGAATTAATGGAGTGAGGGTCTTAATGGAGGATGAGGTAATGTTGGTGAAGTGTAGTGATAAGGAGGAGAGGATGAGGCAGGGTGATGTCAGCGAGAGGATGGAGGTGAAAACCAAAACCATATGATAAACGAAAATAACTGTCGTATAAAATTTCAAATCACAAATCACAAAATTTTAAATGAGCGTTCAAAATGTTTTGCGATATGGGATATGTGATATTATGATATCCCATGTTTTTAAATTGCAATTTTTTTATTTCGCATTTTTAATTTCGCAAGTTTTTTAGATCGCATTTTTTATTTCGGCTTTTTTAATTTGGGATTTTGGAATGAAGGAGGTGATGTGAAGTGGGGTCCACGTGAAAATAAAAATTCTACAAAATGTACTACAACCATTTTGTAATTTTGAGATTTCGGGTTTGGAAATTTATTTTAAAATAAAAAATTTGGAATAAATTACCAAGATCCTGAAAACATGCTTTTTTAACTATTCTACAATTTAGTTGGGCCATTTTGTAGAACCGTTAGTGAAAAATGAAAAAAATAATAAAAATTAACCAAGAGTTAATATTTAAAATTAATGACTATTTTAACTGTAAAAATTGAAATATTATATGTTTTATACATTTTTTGACCCTGGCAGCAAAAAATATCAAAGTTCAAAGGAGTGTCATTTACAAACCGGTTAACCAAATGAGGAAAAACAAGTATTGATGGAAAGTTCATTAAAAGTCAAATTCAATGAAATAATCAAAATAGAAATCCGATGAAAATGAAAAAAATGGAAAAATTGTAGGATAATTAACTTAATGAAAATCATAAAAGGTGTTTAACGGTGGTGGAATGGAGCTCGAGGCAGTGTCTGAAGCGTTTGGGACAAGATTTCCATAGTTTTTGGCTTATGTTTACAAACCAACTATTTCAATAGTGTAAAGAATTGATGATCCTTCTCTAGAAGGAGAGGGATATGAATTGTCATTGCGCCCTTACAGAGGTGGTGGTGGGTTCAATACAAGATGTTGTTGTTGTTGAGCATGAAAAGGGTTATTCAGGACCGCAGGGATCTAACCAGTTTCATTTTACACAACGAAGTTTGTGCACTCTTGGATATGAGAACATTTATAGGTCAAATGGTCATCAACGCATATCTTTCAAGGGAACTTGACAAATTTTTCTTTTCCTTTCTCATATTTGGTGTTAGATATGGCTTTCTGATTCATGTAGTTCTGGGTCATCTGCTTCTCTTCAGAAGAAGCAATATTTTTCTTATTCTTATTGTTCTTACCAGTGGGATTTTGTATAGAATGCACAGAGCTGATCACAACGGTTGGAGGAGTAGTAATTTGGATAGTAGGAACAAGATCGATAGTAACAGACAACTAGATATCTTTCCCACTCAAATTTTTTATAGTAGACCCAGAGCTGGTGCCAACGGTACCGTTATCATGAGCACTAGGCTCTTGAGTAGTAGGAGCATTAGAAGTTCTAGGGGCATTATGTATCAAACCATAAACCATGCCATATTTAAAATATATCATATCTAAATGATGGGAACGTCAAATAGATTGATCTTCAGTAACCACGCCAACCATGGCAACATCCTTTGCTATGGGAGTTAAAAGATATTTTTAGAACTAGTCTGCTAAGAGGTAATCCAGAATGGGGGCCTTCACAAGCCTCCATCGATGTCTCCATTCATGGATGTGATCAAATATGTTGGTGGAAGTGTCTTGCATAATGTAGTAAGTTCCGTTCCATTTTCATAGCAAATAGGTAACTGAAATTTATTTAGAAATTCCATGGAAAGGGAGTTGAAATTATCCACTCAACCTCATGGTAACTCAATGTAACACTTGGAAGTGTTGCTAGTCAAGATGTAGGGGAAGAGTCTGAGCTAGATATTATTATCAATCATAGATTTTGATACACACCAAAGCTGGTAAGTTGTGACGTGTGTTGGTAGGTCATCTCGTTTTCCTTCGAACTTTAGGATATATGCAGGAATATTATGTGGGATCGGTGGCCAAAGTATGTTATGGTTGATGGGGTCATTCATTAGCTTGTACATATTCATGATGTCTAAAGTAGCCAAGAATGGAAAAGGTGTAGGTGCCCCAGAATCAAGCTAGGGTTGATCAGGATGACCTGAGGGATCAGGGGGCTACCCTATCAACTGGTTTCGAGCATGGTATCATGGAGGTGGGGTCATATAGGGTGGTGGGACATAAAGCATACTAGGCTAGGTAACAAAGGACTAGTTTCCCCTAAGATAGATGTTACCCCCTTGATTCAATGTCTATTGAGCATGAGGGGGCCTCGATAGATGTAGTAGGACCAGGTTGAGGGATATTGCTAACCACATAAGGTGTAGTGGATGAATGAACACCACTGGTAGTATGTCGACCTAGAGGAAACAAATCAATTAAAAAAAGACTATTTTGTACCGTATGATGTGTAGGGACTGTAATTCCCCTAATGGATATGTACATGCTAGAAAAATTTTCCCCATACACAACGACCTGGGGGTTAGATCTTAATAAAGGGTTCAAACTAAAAGGGTTGTTGAAGGTAGTCATATTAAAAAAACCAATAGGGGTGATAGCTGAAGGTCCATGAGCTGACATAAAGGGGGTAGAGATAGGAAGGTATTGAACTCCACCCATAGTAGGTGGAATTGGAATTCCTTAACTTGGCATAGTCTAAATAGTAGGATAACCAATCAACTATTTTGAGCTAGTTGTAGATGAGGGAAGTGGAGGTGGAGAAAAGGTGTCCAAATAAGACCATGACCCACTGGTAGTCATCAAGATATTGGGACTTAAAATTGACGAAGACATGATAGGAAAGGGTGCAACCTGAACTAAAACAGCCCAAGAGGATCAGTAAGTGGAGGATTAAAATGAGGCAAAACAAATTCAGTAAAGAATTCCTTTGGTAAAATAGGCTCTTGGAGAGTAATGTGTGATTCATTATTTGATATTAAATACTTATTCCCTTATGCGAAGGGGGAATATGATTCAATGAAGTTGGAAAATTCCTCCACAGTCAATGGAGGAAGGCCTCATTGTCACTGAGACAAACGATGAGGGCTAAATGTAGCCATGGTGAATGATATATTTTAACAAAATTTTATGTTAAGTGTGATACACATTTTAGTATGATTAGCAAAGAGAACACACCTAAAAATAAAAAAACTCTAAAAGAGATCAACAAGTAGCCAAGGGAAAACTCTTGTCTGATAGCCACAACTAGCTAGAGATGAAACCTAATATTGAAGGGATATAAGAGAGAGTTGTTATAATGTAAAAGTTACGATTACTCTTGAGATTCACCAAAACCATCATAAGAAGGGGCCAAGAAATCTTGTGAATATGATTACCCTCCCAAAAACCAAAATACAGAGTAGGTTTGTCTATTGAGTACCAAGATAGCCCGCCCTAGTCACCTTGTGTTTGTCCCTAGAAGTCTGGTCACTAAGGTCACCTCAAATCACAAACACCATTGGAGGGGTCACAATGGTGGGTAGTAGGCTATGTAGGATGGACACTTGAGTCCCTGACTCAACTCTGATATCCGCAAAAGGATCCCCGATACATAGAATACCCACCAAAATGTAATTAAAGGTGGGATACCTTCTTTCACACCTTGATGCTGCCTCACACTTAACTCCCTTGTTAGAGGAGCACTTCTAGATGATGTGCATGCAACATGATTTTCTCTCATTAATTACACTAGTTTAAGTTTTTTAGTCTTCGGGAGTTGACTCATACATCCTATCCCAAGACTCTAGCCTAAACCAATATGTGTTTAATCTGAAAAAGAGTTGCTAATCAATTTTATGACGAGGTTGATTTTAAGGGTACTTGATTAATGTATTCACAAGGGGTGTTTACGTATGTAAATTTATGAGACCTGAATCAAACCATGTAGAAAATATGATTTTTAATTTTAGTTCAATGAAGAAGGTTTTCTACAAGGAGAGATAAATGGTATGCCTTTTCCCAAAAAAACAATCCTAATGCATCTTTAACATAAAGAAAATCAATGTAGACATGCAATGGTCAGATAACAAACCCAAATGAAATTGAACTAACCAACTAAAATGGCATATTTTTTTTTCAAAACTAATGCAATTAAACTATTTTTTTCAAAAGAAAGATATACATTCATGCAACCAATATAAATAAAGCCCAACAAAATAGATCCAAGGATCAACCCACAAGTGAGACTGTAAAATAGTGAAATCCATATAAATGGGAGGATAGCAGAGGTTTGGTCCTATAACGCAGGTCTACAGATCACACAGGTCATTATTAGCAGGGGTAATGCTCCGTATTAGGTAGAGAAGGGCATTATAACACTCTGAAAGGCACACAAAGTGCGCGTTACAATAGTTTCACTTAGAAAAAGGGAAAATCTAGGTCAAAACAAGGGCTGAGAATAGAAGTATTGGATGAGAGAGGGTAGAATGACATGAACTTAGGTTGACAAGAAGAGATAGAAGTAGAGAGATCCAAATATCTAGGATCTAGTAGATCAAAATTAGGAATGAAAGAACGGTCCCTAGTGGAGTCGCCAATTGTGCTATAGAATTTTTTTCTCGGATGAACAGACATAAAAATCTCTTAGGTTCTTCGAGAAACCTAGGGAAGATAGAGAAAGGGACCTACTATTATGAGGCTAGACACATTCAATGGTGTTAGGGAGAAGAAGAGATTGAAGAAGAAATGTTGGGAGAGAACTTGCTTATTTTCTGTGTAAGAGAGTTGTAGTTGCGAATGTAGTTGAGAAGTTCTCCTAGCTAGCTCCAAAGGTTAATTCTACACATAAAGGATAAAAGATCAAACCTTTCATAGCATAATATTATAAACAATCAAATTCATAGTAAGTAAACCATTACGTATTAGAGAATGGATAATTATAAGCCAAGACTTCCAAAAAGTAACTAGTTAGACACAATAACTAAGATCATGAATAATAACTTAGATCAAAGGACAACAAATCTATATTATTAAATATGAGATCGAAGACTACAACCATAGTGTTGCAAGAAAATTTCCCTTAGCTCCTAGCTCCTCTCTCTCTCAACTGTATCTTGGCAGCAGAATAATACTCGGATATCGATCTTGGTTACAATGGCCTAGCCTCCAATATATAGGCAATGGGAGGCTCAACTGTTTCCATTTTCTTCACCAGTTCACTTTGGGAAAAACATAGAATTTTCCTTTGCTTTATTTCTATTTCCTTGCTAAGTATCCATTGTTAGGATAGGAGAATTCTAAAGATGACTTTTAATTGATCCTTTCTAGATTTTTAGAATCAACCTTGAGTAAATGATAGAGTCACAGTGGGTTAACTCGATATTTGCCTCCATGATCTCATGAAATTTAGGTAACATGACCTTGAATATATAGAGCATGCATTCCTAGGTTAACGTGGTCTAATGGTCCATTAGGATCTGTTAGAACGCCTTCTACTAGTTTATGGGGTACATTACCATGGAAAATAGGCCTGTAATTTAGGCTTTTACTTCAATCCAAGTTGATCTTCTCCTCTAAGATGATGAGGAGGTATTTTATAGTGTAACACACAACACCACTAAAATGAACTTGCCACATAAAAATGGCGTGTGGCACACACATAAGAGCTAGTCCAAAATTAGTCTGTAATTCACCTCTAATATTTTGAGATTAATTAACTTAACCTTAATTAACGCACAATTATCATATTACACAATTTCCTTTATTATTTTGTGAATTCTTCCACAACTCGTTTGCAAATCTAGGTAGATATCCCTTGGCCCAAGCATATCCCTATCACTCCACTATAGTAGGATTAGAAATCTACTAACTTAGCTAAACCTTTACATGGTCGGGTGCTACTCGAGCATCAACCCCTACAAGAGTAAAATTCCCATGTTCCAATGCAATTCATTCAAGGAAAGCAAAACATTTTTTCCAAATGGAATGGACACAATGAATCAATCATTCAAACCAGATAGAGTCCATGGTATACTCAATATAACATATATTGATATTAAACCATAATGAAAAATAATATAACACATAAAAAATCATTTGAGACTATATAAATCGTACTACAATTCAATCCTTATATTAGCATCATAGAGGCCTTCAAGCCCCTCAAAATTAGGAGGGTCAATAACAAAGATTTCTCATTGCAACATATAGGAATACACATTGCTCCTTAAAAGTGTTGATATACTTTTATTACATAAAAACATTAATCAATATACACAATGCACATATATACAAAACAATACAAGTAAGTCACATACCTTAATAGCTAGCTAACTGGTAATTGAGAGAGGTACTTCAAATATGCTCCCAACCACATGCCAACTGCACTATTATTTCTTCTTTTAGTTAACAACCCTTGAGCTAGATACTAATCCCAAGGACTAAAGTGCTCATGGGAAATCAACACCATGCAAGTAAACAATCACATGGGAATCTCGAATCCATAGTGTGTCCACCTGATAGCTAGGAGTCCAAAGTACACAATATCTCCACCCATACAAAACTTGAGGGAATCCATAGCACCTAAATCACCTAATCAAACACTACAAGAATCTAAAGTTCTAAATCATCTCCACCTTCTTAACACTTTAGGAATTTGGAACTAGAATTCCTCCACATATCTTCTATAGGAATTCAAAGCACCTTATGACTCCACCTGGTAGGATCCACAAGAATCTAGAGATATTTTCCTAAACTTGTCAAAAAAAACATAGGAGTTTAGAGCACTATTCGAGGCTCCACTGTTGTTGGGAAAAGTATCTATTCAGAACGCCCCTATCCCACTCTAAGGTGTGACAGTGCCTTAGCAACAAACAAGGAAAACTACTTGTGTATTCTTCTTTATGAAATGTAAACGAAGAGGAAGGATAAACTAACCTGTGTCTTGCGCTAGTTTGTTGATCCAATCGCTCTCCTCTCCGACAGCTTCCAGCTCCCTGCTCCTTTATTGGCCCAGCTTCACCAAATTCCTGCAAGATCACAGAAGAGAGAAACTACATGAAGATATAGATTTACATTCATAAAAAGCTCAGGATCAGATTAAGCTAAACATGCAAATATAACAAAACATCACTGATACACAAGCATGTAGAAGAAACTCAAATAGTTTTATTAATGCAATAAGAAGATCCAAGAGGAGATACAACCAAGTGAGTCTCGATCCAGCATCTACCTCCCAGCAAAGGAATCCCTTCCTCACCTCCAACAAAGCATAAATCACCCAATGCACTAATCTCTATCTCAAACCAACAACAATTCTCTGCAAAGTACAAAAGTCCAGCCTCCTGGATCTCTGGGATGAGGGATCCATATATAGATGTATGCAAAGAGGATGAGTCAGCTTATGTTTTGACTTGTGGCTTCTCTCTGTCAGTTCTTGCTTCCACTTGGAGACTAAGAGCCTCTTACTCATCACTGGTCGAATTCAGTGAGGCAAGTGTCATTGGAGAAGATTCTGGAAGCTTCCATTGTCTTTCCACCTCCTTGAATGACTTTGCCATTTGTCATTTCCCGCTCAACGCACCCTGGTAGTGCATTCACCTGTGTTGCAACGCACCTAGCCAGTGTATTTGGGTGCTTTGCAACGCAAGCAGCTAGTGGAGCATCTGAATTGATCCTGATTTGACTAGTTTTGAGCAGTTTCTGGTGGAGAACTTCTGGGGGAAGCTGTAATTTGTTGACCTTGTTTCTTTAGGAGCTGGAACAACCTCTTTAGGGACTTAGGATCCCTTGGTTTATGGACATTTCATGCTTATAGCTGTAAGGCACAAAAATGTCTATAACAGTTGCCCCCTAAAGTATGAGGCCGTTTATCGGGTGAAATGCTTTATTAGGAGGATCCGAAGTTCTTTCAATGCTGGGAGGAGACCTGTAATAAGATACAATACAATACATCATCTTCATACTATTTTCATGATCTAGCTGAGGCGGGCATTCCCATGCTCAGCTTTATAAATTCATTTTCATGTACATAGGACAGACAATCGTCTGATGGTAGACTGATGATTCTCGTGAAGTCATCATCCCTTTTGGTAGGATGATTATCTGTGCTGCAATGTTGTACATTTCAATGTCTTTATTTTTCTTGAATATATATCGCAGCCCGGATGGATGAAACTAGATCCGGGGTCTTCAATCTCGTCCGATCTTCACTCGAAGTACAAGTCGATCCATGTGAGAATTGTTTTGAAGTCGAACATGGACAGACATCGCTTGATTACCAGTCAATGATGTAAACTGTTAACAAGCGCGAGAGGAATCACCGATAATGATAATGACCCTCAAGGTACTGCAGTACAATTCGCGTGGTGTGAATAAAGGACTTGGCATCGAACACCACGCAAAATCTTTCTGTCGAAGGTCATTAATGTATACCTGTCGCCGGAAGTGAGAAACTTGCCATTGAGGCATGCAAGCTTCAAAGTACTGAAGGGGTGTTCCTAGATCAACTTCTTGGATAATGAGCTGATGTCGATAAGAAGTGATCCATCAAAGGAGGGCCTTGATGTATCCCACATCAATGACATGGAACGGAGCAAATGATTTTGACGGAGGTGATAACGATCTGATGATATATGGTTCAGGGTGGCAGTCATGAAAGAATGAAGTATAATGTATGGCAGTGGATTGGACACAGGTGACTTCTCTGGATGACTTCTCTTGAACATGTCGGTGACACTTATGTGATGGATTGGTAGCATTTACCCCAAATGTGGATGGTATGGCGAGACCATGGTGATGTGACCGGTGAATGAAACAACCCAACCCGACTCAGGCACGGAGTGGAAGTGTCATGTTCAAGAGCGACTTGCTACCAATAAAGATTCTTTGAGTTTCTTCCCAATTTTTCCCCAGTCATTGCTGACCAGTACCTCTTTATTTTTGTCAAGCTTGAGGAGGATAACATATGCTTGTTCTATAATTTGCCCTTCGGGCAAACCCATCGCTATTTTTTAACGAGCCTAGCAATAGTGAAACTCGTTCTCGTCTAAAGAAAAGTTTGTCGCTATTAATGTTTTTAACGAGTCTAACGACAAAGATAACTCGGTCCTTTTCATTTTTAGAGAGTCTAAAAAGGTACGTAAAGTTAACTCCGGAATTCCTTTTTCGTCATCTAATCCCTTAAGTCCGAAAAAGTATAAAATAATACAGAAGGGATGAATTTTCGATAATTTTAACGAGCCGAATAAAACAAGCGCTCGATCTTTTTGTGCAATAATCCCTCAGGTCCAAAAAGATTAAAATCTAGAGGAGGGATAGCGCTTCTGGTCGCTTTAACGAGATGGAAGGCCAAAACTCGGCAATCTTTTCATATTTTACGAGTCAGATGAAAAGAGCTTAAAGAAGACTCATCTTTTGAGGAACGAGTGATAAAATGGGTAGCAGCTGATTCCAGGTAAGGGTTGGAATTTTCCAAGCACGGCAGTGTCACAAGGATGGCTAGTGAAATCACTCTTCGCAGCTGTTCCTCAAAATGGGTAAACAATCAAATGGAGGTGAATGATCGGCCAATGGAAAAGTGGAGGTGACGGTGCAAACACGACCAAGGCTTTAATGGATGATAATGTTACATTCACGGTGGTTATTTACCGGAGGATAGTTCATTTTCTAACGAGCTTAAATGCGGATTGAAACACTTGCTCAGTCTTATGTTTATTTTTTAAAGAGCATGAACTATGTGCTAAAACTGCTCGATAAATATGGTCTAGTTCTGATTTTTTGCCATAAATAGCTTCATCCTTTCAAAGATAGTACTGTACTTTCAATTGCTTCATCAAACTAGTTAGAAATGAACAACATTTGCTTGAGAATGAGATTAAAACACTAATATTTCACTTTGAACTACGTAAAAAGCAATTAAAAAGCGTTTTTACCTCTCATTTTACCATTTCATTTGAACTTGGTTTGTTGGAGCTTTGGAGGTGCCTCTTCCCCCTTGATTTTCATCAGTTGATTTTGGGAGATTCTGTGGACGATTCTCGGCGCCGTGTGGACCAGGTAGGAGATTCATTCTGTGCTTCATTCTGTGCTTCATTCTCTGCTTTTCTGAGCCCCTGGGGTTTGATGGGTTCGTTCTGCCATCAAAGCACCCTGTTCATATCGAAACCTGCGCTGAATGTTAACCAGTATGAAGGCAGTTTGACATTCAACGTAGGTGGAACACTGTGCAGGTGCGTTGGGCGCAGAAAAGGGATTTGTTGTACAGTTTTTTATGAAAATTTTTGCCTGTTTCTCATCAAAATCAGGATCTAACTCCTCTCATGTTTGTTTTTCAGAGATCTCAGAGCAAAATGACCCTTACATGGCGAGAACGAGAACATGAAGAAGAGGACATGATTGCCCTACATGATCTGGTTACATTGAACGCGCTGCGGAACTGTGGCTTGCTGAAGTTCTTCCGCATCTCTAGCATGAGACAGCAGATCAACCTACTGTAGTATTTGCTCGATGCTTTGGATCCTATCAATCAAGTTTTCCAGATTAGGGGCAAATCTATCCCCTTAACTGCAGTAGACATTTACTTCTTGACTAGCTTGTCGAGGCGGGGTGCCCCCATCTCTTTGTCAGGTTCGGCCCGAGGGAGTGACTCTGTGAGAGATTATGTTCGCCAGTATTGCAGGGAAGGATCTCAGTCGAGTAAAGATGGCAAGATCATCATCCGTGATGTCACTGGCAGGTCCCTTAGGTCTATCCTGTTTACTTTTGTTAGGATGGCCGGTAGTGCGTCTCTTCATGTAGCCAACAGATCCTATATGCAGCATGCCTTGGAATGCCTCCAACCGAAAATATTCAACTGGTGTGATGCAGTACTTCTTGTGATGAAAAATCAGTTGACCAAGATAAAGGACGGGAGGTTGAAGAACTTTGGGTTCGGTTCTACTTTGACCGCCTTTTCCTTAGAGAAGATACCACTGATGCAGCCGCAATACATTGCACTCGACTTACCTTCTCCTACTGAACCACGCATGCAGAGATGGGTTGACCATATGTCTAGGCATGCTGGTCAATCTCAGATTTCTTTTTCTGATACCTTCTTCAGGTGGTTTGAGTGTCAGGAGATGGTCTATTCCGAGTATCCATATGCCGGCATGGACTTCCGGGGTGATCCGGATTTAGTACTGCCGGATGGCGAGCAGTGGGGCGCTATTGGTAAAATCTTTGACCATATCACTGTTTACTGTTTTTATAATGTCCTTGTGCTTTATTCTATCAAGACTTTAATCAAACTCATGTGTGCATGCAGATGTTGGTCCTGTTCGTCCAGTAGTTCGCCTGAGAGTGCCAGCCGTTGCCCCAGCAGGAGAGGCTGCCGGGAGGGTTATTCTTCATGACCTTGATGTGGCTGAGACTCTCACAGCTGTGCAGGAGCAGGTTGAGAGCCTTACTCTCGGTATTCCAGATGTGAGGATCGACGAGCTACCTTTACAGTTACAGCGGCATACTACTGGTGTGCCTAGACGATGGACTCGTCTCTTACGCATGATCGCACAGGCTGTGACTTGCTATCACGAGCATCATTAGACTAGGGTGCCCCCTAGCATTTTGAATTTTTGGGTCATGCGACCGATTTTGTCTTGGTTACAGAACATTATATGTAAACCATAAACAGCTATATATGTATTTTTGATTTTCGGAGTTTTATTCTGATTGAGTTATGTGATCCACATGTAGAACATTGATGATGTGTTTCTTTTTATAAATGTTGTAAATGTCTATCTAACACATAGTTCGCTAATGAGTCGGTTAATGTGTTTAAGTTTCTGGAAATATGCTGGTATTGAATAAGATCAAATTGTCTTTCCAAAATCTTAACCCTTAGGAACATGCGATAAATAGCTGGGTTTCGGACAGAATATATACCATTGAGTTGCAGTATTACGAGCTGTGAGTCTAGCCTGACGATTAGCCGGCGTATACCATGAGTGATGGCATCAGAGAGAAGTTCTATCAACACACTATATTCAGCGATATTGTTTGTTGATTGACCAATACATACACCTCTGAAACTTACCAGCTCGCCGCTTGGATCAAAAATGGCCCAGGCTGCGGAGGACAGGTTTCGCGAACTACGACTCGCTCCGTCGGCATATCCAGCACATGGTTCCAATGGGTTTGACATCTGCAATAAATGTAAAAAGGTGGATTACTCAACCAAAACAAACACTCTTAGCGAAAACAAAAATATAACAAAAGCACATTGGTTACTACTAGGCGTAGTAACGCTTGAGGTACAACCCATTACGGGGTTGCGCCAGTGGAATCCCGTCGTAATCCATCAACTCATAGGCTCCTTTCGCAAACACTCGTTTAACAATATAGGGGCCCATCCATAAAGAGTTAAATTTACCTGCTCCCAATTTATCGGATTCTTGGTCGTAAAGAAGGACCAAGTCACCTTCCGAGAAGACACGGGGTTTGACATTTTTGTCGAACTGCGCCTTGACTCATTTCTTATGGGCTTCGTTGGCCAATGCGGCATCATGACGGGTTTCATCCAATTGGATTAATTCCAAGAAACGAGCTTCTTCTTCTGAGGTTCCGGGGAGGAGATCGATTGCGAGTTTGAGAGACGAGATTTCACACTGGACTGGTAAGACTGCTTCCAAGCCATATACCAGTTGGAAGGGTGTGAACCCGGTTGCATTCCTTACCGACGTTCAGTAAGCCCACAAAGCTGAGTACAAGATTAGGTGCCACTTCTTTTGTGAACTCTGATCATCCTTTGCAGCATGCGCTTCAGGACCTTGTTGATTGCTTCAACTTGTCCATTGGCCTGCGGATAATATGGAGTAGAGCTGTCGTGAGATAGCCCTAGCTTGGCAGCTAATTCAACCATCATGTGATTGTGAAAATGTGATCCATGATCTGTGACTATAGCCTGTGGCACGCCGAATCTAGCGACTACATGATTGAAAAATAAAAGGGCAGTTGTTTCACCAGTATTATTTAATGTAGGCATTGCCTCGACCCATTTGGTAAAATAGTCAACTGCGACTATGATATACCCATGCCCCCCGGTCTAGGTGGGGTTACATGTCATGAAATCGATGCCCCATTTGGCGAATGGCCCAACAGAAACTATTGGCTGTAACAGTGCGGGTGGTCTTCTGGTTTTGCTATCAAAAATTTGACAAGCATGGCATCTTCTGACTGCGGTTATGCAATCTTTGAACATTGTTGGCCAGAAGTATCCTGCTCGTAAGATTTTTTGTGCTGTAGCATAGCCAGATTGATGCCCCCCACAGGCCCCTGAATGACACTCATTCAGGGCTTTTTCGGCCTCCTCATGGGTGAGGCACCTTCTCAGAACTGTATCGATACCACGACGGTAAAGCGTATCACCGACGATCATGTAGTCTTTTGCTTGGTATCGTATACGTTTCTATTTAGAGTGAGAGGTGTTAGGCCTAAACTTTTGGGTTTGGAGATAAATTATTATATCTCCATACCACTCATTGCTTGTAGATATCAGAAACAAATTCTCATCCACGATTGATTCTTCTGATGTTTCATCGTTGGAGGACGATGGGAGATCGCATAATAATTCTGCAAAAACTAGAGCTTTCTTTGACTTGGATTTTACAAATTCCAGATCAAACTCTTGAAGGATTGCTATCCATTTTGAATATTTTCCCCCCAGCAACTGTCACGACAATATATAAGTCATGGGGTTGCAATCTGACAGAATGGTAGTTTTTCGAAAGAGGACATAGTGTCGAAATCTTTGTATCGCTTGAACCACTGCAAGCGCTAGTTTTTCAACATAAGAATATTTTCTTTCTGTATCATTTAAGTTTATACTTAAATAATATATAGGGTGTTCAATTCCATCGACTTCTTGAACTAAAACCATTGTGATGGTTGTATCTGCTGCAGCCAGATACAGGTTAAAATCTCTTTGATAATCGGGGGCATACATTAATGATGCTTTTATTAAGGAATCTTTTAAAGCATCAAAGGAAGCTTGCGCAACCTGATCCCAGACGAAGGGTACCTCCTTTTTCAAAAGACGTGTATAACCTTTAGCAAGTTCGGCGTAATTTGGAATGAACCTCCTCAGAAAGTTTGCTTTCCCTTGGAGTTTCTGAATCTGAAGCAAATTTGAAGGTGGAGGCAAATTTATGATTGCCTGGACCTTGCACGGGTCAAGACGAATCCCATCCTTGGAGACTACAAAGCCAAGTAAACGACCAGAACCGACGCAAAATACACATTTGTGCAGATTGAGTCGTATCTTGTAGTGTCGGCAATGTAGAAATATCGCTCTTAAATGCTGCGGATGATCAGTCTGCTTTCGCGAATGAGTCAGAAGGTCGTCAAGGTATGGTTGAACGATGTTCTTGATGTCATGGAAGGCATAATTCATTGCCCTCTAAAATTTCGCCCCTGCGTTCTTTAAACCAAAGGGTAATTTTCGATATGCGAATGTGCCCCACGGACAAATGAATGCAGTCTTTGACTGGTCCTGTGGGCGGATATTTATTTGATTATACCCGGAAAATCCATCCATGAATGAAAAGATTTCGCATCCGGTACATTCATCAATTATCTGGTCGATGAAGGGTGTAGGGTAGTTGTCTTTCGGACAAACTTGATTTACATCCCTATAATCGACACACACTCTAATTGTCCCCTGTTTCTTCATAACAGGGACAATATTCGATACCCAATCGGTTAATGGAACCAGGTAGATAAAACCAGCATGGAGAAGTTTTTCAACTTCTGCCTTAATGGCAGCGGCTTTCTTGGGGTGCACCTGCCTGAGCCGTTGTCGTACCGGTTTGACATCTGGATACATCTTAATTTCGTGTTCAACGATACTCGAGTCAATGCCTGGCATTTCATCATATGACCAAGCAAAGACATCTCTGAATTTGCGAAAAAGAGCATTGTATATTTCCAGTTCTGAAGGAGAACAACATTTGCCGACATAAATATTCTCTACAACATCTGTTTTAGTCGAGATATTTATGGCTATAGTATCTTCAATGTTGGATAAGTTTCGCTCGGAATCCACCGTATTTACAGTATTTGATAGGAATTCAAAAACTGAAGGATGATATAGGTCATCTTGAGTATCTTCTTCATAATCCGGAAGAAGGGAACGATGGTGGCAATCACTCCATGGGGCTCCTTCAATCAACATTGATTGTACAATTCCTTCGTTGGTTCCATGCACTCGCGACCAAGGATCTGAAGGGGTACCATATTCTCTAGACCTATCTACCCAAACGCTTGATGAGCGTTGATTTGGGTTTGCCTCCCATGCTAGAAACATTGATTGCTATAATATTTCTATTGGGCTTGGGGGCAAAACCATTGCATGATCCATGCTGATATCATTTTCTGAGATCTTTGTGGAAGATATCATATTGCAGGTTCCTATTGACGCTACTTCCGCCAGATTGATTGGAGGTGGAAGAGTGAAAGTTCCCATTAGTATAGGATCTTTTAGTAGGCCTACTCCGATATTCTGAAGCGAGTGGGGGCTTCCATGGATCATGGGAATGCTTCACATAACTTGTGAACCATTGGGGAGGAAGTTTTGTTGGTCGACGATTGTAATCCCTCCCTGAAAGGGAAATGCAATCTTTCTAAAATAGGTCGACACAACAGCTGCCATGGCATATATCCACGGTCTTCCTAGTAGGATGTTGTAATCAAGATTTCCATCGATGACTTCAACATCTATTTCCACTGTTTTTCCCCCTAGTTCAACCTTCAAGTTATTTAGGATACCATACGGGGTATATGTCCTTCCGTCGAATGCTTTTAACGTCGTCGAAGATCGCGACAAGGTTGGATATCCTAAAGTTTTCCAACAGCTCATCGACATAATACATGTAGATGCCCCCTCATCAATAATTGTTCGGTGAACAGTTTTGTTGAGGGCTTTCACTTGAACAAGGAAAGCTAATTGAGCTGGTAACTGAGGATCGTACCCTTTGTGGTCAAAGGATACAAGATTGGAATCCTTTGGATCAACCCCACCAATGGCTGATAACAAAGCCTGCCTTTGGGATGGACAATTTTGTAGTACTTCAAGAGTCGACATAGCGGATGGCGATTGGGCCAAATCTTCCACTATGTTATAATGTTGCGCCGCTCTAGCGCGAGGATTAAATGTCGACTTGTGTACTACTCCCTTTGGCGGTTTTATTGTCAATTCAGGGATGGTGGGTGGTACAACTTCTGTCGAAGTTGTTGTCGAACTACTCGGTTGATCTTTATCCTTGTTGTTCGACAGCTGAGGATTCCCGTAATCTTTGTTCCTTGTCGAAATCAAAGCATCATTTTGTTGCTTCGAAATCGACAACATTAACACTTGAGACGGGGAAGCATTTCCACTATCAACCAGATTTGTTCCTGGATTTGGAAACGGATCAGTTAACACAGCTGAGGTTTTCGAACTCTTAAAGAATCTTTTAAGCTCAGCTTTGTATGGACATTCTTTTGTCCAGTGATCCTCATCAGATATTTGACACCCTGAAGGGGGTTTCCTATTTCCAGGAGGATTTGAAGAAGATTTTTCAGGAGATGACTCATCCTGTTTCTTCTTCTTCCCTTTGCCTTGTTTCTTCTTGCTTCCTACTTGTTTGGTTTCTTTGCCCTTATCTGTTGATATGGCATTTACTTCCGAAGCAAGAATTTCGTCTTTTGCATTTTGATCTGAAATCTTATGGGCTTTCTTGGATGTAGCCTTTGTCAATTTTGCGTTTTTTGTGCCAATCACGCCATCACCGGCGTGAGAGTCATTGTTTGATTTAGGAGGAGGAGGAATTGAGAATTCTGGTCTAGGGGCGTCAGGTATTTTGTCGTAGAGCGTGTCGGACTGAGTATAGATCAAGTCCAGATATTGTGCACGAGCTATAACTTGCTCTTCCGTTATGACTCCCCCCTTTGCCACATCTTCCGTGATGGAAGGTAGTAAAGACTTGATAAACCATTCAGCTAATAGCTGATCAGGAACGTACGTTTTTACCATCCTACGACGACGTCGCCACTCATGTATATGATCAGATATGTGAGTGGCCGTTGTCTGTTTGAAGTTGGTGAGGAGTTCCGTTCCCGTTTCATACCTTATCGGTAATTGAAAATGGGTTAAAAAGGTTGTGGCTAAGGTATTGAAGTTGTCGAATGAAGCTCTAGGCAATTCAATATACCATTTTGCCGCTGGACCCGTTAACGTCCTCTGAAAAAGGCGAAGCCTTATCAAATCATCATTTAGGGTGTTTGATGAACACCATAGATGAAATGTCATCATGTGATTCGATGGATATTCACCTGGATTTCCATTAAATTTAGGAATATCTGATGGAAGTTTATGTGGAATCGCTGGCCACCAAGGGGCGTAAGCAATTGGATCGTTTGTTAACCGGTGTAAATCAGGTAACTCTAAAGTCGCCACAAATGGTAAGTGTTGATTCAGGTTAGGTGAAGCATACCTAGGATACGATGGAATCGCCTGAGCAGTTGGCCTTTGCATACCAGCATAATGCAGTTGATGCTGGTATGACTGATACGGTTGGTGGACATGACCATTGTAAAATGGTTGATTTTGACCATTTTGAATGTACGACTGTCCACTGTTCGCAAAGATCTGCTGCTCAGAACCTTGGTATACTTGTTGGAATTGTGGTTGTTGGTATTGCACCAGCCACGGTTGTGAAGCCATGTTCTGTTGCGCTATACTAACCGTTGGACCAAGGTGTGGGGTAATTGTACCCGTTTGGACCTATATCGCCCCACCAGTTGGAGATTGTGGTTGAGTCACAGGGTCAAGGGGCTGTTGCATTACAACTTGAGAAATTTGAGGTTGACATACAACAGGCAGCGTTTGAACTTGTGACACTGTCACAATATCCGATGTAGTAGGTATATTCGACATAGGTACACATCGTTGCATCGAATATACAACCCTTGGTTGTTGGGGTAGTATAGGTACCCAACCACTTGATGTAACTCCAGTATAACCTGAATACTGTTGTGAACTCCCGTATGGATATCCTCCCGGAGGGGGTAATGAAAGGGCATACTACCCCCCATATGGTGGTAATCCGGAACTCAAGGGGATTGTCTACCCTTGGGGACTGGATTGCCCAAATTGACCTCCAAATGGATCAATTTGTCGAGACTCAACATAAGAGTTGCCAGATATTATTCCGGAGGAACAAACAGGAACGGACCATATTGTCGAAATAGCCCCTGGATGGACTCCTTCTAGCGGTTGTGAGCTAGTCGGGACAGATGGTACGCCGGCAAACATTGTCGGAGTGACGGCAGGGAGTTCTGCTGTCGCTGTGTCTGTCGACACAGTCCTAGATGTTGACAGTTGTTTAGACATTTGGAGTCTATCCAAAAGATTGCCTAGTGATTCTACAGGAACTTCTGCTAGTGGTAGACCAACTTCTGACGAAGAAGGAAATAGAGTGACCCCGACTCCAAAGTGTGTTGGAGTACTTGCTTGCGGATCTTCTACAATTTACTCTATTGCAATCAAACCAGGTGGAAGGGGAAGACCGTCAGGTCCGTAAAATATTTCTGGTGCCGAAGAAGGTGTTGAATCAACAGCGACAGATGTTTGAAGAGTAAGACTCTCCGAACCGGTTGCAGATGGAACTGGTTCAGTAACACAAGTGTTTACTTTCAGACTAGGATTAGTATCACTGTCCCTCTGTGGCTGTTGAACTTCTTCTGTAGAGGCAGGGTTTCCAGAAATGTTCGGAGTAACCAGAATCTCGGATGTTGTTGGAGCACTTGTTCTAACCTTAATAGGAGATTTCGAACCGGTTAAATGAGTTCGCTTTGTCCATACTGTTTTTGATTCCGGAGACAAAGACGGTTGACTCATAAGCCTCCGCGAACGACGGGGTTTCAATTGAATTTCTTCCACGATTGCAGATTACTCGATCAACTAAAATACAATAGGGGAAATATGTTTCCGAATTAAATGAATTTTAGACGCTTTAGACACAACTTGTTTTTTCAGTTTTTAAGAGTCGAGGAAAAACAAAAGATGACTCTAGTCTCCTTCGATTTTTAATGAGCCTGAAGTGACAAGTGCTCAGATGGACCTTTTCCGTTAAGGAGTCCGAAAAGGAACGAAAGGGACTGCTCTGGAGATCTAGGTAGAGGGTGTGCCAAACCAATCGCAAAACCGCAGAATACTTTTTAAGGTACGAGCGGTCAATCTTCCCGAATGCTGTGTTTAGTGCATTGTGATTAGTAGGGCGGCCGACACGGCTTCCTATGGATAAAGGTTTTATGCCTATAGGGGTCTCCCAATATATACTTGACGGTACATGGGAGCACAATCCGTACTGGAACTTATCGTCTCACAGTGGAGGAATCACCCAACCAACAGTGAGGACAACAGTTACCAGGCTTTACGATGCCAGAACACGTCTCTAGCCTAGACCTCTATGTTGTGCATTAAGTTACAAAGCGTTGTTAAGTTCATTCAATTTATTTTAGGTTGATCTTTCTTAGAAGTTTGCCTTTTTGGATCACCACGAGATGTAGATGTAATTCCTAAATGCAGTCTAAAGATGATAAGCAAGCTTTTATCTCTTTTCAACAATGAAAATCCTAGCTACAAGGGGAAAAGAAAGACACAATCTTTTCTCAAAGAGCAAAGAGCACACTGTAAATGCACTTTTCCTAAATCAAGCCATACAAACTGTCAATATGCAAATGCACTTGTGCATGTATTTGTTTTTCACTTTCTTAATATTGATGCCTAAAAAGAAAGTTGTTGTACAAATTTGAATTCGATTTCAAGTGAAAAACACAAACAAGCTTCTTTTCGAAATCAAAAAGGTAGAGATGATTACGACACTTTATGATTTTGAAGTAAACACTTGTTTCGACACTAGAAATTCACAAATTCAAACCAAAAGGCAAAAGTAAAAGCGCAATCAACTGTCAACAACAAATAAACTTTCTCCTAAGATCAAAACGACACTTACGACAGATCTAGATCTAAGGGCGACAGTATGATCAGTTTACTTTTGCAATGGGAAACTGTAAATGACGTAACAAATACACAAAAACAAATACAGTTTCTTTTATACAACTGAGGCGGAATTAAGGCAAAGAAAAGGGGTTTTCAGATAGGTACACACACTGATAACAGGCTGCAAAAATCAGAGGCAAAACTGGAAAAAGTGAGCAAAGAACCTCAGCTAGGCAGGGCTAGGCTGATCAACGCACCTGTTACACAAAGAAACTAAATTGAAACGCAGGTAGCCCTCTCGGGACCTGCGTTGAAATGCAGAGTCTCTTCACAGAGCCTGCGCTGAAGCAGAAACGAGAATTTTCTCTGGGTTCTGGGTCACGGTTTGCAGTTTAATCTATGGTTTTTGGCCGGATAAAAGCTATCAGTAAGGTACAATCAGAGGGATGATTTAAAGGAGGACTAAGAGCTATCACAAAGGGCAATTAGAGCATTTGTGGATCAATTGTTCAGATCATAAACAGGCCCAGTGAATGGACTAGAGTAGCAGATCTCTACTTTGCATTTGTAAATGGCAAATGCAGTTCGATTCACCACTCCTGAGTTTATGAGATGAACAACAATAGACACACAAATAAACTAACTAGACACGCTCCCCAGCGGAGTCGCCATTTTGTTGTTGGGAAAAGTATCTATTCAGAATGCCCCTATCCCACTCTAAGGTGTGACAGTGCCTTAGCAACAAACAAGGAAAACTACTTGTGTATTCTTCTTTATGAAATGTAAATGAAGAGGAAGGATAAACTAACCTGTGTCTTGCGCTAGTTTGTTGATCCAATCGCTCTCCTCTCCGACAGCTTCCAGCTCCCTGCTCCCTTACTGGCCCAGCTTCACCAAATTCTTGCAAGATCACAGAAGAGAGAAACTACACGAAGATATAGATTTACATTCATAAAAAGCTCAGGATCAGATTAAGCTAAACATGCAAATATAACAAAACATCACTGATACACAAGCATGTAGAAGAAACTCAAATAGTTTTATTAATGCAATAAGAAGATCCAATAGGAGATACAACCAATTGAGTCCCGATCCAGCATCTACCTCCCAGCAAAGGAATCCCTTCCTCACCTCCAACAAAGCATAAATCACCCAATGCACTAATCTCAATCTCAAACCAACAACAATTCTCTGCAAAGTACAAAATTCCAGCCTCCTGGATCTCTGGGATGAGGGATCCATATATAGATGTATGCAAAGAGGATGAGTCAGCTTATGTTTTGACTTGTGGCTTCTCTCTGTCAGTTCTTGCTTCCACTTGGAGACTGAGAGCCTCTTACTCATCACTGGTCGAATTCAGTGAGGCAAGTGTCATTAGAGAAGATTCTGGAAGCTTCCATTGTCTTTCCACCTCGTTGAATGACTTTTCCATTTGTCATTTCCCACTCAACGCACCCTGGTAGTGCATTCACCTGCGTTGCAACGCACCTAGCCAGTGTATTTGGGTGCTTTGCAATGCAGGCAGCCAATGGAGCATCTGAATTGATCCTGATTTGACTAGTTTTGAGCAGTTTCTGGTGGAGAACTTCTGGGGGAAGCTGTAATTTGTTGACCTTGTTTCTTTAGGAGCTGGAACAACCTCTTTAGGGACTTAGGATCCCTTGGTTTATGGACATTTCATGCTTATAGCTGTAAGGCACAAAAATGTCTATAACATCCACCTAATAAAATCACTTAGGAATATAGAGAGCTAGGTATCCACCTGATTAAGAACACATAAATCCAAACAACTTTGAATATGCTCCACCCGTTATTCCTTTTCTTTGAATGCTTTTTCCTCTTCACTATTTATGCTTTCTTAGCACCTTCTATATATACACCTTTTTAATTCCTCAGATGTGAGTCACACTATAATTTTCTTCTTCACATTTCTCTCCTTTCCCCTTGCATATTATCTACATGACCATTACTTTTAGATTACATGTTGACCATGGCCAACATTCTCTCATGCGAGCAAGTCATTTTTTCCCTTCATTCAGGAACCGATACACAATTTTATGTCTCTACATTTGATATCTAAGTCAACAGGGATATGGTGGAAAATTAATTACAACATTCAAAGTTTAGCTACTTCCCCAATTCATTCCCAAGTAGCTTCACCTCCATAGAATCTGAATCTATGTCCACTCTTAGTCGAGTCATCGTCTCACATTTTACATCAATTTTAATAAAAATTTCACATAATAATATTTACAAGAGGGGTGAAAAATATGGTTGTTACATACCCCAACCCCCTTAGAGGAAAATTTTCCTTGGTGTTCTACATCCAAGAACATATTTTACAATGAGATTTATATGCACATATTTTTTCATAATTACAATGACATTTGTAGGTTGTCATACAACAAATAAAAATGTGTATTCTACCCTAATTTTTCCAACCATCTTCAAAGTGGCTTCATCAGGTTCAAAGTGCTTCCTCTACAACTTGACCTACTCAATTACTTGATTCTAGAGTGCAGTTTTCCCCTGGTCCAGTATGCATAATGACTTTGGTTGAAACTCTCCCTAGGGTTCCACCTATATCATAGACTAGTCAGAAATGTTATTAACATCATGTATATACTTCTTAAGTAAGTAAATGTGAAAATAATTTTTTGCATTCACTTTTGGGTGGCAAGGATAATCTATGGGCCACTGGCCCTACTCTTTCCAAGATATGAAATGGCCTACAAAATTTGGGTGCCAACTAGGTACAAGACCTCACTTTCAATGAGCTCTTCCTTAGTCTGATATAAAGATACACATGTTATTATACCTAGAATTCCTTGTGTATCCTATGCTGGTCTACATAACTATTTTTCCTATCATTTGTTTCCTTTAATTTCTAATTGATATCGACCACTTCCTACTCCATTTTGTTATCATCCTATTTTACCCCCTAGGGTCAGAGTTCATTAGTCCTCATGGTTGTTTGACTTTTCCAAACCTTATACCTTTTTTTTCCAGTCGTATGGATGGATACCTATGAGAGAGATTGGAGCCTCCCAGTCTCTCCTAGTCCTTCCTTGTGCGACAGACTATGGCCTTTTTCACTCTTACCTATGCCCGCGACTAGGGATCTCTTCTAGAATATCTTGGTCCCTAGGAGATCAATTCGACTTATCACTTATTCAAGCTGGACAAGACTTATCATTTAGAAGTTCCATGACTTCTCATCATCCTAAGAATTTACATTCATCCTCTTGGGACCTCTTTTCTGCCTATTTATACTGGACCATTTGAGAGGGTTATACTAGTTTTCGACCAGAAAGGTTTTAGAGAGCCAATTTTGAAGAGCCAAAGTTTTTGAGAGCCATAGTTCTAGATAGCTAGAGATCTAGAGTCCATGTTTCTATCTTTCTGCTAGAGAGAGAGTTTGTGAGCTTATTGTTACTTGAGTATTTCTCTTCATGATCATTTCCTTGTTATAGTGGGGAGACTCTGCTGGATTGTGGAGAGGAAGCTTTGAGGTGAAGGTATATGATTGTAATCTGATTTTTCATGATTGATAGAAACATATGTTCCTTCCCTGTATCTATTTGTATTCAACACACTTTATGGGTGTTTCTATGATATTTTGATATAATGATCTTCCAAGGAAGGTCACTTCTTGTCTACGTTTGTTTGTGGTTGTGCATAGGGATTGAGATCAAGAGCGAACAAGATAGATCACTCAAGTGGAGCATGAGAATTTGCATCAGACACAAAATCCTTCCTTAATCTATGAGGAGGTCAGGTACACACATATTTCCTTGTAGTATATAGAATCAAATCCCTTACTCATGTTTAATCATTTGGGTTATGTCACTATTACATCTCTATTGCCCTTTACTTTTGTTGTCCGGTGATTTGATTTGAACATAAGATCACGGAGCAGTAGCTCCTTGCATGCAAATTTTGATGCAATAGAAGTGGTGCTTTCAGAGAGCATTTTTTCTTTGTGTCCACTTTGCCTCTAGGTTCTATTGATTTCTCTCCTATCCTGGTTTTCTAAGTTTTCCCCAATTTTTCTGACTCTTTGTGGATATTTTTAAGGTTTATTTTCTGAATATTTTTCTTTTTTCTTGGCTTGTGCACGGGTTTTTTGGGAATTATTAGCTTTTTCCCCAATCACTCCCATAGGGAGTCATCCATGCAACTAGAGAATCTCATTCGCTCGCTTGCAGTTAGCAACAGAGTGACTGGGAGAATGTAGCCTCCCTTGTGTGTGCAACCAATTTTCTAGCCCCGACAAATCAATTTTATCCTCAAAGTTTATATTTCTATCCTTGATTTGTCTGACTTCCCTGTTTACTAGCTGGATCTGGTCCAGATCTATTTTATTTTGTTTGATTTCCTTAGATTTTTTTCCTTCATTGGGAGAAGGTTTTTTGTCTTGTATTAGGCATTGATATTCTTATTTTTTGTTGATCTATTGGAGATCTGTTGGATCTATTTTTCTTTGTTGTTGTGAGCTGCTAATCTCTGTAAGATTTGAGCCATTTCTCATTCATTGGTTGGGATCTTGCATTGCTTGTGTTCTTCATTGTTCCCTTGAAGGATTCTTTGTGTGTTTTGGTTGAGGACTAGTGTTCTCATTTCTAGATCTCAATTTCAGATCTGTTTGGCTGCTTTTAGTGACTACTTGGATCTGCTTCATATCTCATTTTCAGATCTTTGTGTCCTTTGCGCACTTTTTTCACTTATTTTGAGTGATCTCTTTCTTCTTTTGGTTATCTTTGTCATAATTAGTGGTTTTGTGATTGGTTATTTAACTGCCATCTAAGAAAGTGAATTTGGGTGTGTTTTGATTGTCTTATATCACTCTCGTTCGATCTTGTGTAGGACTTCTTGCCTCTAGGGTTTGTATTGAACTTTGTAGAACATTGGCCTTAGTTAAGCCATTGTGCTACAATCCTAGCCTATTGAAATTTCCTTCCTTCTTCCTTTTTCAGCTTTTGGTTTAATCTCTTTGAGTGTGTTTGTTTGTTTGGATTTATTTTCCTATCTTATACACTTTTGGAGAGATTTGCGTTCTTTCTTGGGAACTTTTCTTTTGTATATTCTCGGTTACTTTCGTTTTCCTTTTTGGTTTATTTTTGGGTCATCAATCTAAAAAAAATAAATGGGATAATTTGCATGTTAGAATTTAGTGAGGGGTGCATCAATAGGCATTGATGTGTTGTGTGGAAAAACTCTTACCCTCCTGTAGTTATAATTCATCCAACTAAAATGAGAATTTACATATAGCTACATCAGCGTTAGTAACAAGAATCATCCACACCATCTTTGTTTTACACAACAACAACCACTTAAAATTAACACGATAATAAAAGCAACTAGACTAGTCTTTCCAACACTAGCTTCAGCTAGGGTCTTGGAGATAGGTGTTTGATTCAACTAATCTAAGACTACAAAAATAACATAGAAACTTTCAGTAGTAAGTTAAATCCATTTGTAGTAGTGCGGTCTGGGAAGCCCCTCTTACAAGAGGGTTAAGCACAAAGTCACACTTGGGCTAGCCATGGTAACATGGACTATTTCACTTAGTTTCAAGTGGCTCAATATAGCGGAATTTGCACGCATACAAATGGTGTTATTAGAATTTGTTATAGCACTTGGGGAGCACTTAGGAGACAACTCTCAAGGGGGTTCTGATATTTCCTCCCTGAGTTAAGTGTCCTTCCCTTGCATGTGGATTTGTCTTGTGATTGTCCCCCCAGGTCATGTTATTGTCGGTGGTGACCATAATGGCCTATATTTTAGGGCTCATACACAAGTGTAGGGTTAGGGTCACCTTCTATGTACCTGGGGAAGATATTAGTCATACTCTCTCAGTCCTCTCAGAGGGTGCCCCAAGGCTAATAAGAGCACTTGTACCAAGTTTGTAGCTAAAAGGGCTAGGAAGCATGTCACTAGTATAACTATTCCATCGCTAGCTTCATTTTATTTTGGTTTGTGTGTTCTATATTTTAGGACATTTCTACTGTATGTTGTTTGGTACGAGTCAATATTTTTTGCCTTAGGGTGTTTGCATTAACACAATTCTTTTAAATTATACCTTTTCACCCTAGGTAAATTTATTCGTTGTCAGTCACGATGTATTCATGATTTTCCTCCTAAATGAGGAAGACTTATCACTCTTGCATGGAGAGTGTCTGTCGATGCTCAATACTTAGATCAAAACATAGTTTTGGAGTCTATAACTGGTCCTTTTGGTAGTGATCTAATCTCTATTGAGAGTTTGGCAGACGATTCTGCTGCTCCTACCAACCCACGCTTGACCAATCCACTAGGACCTGAATTTTTGCGGATGAACCCTGATGGTTCTATGCCTGCTTATACTTTCATACCTTTGTCAGTTGTCTACCCTATGTTGGAGTCTAAGACCTCGCTACCTTCTACATCATAAGTGTCAACTGCCATGTCATTATTATCATCTCTTAGTGGGGCCATATCTACTCCTCCGTCTACACCTCTCACATCTTCTTGGGGCATTCCACCTGATTCCTCTATAACTCCTGCAAATTTCTCGAATGTTTCCATGCCCACATCGTCTTCTACACATACCAGGTTATTCCTCCTAGTCAGCAGGTAGGGTTAGGAGTATTTTCACCAAAACGTTACTCAACCAACGATTCTTGTTCCTCAGTTAGGCGTGGTTACTCATGGAAATTTGTGGGGGGAATCATCAATTGTTCCTACTCATCCTGGGGGAAACATTGCTTCTAGCATGTCGCAAGCCTGGTATAGCTCATTATTTAGAGGGGAACCACCTAATAGTACCTTTCCTGGAGAGGATAGTTTACTTGGAGGCAACCGTATTGCTAGTGTTGTCACTCATATAGGTTATTCTCCTTATGTCTTCCCTATCACTGAGGCTGGTTTGTCTTATCCTCCTAGTTACAACTTGGTGAGCCATCATGTTCTTGGGAGTCCTTTTCTCTCTAGGGGATCATACCCTCAAGGGCAGAATCTTTACAAGATTCATTCTAGCCCACCACACTCATATGCTAAGGTGAACCCATTCCTTAACCAACACGCCATGCATCACAATCCCTATATGGGGGAATTGCAAGGTTGGTCAAGGGCTTCTCCTGCCTATGATCCATTTAGCCAACTCCATAATCCATTGTTATCCTCTCTTTATTTACCGTATATGGAAAAGTTAACTAATGACCCCATATGCCATGATCCTTGGCGGCCATCTATGCCTGCCAAATTTCCATATGATATTACCAAGTTTGAAGGCAAGCCCGGGGAGAATCCATCCACCCACATTACCACCTATCACTTATGGTGTTCCTCTAATTCTTTAGTGGGCGATTCTATTAAACTTCACTTATTCCAACAAACGTTAGCTGGGGATGCCAAAAAGTGGTATATCAAGCTAGATACTACATCCTACAATGATTTTCCCTCCTTAGCTCAAGCCTTCTTGATACACTTCCAGTTGGCTAATTTTTATGATATTGACTCTAATATCTAGTAAAAATTCAAACAAGATGATGCTACATTAATTTCTAATCACATTCATGAGTGGCGTCATTGCAAGAGGTTAGTGAGAACCAAGTTACCTGATGAAATATTGCATAAATGGTTCATTCAGTCTCTCTGACCCCATATTTCCAAGGATGTGTCCATGTTTTAAGCCATTACCAAGGAGAAATCCATTTTAGATGCCCAATAGTTGGATCTTATCTATTCACAGTTTGGTAAGCTATAAAAAGTGTTTCCTAATGCCCGTAGGCCTTCTATTGAACCTCCTAAACCTACACCTGGCCCATATGTTGATGGCGTGATTGCATCAGTTTCTAATTCTGTGAGACAACTTTCTGCCCAACTTGGGAAATTGATTGTTACATCCCCAGCTCCAGAAAGTGAATCTAGCTCTGCTAAAGCACCCTCTCTTGAGCTGTCCACCGACGTTCTTATGGTAAATTCCACTCAACTGAAGAAAGACTAACAATATGGTAGTAAGAAAATAAAGAATAATAAATAAAATAACCAAACTGCTCAAGAACCTCGAACCAACCCTAAAATTCATGGAGGGGGCACCAGTGAACATTGTTGTAAAATCAAAGTCCCTTGGAAAATATGTCAAGGCGACCACCTCACTCATGAGTGCCCTCATATGGATGAAGTCCATAGGAAAATTTCACCACCATCTACTCACCAGCTTTCTGTTTTGACTCATCCATTCCCTGCACAACCTCAACAACAAACGGTTGCTCAACGTCCTTTGGCTCTGCAAGGAGGCAACGAGGGGTGGTTTTCTCATTCCACCAACAATTCATTCATATTTATGTGCAAAGAAGACATGAATGTGAATACGCAAGACAAATCCTATGATGTTCCCGAGTCGAGTTCTTCTTCTAAGGACTCACCCACTCCACCTACTTCCACTGGACCTCTCATGTTAGATAAGCCTTTGGAACCAGTTTATTGCCCCCCCAAGGGTGTTGTCTGTAAGACAACACACAATCCCTCTGCCCGAGTTGCTCCACATTACAGTATTGTTGAAGACCTTTCTCAGGTTCCTTGTGCCATGTATGCCTTGGAGGTTTTGCAAAGTCATCCTTCGCAGTGCAAGACGTTGTTGTTTGTGATTGGTGGAGTCGATATATCTGACTCAAGCCTCATTGTGTTCAATGCTTATAGGGTTTGTCCTCACCTTTCTCATTAGATTACTTTTCAAATTATCGTGCATGTCTTCCATAATAATATTCATCGCACTTTGGTGGATGAAGGCTCTTCCATTTGTATCATGTCAACATCATGCTAGAAGGCTCTTAGCTCTCTAGCACTTGCTATGTCCAACACCATTCTTCAAGATTTTGACAGACACAACTTTGTACCTAAGGGGTTTCTTCCTAAGTTCACCACTGAGCTAGGAGGTAAAACCGTTTATGTCAATGTTGAAGTCACCAACGCTCCTTTGGATTATAACCTGCTCCTTGGTCATAGATGGTTCTATGCCATGACTACAGTTATCTCATCTGTTTTTTTTTTCCTTTGCTTTCCTCATGAAGGAAATATTTTCGCCATTGACCAACTTGAGTATTGCGAACCATCAGCCAAAATTTCCACTATGGGGGACTCAGTCCCAATTGTGGGAGATAACGTTGGTCAATATCAAAGTGTTGGTGTAGGCTTATTTAAAATATCATCTCTATTGGGGTATTTCCTCAATCACCACCACCCGACATTCCTTCTACATCTTCTAAAGCTCCTATGCATATGATATCTTCCGACACCTATGGACCCCATCCACCTCCTGATCCTTGGGTGGTCTCGCCAGCTCCTATGGAAGTTTATCAAGCTAGTGAGCATCCTTTTCCACCTATTATGGAAGATATTTCCTCTTCAGAAGTCCTATCAGTACCTTCTAATGTTGGTTAGAAAGTCCATCACAATATGGAATATGACTAGGTTCCTTTTCCCACATGGGCCATCAATCTGCCTACTTCGTGTGATTCCCTTGATGATGACTCTTATTTTCGTCAAGTCATATTGGAGGTCACGGATTCACCTATTTACCATCCTAAGGATATTATGCATCCTTTTTCCTCTAGTCTCGCCGATTCAAAACAAGTAGAGCTTGGCATCCAAAATCTTGGAATGATTCAGTGGGCACAACCTCAGCCTTCCTTGGAAGTTCCACCCCTGCACCGAGTCAAGTGTTTGGTTTCTAATTCTAAACTTCCCAATGAATTTCCCTTCACCACCTAGTTACGACCATATTTTACCCCATTTCGGTCTCGATCCTCCCATATGTCCTGAAGTTAATTTCGAGAGTGTGACTATGTTACAATGTCCCTGGCATGGTCGAAATTTCCAGATTGGGCATTTTGACTTCCTTTGGCATGGCCCCACATTGGTGAGCCATATGGTTCCCTTACTCTCCATGAGTTCATGTATAGAAACCCTTGGCCTATGCCCGACTATGGGTACACTTTAGTGTGACCTACAATATGTGTTGCACTTGTACATATTGTACTGATAGGAGTGTGATGCTTTATCTATTTTTGGTTTGGTGTGTGAAGCGAGTATTTAACATGCCTTATTTATGCCAAAAACCAAAAAAATTATAAAATCCAAAAAATCAAAAAATACGCCCTTGTTTTTACCTTATCCGTGTTTTATTTCTTTCATTATGTGATTTAACCATGGGTCTAGTCTTTCTAGATGGTTTTTACAGGATAAGATGTTGTTCCTATCGCAACATCCATTGGAACTTAGGTTCATTTCTCTTAAACTTGGAATATAGGGGTAGGACATATATCACCATCACCACTGCATTGTTGATTGCCAATGCCATCATTATGCCTTAGGTCCAACCCCGTCAAGTTGCAACTTTAGCCACTCTCTTTTATGCACATCGCCATTTAGTGGTAGAGCTTACCTGATCATGGGTACCCTAGAGAGCACCCATTTTACTATCTTGGTTTCCATGCAGTCATTTTTTATTACTTTTCAAAATCCCTCCTTCTAACCCGCCATGACCTAGAATTTGATCCTCATGTCCTCTTCTTCATCATATTTCTAGTCACACCCCACGAGGATTATACACTTTATCCCTTGTGATTTCCACTTTTTACCCACCTATTTCTTTATATTGAACCTTGCTTTCTTCATTCCATCGTCATCACCTACTTGGCCTATCATACACTTTCACTTGGTGTTTTATCCTTTCATGGAGGAACCGCTGTGATGACTGGTCCTATTATCTAGCCTCTTGTCATGAATAGTTCCATCATTACCAGAACTAGTTTCTATTCTCTATACCACTAGTTCCTCCAAGAGGATTTTTCTTTAATATCTTTTCAGACTCCTTAATTTAGAAAAGATTTTGAAGTGAACTTGTCTCCTTCACACTTGAAAAATTACTTGAAGGGTCATCTACCTAGTATAAGTTTAACCTTTTTCCAAACTGGGGTAGACTAGCTATGAAAAAGGAATACCCTAGTCTATTGTGGCCAGGAGGTTCTCCCTTGTAAACTTCTATCTCTTTTTCAGGCTTGGGGGACAACTTTACGAAAAAGGAACTTATAAAAAGAGAAGGTAGTGAACATTTATTTCCATTAGTCATCAAATGGAAGCATCCTTTTTTCACTCTTGAACATGACACTTGTTTGTTTCATTGTCTTACAGTTGGGTTTTAGCTTTCCTAGGAGCCATACCATCCATATGAGTCTCTTTACACCTCTGATTGGTTACTCTTCCAGTCATATAGAGCATGCATCGATGCCTCCTGTTTCATTGCATTATATCGCATGGTTCTCATCAGTCATGCTACCAAGTCACTTTTGTTTCATGCCGCTATGTGTTCAAGTGAAGTCTCAGCATGTTTCAATCATTTACAGTAGCCTTTTGACCTTTTTGAGTCATATGTCATTCATCGCTTCATGACTTCATCCATACATCACAACATCCTAGTCTGTTCCATTTTGATTGATGGGGGATACATCAAGGCCCTCATTCAACAGATCTTCTTATGTCAACTTCAACTCATTATCTAAGAGTTTGATGTAGGAACCAGTAGTGCCTTGGAGCTTGCATACCTCAGCGGTAGGCTTCCTCATGATCAATAGTGAGTTTACATCATTGGCTCCTGATTGATAGAGTTGACTAGTGTTCAATTTCATCTCATTTATTCACACTTAGTGGACTGTACTAGGTACCTTGGGGTCTATTTTACTCATTGGTGTATTCTCTCATGTTTGTTACTAGTTTACCTCACTAGCTAGTTATTAGACGGTTTCTACTATCCTTGACATCAACTCATATATTCGCATGATTTATATTCATACCATCGGGGTTATGTCGAAGAACCTGGGTTAGAAACATTTCAATCTTATATGGAATCCCTCCTAGGTTACACTAGATTTATGTATCATTCATGTACTTTGAGGACTATCTTGAGACACTTCTTTGTTTGTCATGTGTCCATAGTCCTAGTGATGTATATTGTGTCATAGATCCACGTTTATATATGTCAGTGACTATGCTCTATTTATTTAGTCACATGGATCCATTGTGTATGTCTTTTGTGGCCATGTTCTAGAACTTCATCTCATGGATTTGCAATGTATGTTTTGGTGGCCATGTTTAGTATCTTCTTATGACCGAGCATGGGTATGTCTGCCTCGATGAATTTATCAACATAGATGAGACTTCAGCTCCAGAGTCTTCTGATCCACATTCTTGGCTTTGTCTCCTCACTCTTGTTTTGACCTCTGAGCTTTATCATAATGTATTTCGTCCATCAAATTTTCTTCTGACCTCATACATTAGGGGGCATCTATTATCAGCGTATTTTACCCCCTAGGATCAATGTTCATTAGTCCTCATGGTTGTTTGACTACTTCCAAACACTATACCTTATTTTTTCCAATCATACTTCCCAGTTGCATGGATGGAGGCCTATGAGAATGACTGGAGCCTCCTAGTCTCTCCTATTCCTTTCTTGTGTGAGAAACTATGGCTTTTTTCACTCTTTCATATGCTTGCAACTAGGGATCTCTTCTAGAGTGTCTTGGTCTCTAAGAGATTAGTTCAAATTATCACTTATTTGAGTTGGACCAGACTTATCATTTATAATTTTCCATGGCTCCTCATCGTCATGAGAATCTACATTCATCCACTTGGGATGTCTTTTTTGCCTATTTATACTAGATCATTTGAGAGGGTTAGACTAGTTCTGGACCAAAGATTTTTTGGAGAGCCGGTTTTGAGGAGCCAAAGTTTTGGAGAGCTAGAGATACAAAGTCCATGTTGCTATCTTACTACTAGAGAGAGAGCTTGTGAGGTTCTTGTTACTTGAGTATTTCTATTCATGTTCATTTCCTTATTATAGTGGGGAGGCTCTGCTAGATCGTGGAGATGAAGCTTTGAGGTGAAGGTATATGATTGTAATATAAATTTTCATGGTTAATAGAAACATATGTTACTTCTCTGTATGTATTTGTAATCAACATGATTTATGGGTGTTTCAATGATATTTGGATCTAACGATCTTCTGAGGAAGGTCACTTGTTGATTTTGTTTGTTTGTGGTTGCGTGTAGGGATCAAGACCAGGTGTGGATAAAATAAACTGCTTGAGTGGAGCATGGGAATCTGCATCAGACCCTAAATCCTTCTCCAATCTATAAGGAGTGAAGGTGCACACATATTTCCTTGTAGTATATAGAATTGACTATCTGATGCATGTTTTATCATTTGGGTTGGGATCCTATTGTATCTCTATTGGTCTTTAATTTTGCTATCCGATGATCTGATTTGGACACAAGATCATGGAGAAATAGCTCCTTGCATGCAAATTTTGATGCAACACATTTATTTTATCATATCAAGTCCAACAATTACTCTATTTATTAGGTCATCCAAACTTATATGTGTGTTACATTTTTGCCCATAGAGTACCTCAAAGGGGCTCATCCCTAGTGACTCTTGGTATCCATTATTGTATGCAAACTCCATTAATGGTAGGAAATCCTCCCACTTCTTTGGTTGATGCATGACATATATTATTAGTATGTCTTCCAAAACTATTCTCACTCTTTCCATATAGCCATATGTTTGAGGATGATAAGCGATACTAAAAGCTAGCTAGGTTCCAAAACTGGCAAACAAAGATTTCCCAAAAGTAGAAGCAAACTTAGCATCTCATTCTAATGTAATCTTCTTAAGTACACCATGCATTATAAATATCTCTTTCATGAATATTTGGGCTATGCCAATAACTTTATGAGTGGATTTGATAGTTATGAAGTGAGATTCCTTTATTAGCTTTTCCATTACCTCCCTAATGGAATCATGTTTTCTAGACATCATTTACAATCCTGTAATGAAGTCCATAAATATCACTTCCCACTTCAACTTAGGGATTGGGATTGGTTGCAACAATCTCTTTGGATGCCTAGATTCTTCCTTTACTTTCTATCATTCTAAACACTTAGCAATATATTCAATGACCTACTTCTTCAATCTTGGCTAATAATATATTTTATTTCTAGTTGTCATCATATTTTATTAACCAATAAGACTTGAGTAATATATTTTATGGAATTCATCCATGATGAGCTTCCTTAAATCATTTACATCATGCAAAAATTTCCTATTCTTGAACAACATCATGCCATCATCAATGAAATGGTATTTCTTGTTCACAAATCTCTATGGCCCCTTATACCAACATTTATTTACACGTTGGTAGTGTTCATCATGATCCAATTCCTCTTTGATCCTTTCCTTGATGTCAACTACACAAGTCCTCAAGGCTTCTGTGTGATCCTCTTTTAGCTCCTATTGAGTGCATTTCCTACCTTATTTTATTTTCCCTTGATGCTCTTTATCTGAAACTAGAATTCAATGATTATAGCCAACCATATAGCTTGTCTAAAATTCAACTTAGGTGGATCAAAAAGATATCTCAATCCCCCATGGTTTGTCATCAATAATGCCTCCACATTTTAAAAGCATGCACTATTATTGCATAATCTATGCCATGGGTCATATAATTATTCTCATGTTATTTTAACTTTCTTGATTCATTGCAGACCACATATATTTCTTGCATTATGACTCCATAGAGCCTTCCTTGGAAGCATCTGTGTAGACCACAAATTTTGTATCTATATATGATCTTCTTGAGATAGGTGCACAGGTGAGAAATTTATTCAAATTTTAAAAATTAGTTGTACATTCGGGTGTCCACTGAAATTTTACTCCTTTTATCTGTAAGGCGGTGATTGGATGCCTAGTATTTGAGAAGTCTTGAATGAACCTTCTATAATATCCAGAAAAAACCATGAAAGATCTAACATCTATAACATTCGGGAGAGTGGGCCACTCCACTTTAGCTTTGATCTTTTCTAGGTATACAACCACTCTTTCATTTGAAATAACATGCCGCAAGTAGTGAATCTAGGTTTGGAAAAATTCACACTTTTTGTGTTTTTCATATAGATTATGCTACCTCAGTAATTTTAATACTACTCTCAAGTGTTGTTGGGCATGGAATCCCCCCAAGACATGTTTTGGGGCTTAAAGCCCAAGTTTTGACCAAATATTGTTGTAAAAGCTTCGTGAATTGCAGGCGTTGGGCACGAAAGTATGATAGAGTCACAAGGTTGTCTACCCTAGTTTTGTAATGTAATGTCAGTTGGATAGACCTACCCATGGTCCACGGACCATGGGATTGTATAAATAGAGTGAGGCTCTAAGTGTAAAAGGAATAAGGGATGAGTAGAGTAGAAGTATAAGTGATCTATTCAAAGTTTAAAGTGTGTCTATGGGTCATAGAGTAGGAGAAGGCTTTGCAGCTATATGCACAGAGGCCTAGTAGCCCGCAACTGAGTGTGCGGACCCCTATAGTTGAGTGCACAGGGCAAGTCGAGTCTGTAATCATTGGAAGATTCAATAAAGAGAAGTTTCGTTATAATTCTGTGTACCCTTCTCTGGATTAATACATGATTGAATATAATTTGCGAGTTTATTGTTTATTTACTGCACGAACTTGTATGAATGTTATATATTGTTAAGTATAACTTAAGACATTTGATTAGGAAAAGGTGTTTAAGTGATACTGGAAGATAAATAAGATCATGGGTAATAGTGCAAAACATGGCACAGTCCCCTGGTTAGGGCTGCGCGAAGGTGGGGTATCAGGCCATGAGGAATGGAAGGTGAGTGAAGCAACCTACACGCAGGGACAAACAAAGGACCAGTCGAACTCATCAAACATCTCCAGGGTGCGGAAACCTAGTTCTAGCACCCTCCCATACTACTTTGGGTGATAACTCAGGCTGCGCTTCACACACTGTTGCCAAAAGGGCCAGTAGTACAGGGATTTTTTTGGCTAATTAATTCCAAACTTGGGTCAGGCCCCAACAAGCCAACAAATGGTTTTGTTTCTAGGACCGAGATCTACATAGAGATGTCTAATGTTGTATCACTGGAATCCGACAAAGAAAAGAATTGAAGAGTGGTTAGACAGAAAGATTCACGAGTTTGTGGCATAGGAAAACAGGAACATGCGATTATCAAAGGAAGAGTGGTTAGATTGCTACTTGTATATGGACATCCATGAAATTTTCTTTGCATCCTTCCCGACTAAGTTGTGTGAGTGGATCACGAAGCTAGCAGATAGCCAAGTAAGGTGTAAACTCAACAAACCTATTGTGTGGACTCCAGAATTGGTGCGCAAACTGAAGCATCGAAAGATAATATAGCATGCATTGCTGATTAATGGCTCGATCGAATCATAGGAGGATTCATCACCGAATTCATGGTAGATACTTCCGTCAGCTATAGCAAGGCAGAACGACGCTTCCTCAAGGGACCGCTAGGTAAGGATGTTAAATCTTTGAACACTTGGATTAAAATGCTACTGTGTGAAAAGTGGGTTATGTGAATCAATTGATGTTTGGGGCTACGCGAAGTGGGAGAATCTACAAAAATGAAGGTAGCACAGAACTAGAAACTAGCCCCATGATTTCACCTCCATGAGAGAGCGAGGAAGAGCTCACGAAGGTCTCACCAAGAAGTGCAATCAATTTGAGAAGACATAGAATTCCACGCATACCACCCCCACCCATGCCACCACTAGTTTCACCATATTCACCCTCAACTTCACCCACACCACCTCCACCACCATCGCGAAGCAGTATGGCCAGTGCAATAAATCTACCAGTGTTCAAGGGAGTAGGGAATGAAGATCCAGACCAATTTTGGTTCGTGGTAAAAGCTGTATCGGAAGCATAGGGTGTCATGGACGACAATATAAAGAAGGCAACATTCATCAGCACTCTACAGGATCACGCGCTGACTTGGTACATTAAGCATTCCAATGACAATCCGAATGGGGGGATGGAGAATATCCAAGCTGCGCTAAATAAGGAATTTAGCAGGCAAAAATTAGAGGCACAGTCAATCATTGGATTCAAGGAAATTACAATGCTACTAGGCGAAACCCCGTGGGAGTTGGATTAAAGACTGAAGTACACAATTCACGAAGAAAACATGACCTTAATAGATGGGAAACACCACGAATGGTTTGTATCCTCGTTAACACCACATCTATGGAACACGCTATTGCAACAAAGGCTAACCACTCAGGCTGAGGCTTTGGAGGTCGTGATGAGACTGCACGAGACTTCGATACAGGATCCTAACCTGGGAGTCCAACAGATTCATGCGCAGTTGAAAAACTTGTGCCTTGACATGCAAATTTTGAAACAAGACAAGACGGTTCGTCCAGAAGTACGCGACGAGGTATGGTGCATAAAGTGCAACGGCCAGGGGCATGACAAGGACCACTGCAGTGTTCGCAAATTACCTCGTGGGAGGAGGACCATGCCATTGAGACCGGAAGCACAAGTAGGACCAAGCATAGCGCCTGCATTATGGTGCGCAATTCGTCAGATAGGAGGAGAACATGCTACAGATAACTACCATCTACTATAGCAGTATACGCATAATTCCCAGCAATTATTCTGTAATTTCTGTAGGTCAGTAGGCCATGACGAGCGCACCTATAGAAGTTATGAACTGATGATGGATCAAACTCCTAACTATAGAGTTCAAGCCAAAACACGGGCCCTTGATCAAAATGCAGGTATGGTGTGCACTGGATTTCAGGGGCGCGGACAAGGCCAAAGTGGAATGGGACCAGGAAGAGGTCACGGGTAGCTGATACGTTACAATTGCAGAGGGCCAGAACATTATGCCTGTGATTGTACAAATCCAACGAGACCATAAAGGAGCACTCCAACCTCCCCCGACTCAGAACCTACAAATGATGAGGTCTGAGTCACCTGAGGAAGACCCCAATGTAAATATCACGCTCCAAAGTGGTATTACAGCAGGGGATGACAAAGGCAAAAAACCTGAAGAAAGTACCTAAGTTCACAAGGCTCCAATAAAGAACCAAAATTTGATTTGGAGCATGCTAAGGAGTCCTTCATGGAAGCTAAGGGGAGCTTTGTGGATGCCTCCACTTCAGGAAGTAAAGATAGACTAGAGATAGAAATGGACCCATCGATGCTCACTACGTTCTTAGAGACATGCATGAAGTTGTTGCATGACAACAAGGCTATAAAGGGGCTACAAGAACTCATAATAGATGTGTTGGGACTGCGCCAGGAGAACCACATGTAGTCTAGAAGCTCGAGAAGCACACAACGTGAACAGGAAGGGAGATGAGATTGACTGCGCAGATAAGGGAATATGGGATGGATCAAGTGATTCTAGATCTAGGATTAGACATGAATGTCCTACCAAAATAGACATGGGTGCACATGGGCAGGCCTGCGTTGCAATGGTCTCCTATGCAACTACGAATGGCAAACCAACAAAAGATCCTACCTATTGGGAGACTGCAGGGAATCATAGTAGATATCTAAGGAGCAAGCGTGCTAGCAAATTTCGAAGTGATAGAGATTGTTGATGACAACAATCCCTACCTCATGCTACTAGGAATAGATTGGGCCACTAACATTAATGGAGAGATAAATCTAAAGAAGCGCAAGATAATTTTTGAGAAAAATTCACTGCACGTAGTGGTACCTTTGGACCCTATGGAAGGATTACTTTACACAGAGCCATTGCGCAACTATGATAGTGATGATGACTTGGATTGTATCTACAAAATAACTGCACGAGAGTAGGACTGGGTAAATCCAACCGTGGATGGCCGAATCTCATGCGAGAATGAAAGCTCTTGTACATCTGATTCTGACGAAGAGATAGAATGGTGGCAGAACCAGTTACACGAGGTAACCACACTCAACTGTAATATGATGACGAGATCGATGTGTTGTGTAATAACAAAGAGAAGAGATCTACCTATGTACGACGGGGCAGGTGAAGTAGAGGAGTTCCTAAAGAAATTTAAAAGAGAAGTGTCGGAACAACAACATTTCAATGCTCTGAAATGGGTACTATGCACTATGCCTGCAAGGTGGTGGGGTATGCACTAGAAGAGTTTTGAGGACTAGCGTGACTACCGAAGGATGATGCGCCTACGATTTGGGAAGCCTCAGATGTGGTTAAAAGACAAGTATCATGGACGAAACGGTCTGCGTGCCCACCTTTCCAGGAGGATACAAGGATATGGATTGAAACTTGTTGGAGTACACATAGTACTCACGGTAGGAGACACGATTAGTAAGCAGGTGCGGGCAAGACAATGGCATGAGCAACGCCTCCAGCTGGGACTGCGAAGTATGGAAAGATGAGGGGCGCAGAAGGATATCCACATGAAAGCCTTTAACCAAGTATGTGAAGCCATGAACAAGGTACACAATATGAAGCGAACTGACTGGGACCTACACGTACCAATGGTTCTATGGGCTTATAGGACCGCGTGTAAGCACTTGACCCCGGAGGCACCCCCACAACTCGAATATCAAGGAACCACTATAAATCCTATAATATAGGGAAATGTTGGACCACACATACTAGCACCGGTAGATATGGCAGTTCACGGAACCCTGGAAGAGTAAATCCAATAGGGAAACTCTAGGCTCCAAGAACTTCAAAAAGAAAGGGTACAATTAAGAGAGAAAAGTGCTTTGATGGATGCGGAAGTCAAGAAGCTGGAGGACGAAATAAGGGATGATTTTCTCGATAAGAAGACCAGAGTGATAACACAGGGTATGCACAATCATGATGACAAGTTTGAGGACTATCATTGTAAATTGATCAATATGATGCCTTGGCTTGGACGACAGATTACTAAGAGAATTAACCAGGGTGATACGCTGTAGATGCTAAGGTGCGTAACGCCGCTAGTAACGGTAAAAGGTGGGTATTTCCCAAGAAGAATGATGGATGACTGGAGGAAACCCTACACAAGTGGTATGACCACCTGACTAGCCAAGGGAGGAACAGTATTAGCACTCCAAGCAGTTGAAAGGAAGCACAGGACTATAAACTATTCTGCTTGGGAACTACGCAATGTTGGAGCTACGCGCAGAAGCGAAGAGTCACAAGGTCTGCGATCATGCACGGGGGTTTAGCATTGCTGCGCGGGTTGGCTAGAAAGTGACCATTGAAGTCACTATTCATGATGGGATGCCTGACTTCAGGCCAAATGGAGTGGGTGGTAGGCATTTAAGACGCGATTTATGGGCAATATGTGGAAAAATATGCCGCCAAGGGGGCATTAATGAACCGGATGTTGGGGGAACGGTCGAAATCAAATTTAAAAAGTGCTATAAAATACAAAGGGTTGCCCAGCAAACAAAACTTGGTCATTTGCTAATTGAGCCATTGAGAAGAGCCTTAATTGTTGTGAGTCGAGCATAGATAGAGCCTCTGAGTTTGAGAGTGCTAGATTCCTGGACAAGCACAATGGCAACAACTGCAGATGTTATGGACATAACCGAAATGATCTCCGAAGAGGCCACGCATGCCCTGACTATGGGGAATGCTCCAAAAGGTGTCGGGATTGTGATAGAAATCTCAAAATCACCACGCATGCCAAGACCCAAGAAGGACAAACAAGCAATGGTCCTTGTATGTGTGTCCCTGCGAAATCCGTTGCGCACCAAGATGACAATTAAGGACAAGTGAAAAGTCGTCACCATCGTGACAATTGAATAAGAAGAAGACCTAGTGCACCTGATTATCACAGAAGACGAGGACGAAGGCATGGAGGCAGAAGCTGAGCCTATGCACCCCCCCGACTAAGCTGCCCACCTATGTCCCCCCACAAAAAGGAAAGGCTAGAGTGGCCAAGGAATTTGAAGAGACCAAGAGCTCGCTCTAGACCCCGCTTCTCCCAAGAAACATTATTTCTGAGGGCACACACCTAGGGCAGGCACCAAGCTTAAAATTCAAAGATTGGGACCTTGCTGACCACGTGAATTTCCCTCATCTTGCGACCTCAAACCTAATGAAGCCTAAGTAGAACACCGTGGCAGGGCTTACAAAATTAGAGCCGCGGAAGTGGTTGCGTGGAGTGGAAAAGGCCAAGCTACTTAATCTGCTCTGGGTGCCACATTTCCACCACGCCCAAATAACCATTTTTGTCATCAAGCAGCTGGTCTACTTGGTGCATGATGGGTGTTTGTGGCTGGAGGAGCCCATCCCCATCATGGCCGACTCGATTCACCGAATTTCTCGGTTGCTATGAAAAGGAGAAGACCCCGTGGTCATATTGGAAGGAAAGAGCAGTGACGTGGCCATCACGGAGAACATGAAGAAAAGGTACAAGTTGGAAAAGAAGAAGAGGCGCTATGCCATCTAAAGCATCAAGGACAAAGCAGCACACGTGGTGACCCAAATCTTGGCCAGAAAGGTTATGTGCAATTGCCCTGCAGACAAGGTACCCGCGCCGGTGGTCTCACTGGTTGAGCAGTGCATGGAGGGGGTCCAGTTTAACTGGTCCAAGTTCCTCTGCATGAAATTTTTAGAGAATTTCCGCGAAGCCTAAGAACAAGGCAAAACGTTCCACTATGCATGGCTCCTACTGTCTAGAGTGCTCGTGGCAGGGGAATTACCGGAGGAGAGTCAATTCCCCATAATTGACAGAGACTTACTGGAGGATGCGAAGTACGCTTCACTCTGGGCCATAAAGGATGCCACTAGGATCCGTGACAACAAAATATTCTAGGTGTTCATGTAGATGAGCCTTAGAATGGGGATCAACCGCAAGCCGCATTTGTTGCCCACTATCTACAATAGTGTTCAAAGTTTTGCGGAGTGCAAAACGGATATGCATAACATTTACATCAGAGCACGCAAGGACCTGAATAAACAATGGAGGAACCTACCCTTTGTGGCCACAGATGATGTCATCTTTAAAGTCCTGGAGACATGGCCGCCGGAGTGGCACGCCCCAGATGTCACGGAGATAGAAAAGTCGATAGCGTAGAGGAAGAAAGACAATGCCAAGCTACCCATCGCATAGTTGGCAGAAAAGAGAAGGGAGGAAGAAGTGGTAGCAGAAGTGCGGGTTGCGTGGGATGCTGCATAGAATGAGCAGGAAAAGGTCACAACAGAAGCAGCAGCACAGGAGGCAGCCATGAATGTGGGTGAGTGCCAAACAACGCCTTCGCAGGGACAAGAAGCAGAGGAAGAAAAAATAGCAGAGGGAGGCACGGACCCACAAACCACGTCAAGATAGTTAAAGTGACAACACCCAACATAGGAGGAAGGGTCGCGTAAGAAGGTCACAACATCAAAGTTTTCTATTGACTTGATCACCCTAACCAAGGGCGATCTACATGACATCAGCGAGACAGTGCACGATGTCACTTATGAGGCTCTCCAAGATTTCATGCAGGAGAACCAGATTGTGTTGGGGGCCCTCAGAGCGTAGTTGTAGGAATTACAAGTGCACCCTCTTCAGATTGGTACCCTTTCAACCAGCCTCGTAGTCGGCTCAATAGCAGTAGAGAAGATGTTGCGCGCGTGGATGACGAATACCATAGTGCTACCGAAAGGGGCACTGGTGACATCAACTAAGGCCGACAGGCCTATGGTTAGCGCATTAAAAGGTCTCAGTCTCAATATGGCTGCACTCCCGTGAGAGACCCTATATGTTTTGCAAGATAGGATAACTGCAAAGATGTGCACTAGGGAGAGCCACGCACTGCAAGTCCTGAGTGAGTAGAAAATCAATATGGAACAATTGAGCTTGCAATGTGATGAAGTGGTGTCACAGAACCAATAGCTGGTATAGGTAATAGACAACGCTTGCCAAAGTATCCCAGAGCTAGCCATTCCGACAGACATGCCATCAGAGGCACGGATCCACAGGTTAGCAGCAGGGGTTCGCGAGGCAAGGGAAGAAATGACAAAGGTCTAGCTAGAGTTGAACCTTCATATCGTCGAGCTGCGGTTGAAGGCGCAGCCGTCCACGCCCCCAGAAGTCAAAGAACAACGCGCTAGCGCTATCACAGCGAGACTGGAGGAGATTGGCAGTGCAGTGTGAGACTACACTAGTATGTTGGAAGAATCACTTGAGGTCCTCACAAATTTGCAGGAGGACCACAACATCTAGCACTTGGAGATAGAGGCGCGAGAACTCCAATAGCAGTATGATAGCATCTGAGGGACTACGTAGAGGGTGGTCCTCAATCAGAGGCTCGCATAGATAGAGTAGGCTAAATCACTGAAAGAGCAGGTGGGCGTGGCATGACACAAGGAAGAAGTCCTGAAGGCACGTGTTCAGCCTTGGATCGACGAGGTCTTCACCATCACAGCAGAAATTGAAGGCAAGCTTGCCCAAATGCAGAGGTTGCACGCACTAATGCAGAGAAGAACTTCCAACATAGAGGTCTCGGAACAACGTATGCATCAGATCTAGCAAGCAACAGTTGAGTGTGTTGCTGACCTTGCTGCAGTTTGAGAACAGTTGGAGGGACTCTGCGCAAAGATCTCCCCGCCTATAGGGTGACTCGAGAGCGAGTCACGATGTTTGTGTTGGGGGCTTGTTGGGCATGGAATCCCCCCAAAGCATGTTTTGGGGCTTAAAGCCCAAGTTTTGAGAAAATCTTGTTGTAAAAGCTCTGTGAATTACGGGCATGGGGCATGAAAGTATGATAGGGTCATAGGGTTGTCCGCCCTAGTTTTGTAATGTAATGTCGGCTGGATAGACCTACCCATGGTCCTCAGACCATGGGATTGTATACATAGAGTGAGGCTCTAAGTGTAAAAGGAATAAGGGATGAGTAGAGTAGAAGTCTAAGTGATCGATTCGAAGTGTAAAGTGTGTCTGTGGGTCGTAAAGTAGGAGAAGGCTCTCCAGCTGTGTGCGCAGAGGCTTAGTAGTCCGTAGTTGAGTGTACGGACCCCCGAAGTTGAGTGTGCAGGGCAGGTCGAGTCTGTAATCATTGGAAGAATCAATAAAGAGATGTTTTGCTATAATTTTGTGTACCTTTCTCTGGATTAATGCATGATTGAATATAATTTGCGAGTTTACTATTTATTTACTGCGCGAACATGTATGAATGTTTTATATTGTTAATTATAACTTAAGAAATTTGAGTAGGAAAATGTGCTTAAGTGATACTGGAAGATAAATAAGATCATGGGTAATAGTGGAAAATGTGACATAGTCCCCCCGTTAGGGTTGTGCGAAGGCGGGGTATCAAGTCGTGAGGAACGAAAGGTGTGCGAAGCAACTTGTGCGCAAGGACAAACAATGGACTAGTTGAACACATCAGACATCTCCATAGTGTGGAAACTTAGTTTTGGCACCCTCCCATACTACTTCGGGTGAGACCTCATTCCACGCTCAGTAGACTGTTGCCGAAAGGGCCAGTAGTACAAGGATTTGTTTGGCTAATTAACTTCGAACCTGGGTCAGGCCCCAACAAGCCAACATGTGTTCTTCATGCTCTTATTTAGTTTTTTAATATATTGGGATATCATATACAAAAGCCAATACAAATTTATCCAAATAACGTTTGAGAAAAATTTTCATGAAGCACATAAATGTGGTTGGAGCATTCGTAAGCGCAAATGGCACCACTACATATTCATAGTGGCCATATATAGTCTTGAAGATATTTTTGTGAATGTCATTATCTTTGATCTTGACTTGATGGTATCTAGACCGTAAATATGTTTTGAAAATCATAACCCCTCTCAGTCGATTGAATAAATCATCAATTCTCGGTATCATTTATTTTTTCTTCACTGTAGCCTTGTTTAGATTTTTTAGGCTATAAATAGTTGCAATGTGGCATCATTATTTTTGAAAAAAAAAATTGGGCTCCCTAAGGAAACAAATTCAGATGGATTTATCCCTTTATTAGAATATCTTTCAAATGAAATTCCAATTGAATGAGCTTTGTTGTACCCATGTAGTATGGGGTATTTGTTTCAATTTCCATTCATTGAACCAACTCAATTGAGAAGTCAAATTATCTTCTTAGTGGCAGTCCTAGGTTTCATTAGGGAACACGTACACAAATTTCTTTAATAGTGGCTGTTATTCCCAACCATTGTTGTTACTTTTAGATTCATTGGTCACTTGGACAGTGAATGGCTCACATCCTTTCCTGCTGCACCTATTCAATTGCAGCACTATTATTTGACGAACAATTGTTGGTTTTATTTTTCCTTGTAACATCATTCTCTCCCCTCTTTCATCGATAAATTCAATTGATTTATTATGTTAGTAAATTTTGGTCTTATGGCTTGTGAGCCAGTCCATGCCAATTATCATATCATATGAACCCAATGGCAATAGATTTAATTCAGCTAATCGGGTATGCTTTCTAGTATAATTGGGTATGATTTTACCACACCTTTGAAATGCCTCTTCATCCTTGTTGTTGGCTACACTAGCCATACTATCTCATGGAATATTTTCTATAATGCACATCTCTCTGTAATTTTGGGGTTAATGTAACTGAAATTAGAACTTGGGTCCATTAGTATTGAAACTGGTTGGGTATTGATCATACCTTCCATTTTGATCATTGATGATTGGTGATCAACATGCTGACTATCCAACGTAGAATAGATCCATGGCATACTATGAGCCACATAATTCACAATATCTTCTTCCTCTACATTCTATAGTCTTGGGACATTCTGTTAACATTAAGGGAAGTTCCTCTCCCATTTATTTTCTCCACAAGTCCAACATTGTATGGGTCGTCCTTCGAAACTTTCAACTTCTTCTCTTGCATGCCTTCTGAATATGTCCTTGTCAGCATTATTAGTCTTCTGTTGATACTCACCCTTAGTAGCAATAACAAACTTCACATTTCCTCTTCCTTTCTAATGTATTACATATTTTTGTCCTTTCCGTTTGAATCTAATTTTTCCCTTCGTATTCCAAATAGTCCTGAAATTAGACTTGTGTTTGGATTGTTCATAACAATACCTCATCTTCCTAATTGTATCCTGCAATGTTTTAGGATCATCGAATTCTATTGTGTCCTAAAATTCCTATGGCAACCCACTGAGGTACCTCTAGATCTTTTCTTTCTCATCCTTGAAGTAAGACATGTACCCCAACAGTGTCCAGAAATATGGCTATATATTCATCAACTAACAGTTTCCCTATTTTATGCTCATAAATGTTTTTTTCCTTGCTATCGTAGCACCTCTCAGATAGGTAATTTTCCCTGAAATACTTTTCAAACATCCTCTAAGATAACTCCTTCTCTTTGATTTCTTTTACATTCCTCAAATATTCCCACAATATATCAGTCTTTCCCTTTAGGCTAAGATGACTACTCTTGCATTCATATTTGTAGAGTAATTATGGGCTCCGAAATACTTCCTCATATCCAGTAGTCACACCTCGACTTCCTCAACCTTCCTCACTTCTACATCAAATATAGGAGGATTTTCCTTAAATTATTTCGGCATGAATAATTTTTACTTCCTTCTCTATTGATAACATATTCTAATGGAAACACTAAATAACTACTTCTAGTTGTTATTATTCCTCTCTGTAGTAATCAGTGGATTTCCACCTCTTACTCTGTCTTCACTTGCTTGACTATGTCTCTTTTTGGATTTGCTACCTTTTTCCCAATTAGCTCTTAATTCTTTCTTCCAATTTCCTGATGGAATCTTCCTATATTTATACTTTCCTAGGTAGATTGAACCTGGATCATGTTGTTTTTTCCTCTGCATATATGATAGGCTTTGAAATATGAATGCATTTACCTCTACCTTCTTTTCTTGTGCTCTGAAAAATATTCTCATTATCATCCTTATAACTCCTTAATTCAACCCTTAAACTTCTAAGGGTATGTATCCATCCAACCAAAAAAGATTTCCTCTCTTCTTTTCTCAAGTGACTCCTCCTCCTGACCATGCTAAGATATGTCAGTGTTGTACTACACTATTTTTTTACTCACCCATTTTTATTTGTTGTTTCCTAATGTCATCATATGTGTTGTCATACACATATAATTGTTAACCAATCAATAATACAAATCAAACATGCTCATTATAACCTTAGCAAATATGCCATAAGCACATAATTGTGAGGCTATCTGAAACACGACATTTCAAATTAGTAAAATTGCTAGAAATTAACAATCATATCAAAATCGATGCATGCATTCCATAATTAAAAATGCTACAAGAAACACACACTTGTACATAATAATCAAGAAATATAGATTACTACGCTTTGCAATAAAATTTTAGATTTTTTCCTTCTAGGCCCATCTAGTGAGAGTTTTGAACCCAGTCACTGTGATATCACACTATAACACTCCCTCTTGCCCCCTTAGATAAAATAAGCTAAAGAGGAGTTTTTAACTTCAGTTAACTCGACCCCAATAGTCTTGTTAGGAAGATCGTGTTTTAAGAATCCTCAATGTCTAAATTTCTTAGAACCAAATTATGAGATCACCATTAGTTTAGGATCATCAAGAGCATTATGATGATATAAGATTTATCTAAATCCAATGCTCGGATCAAAGTTTATGTCCATTTACAATTACCTCTACCACATCAGTATCCATCCACTTCGACTACCACGTGGCCTAAATGGTGTTTCCTTGTTGCATGCCACATTGACGGATAACTACCTAGTTTTTGCACTAACGCCAACGTGCCCAAATTTGAGAAGGGTGCAACAGACCTAGTTCTAGATGAATGTCGTGACTGTCATTAATTAACAAAGAGATGTTTGTTACTTCGACACATGGGATACCCAACCTTAACATGTGAGACCAATGCTCCATATCAATGAACTTTATAAAAAACATGGGGTTGAACCCCTTCTCCACTTCCTCTATGTAGTCACCGTCCCATGTAAATGTCCTATATTAAGTGCAGTGCCCATCAATTGTATCCAATTTTCTTGACCAAAAAAAAAAAAATTAGTTATGCACCTTCTGTCAAGTGCTCCTCTTTCCCAAAAACCCCTTCAAAGGCTGTTAGAGATATATTGATGATGCGACATATATTTCTCCATCATATGACGCTAATTTTGATTTTTCACCTCTCGCTAGTCCATGCCCAACCTACTTGTCTGATGTCACCTTGTCATCATGATGATGTCACCATGCCACGCAAAATCCTCTGAGCATGCCACATGCCAATCAAATCCAATCTTTGGCCATTCAAAAAGATAAATTACCCTACCACGTGGCATCCTATTATCATGTCATGTTAGCACTATCACCTCATCATCATTCCACATAAGTTAGAGTACATGTGGAATTCCACATGGCCATACTAAGCCCACATAGTGCTTTCCACATCGACTGAAACTTGGGTCCCACCAAGGGCCCGATCCTTCATATAATTCAACACTTCTCCATTTTATCCAAAATTTTGAGTTCAAGAAGAATTATCTTAGACCATGCTTCCATGTCATCGTTTCTAGTGCCACCACATCAGAACGTTAAAGAGGCCATCACCCAAACTAGGTGTGATGCGACAGGAAAATTCTTATCATGTAAAAAAAGGACATTTCATTGCACGATCTCCATCATAGTGCCACTACAAAGAAATTTCCTCATAGAAATTGGGTGTGGTGCAAAGTTAGGAGCTAATCCATGACTAGCCTCCAATCTGCTTATAAATTCTAAGATTAAGTGGCTTAACCTTGATTAACGTGTGCGTTTTGGGCAAATTTAGTGTTTTTTACAAACGCCTAACCCTCTAGACTTAGTAGCTAGTCTAGAAACAACAGACAAAGTAATTCGCTACCTTTTCTATAATCAACAGATAAGAGAAAAAGGAAGAGAAACCAACCTGTAGATTTCACTTTCTCCCTGTCTCCCTTGACCAATTCTGCCACTTCTTTCCGTACTTAATCCGCTTAGAAAGTACTTGCACACAAGCCAAGACAGAAACCAATCAAACCATACAGTAAAGATCTATTAATTAAACATATCATAGAATCCAGAATACAATATACATATAAGAACATGATGGGAAAAAGCTTTGAATTCTTTATTGATAAAAGGAAATATTACAACCCATGAATTTTCATGCTTGATTCAGTGTCTTCCTTCCATTTCAATCCCTTCTCTCCTCATGAAGAAAAAGTTCGACATCATTACAATACTATCACTAATCTCATTCAAACAACATCTCCTTAGCTCAAGAAATTTAAACCTTAACTAGAATTTGAATGATTGATCAATTTATAGCTAAATGGAGGAAGTTAAGCCATTAATGCCCCTCATGAATGCTCTTCCAAATTTGGGAGGTGATTCCATGGAGGAAGGGATAATGGATTAAGGTTCATTAATCCTCTTCCTCATCTGAATGCGAGCTCAACCAACTTGGAAACTTCTAGAAGTATCCATTGGATGAGGAATCCAATGGATTAATTTTTAAAAAATTAGTTGAAACCCGCTCAATGCAGATGAAACAAAGGCTAGGTGCGTTGTAGTGCACCCAGTCAGTGCAGTTCCCGCATTGCGATGCACCCTGATAGAAGGCTGCTTGTGCTGATCTCCTTAGGGGCACTTTTTGGATGAATGGTGTCGTGGAGGCAAGCATGATGTAGGTTGATCTAATTAGGGAATGAAACAACTGAATTAGGGATGGATAAACCCTAATAATATTGATCCAAAAGTTGGGGTTGATATGCCCAAATTGACCTATAATAGTTGCCCTCTAAAGCATGAAGTCGAAAATAAACATGTTGAGTGAAATGCTTTACCATTTGGAGAGAAGGTTTCGAAGTGGAAGGAGACAAGCATCAATTACAATACAAATATCATGATAATTTGAGTTTTTCTCACGAACTAGCTGAGGGAAGGCATACCCATGCTCAGCTTATAAAATTTCATTACATGTACAAATATAGTCGTCTGCAGATATAGACTCATGAATGGGTAACCATGAATGTAAGGCCATTTATACATTTGATATAGTACTCCTAAAAATATATCACAACCCAGTTGGATGAAACTAGATCCGGGGTCTTCACTCTCGTTCAATCTTCACTGAATGTACAAGTCTAACCATGTGAATAGATGATCTGAAGTCAAACATGGAGAGACATCATCTAATTACCAGCCAATGATATGAGCCGTTAATAGACGCGAGAGGAATCACCGACAATGATAATTACCCTCAAGGTACTGCAGTACATTGCGCATGGTGTGAATAAATGATTTTATGTTGAACACCATACGAAGTCTTTCGGTTGAAGGCCAGTGATGTCAACCTATCGCTGGAAACGAGAAACCTACCATTGATGTATGCAAGCCTCAAGGTACTGAAGGGGTGTTCCTATGTCAACTTCTTGAATGATGTGCTGATGCTGACAAGAAGTGACTCGTTGCAGGAGGGCCTTGATGTTTCCAACATCAACGACACAAAACGAGGTAAATGATTTTGGAGATGAAACTTCAACTAACGACAAAAGGTTCAGGAATGGCGGGCATGAAAATGAAGTTTTACTATATTGTAAAGGATGAAGTTTTGAACTAAATGACTTCTCTTGAACATATTGGTGACACTGAGGTGAATTGGTAGCATTAACCCAAAACAAAGTAATGGATGGTATGATAGACCAACAGTGTGATAACCATCAAGCTGAATGACCCAACCCACATAGTCATGGTGATGAGGTGAAAGTGTCATGTTCAAGAGCGACCTGCTACCATAAATTTTTCTTGGCTTTTCCCATTTTCCCTAGTCATTTCTGACTAGTACCTCTTTATTTTTTATCAAGCTTGAGGAGGATAACATATGCTTGTTGTATAATTCCACCCTTCGGGTGAATCCATCGCTATTTGATGTTTTAACGAGTCTAGCGAAGGTGAAACTCGGTCTTGTCTAGATGGAAAAGTTTGTCGCTATTTAATGTTTTTTAACAAGTTTAATGACAAAGATAACTCAGTCCTCTCCACATTTAGAGAGTCTGAAAAGGGACTAAAAGGAAACTCCACAATTTATTTTTCATAAAATAATCTCTCAAGTCTGAAAAAGTGTAAAATAATACAAGAGAGAACCTATTGATCATGTTCGATCAATGAGTACCTTTTTCGTATTTAATCTATCTCAGCCCGAAGAAGGGGTAAAACTATACTGAGTAGATTTCGATTCTAATCCGTTAACGAGCTAGAAACAACAAGCGCTTGAAAATATTTTCATGTTTAGAGAGTCTGAAAAGAGCTTAAAGAGGACTCCAATTTGAGGAACGAGTGGTTTCTAGGATAGCAACTGGTTCCAGTGATGTTGGAACTTCTCAAGATATGTTGATTTATGTGAAGTGGTTGGCTAATAAGACCACTCATTGCAACTGTCCCTCAAAAAGGGTAAAACAAACAAGTGAAAGCGTATGATCGGCCAAAGGGATGGTGGCAATGGGATGAAAACCACCAAGTCTCATCTGATGAAAAAGGCTAATAGAATGGCAATCACAAGGGTTAAAAATGGAAATGGGTTCATTTTTAGCCAAGCTTGAACCATAGGGAACTATGCTTGGATTCATTTTCATTTTTACGCAAGCTTAAAATGAAAAACTATGCTTGATATTGTTTTACATGCCCCCAGCATGATGAAAGGGAGAGTCTTCTATAACTAGATGAAAGTCACTGCGGTGAAGCAGGACGGTTATCCAACACCTATTTGGCTTCATCCAGATAGGGACAAAGGTGAATAGGGTGATTCCCTTCACATAACTTACATGGAAACTTAACTTTACCGTTCTTTCCATGAACTTTACTACCACTAGTTGATGGTCTGTCACCAACATGATCTCCAGAAGTTGATGACATAGGATGATGTGATTGAGAAGACCATTCTTCTAAGATCTGAGGAATATCAGGACAATTTTGAAGAAGATGGTCTCCTGTACAAAGTTTGCATGGATATCGAACTTTGTTAGGCTTGATGGACGGTTTCTCATCTGATGTTGCATTCAAAGCAATGGTTGCTTGGTTTCCCTCTGCTGAACTTGCTTCTTATTCTTCTTGTTCCCTTTCTTCTTCTTCTTATCCACCTAGTTACTAGTACTAATACTTTCACCAGGCGAAGAGGAAGAAGGGGAGGAAGAAACAACCAAGGAAGAAGGCAAAGGGTAATTTTAGGTTCAACTAGAGGTTGATTTTTTCCAGTTGGAGGTGTACTCGATTGCGGAGAAATCATGACATTTTGAACCAAGGAGGTTGAAAACAACCATACTGGCAAGCCAATGGTAAATCCTGGAAGGGACAATATAGCCATATGTTTCAACCTGAGATCAACTAACGAGCAAGTGTGGAGGATGTTATCCACGGTCAATTAATTTTTAAGACACTGGAACACAACTTTTCTTTTTCATTTTTAAAGAGTCGAGAAAAAACAAAAGATGAATCTAGTCATTTTCGATGTTTAATGAGCCTGAAAGGACAAGTGCTCAAATGATACTTTTACTTTTAAAGAGTCGAAAAGGAATGAAAGTGACTACTCTAGAGATTCTAGACAAGAGGGTTTAATAGAAAAATCGCAAAACTGAAATATACACCTTGGTGATAAATGAAATAGAAATGACCAAGGACTTTACGTACGATAGTCAATCTTCCCAAATGCTATGTTCGGTGCATTGTGATTCTTAAGGCGGTAGACTCGACTTCCTAGGGATAAAGGATTTCAGCCTATTGGGGTCTCCCACCATATACACGATGGTACAGGGAGCACAAGTCCATACTAGCACTTGTCGAATCAGAGAGGAGAATCACCCAACCTCGGTGAAAACGACAACCACTAGGTTTAAAGACGCCAGAACACATCTCTAGCCTAGACCTCTAGATGTTTTTTGTTAAGTTCCAATTAGTTATTAGATTAATTGATGTAAATTTTAGGTTGATCTTGCTTAAAATTTTCCTTTGAAGGTTCACCACGAGATGTTTGTCGAATTTCCTAAGACTGCAACTAGAATGTGAAGCACTCTTTCCATTTGATTTCAGCAATGAAAATCTTAGCTACTAGGGATAGAGAAAACAAGTACTTTTTGATCAATCCAGAAAGAGCACAAACTAGATGCAATTCCCTAGCTATTCCTTTCAAGCATTCACAAACTACAATATGAACGATGCAAGTTTTTCTTTTCAAATCCCTTAATGTTATGATGAACAAAAAGGAAAAAAATGCACAATCGATCAAAAATCTCTTTTCATAAAAATGACGATTTTGTAGCAATTTCTTTTCAAGGAAAGGAAGAATTTACGACACTTTGGATTTCAAAGAAATGAGGAATTACGATACTTTTGATGAAAAACCATATGCACATATAAATCAATCGATCTTTTATGAATGAATACTTTACGACAATTCACTTTTCAAAGGAAAAGATGACTTTACGACACTTTCTTTTGACAAAGATCAATTGACCAAAAACTAACTTTGACTATAGACTGATAATGACAAAGGAAACATTAATCAATCCAATCAAAGTAGGGTTGGCTGACTAAGGATATGAAAATACTATTTTCAAAAATAAGACATCATTGATTTTCAGCAATCAAACAAGAGAAAATTGGCAAAAACTTTCAGTTCCTAGATGGGAAACTGACCCTCAAGGGATCAACACAGGCAACAGTTAGAGACAGTGCACTGAATCACACTGGATCTATCTAGGAAGTGCACTGCGGTGCACTGTGTCCTCCATTGGACTTTTCTGGTGACAGTAAGCCATTCTGAAGGCAATTTTGACACAGTTTCGACTCAATTTTCAATAAAAGAAGACTAAAATTCAATCAACGACCACAAGTATAGTATGTATAAATGTCTTAAGAGGCTGATAAGCCACTAAGATGGATGAATTCTCCCCAGTGGAGTCGCCAATTTTTTTTGGGAAAATTTAGTGTTTTTTACAAATGCCTAACCCTCTAGACTTAGTAGCTAGTCTAGAAACAACAGACAAAATAATTCACTACCTTTTCTATAATCAACAGATAAGAGAAAAAGGAAGAGAAACCAACTTGTCGATTTCACTTTCTCCCTCTCTCTCTTGACCAATTCTGTCACTCCTTTCCGTACTTAATCTACTTAGAAAGTACCTACACACAAGCCGAGACAGAAACCAATCAAAGCATACAATAAAGATCTGTTAATTAAACATATCATAGAATCCAGAATATGATATACATATAAGAACATGAATGGAAAAAGCTTTGAATTCTTTATTGATAAAAGGAAAGATTACAACCCATGAATGTTCATGCTTGATTCAGTGTCTTCCTTCCAGTTCAATCCCTTCTCTCCTCATGAAGCAACAATTCGACATCATTACAATACTCTCACTAATATCATTCAAACAACATCTCCTTAGCTCAAGAAATTCCAACCTTGACTAGCCTTTGAATGCTTAATAAATTTATAGCTGAATGGAGAAGGTTAAGACATTAATGGCCCTCATGAATTCTCTACCAAATTTGGGAAGTGATTCCATAGAGGAAGGGATAATGGATTGAGGTTCATTAATCCTCTTCCTCAGCCGAATGCGAGCTCAACCAACTTGGAAACTTCCAGAAGTATCCATTGGATGAGGAATCCAATGGATTCATTTGAAAAAATTAGTTGAAACCCGCTCAACGCAGGTGAAACAAAGGCTAGGTGCACTACAGTGCACCCAGTCAGTGTAGTTCCTGCATTGCAATGCAGCCTGATAGAAGGCTGCCTGCGCTGATCTCCTTAGGGGCACTTTTTGGATGAATGGTGTCATGGAAACTCTTGGGAGGAAAGAATGATGTAGGTTGACCTCATTAGGGAATGAAACAACTAAATTAGGGATGGATAAACCCTAATAATACTGATCTAGAAGTTGGGGTTGATGTGCCCAGATTGACCTGTAACAGTGTGATTATCATATTACACAATTTCCTTTGTTATTTTTTGAATTATTCCACATCTCCTTTGTGAATTTTTGTAGATATCCCTCAACTTGAGTATATGCCTATCACTCCACTATCGTAGGCTTGGAAATATTCCAGCCTGGTTAAACTTTGCCATGACCATGTGTTGTTCGGGTATCAACCCCTACAGGAGTGAAACTTCCACATTCCATTTAAATTCATTCAAGTAAATCAACACATTCATTTTAAATGGAATGGATTCAATTAGTTAAGCATTCAGACCACAAAGAGTCTATGTATACTCAATATATCAGATGTCAATAATCATCCATAATGAAAATCAATATAATGAGTAAACACCCATTGGAGACTATATAAATAGTATTGCAATTCAGGGATTATATTAACATCATAGAGGCCTTTAAGCCCCTCAAAATAAGGAAGGCCACTCACATGTATTTCTCATTACAACCTACAGTAATACACATTCCTCCCTAAAAGTTAGTATATAATTTTATTACATAAAATCTTTAATCAAAATGCACAATGCACAAAAATACAAGTAAATGACTTATCTTAATAACTCGATGACTAAAAACCAAGAGAGGGACTTCAACTCTCCTCCTCACTAAAGGCTAATTACACTATCATTATTATTTCTTGCAACCAACCCCCCCTGAGCTAGATTAAGAACTTGAGGAGTGAAGCGATCAAGGGAAATAAATACCAATCAAGTGAATAATCACATGGGAATCCAAAGACAACAGTGTCTCCACCTGATAAGTTGGAGTCCAAAGCACATAATGTCTCCACCAAAACAACACTTCAGGGATTTTAGAGCACCCAATGCCCCATCCAATCAAACACTATAGGAATCCATAGTTCCAAAGAATATCCACCCACTTCACACTTTAGGAATCCAAAACCATAATGCCTCCACCTATCTCCTATAGTAATCCAGAACACACTATGATTCCACTTGGTAGGCTCTGTGAGAATCTAGAGACCTTCGCCTTCACCTGTCAAACAATACACATGAGTTCAACACACTATTAAAGGCTCCACGAGATAAAGTCACTTAGTACTTCATAGAGATAAGTATCCACCAGATTAAAAACATAGGGATCCATATGCTCCATCTACTATTTATTGTATTTGAATGATTTTTCCTCTTTTGTTTATGTCCTTACACATCACCTCCTCTACCTATGCCTTTTTCCTTCCTTATATGCAAGTCACACTGTATTGTTCTTCTTTGTAGTTCTATTCGTTTCCCCTTCTTATTGTTTGTGTTACCACTCCTTTTGGAAAGCGTGTTTACCATAGCCAACATTATCTCATGGAAGCGAGAAACTTCATCCTTTAATTTAGGCACCCATACACAATTTTAAATTCTGTACATTTTATCTTTAATTCAACAGGGATATGGTGGGAAATTATTGCAACATTCAAAGTTAGGCTATTTCCTGAAGTCATTCCTAATTAGCTTCACCTCCATAAACTTTGAATCCATGTCCACTCTCGATCCAATCATCATCTTAAAATTTACATCAATTTACTGATCTTAATGGAAAGTGGCATCCACCCATGGAATTTACCCAAGGTATTGTACGTGACAGCCACCCATGGTATTTACCCATGTTATTATAAGTGGCATCCACCCATGGTAATCATCCACTCGTGGTATTGATCCACCAATGGAATTTATCCATGGTATTGTAAGTGGCATCCACACATGGTATTTATTCACCCATTGGATTTACCCACCCATGGAATTTACATGTGGTATAGTAACTAAAAAATACTATAAGTAACAAAATGCATTTTGTAAAAGGATAGATTGTCCACCACAATGTAGATTTTATAGTTGTTCTCTATTTTAATAAAAATAAATTCTTGGTGATTTTGTTTACTGTGTGCTCTCATTTATTTCTAGCATTTTATTTTTTTAGATCTTGGGGGGAAGTATAGTTGTAGCCAATCCACATTGAATACTAGGTGCAGACTAAGGAATTGTGGAATGATGAACTCGAAAGTGGATTGATCATTTGATATTTGTTAGTGGAATATTGATTCAAACTTATGTAGGAACACAACAAAATACATATATAAACATAATTAAAGAGATAAAGCAGAAATAAAACTTCATTTCATTAACATCAAAGAACTAAAATATGCTTACTTAGAGTATGGAAATAAACTATCTCAAGCGTTGGTAGCTTATCTCTGAGAAGAGATGTGAATGCTACATGCCTCTCCATGAGAATGAGAGTTTGAAGCAAAATGATGGATGAAATGCAGAAAAACAATATTCAACAAGATTCATGCAAGTGCCACGACCTCCACAAAGAGTTTCATAAGGTAAAAAATAGTGCATTTGAAAGGATTTATTTATTTATTTATTTTATTTTTTATTTTTTATCTCAAATGGTTTTTAACGAATTTGATTTCATTTCTTGGTTTGAGAGATATGAGAAATTGAAGTTACATATGTCTATACCTTTACACGACCACGCATACCATAATTTTCAAGAATCATTTTCTCACTCCACAGGTAATCAAAGTTCAAGTGGCTTATATCAATGGAAATATATATACAATACCTCAAATCATTCTTTCATGGAATTTGGTTTCATCCAAAATATCATAAGTTATTAATAAATTTGCAAAAAGAGGTTTATTGCTAGAAAAAAAAACATGTGAAAGAAGTCTCTGCAACATCTCATTGATTAGGAGAATCTACTAGACAAGACACCATAATTTTACCAAGAAGATTGACAAGAATCACGATTATGGTTCACCCACAAACCTAACGTTATGGGTCAACTGCACAAAACCTTTGTCATCGAAGTCCATTTACTAGGTCACACACTGTTAGTATCACAGTTGGTCACAAGCATTATATGATATCTCTATCCTCATATATTCATTTGTCATGGTTATGGGTCATCCAAAAATCCATGCTTCATTGAAGTCCATTTTCTAAGCCACACACGTTAGTATCACAGTTGGTCACAAACATTACATGGTATTTCTATCCTCGGATATTTGTTCATCACGGTTATGGGTTAACCACACAAAACTCTTATCCTTAGTGGCTCTTCATATTCAGCAAATGCTTCTCAAGAGGTAACTTCATGCAATGAGGAACATTGCTTCTTAAAGAAGGAGGAATGATATGAATGGAAAGTGACATCCACCCATGGCATTTATCCATCCATGTTATTTATCAACCCATGAAATTTATCCATGATATTGTAAGTGACATCCACCCATGGAATTTACTTATGGTATTGTAAGTGACATCCACCCATGGTATTTACCTATGGTATTATAACTGGTATCCACCCATGGTATTCATTCGCCCATGGTATTTATCCACTTATGGAATTTACCCTTGGTATTGTAAGAAAAACCAACCCATGGTATTCATTTACCCATGGTATTTACTCACCCATGAAATTTACCAATGCTATTATAACTAAAAAAAGGCTATAAATAACAAGTCAAATTTTATAAAAGGAAATATTATCCACCAAAATGTAGCTTTACAATTATTCTTTATTTTAGTAAAAAGTTTCTTGGTGGTTTTTTTTACTGTCTGTTCTTATTTTTTGTGGAATTTCAATTTTTTAGATCTGTGTTTATGTTTATATTTGTATTCGGTTACGTTCCTGCATAAGTTTGGATCAATATTCCACTAATATAGCTCAAAGAATTAGTATGATTTTGAGCTTAGCATTCCACCATTCCTTAGCTTACATCCAGTACTCAATGTGGACCGACTGCAACTATACCTTCCCTAATTGTTGGACACATCCAATGTTGTTGAGCAGTTGACACCAACAGAGCTCAACCCAAGTTGTATCGAGAAGACCACAATTGATAGGATCATGGACACATAAATCAAGAACACTTACTGGTAGAGGATCCAACTATATCAAGTTGTCAATGTAGGTGAACTCCTTCACTAAGAAAAGTGTCTCACTAGGGACTAGGTTAAACTAAAATTTCCTCACCTCATGGAGGCTCTGCATGCAATGGGGACCATTGCTTCCTAAGGGGGAAGGATTAATCTAGGTGGATATGGGTGACCACCTGCCTATTCCACCTAAAGCTATAGTTAGTTTCATCAATTTCCTTGATTATAACAACATTTACTATTTTTAATAGTTTTTCAGGTCCTGAACTTCTAGAGTTGTTTTGACCCCCCTAAATGATATTTTTATGAGGTCCATCATAGGGCCATATCTAGCAAGGTCCTATTGAAAATGCTATAGTACATAGAAAGATATTTCTAATGAGGTATCGTATGCGCAAAAAAAAATATCATATGACCAAGTTATGACCTCGATTGGGTGCCCAACTAACCCCAGCAGAGCCCACAAACTCTTGGTGTTCCATCTCCTAGGGTTAGGTTTTTGGTTGTTTAGGGTTTCCCTTTGTTTTTCAATAATAAAAATTCCCTTGAGCCTCATTGTAACACATTTAAGAGGCATGTACCACTACATATCTTCTTAGAGATAAGCTACCATTACCCGAGCTAATTTATTTCCATTTTGTATGTAAGAATATTTCAGTTCTTTGATGCTAATAAAATAAAGTTTATTTTATTTCTACTGCATTTTTGTGTTTATGTTTATATCTATATTATGTTACATTCCTACATAAATTTGAATCAGTGTTCAACCAAAAAATACTTCTTAAGAGGGAACTTCACGCAGTGTGGACCATTTCTCATTAAGGAGAGAGAAATGATCCAAATGAAAAGTGGCATTCACCCATGGTATTCATCCACCCATGATATTTATGCACCCATGATATTTACCCATGGTATTGTAAGTGGCATCAACCCATGTAATTTACCCAAGGTATTGTAAGTGGCATCAACCCATGGTTTTCATTCACCCGTGAAATTTTTCCATGGTATTGTAAGTGGTATCTAGCCATGGTGTTGTAAGTGATATCCACCCATGGAATTTACCTGTGGTATTGTAACTAGAAAAGGTAACAAGTTGCATTTTGTAAAAGGACAAATTGTCCACCACAATGTAACTTTTATAGTTTTGCAAGTTTCTTGATGGTTTTATTTACTGTGTGTTCTCATCTTTTTCTATCATTTCATTTTCCCAGATCTTGGGGACCCCCAAGATCTGGATCATTTTCATAAATAATTCATACAATAATATTTAGGAAAGTTGTAACAAAAAGGGTTGTTACAAATCGGATTTATTAGACTTCATTAAATAACATCTACTCTGTCCAAAATAAGTATTCACAATATCAACGAGTTTAGATAAAAATTTTGGGGTGTAGTTTAATGGTAGAAATTATGTATAATTTTTTTCAAATAATAAGTTTCAGCTATATAATTTGCAAACTTCTAAATTCTTTAAATTTTATAGCCATAAACACACATTTTAAATTATAAAAAATCAAGATTATTATAAAATGATAAAAAAAAATGGTGTTTGAAATCAATTTGCAATATTTCCACCTATATTCACTCATTTTAATAAAAAAATAAAATGGTGTAGACCCTATTTAGTTTCTTCAGCTGTTTTGGCTTTACATGTTTAAAATATAAGAGAATTGCTATAATTTAGGAATTTTATCGCAGGAGGAAAGTTTATGCTTTTTCTAAATTGGAGGTTTTTTTAGGTAATACTGGGGATGGGGATCGGAATTGGTATTGCTGAAAAATACATTTACTAAAACAAATTGAGTTAGCTTCGATGTAATAGATTATGATTATATGTGTTCTCCACGATAGATTATTCTTAGAATTAGTTGAAATAATTATGAATTCTCAACCTTCATAATTAAACCTTTGGAATAATAACACTATCTTATTTTATTATTTCATAAAATACATTAGCTGCAATGAAACAATGTGATTTAACCTATAAACTGTGCTCTTCGTGTGGATTTTCAAAGTGACTTCAAACAAGGTTTATTAGACTTTGTTGGATGTTGTCTACTCTACAAAATAAGCATTTCATAGATCTATGAGATTAGATATATCACAAAAAGTTATTTTGGGTAATTTAATGGTAGAGATTATGTAGAAATTTCTTAGAACATGACTGGAATTCTTGCAAATTGAATTTATCTATATTTTCATAAATATATTTTAAATAATAAATTCAAAATTATTACTAAATTTTAATAAGGAAATTAAAAATTATATCATTTTAATTGGGTGAAAAAATAAAATGATTTAGAGCCTTTTGTTTTTTGTTTTTTAAATTTAAATTTTTAAAATATAAGAAAGTTACTCTTACTAATTTTAGGGAAGCAGGAAAGTTATGTTTTTTTAAGAATTGAAAATAACATATTATATGTATTATTATTTTTTATGGAAAAAAAAAATTCGATGTTAATTGAAATTAATGTCTATTTATATTGTCTCACTATTTTTATTATATCAGTATAGATCGATGTCTTGATCTATCAAGTACCTAGAGGATCAAACCTCTCAAGATGCAAATATATTCTTTCAGCGTACACCTTGAGAAAAGGCTTGCACCTCTAAAGATGTGATCCCTATCTCAAATTAATAAATAGATCTATACTAATCTATATTATTGTCATTGTATACGGATCTATACTAATCTATATTATTATCATTGTATTTAGAGATGATATAATCTATATTATTATCATTGTATTTAGAGATGATATATATTTAACAAGGAGAAAATGTTATAATGTGAGTTAAATTAATGAAGCATTAGATTTAAAATTAAATTAAGAAAATAAAAATAAAAATAGAATATGTTGTAATGAAGCAATAAATAAAATATTGTAATGAAACATTATGTCACAAAATAATAATAACTAGCATATGTTCATCTTAAATCCAGATCTACCAAGCATCGAGATGGATTAAATCTTTTAAGAGACAAACTTCTTTTTGAGTGCAAACTTAAGAAAATGTTTGCAATATACGAATTTGATTCATATTGGCGTTTGGTATATTGTAGTTTCTTAATAATATTATTTTTTTTTATATAAATTTCACATCTCTATATATAGAAATATTCTTTTAATTTTATTAAAATCTGTATGGAGTATTCACTAAATATTTTAGTAATGAAGATGGCGGGTTGAGAGATTTATGTAAATAGTAGTTATGTCATTTTAACTTTTAAACTTAATTAAGAGATTGTTATAAAATAAAATTTATATAAAATATTTTGAAAATAGAAAGAATTATATTTTTTTTGGACATGTGGTATTTTACAAGTTGATAATCTCCATAGTAAAGTGGTGGTGAATGTTCATATTTAAAAACTTTATTATATTATAAGTTTATTGGAAATATTAAGTTTTTATATGCTTATTAATTAAATTGAAATATAAAGTTGAGAAATATGTCATTACTAATATGAATCATTATTTTTTTTATATGTATATATATATATATATATATATATATATTCTTATTATTTAATTATATGTTTATTAATTAAATTTATTAAGTTTTTATTTTTTTATTCATTATATGTTTTGAAATATCATGGTTATGAATTATTATTATTATATAAATTTATTTTAATGTGATATGCATATTATGATTTGTTTATATCTATATCTATATATATATATATATAAAATTCATACTAGTAATTACTATATTTCCTAAATTTATATTTCAATTTAATTAATAAGCATATAAAAGCTTAATACTTACAATCAACTTATAATATAATAAATTTTAAATATAGAGATTCACTTCCATTTTACCATGAAAAATATCAACTTGTAAAATACCACATGCCCAAAAAAAATCATAATTTATCTATGTTATGATTTGTTAATTTTGTTAATGCAAAACAATGATAAAACAAATTGAATTGAATGATTTATTATTTTTATTTATTTTTAATTGAGTTAACTTTAAATGTTTACACCCATTGCATTGAGAGGCACTCTCCAATCCATTATGGTTATAATATCTTCTTTATGTAAAACATTAACTATTTTCAAACTTTGGGTCATGATTTTTCCCATGGTATTCTTCTCTAATAAAATATATTCAAATCTAACTTTGAAGGCTAATATTTTGGATACAGCCTACTTAACTTTTTTTGTTGAAAGTTTTGTAACCTAATTTGTTACAAAATTTATTTTGGGTGCAGCCTACTAAAACAGTTTTTCGTTGAAAGCTTTGTAAACTAATTTGTTGGAAAATTTTGTAAGCTACTCTTTTATTTTAGTAAATTTTCAGGTGAAAGTTCAATGGCGCCGACAGTAATACCAGTAGGCCTGGGCCATCGAAATTTGTACATGTACATGGGTGGTGCCACGACAAGGGGAATGGCCTTCGCTATCGAGACTTTGTACCTCTGCAGGGGAAAGCTTATGATTTTTATGAATGCATGCCCACTGATTCATAATATGTTCATCATCGACTCTGAATATAGCGCCCGTCTCGCCACACTGATTGAACGCTATAGGAAATCTATCTCTGCCACCGTTGTGGGGACGTGAGTGCTTTCTCACCAGAAAATAATCGGAATATTGGTGGTTGGCCAAACAAGCATTCGATGGTAAAACTCATAAAATGGAAAACACATTAGTAGTGCAACTTCTGAGTTCATATTGAGGTGTTTTTTACGAGGTTATTTTTAAGTCGCCCGCAATTGCCACTTCTTTATGTCTCAATAAATGAGGAAAAACAGAATTTTCTTTCTTCAAAAAATCCTATAGAATAGGTGCTTAATCCAAATAAAACATGAGAACATCAGCCTAATGGAGAATACGATTATATAAAATAAACGAGGTACCTTTATGGATACACAACGAAGCAATTGTGTTTTTGAGCATAGTTTTGTTGTTGGTTTGTGTAGTTTTTAATTATTTTTATATTTTTTTAAATGAATGGATTGTGGTGTATATTGTTGGGCTGGCAAGTTTTATATCATCAAAATTATGTTATGTTATATAAATATTTTGGTTTGGTCAAATTATACTAGTTCAGAATCATTTTATTTATGAATTTATCGAGTGTTGAGAGAGATCAAATTTTTAAGAGTGTAAACTTATTTTTTGGATGCAAATTTTAGCAGTGTTGTTGTTCCAAAAGTTACTCTCCAATCTAATATGGAAGAGATGTTGTAAGGTTATGTTATGTTATATAAACATTTTGACACGGTCATAGATCAAATCTTTCAAGGTGCAAACCTATTTTTTGGCTAAAAAACTTGAGTAAAGGCTTTCACATCAAGATATTTGATCCCTCTAAGTGCTTGATAGATTCAAAGTTAAAATAGATCTAGGATGGTTTATGAACACTACAATACCTCTCTCATATTGGGTTGTAGAAATAATACAACAAATTCAATTGAATCAACTTTTATTACTTTCTTAAGTGAGACTACATTTAAATGTTTACACTCATTTACTAACACTACAAGATCTCCCTAATATTGGGTTCAAGAGAGCCTTAGGACAATAACTAAAAATAAATAAAAATGACTCAATTAAAAAATTGTAATAAAACTCATAAAAAACTAATAATTCAATTTATTATATTACTATTGTATTTTATTTATAAAACTAAAAATAATTTCTTAGAAAAAAATTATAATATGCATAATGCATTTACAATAAATAAATAATGATAATTCATATTAATAATCATGATATTTTAAAGAATAATGATTATTATTGGTAACCATGACATTTCAAAATTGAATTTTAAATTTGGTTAATAACTATATAAAAATTTAATACTTGTAATAGTCTCTATGTACATATAATATATCTTATTCATTTCACATTAAAGAGAATATTTTTATATATGGAAATGTTAAATTTATATGCAATATAAATAAGTTGAATAAATTTATTTTTCTTAACCATGGATTACTAATTGTTGAGAGGGATTAGAGGATCAAATCCCTTTGTTAAACCTTTCCATAAGTATTTTCACTCAAAAATGTTTGCCTCTTGAAAAAAAATATTTGATCTGTCTATGTACTTTATAGATCTAAAGTTAATATGGATATATGTTGATATATTAATAGAACATTTTATGTTTATTTATTTATTTTTTTCCAAAGAAAAAATCGAACTTTTTATAATCAGAATAAAAAGTTACATAGTATATGCCAAAGCATTCTATTTGCTGTATGATTTAATAATCATAGAGCTCTACAAGAAGAGACTACCCTTCCTGTCCAAAACTGAGAGAAAAAGGTACCCCTAAAACCGTGAGCCTCCTCATGTTGAGGAAAATAGCTCCTGTCTCAAGATCAGTCATAAAATATACATTTCCATATACTGAAAGTCTCCATAAAAAGATCAAAATAGTGCATCTATTTCCCCGGTCTCCTCTCCGAGGAAAACAACCCAAACATAAAATAGATACCAATGTCATACAAAACTGAAGCCAATTTAATAAAAACACCATAACAGCTGTATACAAAAACCAAGGAAATGGCTTTGCCAAGCCTGAGAAGTCTCAAAAAGATAACAGACTAAGAGTAAGGAGGCTGATCCAAAACACGGATCTCTCCATGGTTCTCCTCCACTATTCTCCAACAACCCAAATCTTGTTGCAGACCCTCTTTAGAAAGCCTGTCTGCTAAATCATTGCATTCCCTGTAGATGTGGCATAGAGAGAAAACATTAAATGAAAGCTTTAAATTCTGAATCTCTTCTAATAAAGGTCTCAAAATATAATTTTGACATCTACTTTGTCCATTGGACCATTTTATAATGTTTAAAGAATCCCCAAAAATCTGAACTATGAAGATGTTCCTGTGTATAAGCCAGCATAAAAGCAACTTTAGAGCAGACAATTTCGCAAAGTTATTTGAGCCAGAGCCTAATCCCACAGATGCTTTTAGAATCTGGTTTTCATTTAGGTGAATGACCAACCCTACTCCTGCTTTATTGTTCTGGGATTCCCCATCAAAGTAAGCCCACGGAACACCTTCCTTGATTTGTTCCTCTCTGACCTGCCTGGAAGGCCTCTCCTCTTCTGATTCGGGGATGTTTGTGTAAGAGGTACATTGTATAGTAATGGTCTCAAAAGGGGTTTCCTTATCCAAGAAGATGCTCCTGTTCTTGGCTATCCATATGCCCCATGAAATAATGGGAGGTAAATTCCGCAAATTCCCTTCTGGATATAGGCACCACCATTTATACCAAACATCCGAAAAATTTTCCCCTTCCCAGACTACCTGCTTCTGGATGAGCTTCCCAACCTCCACCCACACTTTTTTAACAAAAGGACAATCTATAAAGAGATGCCTTATTGTTTCAGATTCATTTTTGCAAAGTGAACATCTCCCCGGTCCTGACTTATATCTAGATTGAAGAATGTCCCATGTGGGGACTTTTCTCTTGAGAATGCACCAGAAGAAAAGTTTGGCTTTTGCAGGGCATTTTAACTTCCATAAAAGCTTGGCCCACCATTCTGGATCCCCCCAACCTTTCTTTGACATAAGGAATTTATACCCGAATTTTGGAGAATAAGATCCAGATTCTGCATGGGCCCACACCAATTGATCTGGTCTGTCTTTCAGTCTCACATTTGATCTGGAGAGTTCTTGGGTATAGACCTTCCAATCATTCCACCAATGGGGTAGGAGATCTAGCTCCTCTCCTGATTGCCATGCTTGACCCCAGATTGTTGAGTGACCATGTTTCTCTACCTGGCTAAGGAAAAGAATTCCTTTGGATTCTAGATGCCTGATAAAGCTCAGGGATAGAGCAAAATTTTCATTATAGCCCACCCAGGGGTCTTTCCCTATTCGAAGATTTGCCCCATTCCCAATCTGCCAAGACAGACCTTGCTCGATAATCTTGAATGCCTCTATGGTAGCCTTCCAAACCACTGAAACAATCCCTCCTTTCTTATTGGGATTTCTTATCCAATCTTCTAGAGGGACTGGATCTATGTATTTCCATTTCACTACTTTCGTCCAAATATTTTCCAATTTAATAATTCTCCACCCTGATTTAGCTACCAGTGAGGGGCCGAAAGCAGTGAGGTCTTTAATTCCCCACCCTCCCCAATCTTTAGGTCTTGCCACTTTCTCCCAGGCAACCCAAGGAAGCACTGAATCCTCCTTTGATCCTGTCCAAAGAAATCTGCTACAAATCCTTCTTATCTTCTCCAGAATTCCTTTAGGGACCCATGTCAAAGCAGCCCAGTAAACCAGAATAGCTAAGAGGACTAATTTGATTAAGGTTAGCCTACCTGCTCGGGAAAGCCACTTGAAACTCTAACGAGTTATTCTGGCTTCTATTTTAGCTAGCAACCAATTCCAGTCCTGTTCCCTATAAGCATTCGGTTTCAGCCAAAACCCCAGATACTTAAACAATTCCTCAAGCTTATGCACATCAAAGGGTAGGACTGATGTAATTAGGCTTTTCTCCTGCCTGTTAAAACCTTCGAAAATCAGCTGTGATTTCCTATAATTCACTTGCATCCCTGTAGCTTTCATAAACAGCTCAAGAATCCTATTTAGTTCCTTTATTTCAGCTATATTCCCATTGTTGAATATTAATATGTCATCTACAAAGAGTAAGTGTGAAATGAACATATTAACCGCTACTTCTAAACCTCTCACTGTTCCTTCCCTTTTGGCCTTCAGAACTAATTGGCTCATCCCTTCTGCAACCAGGAGAAAAATCAAAGGTGACAAAGGGCATCCTTGTCTTAACCCTCTTTGCCCTTTGAAAAAAGAAGAGGCTGCTCCATTAATTAGGACCACAAAACTGACACTGGAGATGCACCCCATAATCTAGTTGATAAAGTCAATTTTGAAGCCTAGGTGAGTTAGCAACATCCTGATATAGGTCCAGTTGATTCTATCATAGGCTTTTGAAAGATCGATTTTCACCACTGCCCCTTTCCTTTTCATCTGTTTAATGCTATGGATTGTCTCTTGAGCAACCCCAATGGCTTCATGAATCTGGCGACCATCCAAAAATCCAAATTGTTCATTTGAAATGCACCTTGAAAGAATCGGCTTTATTCAGACTGATATCACTTTTGCAATGATTTTATAAATGCAGTTGCATAGTGATATAGGCCTAAAGTCTTCAAAAGACCTCGGGTCTTATTTTTTAGGAATAAGAGCTATAAAAGTGGAATTGAATGGGGGATAGATAGCACCTTTCCTCCTAGATTCTTTGACCACCTCTATTAATTCCGATCCAATCTGGTCGAAGAAATGTTGGAAGAGTTCTATTGTCCACCCATCCGGGCCTGGGCTCTTGTCTTTGGCCATAGATTTTATAATTCTTTCGACTTCCTCCTTTGTGACCTCTCCCATCAAATCCTCCACTTCATCCTCCTCCACATACCGAGGAAAGCATTGGGATGTTTTAATAACCTCTGCTAATGTTACCTCCCCCTAATCTATGAATAGCTTCTGAAAATGGTGTTTCCCCATGAGCGAGAGAGCTTCAAAGGTATTAGCCTCTCTACCCTCTTCATCCTTTAGCTTCCACATGGTATTCGAGTTCTTCCTCCCTTTGGCATAATTGTGAAAGAATTTTGTGTTTTCATCTCTAGCCTTTAGCCAAATTTCCCTACTTTTCAACCTCCATTCCTCCTCTCTTGCTAGAAGGATTTGACTTCAATGTCTTTCCAACAACAGAATTATGTCCTTTGTCTCCTGAGATTCATAGCCATCAATCTCAGGGCTTTCCAAACTCTGGAGTTCTATGTTGATTTGATTTAGATCCTCATTCTGTTTCTGCTTCCTAGACTTTGCCCATTCCACTGTTGCTTTCTTCAGTCTTTTCAGATTTTCCATGAAAAGGAAGCTCTTATCCTCCATGGAGCTCCTACTTGGGGTTCTCCAAGTTTCTTTAAAGAGCTTATTGAAAGATTCCTCCTACAACCAAGATGGCTTGAATTTGAAAGGAGTTGCCAGCTTTTGAGGAGGTTTGGAGAGCTCAAGTCGAATAGGAAAATGATCCAAGTTTCCTCCCTCTCCCACCCATTGATGGAAAACTGGAATTCTGGAAGCTAAATCTTCACAAAGGAGGAAACGATCTAGTATTTTTGCGATTCTAGCTTCACCTGTTCGATGGTTCCTCCAAGTGGGTCTTAATTTTAACAGGTTTACATCTATCAGATTATGAGAGATGAGTGTATTCATAAAGAAATTTGATAGCGGGTCTTCTCTGGCTAAAGGCCCCCAAGTCTTGGCAGTTCCAATAGAGAAATTTAGATCTCTGCCTAGCACTAAATTTTGGCTCCCCATCACCGATTTGGAAAATAGGTCATTCCAGAAGGAGACTCTCCCTTCGCAAGGCCCATATATATTTAGAATCATTAGAGGAAATCCAAAATCAGGGGATTTAAATTCCATTCCCAAAGCCTGTTCCACCCCCCACAGGTTTACTAATTTCAATCTTCCTTCCTTGAATCCCATGGCAAGACCTCCCGAGTGTCCTATGGAATCCAAAGCTTGAAAATGCCAACCTAGGAGAAGAGAGCTTAGAGCTGTCAAGATTTCCTGACTCATGCCTAACATTTCTTGCAACATGAGGACATCAGGGTTAAAATGTTGAACCATCTCCTTAAGAGACATTTTTTTGGTTTACTAGCTAAACCCCTACAATTCCATGAAAGGAAAATCCTTTTATAACCTCCACACAAGGTTTCACAACTCTAAGAACCCCAGAGAGAGACATTTGTTTACCATCTACCACATCAAACTTTGCTTTCACCTGAGCTTTTGACAGGTTAGACTTCGTACCCCCGAGCTTTCCTCTTGGAGCTCTAGGTTGAGTCCATACCTAAACCTCCAACCGGCTCTAGGGAAATAGGTTTTTTTTCATGATAGCGAAGGTTATAATGATTTGCAGTTGTAGGAGGAATAAATCTCTCTTCACTCTTTTCATTCGGAACCCCTTCACAATTCAGATCTAATTTGGTGATGGAAGAAATGATGCTATCAACTTGAGCATGTTCAGCATATATATGGCACTTATTAATAAGAGCACGAGAATTCAAGCAAGCATCTTTAATTGCAAATGATGGAGATAAAGATGTATTACTTGAGTCTAGGTGCATACCCTTTGAGTCTTCAAGGAGGGTTTCTACCGAATCTTCAGAGGAGTCTTAGACAAAATTCCTGGGCTCGAGAGACCTTTCAGGTGCGTTCTCCTGGGCTAAAATCTCCTATTGAGCCTGCTCCGTGGACTTTTCCTCCTTGCTCCTGTCCAAGTCCATGGGATCCACCTCTTGGACCGCATCTAACCCTGAGACCCTTTCCTTCTCTGCTGCCAAATCCTCCAGCTTAGCTTTCTTCTACTTCCTTCTATAATGAATACCCAACAGACAGTCCCTTGCTAGATGGCCATACACATGACATCTATGACATCTGAAAGGTAGATGTTCATAATCCAAGGGCTGATAAAAAATAAAGTCTTTATATGGATTTTTATGTTTTATGCAAGTCCTTCTCTGGGATTTAAGCTCACCAAAATCTGAGCCATGGCCTTATCCTTAGTTTGAAGGAAGGACATATCCGTTTCCAGGTAAGATCCAAGGAGATTCCCTATAGATTTGAATACTGAGTCCACCCATAGGAAAGGAGGCAGACCTAGTACGCGCACCCAAACCGGAATGACCTTGACCTTCTCTCACTGTGTGTCAAAAAATGGAGTCCATTGCTTGAACAGAACAGGGTAACTGCCAAAAGCCCAGTTTTTCCCCAACACCCAGTCTGTCGTTTCCTTTTTCTCAAATTTCACCATAAACCAACCTTTCGCCAAGACTGAAACCTGGAACCTTATGTCTGGAGCCGACTACCATTGTTGTGCCATCCAATTTTGGATGAATTGGGCTGAATATTTCTTACCCCTCACTCGTCCCACCAGAGTACATTCAACCACCCCAATAGCCTCCTCTATATGAACATCCATTCCCAAGACTAGGCTCACTTCAAACTCTTTTTTCTTAATGAATTTATGTTTCTTCCTTTTTTCCCCGGATTGCCTCTTGCCAGACACCTCCTCCCTAACCTGGGTGACTGCAACACCATTTGTTGTTTCTTCCTACTGCGTGGGCATGTCCTTGCCTAAGGTAGGGTTCCCTGTGTCTATGATGTCTTCTGAAACCCTACTTCCAGATCCTCTTACTAACCCTTCTGAGAGCCCCAAATCCATTGTCTGTCTTCCAATATCGATTTCAAGGGCTTTCTTTCTTAGGCTCGAACCCCAGCCTGCCCCTATGCCCACTGACCGAAAAACCAATCTAGGGTTTGACAGATCTCTGGCAAGAATGGATCTGGTAATGGTCGGCGACTGTTCTACCTCGATCGACCCTAAATCAGTTTTAAGACCACCTCCTAATGCTATGGGGTAAAATGCATGGGATGAAAACTACCCTTGAAAGTCTTCCCGGGACTTCTGACAGACCATAAGGTTATCTGCAAAAGGTACCTGTTACACACATGTTCATCTATCTAACATATATTGATAGGATATGGAGAAAGGATCACCTTTGGTTCTTTCTAGATTCGCTTGGGGATCTCCGTGTGGTAAGAAGAACTCCTCCTGACCGGCTCTAAGATGATTCCTGCACAAAATAATGAAGCAAACCAATCACATCATATACTTCTGACAATTAATGAAAGAATCCGTAACAAACATGTATAAATGTGTAACTTATCTACTCAACACAACAAGCATCAGAATGGACAAATAAATGCACAATATCACTGACACTTCGAGTAGTGGAACACAACCACAGTCCTATATTCAGAACAGAAGAGTGATTACAACAACCATGTTGCATCAGCCTTCCTTATCCCTTCTTCCTCTCTCTCTCTCCTTCTTTTAGCTAGCTCCTTCAAGAATATGACAATATCACAATAACACCATGTACTATCCTTCTAAATGCTCTGACCCTTGTGCAATGGCCCTCTTGTTGCTTAAATATCAATCGAATTATGGCTTCCCAACTCCACCTGTAGTTCATTTGGGTAAAAACCATGAACCTACCTCTTTTACCAGCTTTTTCCCATTTGCCTCTGTTTCTGGAATAGAATTTCTCCAAATATCTTGATTTTTGGAGTTTCCCTGTGTTTCTTGCACAAATTTAGGGAAATGATATCTAGATATTTTATGGCAGATTCGTTGGCATAACCACTTGAGCATCACTAAAGTTCACTAACGCTCCCTCTGGTCTAACAACATGAGTTAGCAGGTTGACTAATGCTCCTTTATGCTTGTAAACAAGCTTTATCAATGTACAAAGAGCGTTAGTGTGGATTCTAGGCCTGCAATTGTGGTCAATCTTTTAGTCATCTTGTCCTTCTCCTTTGAGTTGATTAGGAGGTCAATTTGTCCTATAACAGATGCCCCCTAAAGTATGAGATTAGAGGCAGAGACGATGGCCGAAATACTTTATGAAAATACTGTAGTTTCCTGTCAAAATCTTTGTAGAGAGAGAGAGAAGTTTCGGGCAATAAGGAAAACCTGATACAACAAAAGTACATATATATGAACTGCTAAAATCATGTCCTAAGTCGGGCATTCCCATGTTCAATAGCTATGTCAGAGTAACTTTCTCCTCAAAGATATAATAATGCTGGCCACCAATATGGCACAGGGCGGATCCAGTGTCATAATAGATTATCCTGAAATGGTTGTCTTCAAAGAACAATATCGCAGCTTGGGAGAGGAAACAAGGCTGAATGATGCAAGCCTCTACCCAAGGTCTTGATTCCTACTTCACCGAGGAGCATAGATTGGTACATGTGATAAAGTGAGTTGACGTCGAACATGCACGAAATCATCTAATTACCAACCAATAATGGAGAGTGTTAATAGATGCGAGGAAGGCCACCGATAATGGTGATGGTCTCCAAGATGCACAATGCAAACTAGCGAGTGTGAAATATTTTTTGTTGTCGAACACTCGTAGAATCGCTTAACCAAGAGCCAATGATGAAAACCCGTGATCAAGCACGAGGTAACCTACCACTAATGTCTGCAAGCACCAAGGCACTAAATGTGTTTCTGGGTTATCTTCCTAGATAGAGTGTTGAAGTTGATAGGAAGGAACCTGTCGAAAGGTAGGCAATGACGTGTCCTACATCAGTCGACATGAAACTGGACAAGGATGATTTTGTTTTTTAAAGAAAATTTTGAGCTTTTGGGTCTAAACAACAGCGGGCATGATGAAAGGATATGTAGGGTTAGTTGATCGAGGAAACAAGTAGGGACCCTTGAACAATAGAAGGCACGACAACGGTTTTAACCAGACAGTACTAGACTCATGAACATTACAGAGTGTTTAAGATACGAAGATGCAATGGCATTAGGTTATATAGGCTAAAAAATCATAGGTTGGTAGGATTCATATTGAGAGGCTATCAAAATGACGGTTTATTTGAGGGAGTGCCATGTTCAAGGGAACTTTTACTGCCAAACCACGCTTCAGAATACGGTTGAATTTCCACTTTTCCCCATCTGACTTTTAATGAGTCCAGATGGGTAAACTCATCGATCTTTTCATGTTTAGAGAGTCTAAAAAGGATCGCAAAAAGAATGACTCTTTTCCCTATCTGATTAGTTTAATGAGTCCAGACAGGCAAAATCGTCAATTTTTTCATCTTTTAAGAGTCTGAAAAGTATCGTAAAAAGAACGACTCTATATCTTATCTATGTATTTAAAGATTCCAGACTAGACAACTCGGTGATCTTTTCATCTTTAGAGAGTCTGAAAAGATTGTAAAGAGAGACTGCATGGTGGTCCCTTTGTCATAGTTGTTAAACGGGTGCAACAAAAGGTTAATAGTATACCCGTATCGATTACTTTTCCGTATTTAATCTACTGGACCCAGATAAAGAGAAACCTTTTTCCAATAGACGTCGACCTCATTTTGTTACGAGTACGAGGCGACGGACTAAACTCATGTTTTGTCGTGACACTTTAATGAGATCAATAACAAAAACTCAGGATTTTTCATTTTTTAACGAGCTTGAAAAAAGTACCTGAAAGAATGCTCGGGTCATCTTTTAACATGTTTAACAAGCAGCAAGACACAGCTCGGGATTTTTTCAATTTAAAAGCGAGAAAAAAGTACCCAAAAAGGATGCTCCATTGGTCTTTTTCATTTTATGAGCTGGAACTAGATCAAAAAAGAGGTGCTCAGAGCATCGTTTGCATATATTTAACGAGTGAAAATGATGAAAAAATCGGGGATGTTTATATTGTTTAAAGAGCAATAAAATATCCCACAAAAGTGCTTAACGGATTGTGGTATATATGTTTAATGAGCTCTACTACAAAAACTCAGAGGTGTTTATATTTTTTAAAGAGCAATAAAATGTCTCCAAAAGTGCTCTATTTATCGTTGCATAGATTTATCAAGTGCAAGGACAAAAGCTCGAGGATGTTTATATTTTTTAAAGAGCAATAAAATATCCCTAACAGTGCTCTACCATAGTTAGAAAGTGTTTAATGAGCTTAACGATGAAAACTCGAGGATGTTTGTATTTTTTAAAGAGCAATAAAATATCCCTAACAGTGCTTTATTATCTTCGTTTGTAGTTTAACGAGCCTAAAGAAGAAGACTCAAGGTTTTTCAGATTAACGAGCAAGAAAAATACCATAAAAAGAACACTCGATCTTTCTCGATCTCATGCATGACATTAGAAGAGTCTATGCCATGCATTTCCTCATAAGACCAAGAAAAAACATCACAGAAGTCCCTAAATGGGTAGGTGAAGCTCACAATTTCCTTAGGATTGTGATTGGCTCCACTCTGTATGTTTTTCATGATCCTTGTCATGACAGAAATATTGGGGAGAATGTTTGTGAAATATTGCACCTGTTTCCTTCGGAGTCCAAAAGTTGGATAGTCGTATATGGTAAAGAAACAATTTCATGTGTGTCAGGTGACAAGATTTGAAGAGGCATCATGTCTGAATTAGATATCGAAACATGATGGTGCGAATCGTCCCATGGTCGCTCTTCTAACCTCGTGATCTCTCGAATAGCTTCGTCCACTGATAGGACTTGATTGAGTGGATCGAAAGAAGGAGCGGTTATGGGAGAGGCAGTGGTATCATTGGCTGAAACCAAAGTGACCGAAGATTCGGTGCAATTTGAATGGCTTTGCAGGCCAATTCAGCTGGTGATAGCAGCAATTGGTCTTTGAAAGTGTCAATGTCTGAAGGAGCTAGTAGGATCCATGGATCGGTCTGTTCATGAGGAAAAGATGAAAGCATGTTAACTGATTGTGGAACCTTCATCAGCTGAAAAGGGAAACAACCCATGAGGGAAGAAGCCTTCAGTAGACCGGTACCTAAACTGACGTAACTGTCAGTTCCACCTCCTACTATGGGTACAAAGCCACTTGGTAATGGTGAATAATCAAGGATGCAGAAAGACAACTAATCTACTGTAATAGCCTTTCCATCCAATGGAAATTGGATGATGCGAAAGATAGTAGATACAACAGCCGTCATGGCATATGTCCAACTGCGACCCAGCAACAGATTATAGTCGAGTTTTCTATCTACAACTTCTAAGTCCACCATTACTGTTTTCCCAGCCAAAGTGATGGAAAACTAGCTAAGTATCCTTTTGGGACAAAGGTGTGGCCGTCGAAAGTTTTAAGGGAGTTCGACGGTGGGGAGAGGGTTGGGGAACCCAAGGTGAGCCAACATGAAGCTGACATGACGCAAGTTGAAGCACCTTCATCGATGACAGTTCGGTGTATACCTTTACCTTTCGAAGTGATATGCACCTGAAATGCAAGCTGGTGGGAAAGGGGAGGTTTACACTTATCCATGTCGAAAATGGCAAGCATGGAATTCGTAGGGTCAATACCCCCGATAGCCAAAAGCAAAGCTTTCCTTTGGCTGGGGCATGTTTGTAATACTTCGAGCGCCGATATGGCCGATGGTGCTTGTGCCAAATCCTCTATGATGTTGTAGTGTTAGGTGGCACGTGCAGATATGTTCTACGTTGTACGTCGAAGTGCCCCCTTGGGGGGTCGAATTACAAAGTCCTCAACTAGCCTTTCGATTCGCAAATCATTAGGTGGCAATGGGTTTTGACTTGCAGATGGTTCTGCTGCCAGAGCGATAGGAGCTTCATAAGATTTGGCTCTTGTGGTGAGATCTGGCGTTCCAAATGTGTAAATGGTAGAAGATCCTTCTCCAGCTGAAGGATGTTGTGAACCGTTGTTGCCCCCTGACGTGGGTTGTGGTTGGTTGGCAACAAGATTTTGCTGCTATTGAGTAGGAAAAGGATTTCTAAGGACAGTTGGTGCCTTACCAGAATCTCTTTTGGCAAGGTAATCCATGCATTCCTGAAGCCGTAGACAACGCCAGGTTTCGTGGTCTTCAAGACAGAGTTTGCACGAATAGTTGGTGCCTTTATCCTTTTCTATATCAGTAGGTGCAACGACCTTCTGTTTCGGGTTGGGCTGCTTAGATGACTGCTCCTTAAAAGGAGCGGTCTTGTTCTATTTCTTCTTGTTCTTGTTACTGGATTTCTATGTAGACTGCACAGAGTTAATCACAGTGGCAGGAAGAGCAATTGCTTTGGTAGAGGGGTCTACTGCCAACTTGGCAATGGACCCACTTAGTTTTTTTACAGTGCCTGTGGAGGTTGCACTGACAATCTCGTCGGCATGCGCTCTAGAGCATTGAGTGGTGGGGGGATTGGGGTTACTAGGAGAATATGGGATAATGTCGTAGAGAGTGCCTGACTGTGAATAAATTAAATCCAAGTGCTGGGCACGACGCATGGATTGGTCCTCTGTGACCACATCACCTAGAGCGACATCTCTAGCTATTTGCGAGAGCAATGAATTACAGAACCAATATGTTAAGAGGAAGTTAGGGATGGGAGCTTTGACTAACCTCCGCCTACGTCTCCATTCATGGATGTGATCGGAGATGTGGGTGGAAGTATCCTGACAAAATGAAGTAAGGAGCTTCGTCCCTGTCTCATAACGGATAGGTAACTGAAAGTGCTTTAGGAACTCCATCACTAAAGCATCAGAGGTATTCACTAACGCACGTGGTAACTCAATATACCACTTTGCAACATTTCTAGTGAGGGTGTGGGGAAATAGATGCAACTGGACACTATCATCCACCATGGAGTTAGAAACACACCATAGATGGTAGGTGGTGACGTGAGTGCCTGGATCCTCCCCTTGTTTTCTGTCGAACTTAGGAATATCCACTGGTATTTTATGCGGGATAGTGACCATTGTAGGTTATGGTAGATGGGGTCGTTAGTCAACTTGTATAAGTTGGGGATATCCAATGTTGCCAAAAAAGTCAAATTGTTGGGTGCCCCCGACTCGGATCATTATGAAGACGGATGACTTGAGGAGCTCTACGCTCCTCCCATCGTTTGGTTCCCCATAGTGTACATGGGCTGCGTGGTGTAGCAGTTGCTTTGTAGTACAGTGTTGTAAAGTGAATTACCATGAGGATTTTGATACTGGGGTATGAATTTTCCCCCAGTATAAGCGGTGCCCCCTTGACTCATCTGAGTTTGTGAGTAGGGTGCCCCCATGGATTGGGTGGGGATCCCTTGTGGATTCCCAACCGAAACTGAGCTAACCATATGGCTTTGATTGACAGAGGGAAAACTCATGTCAATGAGTGACTGTCCGTGCATGCCTGAGAATGGTAGGGGGACTGTGAGATTCCCCGCTGGCATGTGCATATTGGGAACCACCCCAAATATCTGAATCTAGGGGTTAGAACCATACATTGGCATCCAACCTTGGTTTTGGTAAACTGGAACCGCGCCCATAGTGCCACATTGAGTGTTATATGGAGCACTATATGTGGCACTAGTCAAAGGTATGCTTTGGCACACCATAGGAGTGGAACCTAGCATTTGCTAGGTTTTTCTGATAGAGGGTGTTGTGTGAGTTGCATTACCTAGGACAAACAAGATTGCGGGGTTCCACATTGCCAGTGTTGTGATGACCATCGACTGGGGCAGTGGTAGAGGACTCACGGTGTCTCTATAATTCCACTACCCTTGAGGTGTCGACTGAATAGATGGGAGAGTTCCTCCCAGTGAAGACTGAAGTACTGGTACGACATGATCAATAACAGGATCCGACAGATTTTTAAGCGGAGTGTTAAAATGAGGAATAAATCCTTTCATGAAGAAATCCTCTGGCAAATCAGAATCATCGGTCATCCAGAATGATCCCGTGTGCGATTTAGGAGACTGATTCCTTGAAGATGAGGAATCCGAGTCAGTGGATCTCGGCAAATCCTCCACAGTGAGTGGAGGAAGTCCTAACAACCATTTGGATTGACGATGAGGGCTGGATGTAGCCACAATGACTGGTAAATTTTATCAGATAAATTTTAAGGTGATATTCTTTAAGTCTCAAAAATGATAGCACTTAGGTACCTAAAAAGAAAAAATACACTAAAAATGACAATCAGCAAACAAAGTGAAATTACCTTGTCTGATAAACACTGATTACTGGAGATGAAACCCAGTCTCTCAATGAGTAACAGAGAAGGATGGCCAAATGTACGGTTACGGTTACTTTTGAGCTTTGCCCGAACCTCAGATTAAGGGGCCAAGTACTCTCGTGAAGACGAGCACCCTCTCAAAAAATGAAGACAAAGTAGGTCCGTTCGTTTGAGGTACCAGGACAACCTGTCCCAGTCACCTTAGATAAGTACCTAAAAGTATTGGCCACTAGAGATACCTCAAATCACAGACATTACTGGGGGGACATAGTCGTAGACAGCACGCTGTGTGGGCAGGATACCTGAGTCCCCGACTCAGTTCCGAAATCCCCGAAGGGACCCCCATTACACAGAATGCCCAAAGGAGTTGTAAAAGAAGGTGGGCTACCTTTGATTACAATCCGATGTTGTCTCGTATTTAGCTCTGTTGTGAGTGGAGTGGTCCCGGTAATATGAGTGCAGAAGGATTTTTCACTCTTTAATGACACTAGTTTGATTTTCAACCTTGGGTAGTTGACTCACTCTCTTATCCCAAGGTTCTAATCTATCTAATGTTGGTTTGCTCTAAAAAAGAGTATCTGATTGATTTTAGTGTACTTTTTTATTTGTCTTCGGAGGGGGTGTTGACGTATGAATATTATGAGACTCTTGACTCGATAAACCATGCAGAACAATGCTTTAATTTTTTTCAATTTCTTATTGAAACAAGTCTTATTCTACACATGTGTTATTTCACATATTCATGTATTCGTCAGTGCATCTAAAAATCATTCAACACTTTGCATAATCGAAAGTTCCTTTTCTCAATATTCCCTAACAACTATTGAACCAAAACAAAGCAGCCTACAACTAATTTGACAGAAGGAGATGTACAGTTTATTAGCGATTCTTTCAATAAAAATTTATGAGAGAAAAACTAAAGCATTTTCTTAAAAAATAAATTTTAAGACACCAAATTTGTTAGCATGATACTATTGCAGATCTTGATTCAGCCCTTGGGACAAGTTTCCCCTCCTTTTGGTCCAAAAAATCTCTTGAAAAACTAGGAAATGGGAAACTAATGCTTTGTCTGTTTGTAAACAGAGCTTTAGATTGGCCACTAACGCACTATGTGCATAGCCAAAGAGCTTTATAAAGCTTTGTGTAGACCAGCAACCTGCGTTAGTGAGGGAAAGAGCTCAAAAAGTGGGCTTTTGGGATCGGTTTTTGAAGAGAAAGAAACTTTGTAGGGTGCAACAAGTTAGATGGTGGATTAGAGAAGGATATGAAGAAGCGGGAAGCTCATAGAAGAGAGAAGAGATCTGAGAGGAGTCTAGATAACCAGGAACTAAATGTATAGTCCCCAGTGGAGTCGCCAGTTCTGTTATGGGGTAAAATGCACGGGATGAAAACTACCCTCGAAAGTCTTCCCGGGACTTCCGACAGATCATAAGGTTATCTGCAAAAGGTACCTGTTACACACATGTTCATCTATCTGACATATATTGACAGGATATGGAGAAAGGATCACCTTTGGTTCTTTCTAGATTCGCTTGGGGATCTCTGTGCGGTAAGAAGAACTCCTCCTGACCGGCTCCAAGACGATTCCTGCACAAAAGAATGAAGCAAACCAATCACAGCATATACTTCTGACAATTAATGAAAGAATCCATAACAAACATGTATAAATGTGTAACTTATCTACTCAACACAAAAAGCATCAGAATGGACAAATAAATGCACAATATCACCAACACTTCGAGTAGTGGAACACAACTGTAGTCCTATATTCAGAACAAAAGAGTGATTACAACAACCCTGTTGCATCAACCTTCCTTATCCCTTCTTCCTCTCTCTCTCTCCTTCTTTTAGCTAGCTCCTTCAAGAATATGACAATATCACAACATCACCATGTACTATCCTTCTAAATGCTCTGACCCTTATGCAATGGCCCTCTCGTTGCTTAAATAACAATCGAATTAGGGCTTCCCAACTCCACCTATAGTTCATTTGGGTAAAAACCATGAACCTGCCTCTTTTACCAGCTTTTTCCCATTTGTTCTATTTCCAGAATAGAATTTCTCCAAATATCTTGATTTTTGGAGTTTCCCTGCTTTTCTTGTACAAATTTAGGGAAATGATATCTAGATATTTTATGGCAGATTAGTTGGCATAACCACTTGAGCATCACTAAAGTTCACTAACGCTCCCTCTGGTCTAACAACATGAGTTAGCAGGTTGACTAACGCTCCTTTATGCTTGTAAACAAGCTTTATCAATGTACAAAGAGCGTTAGTGTGGATTCTGGGCCTGCAACTGTGGTCAATCTTTTAGTCATCTTGTCCTTCTCCTTTGAGTTGATTAGGAGGTCAATTTGTCTTATAACACCCGGACAATTCCGGTTCCAATTTTTGACCCATGTCTAAAAACAACATCCTCAAGACCTCTAGAAGAAATATGATCTGGTGAGAGGGGTTTAACCTTACTTACTTGAAGAAATTGGTGTGTGTCCTCCTGAGAGAGACCCTCCTCCTAAGATCTCGACTCCTGAGGTTCGAAATAACTAGTAACACCTTGATTATTCAGCATGGCCAGCCCCAAACTTTCCTCCAACAGGCCATTTGTTGTCCTGTTTCTCCACGACCCTTCCGAAACAAACTTCAAGTTCCCATGGCATCCAGCTGGCCCAAAAAACCGTTCAACATTCTGCGTAGTTAACTCCTTCCCCCATACCGACAGAATATCTTCCAACTCAGGATCGAGATTAATGACTTCTCTCGGTTTGACCATGATTAAAAAATTTGCAGCAGGTTAAATCGAAAGCCGCAAACGGTCCATTCCCGCCTTCGTTAATAGGGAGTAACCTAGAGCATCCCAGAGATGGCGACAAAGCAAAGGTAACCAGAAACAAAACCCTCAGGAACTTTCCTGCTGCCATAATCAGATAGGGGATTTTGCGGCCCATGTTCCAAAACTGCCTACCTACGCCCGTCTAGATGTCCCCATCTGGAGCCACAAACTGCCACCTGCTCTCCCGCAGCCTCACTACTGTCCTCCTTCATACACAATTGTCGCCGTCACAGGCTCCAAGCCCCTGCCTACGGAGCCTTAGGCCCTCGGCTTTGCTAGCTGCGACCCAAACCCTAGCTCCTGCGACCAAACCCTAGCTCCTGTGGCCTGTCCATCCGCCTAACAAATCCTGTACATACAAAAATACTCAAAAAAATTTTTTCTTCAACTCTTTGATATATCAGACTCCAAATTCACATTTTAACTCCCTAATGGCTCTCCCTTGTTTATTTTTTTATTATTTTAAGTTATTATTATATTATTTTTTAAAATTAAAAAGCTTTTATAAATATGATTGCGTTGAAAAGTGTTTTTTACAATATCAATAAAGTTGACAAATAACATTTAAGAAAACATTTGACCATAAAATATTTCGATGTTTGAATTATACAAAATAATTCTATAACACTTCTATATCAAAAATAAAATACCAACCTTTAACATTTAAAAAAGCATTGACTTTAGTACCAACTATAGATAAAATATTTAGATGTTTGAATTATACAAAAATAATTCTATAACACTTCTATATAAAAAATAAAATAATTGAATGTAAAAAAAAAGAAAATAACAAGACTCTAGCAATCGATTTGCTTATTAACCACTGTTAATTTAGTATTAACCCATTCAATTTATAATATTTATATAATTGGTTAATATATTTATTTATATTAATATTATTTTTACACTATTCTGAAACTCCAAGTGAAAGTGTCTACGAGAATATGAACGATATATTTTGAAGATGGATTTGACATTTATAAAATAATAATAAATATAAGTGGGAAGTGTTTATTCGATAAAGAGGGTTTTTGTTTATGATTTTAATTTGCCTAAGGCGTTTCTCTTTCGACACCGGGTTGATGAACCTACGTTGACTTTTATTTTCTTAATAAGTTTGAAGCGAATATGCTTCGTCTGAATCTGTATGGATGGATGAGAATTCGTCCATGTTCCATCTACTCGCCTCCCTATGTTCCAGTGAAGCAGAACTAAATAAAATCATAATTTGAAACAAGTTAAGTAAAGAGGTTTGGAAAAATTATTAACATAAAGATATGTTAATTTGTGTTAAGGCAGACTCTAATGCCTATAAATGAAAATCTTGTTCTAGAAAACCAAGTAGAATTTCAAAAGGTTCAAAATCCAAAAATGCTAGGAAGAAATGAAGGAAAATGTGAAATATTTAAAAATGGAAATGTTGTTATCATCCATATAGAGCAAAATGATAATAAAAAATAAAAAATCAATACACTATCATTTTTTTTTTCATAAAATAACCATAATTTTCAATGATAATAAACATGAAAATGATATTTTATTAAAAAATAAAAAAAAAAATGAAATAATTAAGAATGGAAATATTGTTATCATCCCTATATACCAAAATGTAATTAAAAAATCAATACACTATCAATAAAATAACCATAATTTTCAATGAAACATGAAAATGATATTTTATAAAAAATAAAAAAAAATGAAATAATTAAGAATGGAAATATTGTTATCATCCCTATATACCAAAATGATAATAATAAATTAAAAAATGAATAGGCTATAGGATTTTGCAGGGAATAACCATAATTTTCAATGGAATAATAGGCATGAAAATGATATTTTATTAAAAAATTACAAAATAATTTCATTTATTAATTAAATTATATTACATTTGTTTAAACTTTTGGGAACGAAATTTTTTGACATGCGAGGTAGTAAGTATTGGTGTATCATTTTGATATGAAGCTGAATGGAAGGTGACGAGATATTAGGGGATGTTAACCTCCCACTGTTACATCAGGGCGCATTTATTGTGGTTGCGTATATTTTTAATCGCTAAATAATATATTTAAATTATACTTAATTTTATGATAATTTTTGTATTCATTTAATATTTCATATAGTTAAAATGTGATTGTTTTTCTTCCTTCTTAATAATTAAAATGGTTTAATGTCGAAATTTTAAAAATATTTATTTTAATTATTAAATTAGCTTGTTTTGGATATGCATTATAAATAAATATTTTATTTAATAATATTTAAAATAGTAAATTTTATCTAATTAATAAATCAATTATGTTTATTTTAGCATATATAATATTTATTTTAGGGATTACATACCTTGGGTTTATAATATTGATTCTTTAGGTTTAGTATTATATCTTTGCGTTCATAATCTCTTGGGGTTTTAGTATTAATTCCCTGGGTTTATAATATCAATCCCTTGGGTTTATTAATATAAGGGTTCATATTCTTAGGGTTTAATATCATTCCCTTGGGTTTATTATTCCCTTGTGTTTATAATATCAATTCATTTAGTTTATTAATCTAAGGGTTCATATTCTTAGCGTTTAATATTATTCCTTTAGGTTTGTAATCCCCCGGGTTTATAATATCTTCATGGTGAGCCATGGTCAAGCATGGACAACCATGTTTAACCATAGTCAACCATGTTCGAATGTTGCATTGTGATAAAGATTGTCTCAATATGGAAATTGACCATGGTACAACATCACATTGTAACAAAGATTATCTCCATCACAAAATCAACCATGTTTAACCATGGTCCAACATCACATTGTGACAAGGATTGTCTTAATATGAGAATCAACCATACTCAACTATGCTTATTTTAGGGTATATAATATTTAACTTAGGATTTATATGCCTTTGGTTTATAATATTAATCCCTTGGGTTTAATATTATTCCCTTGAGTTCATAATCCCTTAGGGTTTTGGTATTAATCCTGTGGGTTTATAATATCAATCTGTTTGGTTTATTAATCTAAGGGTTCAACCATAGTTGAGCACGGTCCAACATCACACTATGACAAAGATTGTTTCAATATGAAAATCAACCATGGACAACCATGTTTATTTTACTGTTTATAATACCTATCTTAGGGTTTATACACCTTTGGTTTATCAGATTGATCCTTAAGTTTAATATTATTCCCTTGGGTTCATAATACTTTGGGGTTTTAGTATTGATCCATTGCATTTATAATTTCAATCCCTTGGGTTTATTAATCTAAGGGTTCAACCATTGTCGAGCATGGTCCAACATCGCATTGTGACAAATATTGTATCAATATGAAAATCAACCAAGGTCAACCATGTTTATTTAAGTATTTATAATATTTATCTTAAGGTTTATATAACTTCGGTTTATATTATTCTCATGGATTTATAATCCCTTGGGTTTTTAGTTTTAATTTTCGTGGTGAATATTTTAATATTTGGTAACATTTTTATTGGATAGCTTATAAGCCATGAATATATTATAAAAGTGAATAAATTTCTAAAGTAAATAATTGTTTAGACATATCTTATGATTCTCTGGCGCAAGAAATCTCTAGTCAGTAGCCAGCTAAGACTCTGCATCTAAAAAACTCTGGGAAACACCAGGCCAAACTTAGAAGCAATGATATGCACAAAATCATATGCATGCATGTTATTTATTATTTAATTTTATAAATTTTTTAGGTTTTTGGGCATGAATTTTAATAAAAATATAAAAAAAATTTAATTAGAGATTTAACAAAATAATTTTAAATAGACTGTATAATTATATAAAAAATATAAAAAATTTGATGAAAAGATAATTCTAATCTTAACTAGATTTAAAAGCAACATTTACAATATGTTTAAATCCTGACAAGCCAGATTTAAATACAAATAAAAAATAGAATATTGGAAATGGAGATTTAGATTCCATATGGAAAGAAACAAATAAAATAAAATAAAAAAACAATTCAAATAAAAGAGTTCCAAAAAAAACCTTGATCATAACGACAAAATCAAATACCTGAAAAAAACCTATGTAACAATTTATCCCTATATAGTTCATATCATAACCTTAATATCTAATTTATTGAGGAGATGAATAAAATTAGAGTTAGGTAGTGATCACAACAAAAAAACGTTGAACATCATCATTTTTGGTATTAAAGAGTAGAAGGATGAAGACATGCTAGTAATAGTGAAGAAGAACGAAATAAAATCATAAACTGAAACAATTTAAGCAAAGAGATTTGGAAAAATTATTCAACATAAAGATAGGTTAATTGTGTTAAGGCAAGTTTTCATGTGTATAAATGAAAATCTCATTCTAGAAGGCCAAGTAAAATTTTAAAAGGTTCACAAGCTAAAAGAAGCTAGGAAAGGAAGGAAAATGTAAAATATTTAAGAAGGGAAATGTTGATATCATTTATATAGACCAAAGTAATAATAATAAATAAAAAACAATACACTCTTGATTTTTGCATAGAACTACCATAGTTTTCCATGGAGTAATAGACATGAAAATGATATTTTATTAAAAAATTAAAAAATCATTTCATTTATTAAGTAAATTATATATGTTTAAACTTTTGGGCAACACAATTTTTTGACATGCGAGGCAGTATGTATTGGTGTATCATTTTGACATGAAATTGAATGGAAGGTGACGAGATATTAGTGGATGTTAACCTCCCACTGTTACATCACGATGCATTTATTGTGGTTGTGTATATTTTTAACCGCTAAACAATATATTTAAATTATACTTAATCTTATGATAATTTTTATATTCTTTTTAATATTTCAAGCAATTAAAATATGATTACCTTTCTTCCTTTGTAACAATATATCTTTTTTTAATGTTGAAATCTTAAAAATATTAGTTTTAATTATCAAATTACCTTGTTTTGGATATACTTTATAAATAAATAAACTCTATTTAATAATATTTAAAATAAATAAACTCTATATAACTAATAAATTAAACATGGCCAATCATATTTATTTTAGGGTTTATAATATTCATCTTAGGGTTTATATACCTTGGGTTTATAATATTAATCCCTTGTGTTAAATATTATTCCCTTGGGATTTTAGTATTAATTCCTCGGGTTTGTTATTCCCTTGGGTTTATAATATCAATCCCTTAGGTTTATTAATATAAGGGTTCATATTCCCAAGGTTTAATATTATTCCATTGGGCTTAATATTCCCTTGGGTTTATAATATCAATCCCTATAGTCTATTAATTTAAGGATTCACATTCTTAGGGTTTAATATTATTCTCTTAGGTTTATAATCCCTTGGGTTTTTATTATTAATCCCTTGGGTTTATAATACCAATCATGGTCATCCATGGTAAATCATGGCCAACCATGTTCAACCATGGTCAACCATGTTCTATAAAATCAATCATGGTAAACCATGGTTCAATGTTGCATTGTGACAAAGATTCTCTTAATATGGAAATCAACCATGGACCAACATCGCATTGTGACAAAGATTGTCTCCATCTTAAAATTAACCATGGTCCAACGCCCCATTGTGACAAGGATTGTCTCAATATGAAAATCAACCATGCTCAATCATGCTTATTTTAGGGTATATAATATTTATCTTATGGTTTATATACCTTTCATTTATAATATTAATCACTTGGGTTTGGTATTATTCCCTTGGGTTCATAATCAATTGGGGTTTTCGTATTAATCCTTTTGGTTTATAATATCAAACCCTTTAGTTTATTAATCTAAGGGTTAAACCATAGTTGATCATGGTCAACCCTCGCATTATGACAAAGATTGTCTCAATATGAAAATCAACAAATCAACAATGTTTATTTTAGTATTTATAATATTTATCTTAGGGTTTATATACCCTCGGTTTATAAGATTGATCCCTTAGGTTTAATATTATTCCCTTGGGTTCATAATCCCTTAGGGTTTTAGTATTGATCCTTGGGCTTATTATTCTCTTGGGTTTATAATATCAATCCCTTGGGTTTATTAATCTTAGGGTTCAACCATGGTTGAGCATGGTCCAACGTTGCATTGTGACAAATATTGTATCAATATGAAAATCAACCATGGTCAACCATGTTTATTTAAGGGTTTATAATATTTATCTTAGGTTTTATATAACTTCGGTTTATATTATTCCCATGGGTTTAATATTATTCCCTTGTGTTTATAATTCCTTGGGTTTTTAGTTTTAATTTTAGCGGTGAATATTTTAATATTTAGTAAAAATTTTCTTAGATAGTTTATAAGCCATGAATATATTATAAATTTGAATATATTTCAAAGGTAAATATTTGTTTGGACACATCTTATGATTTGTCTAATTCTTAGTGACAATAAATCTCTGGGAAGTAACCAACAAGGACTCTACATCTAAAGGCTCTGGAAAAAACTGAGCCAAACTTGGAATCAACCATATGCACAAAATCATATGCACAAGCATGTCATGAATGTTATTTATTATTTATTTTTATATATATTTTTGGATTATTGGGCATGAATTTTAATAAAAATATTTATTTTTTAATTAGAGATTTAGAAAAATAATTTTAAATAACATGTATGATTATATAAAAAGATATAAAAAGTTTGATGAAGAGATAATTATAATCTTAACTAGATTTAAAAAGCAACATTTTACAATAAATTTAAATCCTTACAAGGCAAGATTTAAATACAAATAAAAAATGCCTCGATCGGGGTGTATCAGCACACGGCAGGTTGACCTCAGAATACACCTCACAAGGCATGTGGTAGGTGTAAACCTGTTGAACCATAAAGTGATGTGACGGGTCGATGGTCAATTGAACCCTTGACACCTGCCTTTGGTTCTTATATTCTGTGGTGGTGATAGTATAATGGTTGTGGTTTCTTAAGCGATGAAATTTGCATATAGGGTAGTGGATGAGAGTGTTAAATTCTGAGTAAGGTTTCTAGGGCCATGGGGTAGTTCGATATCTGTGGAGTGTTCAGACTTTGGCACTATGGCTTGTCTGCTGGGATGGTATGCATTCAGATGGGATCCTGGTTCATCTAGAGGTTTTTCTCCCCTCTAGTGTGTCAAGGTTGGTTATGCATGATGGAACCCTGGGCGTCACTAAAGGAGGGATGTTTAGGCTAGTGGGTGCTCGATAGTCTCTAAGTTATTGTTTCTATTTGGTTAAGGTCTTTTCGTATGTCATGGTTTTTGGTGGTGGTTCATAACTCAAGGCTGTCCATGGCTTGGTGGAAGGAATGACATTGTCCGTGGCCACATTTTCTTTCTGAAGATAACTCTCTCATAGCTGGTTAGTGTCTGTGGTGGCACCTGCTTCTGTCGAGGCCCTTTGGAAAATTCCACGAAAGAGGGGGTGCTCCTAGTCATGGGGCGACGTATAATTCCCTTGTTATTTATCTCATAGTTCTATATATTTAGGAATTGCATGAGTTGTCACTAGGTTGCATGGTTTTGGGTAGAGAATTACGGTTGTCCCTCCTATATTTTGTCTATGGATCGATATTGATTAACATCATTTAGGGGATCCAACAGAGTGTTTCTTATCAAAATTCGTTTGGTGGCCTGGCTTGGTCAGTGTTATAGGGCCACAATGGGACATGTGTGGCATTGTTCATGGTGGTTAGGGAATTTGCAGGTGTATGTTTCCTCCTAGGAGGCTATACCCTCTTTGGTCATTCTGGTTGGTAGTATTCAGGAGTGGCCACACATGCCTCTGCAGCATGGGCATCATCATCATGGAGGAGGGAATTAGGACTATGCTAGATGGAAAAATAGTTGTTTGAGCTCAAATTCAAAGGATGTGGTCAACAGAGAATGGGCGAATGAGTTCGCTCAAGCTCATGAGCTTTCGCTAGGTTGAGTGGAGGCTCTAGCCTCATTGGAAACTAGTGTAGATCAATTAAGAGGCATCCAGGTCAATTGGACATCATGAGAGATCAATGATATGAAGATTGAAATGAATTGGTTGCTTGATTGAATGACATCCAATTATGCGTCAATGAAACTCTAGAGCTGCTTGAGAGTATCCACTGCAATCAAAGATGCCTCAATGATCACCTACATGATTTGGAGGCTCGAGTGGAGCACATTGATTTCCATATTCATGAGCGGGTCATCTTCCATGCAGGTCCTCCTGGACTTTTGCCTCACCACCCTCTGTGGCATGTTTATCTCACGTTCTTGGTCTTTTATTTTTCATATTTTTGTAATGTAAGGCTAGTAAACCTATAAGAAATAATGGCTATTTGGCTGCATCTCCTGTTATCTCTAACACCCATCTCTCTCTCCTCTGTATATAGTGAGGCTAAGGGGGCCATGCAACCTAATTTTGTGCTTAGGATTTCACTGATGATAATATAATTATGCTCTTTTGGCTAACAAAAAAAATATAAATAAAAAATAGAATATTGGAAGTGGATATTTATATGTTATATTGCAAACAAAAAAAAAAAAAAAAATCAAGAAGAAAAAAAATCAATTCAAATAAAAGAGTTCCAAAAAAACCTTGATCATAACGACAAAATCAAAGACTAGAAGAAAGCTTGTATAAACATTTAGCCCTATATACTTCAAAGCATAACTTTAATATCTAATTTATCAAGGAGATGAATAAACTTAGATTTAGGTAGTGAGCACAACAAAACAACCTTGAACGCCATCATTTTTGGTATTAAAGAGTAGAAGGATGAAGACATGCTAGCAATAATGAAGAAGAGATAAATAGAAACATAAATTGAAACAATTTAAGCAAAGAAGTTTAGAAAAATTATTCAACATAAAGATAAGTTAATTTGTGTTTAATGTCTATAAATGAAGATCTCATTCTAGAAGACTAAGTAGAATTTCAAAAGATTCAAAAGCTAAAAGAAGCTAGGAAGGAAGGAAGGAAAATGTGAAATATTAAAGAATGGAAATGTTGATATCATCCATATAGAACAAAGTGATAATAATAAATAAAAAATCACTACACTGGATTCTTACGTGGATTCTTGCTTGAAACTTCCATAGTTTTCCATGGAGTAATAGGCATGAAAATGATATTTTATTAAAAAAATAAAAAATAATTTCATTTATTAATTAAATTATACATGTTTAAACTTTTGGGAAACAAAAAAAATTGGCACGTGAGGCAGTAAGTATTGGTGTATAATTTTGATGTGAAGTTGAATGAAAGGTGATGAGATATTAGGGGATGTTAACCTCCCATTGTTACATCACGATAGATTTATTGTGGTTAAGTATATTTTTAACCACTAAAAAATATATTTAAATTATACTTAATTTTATGATAAATTTTGTTTTCATTTAATATTTCAAGTAATTAACATATGATTACCTTTCTTCTTGTGTAACAATAAATAAATGATTTAATGTTTCAATCTTGAAACTTAAAAATGTTGTAATGTTGGAATCCTAAAAATATTCATTTTAATTATCAAATTACCTTTTTTTGGATATACTTTGTAAATAAATAAATGCTATTTAATAATATTTAGAATAAATGAACTCTATATAATTAATAAAAGAACCAAGGTCAACCATGTTTATTTTAAGGTTTATAATATTCATCCTAGGGTTTATATACCTTCGGTTTATAATATCAATCCCTTTGGTCAACCATGGTGTGGCGTCACACTGTGACAAGGATTGTCTCAATATGAAAATCAACCATGCTCAACCATGCTTATTTTAGGGTATATAATATTTATATTAGGGTTTATACACCTTTGGTTTATAATATTAATCCCTTGGGTTTAATATTATTCCCTTGGGTTTATATATCAATCCCTTTGGTTGATTAATCTAAGGGTTCAACCATAGTTGAACATGGTCCAATGTCACATTATCACAAAGATTGTATTAATATGAGAATCAACCATGGTTAGCCATGTCTATTTTAATGTATAATATTTATCTTAGGGTTTATATACATTCAATTTATAATATTGATACCTTAGGTTTATTATTATTCCATTGGGTTTATAATATCAATCCATTGGGTTTATTAATCTAAGGTTCAACCATGTTTGAGCATGGTTTAACGTCACATTGTGACAAATATTATATTAATATGAAAATCAACCAAGATCAACCATGTTTATTTAAGGGTTTATACTATTTATCTTAGGGTTTATATTATTCCCATGGGTTTAATATTATTCGCTTGGGGTTATAATCTCTTGAGTTTATAATATAAATCATTGTGAACCATGGTCAACCATGGTAGAACATCACATTTTGCAAATATTGTGTCAATATGAAAATCAACCATGGTAAACCATGGTCCAATGTCACATTATGACAAAGATTGTCTTGATATAAAAATCAATCATGGTTAATCACAATCAACCATGCTCTAACATCACATGTGACAAGGATTTTCTCTATATGAAAATCAATGATGGAAAACCATTCTCAACCATGTTTATTTTAGGGTTTATAATATTTATCTTTGGGTTTATATACGTTTCGTTTATAATATTAATCCCTTGGGTTCATAATCCCTTAGGATTTTAGTATTAATCCGTTGGGTTTATACTATCAATCATGGTCATCTATGGTCACACATCTTTTATAGAATCAATCATGGTGAACCATGGTCCAACATCACATTGTGACAAATATTGCGTCAATATGAAAATCAACCATGCTCCGACGTTGCATTGTGACAAATATTGTCTAGATATGAAAATTAATCATGGTCTAGCATAGACAACCATGGTACAACATCACATTGTGACAAATATTCATATTCATATCCCTTGGGTTTATTGATCTAAGGGTTCATATTCATAGGGTTTAATATTATTTATTTAAATTTATAATATCAATCCCTTTGGTTTTTAGTATTAATCCCTTGGGTTTATAATTTCAATCATGGTCAACCATGGTCAATTATGGTCAACCATGTTAACCATGGTCAACAATGATCAATCATGGTCAACCATGGTCCAATGTCACATTGTATCAAATATTGTCTCAATATGAAATTAAACCATGGTCAACAATGATCCAACGTCACATTGTGACAAAGATTCTCTCGATGTGAAAATGAATCATGGTCAACCATGGTCCAACATCACATTTCAATATGAAAATCAACCTTGGTCAACCATGTTTATTTTAGGGTTTATAATATTTATATTAGGGTTTATATACCTTGGGTTTATAATATTAGTCCCTTGGGTTCATAATCCCTTGGGGTTTTAGTATTAATCCCTTGGTTTTATTATTCTCTTGGGCTTATAATATCAATCTCTTGGATTAATCTACATGTTAATATTCCTAGGGTATAATATTATTCCCTTAGGTTTATAATATCAATCCCTTTAGTTTATTAATCTAAGGATTCATATTCCTAGTGTTGAATATTATTCCCTGGGGTTTATAATCCCTTGAGTTTTTAGTATTAATCCCTTGGATTTATAATATCAATCATGGTCAGCCATTGTCAATCATGGCCCACCATGTTCAACCATGTTTTATAAAATCAATCATGATCAACCATGGTCCAACATCACATTGTGACAAAGATTGTCTCAATATGAAAATCAACCATGGTCAACCATGGTACAACGTCGCATTGTGACAAATATTGTCTCCATATGAAAATAAATCATGGTAAACCATGGTCCAATGTCATATAAAGAAGGAAAAATTGTTAATGATAAAATAATATTATGATATATGTTTTATAATTTTCATGTAAAATTTTATTTTTTAAATAACTTTTATTTCAAGATCAAGTGGAATAATAAATTATAAACCGACTATATAAATAATTGCATTTAACTGTAATGTATGTATATCAAATGAACGATCATTCTCATCCATTTAGATAATTTAGACAAAATGTCTGCCCTGATGTATGTGCTATTTGTTTGTGAATTAAGAACAAATCAAGATATATAGAGTATACAATGTTGTTTTGATGAAGAACCATACTTGATGGTTTAAAACGTGTCGAAAAAACATTTTTTATGTGATTATTGCCGAAAATTTTCTCAATAATTCAAATAAGGATCTCATGATAACTAGAGAATTAACTCTATGGGTTTAAAATAGAACCTAAGTATAAAAAAAATAGGTTAAACTGAAATTGGTATATATTTTAGGAGAGGGAAAGAAAGAGTCTAGAGGGGTCGTCCTAAATTATCTAACTTTTGTTTTATCATTAATAAATTGTTCACCTATGATGATATTAGTGCAAAAGTGAGATAAATAAACTTTTGAAGAGGGAAGGCAATCTCTTTTTATCATGTAAATATAATGGTTTTGTGCATGCAAGCAAGTTACTTGTTTATTGTTCCTTTTTGTTATCTCTTTTTTGGGCTACTTAGAAGAAAAGAGGCTTAGGGCTAAGAGGGAGTAACATTATTTTATTGTTATTCATTATTTTAAATCCTTTTGTCATTGTTTTATATTATTAAATTATTTGCTTATTTTAAAATTAATTTTTCAGTAGAAAGGTATATGGACTTCCCATCATGAAACATGGTCTCTAGTTACCATGCAAATATATTATGATTTTAGGCATGCAGGTACCATAATTGTTTATTATTCTTTTTCTCTTTTTCACTTTTATGATTACGTTACCATAGTTTCTTTCATGAAAACTTTTGAAAAGTACTTGAGACTTTTAACCCTTATACTTGAATTACAAACAGGGTATTCAAAGTATATAAATAAAAAAGGGTATGTAACACCCCAAGGATTAGTTTTGTGAGTGTGATGTACATATCATGTTTAGGCTGGTAAGTTGAGGACTACTTGAGGTTGGTGGGACCATGTACGTATATGCTTAAGGCCAAGTGTGCTTATGTTTATATCTATTGGGGCTAGAGGTCCTATTTTTGCAAATACGAAATTACATATACATTAATAAAATATGTCAGTGGTGAAAACCAAGTTAGATGGAAGGGTATTGGGGGCAAAGAATCCATGAATGTGATACGGGGGATTTGTATGGCTAAATATTTATTAAAATAATCCTAAGACAAATTGCACATGGTTTTATTCAAGGTTCATAAAGTGAATTTAGAGGGTGCCATGTGTGAAGAGAGTGAGATTTAGATAAAAGTGAGGGTGTTAGTGTTATGGGACACCGAGATGATGGCAATATTTTAAATAGTAGGAGGACTAGACTCCAACGAAGGGAAATAAGGATTATTTGATGACATGGTGGGCCCCAAGTAAAATTGATCTGGAGTGGATCATTATGTTGTTTTTCATCCATATCAATGTTTTTTTACTTAAAAAATGGAGGAATCAATGCACAATACTATTTTTACTAGCAGGACCCAGTTTGGCAAATTAAGGTTTGAATCATTTCAGGAGCATTTTGAGGCATCAAACACGAATTTTTGGGGACAAATTTTTTTTGCATTAAAACAATACTTTTTTTTCATATTCTACACATGAATACCTTTCCAACAGTGTAAGAATCGCCTCAATCAGATTATATATGCAAAAGTTATGCCACTCAAAAGTTGGCCTTCCTATTTCAACCACCATAATTCAAGAGAATGACATGTCAACTCTCGCTACTTAAGGAAAATGGGCTAGCCACATGATCATGATGAAAAAGACTCTAAAATTTTCCATATTTTAACTCTAGTTAAGATTTAAGGGAGCCAAATCTAGCCACTAGTAGGCTATTGAGATATGTTAGAACTGGGCCACTAGGATGAAAAGGGTTTCTGTTATTTTTTAGTGCATTTTTTCCATAGATGAGTACAATAGCTGAGAGGGATAGGGAGAGAGAACATAGAGAGGATTTGTGCATGTAGTAGCCCATGGGACACATGCCTTACTTCTTTTTACTTGCAACCATTTTTTATTCAAAGAAAGAGAGTAGAGTGACCTCACCTTCTAGTAGAATTTTCTCCTGACTAGGTTATATCTTATGCCAATCGTGGTTTGTGACTTTATTTATTTATTTTTTCTCTATTTTCCTCATAATTATGATTTTAATTCATGCACAATAAATGTTGGCTGAATGTTTTGTCATGTAGATCCATGGTTCGGCCATTGGTTTCCAACAAAAGATACCATCATAGTCTAGCACAATTTTGACATTTTCATTCCTCCGTAAGGGAGAAAAATCTGTGAATGCATGCCAAGGCTTCTTAAGTATGAGAGGGGAGATTAGATAGTTTTAGAATTCATATTGTTACATTTACTTTTTTTGTTCTCACTAATCATCTTTCTGACAAGTTTCTGGCAAAAATTGTCCAAAATTATCCCAAAACTAAAGGACGCAATAGGCCTCGACCATAGTCAATTGACTCGCCCTCGAATCAATCCTTCGTTTGAACACTTATCTCTTCTTGTTATTGCATGACTATTGTTGATGATTTTTCTCCTTATTTTATTGCTTCGCCTTCAAACAAAGGACCCAAGTATGGTACTGTTAGAGTGGCCGACTAGCTCGAGTCGAGTCAAAAGATACATATTGTAAGAAAGTGCTAAATAATGTCAAATTATTTATAATATCTAGTCAAATAGTTACACTGTTGTAACTGCCCCGACAGTCTGTATACTAATGTATTAGTTCCAATTCAAATAATAAGGAATATATCTTTGTGTGTTCATTAGTTCTCCATTATTGTCTCATTCTTATATTTATGTATGCTCCTTATGTTATTGCTTAATGTTTGTCTACTACTAACAATGCACTTTTTTCGCTAGATTACAACATTGGTTTCATTGCCAGTAATTATAAATTGAGTCATAGAGTATGCAAGCATAAATGTTAACATTAGAGGAGATATAATTATAGTGTGAGATGAAGATCAATAACTATTTAAAGAACTACGCCCATGAGAAGTTCATCGAAGATGCCTCGATAGAGATCAAGAAATTCCTCGACCATGTTGCCCATGAGAAAACCTTAGAACCAAATTGGTTCCTGAATCCTACTGAAACTATTGAAAGATAGTCAAACAAACCTACATGAGTGGGTTGAGTCAATTATCGATGAAATTTGAGATCAATAAGCAATAGAAGAATCATTGTTTATTGTTTGTGTTAAATCTAGATTATATGACGATCTACATGAGAGGTTATTTTGCATGATTCCCACCCTTTTACATAAATTTATACTTGTGAATTGCGCAAGACATATCATCGAGTACCAATCCTTGTTGCAGACTCTAGCTAATACTAATTAGAGGAATGAGTAAGTAGATTGGTAGAACTTCCTCAACGACCAGTGAAAAGACACAAAAGAAGTTTAGGATTAATTTTCTAAGAAAATAGACATGGTTGTTAGGTATTACTCCATGAACTGACACTAAGTCGGGTCAGTGGGGGGGGAATGGACCGTGAGAAATAAAGAGCAAAAAGAGGAAAAAAGAGAAAAGTTGGATAAGTAGACATAAATCATAAAAATGGAAGGAAGAATGTTGTCTACCAGAAAGCAGAAAGAAAATAGTAATCAACAAGACACTGACCAATAGTATAAGAAGTCGACTGACATACATAAAATGCAAGGGACAAGAGACAACATCGGCAAGAAAGAAGAACATAACAAGAATACCATAGGAAAATAATGAAGATCGAGAGTATGAGAGAAAATATGCACGGTAATACTTAGATGTGTTGAGAGGCATAGCACCGCCCACTCTGACAGAAAATAATGGTCTACTTATAAGCCTTAGAGAGGAAGTAGATTCTATGGAAATTGATGACTCTAGTCCAGTGATAAGAATAACTTCGACTATAATAATAAAAAGTCTCAGTATTCAACAATTCCTTTAGAAAACATCATAGAGATATTTAGGCATACCTAGAGTTTGGCGTAATGATAAAGAACAAAGAAAAATGTAGAAATTGAAAATACTAATGAATATTAATCAAACAATAATAAAATTTAACAATTACTTCTCCAACTTTGGAATCATGACCCCAAGATATTTGTTTCACTAAATATAAAGATAGAGCGTGTCAAAGCGATGAATCATTTTCAAATGATATCAATGCAAAAGTAGGAAAATAATACGTCTCAGATTAGTGAACCTATCGACAAAAATAAAGACAATGACTAGCCGAGTATTACTCTAATATCTAGAATGTTGACATCCCAAATAAGAAAAATGGGGTTGAACCATATAGTCCTCTAGGACGGCGATGATGACCCAAAAAAAAAATGGTTTGTTTGTGAAAAATTATGGCTGCAAACGATGTTAATGATGAAGGCAAAAAAATAGCACAATTCACTACAAACTTAAGGAAACATACTTTGATATGGTTTATGAACCTTACAAATAATCAACCGAAATTGAAAAATGAAATCAAGGCCATCTTCCTTAAATTTTCTAAAGCCCAAGATGTTAAGAAATCGACAACACATAAATTAAAATAATTTAAAAAAAGACCAAATGAATCAGTACAAGAATAAGACAAACTCTTTAAATATTTACTGAGATAAACACCTCTTATTACAATGGTACGTGGATGATATACTCCAAAATATTCGTGACCCTCCTAGAATACATGAATTCACAACTTGTGAAGAAGAACTTAAATTAACATAGCATATCAAACAAGATGATGATGACCAGTTGATTATCTCACCGAATGACACTAAAATCAAAGGCAAGCCTGACCAACTATAAAATTCTTTGATGACATTGACAATGCAAAAGAAAAACTTATGGTGTTGCATAGAAGGATGTACTAAGGATAATTGCAAATATGGAGACTATTTCGATTAGGACATTGGACGTATAGTTTCTACTCTATATTGTGATATTTTTCAAGTCACCTCAAATTATTCAGCGAAATACTGTGAATATAATATTCAAAATTCCAAGCAGAAATGGTGTGCCATTTGAGAAGATAATGTGAATTCCACATAAGAGTGTCCACCCAATGGTAAAAATAAGTCAATTACCATGTTGTTTATCATACACATGCCATACATCAATTTAATGAACCACCATCATATCATGATTAAGGAGCTGGTCGAGGAGGTTATGGTGGTAGATGAGGAGGATATAACGATAGAGGTCATGGTTTGGGTCAAGGTCAAGGTAGATTCTATTGATATGCCTCTTGGATAAAAGGGCACATAGTTGTATACTTCCTTTTGAAAGATAAGACTGATCTCCACATATACAACGTGTGTGGGTTGGGTGATCACTCCTCAGAGGATTGCCCTAAGATTATTGAAAAAGTGATAAATAAGAGAACTATTGATTTTCTTTAGACTGTTTTGAAACAATAAATTTTGAATTCCAAAATCTTACATGTAATTACAAGGCTAGGTGCCAGAAAAGATAGTAGTGCTCAAAACCAGCAAATCATTCGACCAATAAAAAACATGAACAAATATCCAGGAATGTAGGAATAGAATGACACGATGTCAAGAGAATTGGAATTATTTATAAAGGAAAATGATCAATACATATTCGTAAAGGATCTCATTTTAGAAGAATTCCTAAAAATTTAAAAGAAGAACATTTTGTTGCTCAATTGGTAAAACTTTTAAATATGATGAAAAATTGTAATGAAATTACAGAAAAAATCCAAAAAAGACCAACAATTCTCTTATGGGAAACAAATGTAAGACCATGACCCACAATTTAATTTACAAATAAATGGGTACATGGTCAAACAAGTTGTTGTTGACTTTGGTTCATAGGTAAACATTCTTCCACATGAAACATGGATTAATATGGAACAACCACATCTACACAAGATGACAAACTACCTTAAACTTTTCAACCAAATATTTATCAAACCTATTGGGACATTAAGGCAAGTGCAAACCTTCATCATGGGAATTATGAGGATGATTGATTTCGAAGTCATCGACCAAGCCGATGGAATACTTGCATACTCTACATTAATTGGTTGACATTTGGGACAGAATGAAAGAAACAATATCTTTGGAGAAAGATAGAATCTTTTGGAAATATTTGAGCACCACTGAGGTGAGAGGGGGGGTGAATCAATAGTGTGTATTATTTTCAAAATTTTCCTTTTATTTACTTTATTGAATCACACAAGCTAATTAGAAGCAACTCTGTAAACATTTTCAGATCTATGCATAAATCATAAGCAACAAATAAACCATATGAGAAACATAACCATGAATAAGGACACAACAAAGAATCAACACATGAGACACAAGATATCTAGAAGAAAACCCTTCACTGGGCTAGAAACCACCCTTGTTCTTGCTGCTCTACTCTTAATATTCTATTAAGAAAAATGTGTCTTTTACATATATGACTGAATATCATTAGTGAGGAGACTCGATCTCATATATAATCAGCTGGCTCCGATATGAATGGAGACTTGATTCTAATGATCAACTTGGAAGACTACGTTCTCCAAAGATCCATGGACTACCATCCATTGAAATCCACCATGATCAATTGATCATCTCCCAACTACAATTGGACTATCCAACTAACATTGTATTAAGAAACTATTCCTTTCACCAAAACTTCAGAATCACTGCTCCACATCCATGAGGTCATTGTTCATCTACTCTATGTGGACCTCCTTTCATCTATTTTCAAGCTAGATCCCAAGACTTTCTACTCAACTTGATTCATCTTTGCAATACGACCTCTAGCAGCAAGATACCATCATCAAATCAAATAGAAATAACACAAGCATATTCTCTCCACTCAATAAAATAGTGGCCACATCAAATTTGAAATACCATCATAATCTCAAAACCTCACATTAGAATATAATGTTGCATAATATAATTAGCAACAAAAGACACTATGGCTATGTTCCAATTGCGTCAACAACTCCTGCAAAATAAGTGTGAGAGTCACCTACAACAATTATCCAATGCATTCAATACTCTCAAAAACAATCTCCACTACAAAAAATTCAAATATGATCTATTCTGTAGCATGCTTTAGTTCTTCTCACTATGCAACCATTAACACTCATATACCAATTCCAACTAATACCGATTCGAAGGAGTAATGATTTTGGTAGAAATTCCTCAACACCCAGTGAAAAGATGCAAAATAAGTCTGGGATTATTTTCTAAGAAAATATACATGGTTTTTAGGTATTACTCCATGAACTGACACTAAGTCAGGTCAGCATGGGGGGGGGGGGGGGGTAATGGATCGTGAAAATAAAGAGCGAAAATAGCAAAAAAGAGAAAAGTTGGAGAAGTACACATAAATCATAAAAATGGAAGGAAGAATGTTGTCTACCAGAAAAAAGAGACATGCCAGTAATCAACAAGAGACTGACCAATAGTATAAGAAGTCGACCGACATACATAAATTGCAAGGGACAAGAGACAACATTGCCAAGAAAAAAGAGAAGAACAAGAATACCATAGGAAAATAATGAAGAATCGAGAACATGAGAGAAAATATGCACGATAATACTTGGATGATTTGAGAGGCATAGCACCACTTGTTTCGATAGAAAACAAGGGTGTACTTATAAGCCTTAGAGAGGAAGTAGATGCTATGGAAATTGATGACTCTATTCCAGTGATAAGAATAACTTCGACTATAATAATAACAAGTCCTAGTATTCCACAATTCCTTAAGCAAACATCACAGAGATATTCAAACATACTTATAGTTTGGTGTAATGATGAAGAACATAGAAAACATGTATAAATTGAAAATATTAATGAATATTAATCAAGAAATAATAAAATTCAATAAGTACTTCTCCAACTCCGAAATCAAGACCCTGAGAAATTTGTTTTGCTGAATATATAGATAGAGCGTGACAAAGCGATGAATCATTTTCAAAGGACATCGATGCAAAAGAAGAAAATAGCATGCCTCAGATTAGTCAACCTACCAAAAAAACTAAAGAGAATGACTAGCCGAGTATTAGTCTAACATATAGAACTTTGACATCCCAAATAAGAAAAATGGGTTGAACTGTATACCCCTCTACGAGGACGACGAAGACCCAAAAAATTGTTGGTTTTTCTGTGAAAAATTATGGGTTGCAAACGATGTTAATGATGAAGACAAACAAATGACACAATTCACTACAAACTTAAGGAAATGTGCTTTGATATCAAGGCCATGTTCCTTGAATTTTCTAAAGCCCAAGATGTTAAGCACTCAGCAACACATAAATTAAAAGAATTTAAACAAAGACCAAATCAATCGGTACAAGAATAAGACAAACGATTTAAATATTTACTAAGACAAATTCCATATACCATTGATGAACACCTCTTAGTACAATCATATGTGGGTGATATACTTCAAAATATTTGTGGCCCTCTCAGAATGCATGAATTCACAACTTGTGAAGAATAGCTTAAATTAACATAGCATATCAAACAAGATGATGATGACCATGATTATATCACCGACTAACAACAAAATCAAAGACAAGTTTGACTAGCTATAAAATTCTTTGATGACATTGACATTACAAAAGAAAAAATTATGGTTTTGGATAGAAGGACATAGTAAAGATAATTTTAAATATGGAGATTATTTTGATTAAGACATCAAAGTATAGATTCTAATCTATATGGTGATATTTGTCAAGTCGCCTCAAATTACTCAACCAAATACCGTCATATAATATTCAAAATTCCAAGCCAAAATGGTGTGCCATTTGCAAAGATATTGTGCATTCCACATAAGAATATCCACACAATGGTAAAAATAATTCAATTATCACGATGCTTATCATACACATGCCATACATCAATTTAATGAGCCACTATCATATGGTGGCCGAGGAGTTGGTCCAGGAGGTTATGGTGGTAGACAAAGAGGATATAATGGCAGAGGTCCGGTTGGGGTCAAGGTCAAGGTAGATTCTATGGATATACCTAATGGAAAAAAGGGCATGTATATGTAGACTTCCATTTGAAAGATAAGATTGATCTGCACATCTACAACATGTGTGGATTTGGGTGATCACTCCTTGGAGGATTTCCCTAAGATTATTGAAAAAGCGATAAATAAGATAACTATTGATTTTCTTTAGACCATTCTGAAACAATAAATTTTGAATTCCAAAATATTACATGTAATTACAAGGCTAGGTGCCAGAAAAGACAATAGTGCTAAAAAATAACACGTCATTTGACCAATAAAAAACATGAACAAATATCCAGGAATGTAGGAATATAATGAAATGATGTCAAGAGCATTGGAATTATTTATAAATGAAAATGATCAATACATATTGGTAAAGGATATCATTTTAGAAGAATTCCTAAAAATTGAAAAGAAGAACATTTTGCTGGTCTATTGGTAAAACTTTTAAATATAATGAAAAATTGTAATGAAAATAGAGAAAAATCCAAAAAAGTTCAACAATTCTCTCTTGAGAAATAAATGGAAGGCCATGACCCACAAGTTAATTTAGAATAGAATAGTTACATGGTCAAACAAGTTGTTGTTGACTTTGGTTCACAAGTAAACATTATTCCGCATGAAACATGGATTAATATGGGACAACCACATCTACATAAGATAACAAACTACCTTAAACTTTTCAACCAGAGATTTATCAAACCTATTGGGACATTAAGGCAAGTGAAAACTTTGATCATAGGAATTATGACGATGGTTGATTTCAAAGTCATCGACCAAGTTGATGGAATACTTGCATACTCTACATTAATTGGTTGACATTGGGGACATAGAATGAAAGAAACAATATCTTTAGAGAAAGAATCTGTTGGAAATCTTTGAGCACTACTGAGGGGGAAGAGGGGGGGTGAATCAATAATGTGTATTATTATCAAATTTTTCCTTTTATTTACTTTACTGAATCACACACACTAATTAGAAGAAACTATTTAAAAATTTGTAGATCTATGAATAAATCATAAGCAACAAATAAACCATATAAGAAACATTACCATAAATAAGAACACAAGAAATCATCAACAAATGAGACACAAGATATCTAGTGGGAAACCCTTCATTGGGAAAAATCCACCCTTGTTTCTTCTATGCTACTTTTAATATTATATTAAGAAAAATGCATCTTTTACATATATGACTGACTCCCATGTGTCAAGAGACTCGATCTCATCTACAATTAGTTGGCTCTGATTTGCATGGGGACTCGATTCTAATGATTAACTTAGAAGACTATGTTCTCCAAAGATCTATGGACTACCATCCATTGAAAGCCACCATGATTAATCGATCCTCGCCCAACTATTATTTTACTATCCAACTATCATTAGAACTTCAAAATCACTACTCCACATCCATGAGGTCATTGCTCCTCTACTCTATGTGGACCTCATTTCATCTATTTTCAAACTAGATCTCAAGACTTTCTACTCAACTCTATTCATCTTTGCAATACGACCTCTAGCACTAAGATACCATCATCAAATCGAATATAAATAACACAAACATATTCTCTCCACTCAAGAAAAATAGTTTCCACATCAAATTTGAAATACCATCATAATCTCAAACCCTCACATTAGAATATAATGTTGCATAATACCATTAGAAACAAAAGACATTATGGATATGTGCCAAATGATTCAACAAATCCTAATAAAATAAGTGTGAGAGTCACCTACACCAACTATCCAACAACATACAAAACTATCCAAAACAATCTTTACTACAATAACTTCAAATATGATCTATTATGCAACATGCTTTAGTTCTACTCACTATGTAGCCATTAACATTGATAGACTGAAACAATTCTTGTCACAACTAATTTTGTAGCCTATTCCTCAAAGTAGCCTTCACACATTCATTAACACTCTAAACAAACCAACAACCAGCTCCAAAATGATTAATATAAAACTTGTAGGGTGAAATTGAGCTTGGGGCTATGATCAAGGGTGCACCAATTGAACCAAATTAATCCACTAAGGCCACTACTTATGCACTAAATGAGTTCACATCATTGGAGGACCTTTACAAATTATTTCCAACCTTTACAACTTATTCTAGAATCCTCTAAGATTTTCCATGCTAATTTTCTTTCGATTTGTATGAGGAATGCAAAGAAAATATCATGAATGTCCTTAGTCACGTGCATAACACTAGTTGAAATTGATTGGAACCTACAGTCGCTCCCATAGGCCTGTCTACCAATGACTGGAGCCTTTGATTCACTCCCACAGGTTTGGCTCCATGTGACTGGGGCAAAGGATGAAGAAAAACATCAAGCCTTCAACTCAAAACCTCTTCCACCTATTGGATCCTCTTCTCCAACAAATGTACTAGCCTCTAGAACTCTGACTTAGCCACACATCTCTAAGTTTCACTTCCAAATTGACCTATAAGGCCAACAAACAAGGTTCGAAAGAGTGCCAACAAGTCCTCCACTCTCCAATAAAAATATGAACAAGCCACAACACCTATCCAACATCATCATCATCATCATGAGGCAAACATATTGCAACAAGTCATCTCCATGAGTATAAGCATGAAGACCTAGTTGAAAACTTGACAATTGTGGCAAACCAACAACATGGGCATCACTAAGACATGAGAAACCATTAACCTCACCAATGACATCACATACCATCATCAAAAGGGGTGACATTAAGAGTTGACATTAATTCCAAAATAACCATCTCAATTCCAACTCAACTAACTACAATCATGCTACAATGAAGGCATCCAAACATCACCTAGTCTACAAGGATTTCCACCAATGCCAACATGAACTAGTTTCCATCATGAACCAATGCTAACATCAACTAGTTGAATCCATACACACCATAATGCCAACAATCTCATACTTTGGCATTGATGGAAACCATATGCAAACTCTTCAAACCGTCATCCTCTATTACTCCACCTTTAACATAAATGGAAAAGGGTCAACTCCATCTGATAAGGCAGTAAGAATTGAAGGATATATACTGGAGCAATTGATATCTACATCCATGGTTGGAGAATGATTCACATCAACAAGCATTCATGCCTAACAACAAGTAGCACATATTCCAATCATCATACATAGTAGAATAACAACAAAAAATCTTTGGCAGTAGCAACAATATGCCAACATAAGGAAACCATAAGAAACATATGCAACATCATATAAAATAATATGCACATCAAGGAACATCCAACATATCCATAGCAACAACCTGTTGGAAACAATACTGAGAGGGGGGTGAATCAGTATTATCAGATCAATTATTTTATGTCCCAAACAGATTTATATACGCTACTTCAGTGAAGTGAACTAGCATGTACATGCGACTGTGCTTAAAGAAACCAATGTATATGCAGAGAACTTGTGATTTAGGCAATTTATCATGTGTTGAGCTTAAACCAGTATATTAGAGATTTATTAGACAATGCAGTAAAAGAAGAACAAAGCATCACACATAAGCAACACACATGAACACCAAGATTTAAGGTGGAAACCCAATGTGGGTGAAAACCACCTGCTTTTGTCATCTCCATCTTCTTTTAATGACAATAAAATATTTACAACATTGCACTAGTGCAGACTCATACCAGTGCACAGGCTTCTACCTACAGAAGGTTACAACCTTCTCTCGTTCTCCAACTTCTACTGTAAGGGAGCTACAACCCCCTAGCTCTTGTACTAGCTGATATGATTACTAGTACATAGGTGCTAACCTACAGAAGGCTACGACCTTCTTTCTTCCTCCAAGGACCACATTTCATAAATTTTTAGACTGGATGCTCCCGGTACACAACAATACACATGAAGGCCTCATTTCATCCAATTTTCATACTGGGCCCATCAACAACATCATCATTGCAACATAACCATCAACTACATCTGCATCACCAATCATTGAAACTAAATCATCACTCTTTGAATCAACCAAACTCAACCAGTCATTGAACCTCTGAAACAACTGAATCAACCATTCATTCATACTTAATCAACTTCAACAAATCCACTGGAACAAATAGATCACTGTAACTAGTACATAGATCTGAAACCAAAATACTGCATCATCATTCAGAACCAACTATAACCTCAAAAACATGCATTAGAGTGTATACGCAACTTGGAACAACCGAACCAGCGTGTATACACAACTTCATCAAAGTGAACCAATGTATAGATCTGCAAATACTTACTTATAACTTCGCTGCACTTCCCGACTTCAGACATACCCAGATCATCAAATATAAAGGATAAAACATGTGTTAGAAATCATATCTAGCCCATTAGATCACATAATGATTAGTCATTATGATCCTAATCCATCATTAGGTTTCATCTCTCATCACTGAAACAAATCATAATCAATCAATCTGAACACTGTCACTAGAATACAGTCACCGGAACACAAAGCAAAAACCTAGAACTCTACATCAACAACCAGCACCAATCGTAACTTCAAACATCATAGTTCATAAGGTATATGCTACTTCGATGTGTTGAACCAGCATGTATACGCACTTTTACCAAAGCAAAACAACGTACATATTTGCAAATGCTAACTTAAAACTTCACAGACATTCTAGACTTCAATCATACCTAGATCATATCATTTACAGAATAAAACATGTGTCAGTATTCAGATCTAGACTGTCCATGATCAAACCACATAATGATAATACATTTAAGGCTTTATGATCCCGAGCCATCAACCATCATCAACCACATGGGTGAATCCTTAGATCAGATCAAGAAACACATCAAAAGCTCATAACCTGCATATATGATCTAACGCTTCAGAAGATATTCAATACTTGCACACCCTAGCCTAATGATCTTCTCCTCCTTATATACTCTTAGGCCTTTCTCAATACCTTGGACCAAAACCACTTAGGATCAATACCTTGGACCTAATACTCAGGGTCAACAACTTGGACCAAAATACTTTGGATCAAATACCTTAGACCAAAAATTGGTTTTCCAACATGTATGTGCTTTTCCTCCTGTGAAAGTGCGTGTATACATTATACATTGCTTTTGTTCTGTTAAACCACATGTATATGTGCCTTGGACAAGGTGAACTAGCATATACATCTCTTTCTTCATTCTTTGGAGTCTAATCTGTAATCCTTTGCTGTTGACTAGCTACACTATGAACTTTCATCTGAGTGAGTTTCCATCAAGGACAACACCTGTATCATAATGCCAACAACAACATCAAGACACTCTCCCACTTTGACATCAAGTGAAAATTGCGGACCAAGATATTCTCTCCCCTGTGTTGTTCATGCTCCCAATGAGTACATGATGAATTGTCAAATTGAGCTCCCCTTTGTACATGCTGAGATGCACTGAAAATGTCCATGCTCCTCCTGATCACAAGCAGAGTCTACAAAATTATTCTCCAAAATAGTAACATGACTCTATAACTCAACTATGTGAGTATGACCTTCCTATCACCAATGACTCATACATACATTCATCTCCCAACCAAGTGGGGATATACCAAATTTGACTCATCCACCCAACCAAGTGGGGATATACCAATTGTTTATACATGACAGAAATATAATTACATCATCCATCTTATGCAAAGTGGGGATACAAATTACATCATTTGTCCAATAGGACTCATTCAAATGTATGAGAAGACATATCACATCCTAGACTTTACATGACTTAAGCAACAAAAGGTATAAATATCTGAAGCCATAGCTGGAATCACTAACCATAATGCCAACAATGTAGAATGTGAGTGAATGTTAATGCTCCCCTTGAACCTGTGCTACATGTGCATTGTTAACAAGTCAATGATCAAGGCATCTTTGTCAATTAGATAAAAATTAATGAACAGAGCATATCAATGGCCTGTGATCATCAACATCAGACAGAGCACACATATTAGAGCCCACCCCACTATTTTTCTTGTCTACAAACATATACGCTCCTTGTCCCATAGAAAACCTGCGTGTGTATGCGACTTGACTTCATGAAACACGCTTATAATAACCTCTTTTTGAAATTTTTTTTGATTTAACAGTAGGATGATGTAGAAACTACTCCCAACTTTTGTTTGAGATATTCAAATGTTTCTCTGGGCAGTGGTTTAGTGAATATATTAGCAACCTGTTCTTTGGAGGGAACATACTCCAATTTGACTTTTTGTTCAAGCACTTTTTCACGTAGAAAATGGAATTTGATGGGTATGTGCTTGGTCTTGGAGTGCATGACTGGATTCTTTGAAATACTGATGGAACTTGTATTATCACATAGAATGGAGATGGGTGGAGTATATTTGATCTGAATGTCTTGCAAGGTTTGCATAATCCAAAGTAGTTTTGTGTAGCAAGATGTAGCAACCACATATTTTGCTTCAGCTGCAAATAAAGCAATTGAACTTTGTTTCTTGTTGAACCAAGACACTAACCTGCAACCCATATAGAATGCACCACCACTAGTGCTTTTTCTATCATCAACACTTCCTGCCCAATCTGCATCTGTATATGCATGAAGAGTAAGATATGCATCTCTAGGATACAATAAACCAAAGTCCTGAGTTCCTTGAAGATATTTGAAAATTCTTTTGACTGCCTGAAGGTGTGATTCCTTTGGATTTGCTTGGAATCTTCCAACTATTCCTACTGCATGCATGATGTCAGGTTGAGTACTTGTTAGATAAAGCAAACTGTCAATCATGGATCTGTAAGTCAGTTGATGTACTATTGTTGATTCATCATTTGAGCTGAGACATCATCCTGTTACCATTGGGGTACATACAAGTTTAGAATCCTCCATCTGTACCTTTTCAAGATCTGTTTGAGATATTTGGTTTGTGAAAGAAAAATACCATCTTTATTTTGTTGAACTTGTAGACCAAGAATATAGGTAAGTTCACCAAGCAAGGACATTTCAAATTCTTGCTACATTACTGAAGCAAAATTTTGACTCATGGATTCTTCATTGCTAAAAATGATATCATCAACATAAACAATAATAATTAGCAATTTATCAGTTTCAATATTTGTATATAGATTGTTATCTATTGAACCTTTCGTAAAACCTTATTGGTGTAGATATTTGTCAAGGAAGTAATACCAGGCCCTTGGAGCCTGTTTCAGACTATAGAGGGCATTTTTGAGTCTTCATACATGTTTTTCATCATTTCAAAGAATGAATCCTTCTGGATGTTCAATATAAACTTCTTCTAAATCTCCATTTAGGAAGGCCAATTTTACATCCATTTGGTATACTTTGAATTTCTGAAAGATAGAAAGAGCAGGGAACATCCTTATGGCTTCAAATCTGGCAACAAATGCAAAAGTTTCTTCAAAATCTATACCTTTTTGTTGAGCACACCCTTTATAAACAAGTGTAGCCTTGTTTGTAATGACTTCTCCATTTTCATTTAGTTTGTTTTTGAATATCCATTTAGTTCCTATAATATTTTTATCATGAAGTCTAGGAACTAATTCCCAAGTATCATTTTTTTCAATTTGCTCAAGTTCTTCATCCATGGCCTTGACCCAACATTCATCTTTGCATGCTTATTTTACATTTTGAGGTTTGGTAGAGGATAGTAATGCTAGATAGCTTGAGGTCCCTGTAATAGTTCTTCTTGTCTGTACACCTACCTCTTTTTCCCCTAAAATTTGAGTTTCTGGATGATTTTTTTGAACATACCTGGACGGAGTCTTTTCTTCTACCATTTTCTCTTCCTCTGGTGCTTCATTGGTTTCTTATTCAATATGATTTTGACTTGATGTAGGAAAATAATCCCCATCTTCTTCATTGTCATAATCTTCTGTTGATTTTATTTGTTTTGGATTTTTGCATGCTTCATCAACTACAACATCAATGCTTTCAACAATTTTTCCAAGTCTTTTATTATAACATTTATAACCTTTACTTCTGGAAGAATAACCAAGAAGAATAGCTTCATCTGCTCTGGGTTCAAACTTACCAAGTTTTTCATCAGTCCTTTTGATTTAACATTTTCTTCCAAAAACTTTAAATTATTTTATAGTAGGAGTCTTACCATACCAAAGTTCATGTGGAGTTTGAGTGTTGTTTACTCAAACATTTGCTTGGTTGAGAATAGTTATGGCAGTGAATGCAGCTTCACCCCAGAAGGTTGCAGGAGTTCCAGATTCATCTAGCATAGCTCGAGCCATTTGTTGAATTGTTCTATTCATTATTTCAACCACACCATTTTGCTGAGGAGTCCTTGCGGTGGAGAATTTCCTTTTTATTCCATGTTGTTCACAAAAGTCAAAGAATTCATCTGAGGTAAATTCCCCTCCTCGATCAGATCTGAGGCATTTGATTTTTCGATTTGATTCATTTTCAACCAAAGCTTTGAAGGCTTGGAACTTTTCAAAAGCTTCATCTTTATGCTTGAGAAGACCTATCCAACACATTCTAGAAAAATCATCAATGAACAAAATAAAATATTCTTCTCCACGAGGTGACTTTTTCCTTGATGGTCCACATAAATCAGTATGGAAAAGTTCAAGAGGCTTACTAGCTGACCCTTCCTTTTCCATGAAGTGAACTCTGGTTTTCTTGCCAATTTGACATGGTTTGCATATTGTATTTTCTGGGATGCTGATATCTGGAAGATCACGAACAACCTTGAATCTGCATACTTTTCTTATTTGAGAAAAGCTTAGATGTCCCAATCTTCTATGCCATAGCTAGCTTTCATCTTTTTTGCTTAGATAGCACTGTTGTTGTCCTCCCTTGAGTATGTATAAGTTGTTTGGATTTCTTGTACCTTTGATCATGGTCTCTCCTATATCAAGCTCACGAACAACATATCTATTTGATTGAAACACCACTTCATTTCCTTAATCACACATTTGAATGACACTCAATAGGTTATGCTTTAAACTGTCAACATATATAAAATTTCCAGTTTTAACTTTTTATTTCAAGAAAACAGAGCCTTTACCTTTTATGACAGCAAGAGTGTCATTTCCAAATGAGACATTCTTTTCCTTTTGTAAGGCATTATAAGAGTGAAGTTTTTCTTTGTCACCTGTCATGTGTTTTGAGCATCGACTGTTGATGTACCACTGATTTTATTGTCCTTCTGCATACAAGGCTATACCACATCTTTCTATTTGAGATTCTTTCCTTCTTCATATCTGGGATTTAATGGAGTTTTCTCCTTTTGAGATGTTTGCCGAAATTTGCTCTTGCATTCAGATTCTTCATGACCAAAGATGTTACAGATTGAGCATTCTATTTCATTTTCAAGACGAGAAAAGTTATTATAGGAACTTTACTTGATCCTTGTTACATTCCTTTGATTTCGGATTCTCTAGTCATGATGGTTTTTTAAGAAACACATTGAGTAGCTTTGTGTCCAAAATTATGACATGAAAAACATTTCCCATTAAAGAAGTTTCAGCGACTATCGAATCTATTGACCTGGTGATTGTATTTTCTATTGATATTCATCTTTGGAGCAAATTGAGTATGATTTACCTAAGGTTGGTTGTGGCTTCTATTCATCCTTGGAGTAAATTGAGTCTGATTTACCTGGTGATTTGCTTTATGCCTTTGCTGACGATTGTCATACTGTTCACTTGTCTTTGCTGCATCAAGATAGCTTTTGGTGAAGGTTGACGGCTTTTGTGATTAAGATGCTTCTTTAGTATATCCAAGACCTGTCTTTATCAGAGGAGAATGCTGAGCTTTGATAATTTCATTTAAAGTTTCTGATCCTTTAGCAATTCTAAGATTGAGAGATTTTGTTTTCTCAAGATCCTTTCTTAGACCCACAATTTCACATTCTAGTTTTTCATTGTGTTTTTCCTTTTCAGCAAGTTGGTATGTTAAGGTATCTATAATCATATTCTTTTCTTCTAAATTTTTTTTAGTTTAGATATTTCTTCATGAAGGTCTTCCTCTTCTAAAGCATCCCAAAATTTATCATTTCATAAGCCATGAGAAGTCTGTAATCTTATCCAGTTTCATCTTCATCACTATTAGATAAACCATCACTATCTTCATGAGGATAGTAACTCCTTTTATTCAAAACTTACTTTCTATTCCTTTTGCATGTTCCTTTCCTTTTTCAAATTTATATTTATAAGGATAGCTGGCATCATAATGACTGACTCTGCCACAAGAAAAGAATTTGAAGGGTAACTTACCTCTAAACCTTCCAGAACCCTGTTGAAGCTTTTTGACAAAGTTTACCTCATCTTCTTCTTCTGAAATATGTCTCAATTCATTGTGTTCTTCCTTTCCTTTTGTTGAAGCTTTGCATGCAGCTTCTCTCATATCTGATGGTCCTCCTTTTCTCATCTCAAAGGTAGTTAAGATTTCATGAAGCTGCATCATAGTGATATTCTTGCAAATCCTGTTTTTCTTCTATGGCAGACACTTTGGATTCAAATTTAGCAGACAAGGATCTCAAAACTTTCTCAAATAAGGTACCTTGCTTAATTTTTTCACCCAGATTCTTCATACAATTAACAACCTCATCTATATGTAGGAAGTAACTAGTTATGCTTTCATCACTATGCATCTTAAGAGTTTCATGCTAAATTTTGAGAGTTTGAAGCTTAGCACATTTTACCTGAGAGTCTCCTTCATAGCTCAGAACGATTTTGTCCCATATTTCTTTGGCTGATTTGAGCTACATGACTTTGACAAACTTTGATTGTGACAGACTTCCCAATAAAGTATTGACAACTTTTGCATTGGTTTCATATTGCTTTTTACCTGATGTATCTATAGGAATTGTTGTTGGAAATGTATATCCTCCTTCCACAATTTCTCAGACATACATTCCAAGTGATTGTAGATACGTTGTGGTTCTTATCTTCCAATAAACAAAGTTGCTCCCATCGAAGATTGGCGGTCTGATGGATCCCATGCTTTCTTGATTATTTATGATGATGGCTCTCCCTTCAAGCGATCAAGCTTCTTCTGAAGAACCTGCTCTGATACCAATTGTTGGAAATAATATTGAGAGGGGGGTGAATCAATATTATCAGATCAATTATTTTATTTCCCAAAAAGATTTATATACGCTACTTTAGTGAAGTGAACTAGCGTGTACACACGACTGTGCTTAAAGAAACCAGCGTATATGCAGAGAACTTGTGATTTAGACAATTTATCATGTGTTGAGCTGAAACCACTATATCAGAGATTTATAAGACAGTGCAGTAAAATCATAATAAAGCATCACACATAAGAAACACACATGAAAACCAAGATTTAAGGTGGAAACCCAATGTGGGTGAAAACCACCTGATGTTGTTGTCTCTATCTTCTTTCAATGATAAGAAAATCTGTTTACAACATTGCACAAGTGCAGACTCATACCAGTGCACAGGCTTCTACCTGCAGAAGGTTACAACCTTTTCTCGTTCTCTAGCTTCTACTAGAAGGGAGCTACAATCCCCTAGATCTTGTACTAGCCGATATGATTACTAGTACATAGGTGCTGACCTACAAAAGGCTACAACCTTCTTTCTTCCTCCAGGGACCATGTTTCATAAATTTTTAGACTGGATGCTCCTGGTACAAAAAAATACACATGAAGGCATCATTTCATCCAATTTTCATACTGGGCCCATCAACGAAATCATCATTGCAATACAACCATCAACTACATTTTCATCAACCAATCACTGAAACTCAATCATCACTCTCTAAATCAACCAAACTCAACTAATCACTGGACCTCTGACACAACTGAATCAACCATTCATTCATACTTAATCAACTTCAACAAATCCACTGGAACAGATAGATCACTGTAACTAGTACACATATCTGGAACCAGAATATTGCATCATCATTTAGAACTAGCTGTAACCTCAAAAACATGCATCCGAGTGTATACGCAACTTGGAATAGCCGAACCAGTGTGTATATGCAACTTCATCAAAGCGAACCAGCATATAGACCTACAAATACTTACTTATAACTTCGCTACACTTCTCGACTTAATACATACCTAGATCATCAAATATAAAGGATAAAACATGTGTTAGAAATCAGATCTAGCCCATCAGATCACTTAATGATTAGTCATTATGATCCTGATCCATCATTAGATTTCATCCCTCATCACTGAAACAAATCACAATCAATCAATCTGAACACTGTCACCAGAACATAAAGAAAAAACCCGAAACTTTGCATTAACAACCAGAACCAACTGTAACTTCAAACATCATAGTTCATAAGGTATACACTAATTCAATGTGTCAAACTAGTGTGTATACATCCTTTTACCAAAGAAAAAGAGTGTACATATCTGCAAATGCTAACTTAAAACTTCACAGACATTCCAGACTTCAGTCATACCCATATCATATCATTTACAAAATAAAACATGTGTCAGTATTCAGATATAGACTGTCCATGATCAAACCATATAATGATAATACATTTAAGGCTTTATGATCCTGATCCATCAACCATCATCAACCACATGGGTGCATCCTTAGATCATATCAAGCAATGAATCAGAAGCTCATAACCTGCATATATGATCTAACACTTCAGAAGATATTCAATACTTGCACACCTTGGCCTAATGATCTCCTCCTCCTTATATACTCTTAGGCATTTCTTAATACCTTGGACCAAAACAACTTAGGACCAATACCTTGGACCCAATACCTAGGGTCAATACCTTGGACCAAATGCCTTAGACCAATTACCTTGGACCAAAATACCTTGGATCAAATACCTTGGACCAAAAACTTTGTTTTCCAAAATGTACGTGATTTTCCTCCTGTGAAAGTGCGTGTATACATTATATGTTGCTTTTGTTCTATTAAACTGTGTGTATACACGCCTTGGACAAAGTGAACCAGCATATACCTCTCTTTCTTCATTCTTTGGAGTCTGATTTGTAATCCTTTGTTGTTGACCTATTGCACTATGAACTTTCATCTGAGTGAGTTTCCATCAAGGACAACACTTATATCATATTGCCAACACAACCTCCAAACATCTCTGAACATGACATGAGGCCAAAAAACTCAACTCTCATAGAATATTATGAGGCATACCATCAACACCTCTAAGCGGATCATAATGCCAACAATTATGGTGAGAGAAAATAAATGCTCCCCTTGAACACATGCCATCTCCAAGTTGTAGTGACCGCTTCCGCTGCAAACAATGCTTCCTTTGACAAATAGAAGCACCATATGGATCAAAACTTGACATGACCATGACTATATAACATATACAATGATAAATCCATGGTTGTAGAAATGACATAAGACCTCATACATTCTCTCATATGACCATAGCATGACCTCTTGACACATGAATATATGACCTAATGATACATACAATAAAAGTACATGGATTCATGATCATTTTACATGGATATTCAATAAATACATAGTTTCTATGATCATCCTCTATGGACCAATGACTCAAATACATGATACATCATGACTATTAAATCATCACTAGCCCATCCGTGTGGCTTGAAAATAGATCATGATACATTCCTATCACCATGATGTCTCAACTCACTAAGGACATGAATCTCAACCAACATAAAAGGATGAATCAATAAAAAGTACATGGCTGTAATGATCATTATATGATAGCTCATACATGGCTAGTCCATGTCTCATGCCATCTCTATGCATCTTGTACCAATGATCTCATTACATGCATGGATGTACAAATTTTCAACCAACATGTCAGTGAAACCAAAAGCATATATTTGGCTGAAAAATGTACTCTTTTTTCACTCATGACAACACATATAAATCTGCTACAAATAATTGAGTGAAATCAATGTAGAAATTAATGTGTAGATTCAATAATTCTCATGAAATTTACTAAATCACAATACTTGAAGCTAATCTACTAATATGTGGAAGTTAAGTCACCATCTAAAATAAGAATCATTAACATGCAACAAGAAACATCACACATGCACAAATATTTATCAAGGGGAAAGCAATTGCTTAAAACCCCTTACTATATGTATTGCATTAATCATAGAATATAGAAGAAATACAATGTTTTCTCAAGCCTAAGAACACCCTGCAAGTGTATAGTCTATCCCTCTGCATGAATGAATAAACCTGGCCTTCCTAAGCTCTTATTTCCTTCCCAGACTCTTAGTTCCTTGTGTTGTTCCCTTGGAAAATTGCCCATATTTTTAGGAATTTCACACCAAGAAATTGTGCAATAGCCTTAGGTCAATATCTGATTGCATGCACCACCTGTACACATGGGAATATGCTAAAACTGATATTACGCTACCCTAGAATCTACTTCTCAACTAGGTAACTCAAACTGTTTGCATGCAACAATTATTTTGGGAAGATTGATCAGTTAAGTGCATGATCACTGAGTTTGGTTGAAGTTACTAATCCACAACTTGACCTCTACTAGTTCTTCTAACAATTATAATTGTTTAAACTAACAATAACTAAAATTAACTAAAATAGATTGCTACAAATTAGAAATAAATCATGTAGAAATGAAATCAAGTGTCTCCAAATCGAATTTACTGAGTTAACTAAGTGAAAAGAGCCAAGTCAACTCATTTACCTACCTCCAAGTTTTCTACTGAAATATAAATTAAAATTTTAATCTAGTTTGACCAAGGCAAAGTCAAAACTAGATTTTTCTTGCCGCATTTTCAACACTCCCTCTTAACAAGAAAGGGATTATCATATACCCCAATCCTGCTTCTATGGAACTCCAATTTTCCTCTTGATAATGATTTTTTCAAAATATCTGCATCTTGTTCCTCTAACGAAATGTACTGCAACAACACAATCTTCCTCTGCGCACAATCTCGTAGATGTTGATACCAAATGTCGATATGCTTGGATCGATCATGAATTATAGGATTCTCATAGAGTTTGATACAACTATGATTATCACAGTAAATCACAGTAGGATCCATCTTCTGAAAAAATAGACCAATAAGAATATTTATCATCTAGATAGCCTCACATGCTACTTGACTTGAAGCCATGTACTTTGTTTTTGCTGAGCTAAGTGCCACAGGTCTCTACTTCTTGTTGTACCAAGAAACTACTACTGACCCAACACTGAAAATTCCTCTTGAAGTGCTCTTCCTATTTAATGGACTCCCCACCCAAATTGCATATGTGAAACCATGCAACTTCACTCCCTTTATCCATTTGTACCAAAGAGAAAACTGAGTAGTGCCTTTAAGGTATCTTAACACATGGTTTTATGCCTTCCAATATAGTTTGGTTGGATTAACAATTGCTTGTCTAAGATAAATAACTACATAACACATGTATGGTCATGTGTTCACCAAATGCATAAGTGAACCCATAAGCTACCTGTAAATGGTATCCTCCACCACTTCACCTGAAGTAGAATCCTCTTTCCTCCAGTTTCCTGCTAAAGGAGTCTCCATGGGTTTGCACTTGTCCATGCAGAACCAATAAAGAATCTCGTTGGAATACTTTCCTTGAGAGACAAATAATTCCCAATCTCCTAGCCATACTTCCAAAACCATGAAAGTAGTGCATGGGGCCCATGTCCTTCATCTCAAACTCTCTTGCAAGGTCCTGCTTGAAAGATCTTATTAGTTTCTCATCACCAATAAGGATAAATTCATTGACATATAAAAAAATAATCAATAATTTTCCTTCTAACACAATGTGATAAAGGTATGCATATGCTTCACTTTTTGTGAATCCCAAACTAGTGAGGTAACTATTGATCCTAGTATACCAAGCATAATGTGCTTACTTGAGTCCATACAATGCTTACTTGATTCTGTACACATGCGAATCTCTGTCAAAGGTCTCAAACCCCTCTATCTGCTCAATATACACCTCCTCAATAAATCCATTGAAGAATGTTGTCTTCACATCCATCTAGTGGATATTCTATCCCATCTACATTAAAAGTGCTAGAATTGACATAATGGATGACTACCTTGCTACTGGACTAAAGGTATCCTCGTAGTCAATTCGCTCCACCTGAGAGAACCCCTTGGCCACAAATTTGGCCTTGTGTTTCTCTATTCTTCCATCTGCTACATGCTTTACCTTGTAAAGCCATCTCAAATCGGAAACTGATTTGTTTGCTAGTCTTGGGACCACTTTCCAAACACTGCTTCTGACAATGAAATCATATTCCTCTACCATAGCATCAACCCATACTAGTTTCTCTACAACTTCCTCAAATGAGGATCTCCCTGTCTCTACAAGCTCACTCATCAGAGCCATGTAGCCAATGTACTGATCCAGTGACCTCCTCTGCTTATGTTTTAATGTGGGTGCTCCAAATTCTCTCTAACATCTTATAATAATCTATTAACTTCCCTGGTTCAATTCCTTCCTTCTCTGGATCTCTCTACTTGGGTGGATGTCTCCAATATCTGCTCCTCTACTTGTGGTTGCTCCACAACTTCCTGAGGTTCTTCCCTTGGAGCCAAAAGCTCTTGATCATGCTGCAACTGAAGCTCACTCTCAAGAGAAAAAATCATTACCTTCTCCTCATCAAATTTCACATCTCTTCTGACCATTGTCATCCCGAGGGATGGTAAGTACACACAATAATTGTGAGGTGTTTCTGTGTACCCCAAAAATATGCCCAACTTTGTTTTCATCTCTAGCTTTTTCCTTGCTTCCATGGAAACATGATAGTAAACTGATGATCCAAAGATACTAAAGTGTGACACATCTAGATTCTTCCCTGAAAAATATTCCTCTAGTGTACTCATGTCAAGAATCCTGTGAGGGCTCCTGTTTTGAAAATAGATCACTGTGTTGCATGCTTCAGCCCACAAGTCTAGAGGTAGGATTTGGTCATGCAACATCACCCATGCTTCTTCCACAATACTTTTTTTCTTCCTCTCAACCACCCCATTTTGTAGTGGGTTATGGGGTGTTTTCAACTCCCGCTGAATGCCTTCCTTTGCACATAAAGTTTTAAACTCATTCGACACATACTCACCTCCATTACCGCTCCTGAGAGCCTTCACTTTATTGTCAGTTTATTTCTCAACAAGTGCTTTAAATTTCACAAATTTGAAGAATGTATGATCTTTCTTCTACATGAAGTGGATCCAACACATTCGTGAAAAATAATCTACAAATATAACATAATACCTGTGCTTGGAAGTGGAGGCTATCGAGAAAGGTCTACAGACATCAGTGTGGATATTTTTAAGGACCGCATGTGCCCTGCTATCACGATCATTGAAGGTGGATTTTGTGTACTTCCCCAATGCACACCCTTTGCATGTATCACGTTTCTTTAGTGTTCCTTTGGGGTGGCCTGTAGAAATCTAGTGCATGATTTTCAAAGCACCATGATGCAAATGGCCAAGTATTCTATGCCAAATTTCAATGACATCTCAACTCTGCACCTTCTCTACTTTTGTGCTCAATGCTACACAATATTCCACATCCAATTTGTAGAGTTTCTCCACTCAAACCTCAATCTACTTCACTTGTCCCATGGTGATGTGTCTCAAGAAAGCCTTCCCTTTGTTGAATATCACATCATAGCCACGGTCTTCCAACAAAACGACATAAATTAAATTATTCTTTAGATCCAATATAAACATCACATCCTTGAGCTTGAGAGGGGAGATAGACTCCCTCTGAAAAGTAATTGTACCAATACTGGTCATGCTATACCTTCCATCATCTCCCATATCGATGTGCATCTGGAGATCCTTCTCCTCCAAGTCACTAATTTTTTTTTTGTTCCTTGTCATGTGGAATGAGGCACTGCAGTCGAGATACCACACACTACCCATCACTTTGATTTCCATGCATGATATGAGGGTAAAATCAAGTTCAAATTGTGAAGCCAGGGCTTCACCCACTGTTCCTCTTGTGGGCTTCTTGCTTGCCTTCTTGTGTGGACATTTCATTGCATAGTGATCGAATTCATGATAGTGAAATTACTTGATTATGGATAAGTATTTCTTCTTGCCCCCTTGACTCGAGTTTGATTTGGATTGGGATTTCTTCACCTTCCCTTTCTTTTCCATTCCAACAAAGGCACAGTTATACTCATCCTCACCCTTGGACGAGGTCCTATCTTTAGTGTTTTTCCTTATTTCTTCCTGCACTAGATCATACCATAAACGCTCCCAACTCGGTAGCTTCTGTCTACCATTTACCAAATCTTGATAGTTATGCCAGCTCTTATGAAGGCCCAAAAGGGATAGAGCTTTCAATTCTTCTTCAAAAACATTAACACTAGCCCCACCAAATTCATCACAACATTATGTAAACCTACTCAGGTACTGTGGAATTGTGTCATTCGTTTTCATCTTGATACATCAAATCTTTTCCTTGAGTGTCGGCTTCCTGTGGTCACTATTGTTTTTGAATAGTTCTATCAATGATTTCCACATTGTGAACGAAGTCTCTTTTCCATGGAGATTCAAGAAAATATGATCTTGAACTCCCTCCAAGTTGGGTTTTTCTAGGGACAATTGTCCAAAAATAATTGTCTCATATTTTATGTGTGGTAGAAATTCGCAGTTTCCAGCTCATTATTTTTTTCCACTGTATTTTATTTGTGAAGGTTTAAGTGCATTTAATTTGATATTTATTGCAGCCGATAAATTATTAAATTAATTAACAATTACGAGAAATAATACCAGTTGTTGCAATAAGATTCCATATTGGAATTTTCACATGGTATGAGAGTGCAGTTGATCAGCTAGTGGGCTCAAAAGTGAAAGAAGGAATTTCGTTTTTTCAGTAAGAGTAGCAGGCCAAAATTCCTAGGGGCAGTGGAATATTTTTCTAGGAGGTCGAGTTACTTGAGGAAATTCGATTTTTCAAACCAGAAAAATTCAATTTTCTAGATTGAGTAATTCTAGAGGCAGAGGGAGAAACTCATTTTTTTCATTGGATAGATCTCTAGCTGGACACAAAGGGTTTTGTAGCAGTTTTCTAGAGAAAATCCAGCATCGAGTGGAAGAGAGAGAAGCACACATAGTTGAGGGAAAATTTTTCCCAAGGAACTTCTAGTCTCAGAGGTTCAATTTTTCTTACAGATTGGCAGTAGTTGGGATTAAATATTCTCACTCCAGAAGGGAGTGTGAATAGCAGTGCAACAACCAAGTATAAGGAAAGAGGAAGTTTTTGATAGTTCATTGAGATGGCCACTACATGGCTTCACGATCAAGATAGGTTGGATGGAGCTTCCAACTATGTCATCTGGAAGGCTAGGATGTCCTTCCTTCTAGATGATTATGGTATGAAAGCCTACTTTGATAATGTAGTGGCAGTGCCCTAAGGTGCATATCATCAGAAAGAATACAAGAAAGAGATGACATGGGCAAAGCGATTGATCTTTGATGGAGTCTGGGATCATATAGTTTCAAATATAGCTAGAATTGATACTTCCAAATAGATGTGGGATTCTCTCTCCACATTATACAAGGGAACTTCCAACCAAAGGCAGAGGGGGGAGGAATCATCTATTGGGTAGCGCCTCAATCCATGGAGCTAGTGCGATTGACACTCAAAAGTGTCTAAGAGGATTGGCAAGTCTTTTTCCAAAGAATATTGGGTAGAGATAGGCTACCAGAGTGGGACATAATGTGGGCTTTTTTACAGCACGTGTTGAGATGAGCTCTACTAAAGAGCTCCATCAATGGAAGTAGCAGCAATGGATTAAAGGTGGTGAAGGAGGAGGAGACTATGGCCCTTGCATCAAAGGGTGCTAATCAAGGATAGGGGGAGTAGAGAAAGAATAAGAAGGACCTGTCAAAGGTCAAATGATTTAGATGTAATGAGATTTCTTGGTCACTACAGTCCCAGTGTCCTCTTAGGAATAAGGATGAGGAGGAGAAGCATGACTAGTAGGAAGCCTTAGTGGATCTCAATAGGTTATCCTCCAGGTTGGAGGAAGACTTTGTGATGTTCACAAATATATCTTCAGCAGTGAGGTGGGGAGATTTGGTAATGTAGTCCGAGAGAACCATAGAGATTGGGCAGGGTCCTTGAGGATTCTGCCTCATGGATCAGTACCTTGCTACAGGGGGCCACAAAATTTAGTAGTAGGATGTATCAATGGCAGTTGATGTAGTCTGAAACTGAGTGATAGTTTCAAACTAGGAGCAGTCAGATGATGGGAAGTGCCGTGCAGAGTTGGAAGCAATGAAGTTGGCACAATGCAGGGTGAGCACCGATGTGGATTCTTCAATGACAGTGAAGATGCTAGTAGAAGTTAGAATTCAAGAGACATATCCATCATATTGAACACTATTGATTCAATATTCTGGACGCTTTTCAGTTGCAGATGTTGCAATCGCAGCAACAATAGATGAGAGCAAGTTGTAGTGCAGATGTAGTGTTGGAAGAAGTATTGCAGTGTCAACAAAAAAATAGATGCAATGTATATCAGAGTTGCACAGTGGTTGGTGGGAAGCAGTAGCCAAACATCAACAACATGCCAGGAGATGATACATAGACAGGGTGCTGTGACAGGGTGTGTAGCACTAGAACACATTCCTTACTAAGAGGAAGTCTTAGGTTTTGTAGCATCGGATGTGTTCTAGCTAGGAAATTTTGTGGAGGGGCTAGAATACATGAGATATCCAAAACCCAAAAATTGTTTCTAGAAATTCCTCCTCAAAGTGTCTCAATTAGATTATTAACCATTTTTTTAAATATTTCCTAAGTCTAAACTTAGGGAATATGGTTAATTAATCAATATTAATTGAGATAAGGTGAGAATAGTCTACAAACTCAAACAAATCAATCCAGAGATGATCCTAGACATTGATTATATTTTAATATTGGTCGTTGGTGCTCCAAGAGTGGATTATAAGAGGAGGCTGATGTGGTGATGGAGAATATACTTGAGTAGTTTGATTTCTTGGTAGCTTGATTTCCTAAGTAACATCAGTTGGTTACTGGAGAGAGAGTTATATATTGACACAGTGAGTAGGGGCAGAGACAATGATTCAAAGGAAGTTTTCCATATCTAGAGGGGCAACAACGAGAGGGTCAAGTTATCCTAGTGAGGAAGCACATAGCTCTACACAGTAGCTTCATAGAGGGCAGTTCGATTTGTTGCAAAGAAAATTGTTCTCAAATCTAGAGGGTGGATAGAGGTTCCATAGGTCTGGAGAGATGAATTTCTCAACATCAGAAGGCAAAACAACTTTAGTAGAGACTAGTCAGAGGATAGATGTCATAGTGATTGTGTAGTCCAACACAAAGGGGTTGCAAAAACTTCAGGAGGCCACATTTTCTTTAGGGAGGTTGTGCCAAGATTCCTTGTGGAGGAAGGGTAAATTCCCTTTAATAATTTTGCCCATTTTTTCTTGTTTGTGGATTTCCAATTTCAGGCATCCAAACATTACTCATATTTTCATTGCTACATAATAATAAAAACCCTCACTGTTGCACCGGTTTTCCCAAGTTTGGTTTTTGTGGCGACATTTGTCCAAAAATAACTGTCTCATATTTTATGTGCATCTGCTATCATTTCTCAGTTTCTAGAAAATTATTTTTTTTCCATAGTATTTTATTTGTAAAGGTTACAATGAGTTTATTTCGATATTTTCCATAGCAGACAAATTGTTAAATTAATTAACAATTAGGAGAAATAATATCAGTTATTGCAATAGGATTCCATATTGGAGTTTTTAGAATCCGGTCCTTCCATGCAACAAAGTTTGCGATGCTTTCCAAGGCATACTTGAGCCCGAGTCCATTAAAATCCATCGTCTTAGTCCTAAAGAAAACCTGTAACATTGATCTTCAAATTTGAATCTCAAGTAATGACAACTTCAAAATCTCTTCTCTACAGTGATTCTAGCTTTTATACCATGTAGAAATTAATGTGTAGATTCAATACTGGTCATGACATTTGCTAAATCAAAATACTTGAAGCTACTCTATTGATTTGCAGAAGTTAATTCACCATCTAAAATAAGAATCATTGACATGTAAAAGGAAACATCACACATGCACATATATTTATCTAGGGGAAGGAAACTGCTCGAAACCCCTTACTATTTGTATTGCATTAATTAAAGAATAGAGAAGAAATATAATTCTTACTCAAGCCTGAGCACACCTTGCAAGTGTATAGTCTATCCCTCTGCCTGACTAACTGAACATAGCCCCATACTTAGCTAATTTCAATCCTTCCCAATATCATATTTCCTTGCGTTGTTACCTTGGGAAATTGCCCCTATTTTTTATTAATTTCACACCAACGAATTGCACAATAGCCTTAGGTAAATATATGACTTCATGCACCACATGTACACTTGAGAATATGTTACAACTAATAGTACACTACCTTGGAATATCGATCTCAAATGGGTAACTTGAATTATTTACATGAAATATTTCTTTTGGGTTGATTGATCAGTTAATTGGTTTACCACTAAGTGTGGTTGAAGTTACACATCCACAACTTGACCTCCACTAGTTATTTTGACAATTAGAACTAGTTAAACTGACAATAACTCAAATTAACTGAAATAGATTGCTAGAAATTAGCAATCAATCATGTAGAACTGAACTCAAGTGACTCCAACTTTAATTTACTGATTTAACTAAATGAAAAGACCCATGAAACCTTAGTTAACTATCTCCAAGTATTCCGCTGAAATAGAAGTTCGAATTTTAATCTAGTTTGACTTTGGGAAAGTCAAAACTAGATTTTTCTTGTTTCATTTTCAACAAACAATGAAGAATATGCTGAATATCACATGTAAATATCATACCATACATAACTCCCCCTGAGCTCAATATACCTCCAATATACATGATGATCCTATGGACCTGAAAGTGCATAAGGTTGAAATGAACTCATCATATGCTAATATAATACTCTATCATATGCTCCCCCTTAGATTATAGCCCTCTCATGAACTCTGCAGTCCTCTATAAATATGTAGGAAATAATCATGGAATGCAAGAGGGGATTCTCTTCACTACTTGAAGATTTGTTTCTCCTTCTTCCTCCACATAGTATTTGGTTGCTTCTTATCTTCCTTAACTTGATTCTTTTCTTCCTTCACTTGGTTCTTTCCTTATTTCTTTGGTTTTCTACTAGGTCCCCTTTTCTTTTACTTCTTTTATTTATTTTGACTTGTGTAATGGGGAAACAAACAACCTCTTTCCATATGGCCAAATTTAACGCATGTATAACACTCCACATGGTCAAGATAAGAACAAAGAGGATCATTGTAACATCCCGGGTGAAAATTCCATGTAATAAAAGTTAATAAAGGAAAAAATAATAACCATGGTTTATGGGACACTTATTCCAGGTTGAATGTTGGGAAAAGCATCCTAGTGGGTGTTCATTTGGTTTATTATGGTTAAGGAAATTAGCAAAGGAAATGGCCAAGGCTTTGGAAAGGAAAAATGGCATTTTTGGCATATTTATAATAATGGAAAATGAAGAAAATAGAGGCCTAATTGATAAAAAGGATTCTGAGGATCAGTTTGTAACCTTTTGTTAGTTCAATTTTGGAGCTTTTTCGTTATTCTCTCTCTCTCACTCACTCTTGGACACTTAGATTTTTCTTGGAGCATTTTGGCATTGGATCAAGAAACAAAAAGAAGGAAAAAGGAAGGAATGATCAAGCAAGGAAGAGTAGGATCAAGTAGCTACAATAGTATTCTTCACAGGTATCGATTTGCATGTGTATTTTCCTTGCTATATTTAGCATGCATGGTATTTCATGTGGTTCTTTCGCTATTATAGTATGTGTTTTTCCAAGTGTGATAGTGTTTTTAGCCTAGCATTTCCATTTCTAGATAGCCATGGTGTGATGGGGTTCTCATGTTTTGGTTGAGATAGATTGTTGGATGGATTTGAAGCTGAGTGAGGTGGATCTTTGAATGATAGAGCACATGGTCTATTGGTCCCTAAACTAGAATGTGGATCATGGTAAAGCCACTGGCCTAGCAACCCCTGAACCAGACTGTGGGTTGCGGTAAAGCTAAGATTGCATTGCCTCGGTGGACCTAGGAATCCTTTCCAGTGAATGGAAGGATATACGTTATAGCCAAGAGGTTGATTTGTCTCCATTGGGCCTAGTGATCCTAGGTTGGGATATGCAGTAAATCCTGGAGAGTGGGTCTTGGTTTAGGGCATAGTGATCAGGTGTGGATTGTGGTAAAGCCTAAGAGACTATGAGACAGGAAGATTCCTCATGGTGTCAATGGATAAATCCATTGGCATCCATGGTTGTTTGACCTAGTGATTAGGTGGAAATCATGGTAAAGTGTGTTATTACATGTTCATTATGTTGGCCTAGTGATCCGGGATGGACTATGGTAAAACTTGGTTTCTATTGATGAGGGTCAGGTGGTTTAGCCTCGGGATGCCCTGGTTGGTTCTTTTGGTTTGAGTCCCACATTCATGCCTGTAATATGGTATAGGGGTTGTTGGAGAGGCAAATCCCCTCTACGGATAGAGGCGATCCCTACTAGCCCAGAATGGGTCTAGCAACAATTAGTCAATGCTACTATGCAAGTTCCTAATTGCAATTAAACAAGAGGTAAAGAGCACCTACTTGGATTCCAGCGCTGTTGTTTGATGAAGAGATGCCGCCTTCACTCCTTCGCTCTGGCTGGTCACGATCTTCCGCGATCTCCGCGAATAGATACCTACACACACGAAGAGAAAACAAACACAAGCGTGAAATCTAATAAAAGCAACTATACATCAGTCAGAAAGGATGTAATTCACATCAACCATTGCATAGACAAATGAGAATGGAACAATAGTAGTAGTCATCTATTATTAATCAAAATCAGAGAAGAGTACAACCAAATGTTCTGATGTCGGTATCCTTCTCAGGAGGGGGCCAGTCAGCAAGTGTCTCAAGCATTCACCTTTGGAAATGATTCTCCCAAGACAAGAAACTCTCTCTCTCACACAAGCAACACAACACAACCTTCCCTAAGCTATCATGCACTTCCACACTTATCACACCAACTACCTATAGTAGCAGCAATCTGAGCACTATAAGCTCTACACAATCCAAGCTATTCCAAAACTAGCTGCTCATGGTAATGGTGGAAGTTTATATAGGAGAAGGAGCCTCCTAAAAGGGTGGAAGGATGAGCTTATCTTCAAGGGAAGTAGTTGCAAAGGGTCGAACAGACATGCCATAGAAGGGAGTCGATACTCACAAGGCCAACAACCAAGCTTGGAGTTATCTGGAAGGCTGGCTGTTGGAACAAATTCGCCAAAACTGGATCAGCGCGGGTGCATAACTGGTCTGGCGCGCTGACGTCGCAAAGACATAATGGAAAGGGCCATGTCAGCGCGGGTAAATACAAACAGAGGCTGCGCTGGTCATGAAATTCGATCAGCGCGGAAAAGTCGTGTGCTTCCGCGCTGGCAGCGCACGCGGTCTGTTATGAAGCGCCAGTCATCGCGGATATTTTGGAAACAGACGCGCTGATGAGGAAAACTTTGGAAAAGTGGGTTTTTGGCCAGTTCAGAAGGCATGAACTTGATTATTGTGAATTCCTGACACAGTAGGGTGACTGAAAGGGAGGCAGTGACAAATTACTGCATAACAGATGCCCCCTAAAGCATGAAGACCGAGAGAGTGGGAGGGGTGAAATGCTTTACAACACTCGCCGAACTGGAACACCACCAGGAAGGACCGAATATCTCTGATAATCAAGTACATGCAGTCTAGGCATGGGCGCAGCCATCCGAAAGACATGCGAAAAGTTCTGTGGAATGGACGCAGCCACCCAGCTAAAGAGACCAGAATAATGATAAGGTATGGTCGCAGCCATCCATGAAGACTCAGGTATGGGCGCAGCCATCCATCAATGAGTCATGTAATGATCATCCACAAAATTGCAACCTGGACCACAATAGAGAGAGATCCAGGGTCTTGCGCTCCGTCCCGACCCGAACAAAGTACAAGTCCAAGCATGTGAATACATGAGCTGAAGTCGAACATGCATGAACATCGTCTGATTACCAGTCAGTGATGAAAACTGTTAACAGACGCGAGAGGTACCACCAATAATGACAATGGTCCTCAAGGTACTATAGGTACAATCCGCAGCGTGTGAATCAATGAGCTGGTGTCGAACACCCACGGAATCATTCGATCGGAGGCCAATGATGTAAACCTCGCGTCGAACACGAAGAACCTACCATTAAGGCATGCAGGCTCCAAGGCACCTGAAGGGAGTCTCTAAGTCGCCTTCCTGGATAATGAGCTGAAGTCGACAGGAAGTGACCTTGATCGAAGGTGGGCCATAATGTTTCCCACATCATCGACACGAGACAGAGGTAAAATGATTTGTGTGAGATAGCAGAGGAGGTTGTATTATTGCAGAGGTCAACTTCTCTTGAACATATCGGCGGCACGACAGTGGATTTGGCAGTATTTGACATCAAATGAGTAGAGGGTATGATGACGATGGCAATGAGAAAATGAGAGGCCAAATAGGATAACCCATACCCACGAAGGTCAGTTGTGGAACAAAATGAGAAATCCCCACCTGACACAAATGCAAACCAGTGCCATGTTCAAGAGCGACATACTGCCGACGCGACAATTGCAGTTCCATTTTCCCCACCATTTCTGGCAGGTACCCCGGTTATTTTTGGATGACAAGCTTGACGGGGATAGCATATGCTTGAAGAGTGTCATCTCGACAATGCCCGATGTCATCAAGTGTTTAACGAGCCTGACAAAGGAAAAACTCGGCGTCTTTTCTTGTTTAGAGAGTCTGAAAAGACAGCGGAAAAGGAGACTCCAGGGGGGTCCTTTTTCGTACAGTTGTGTCTCTCGAGCCCGAAAAAGTATAAAATAATGCTCGAAAGAACTGCCCGACCATTACGATCGAGGAGTACTTTTCGTAAATAGTGCCTTCGACCCGAAAAAGTAAAAAAGCGGTCGAAAACACGTCGTTTTAGAGCCAATAACGAGTGCGAAACGACAAACACCCGGCAATCTTTTTAAGTTACACGGTCGGAAAAAGAGCTTAAAATGACCGCCTCTCGTTCCCTTTAACGAGCTGAAAGGAAGCTCGGCCATCTTTTCTTGTTTCATGTCGGAAAAGAGCTCAAAGACGACATTTTTTGGGACCAAGTGTATTTAGGACCATTATGATTTCACCGTTTCTGAGTACCTGCACAGTAAAGAATATACCCGCATAAATCCATTCGACATGTTCAAAAACATAGTAAAACATGCATAAAGGCATAGTATATCGACATAAGTGCTAAATCCATGGTAAATACATGACAAAAACCCACATTCGTAAAATCTATAGTTAATTAAGCCATTTTTACTATAAATAGAAGGGTAAATAGTCATTTTTACCATTGTTACCATATTGAGCCTTTGAGAACGTTGTGAAGCTGCGAAGTTGATGGAGCAAACTATTCCCCGTGCGGACACCATTCATCGAACGGCTTGCTCCAGGTAGGTTCCCCTTGCCATGCACTCTGTTTTGAGTCCCTTTTTGAGCATTTTAACGGTGGGAATTGGCCGTTTGGCCGAATTCTTTGAGCGTTGGTGCGCTCTCGGTCAGCGCGGATTTCCCGCGCGGGTCCGCGCTGATCGAATTAAAATTACACGTACCACCTTCCCGGTCAGCGCGGAAAACCAGTGTTCTTCCGCGCTGACCTGAGGAAAAAACAAAGAGCTGCCATGGTCAGCGCGACTGTTTTAAAAACAGTCGCGCTGGCGCTGTAAAAATTTGTTTTTCAAGATTTTGAACGTAAAAAACTTGTTAGCCAGCACTCTAATATTTTTTAATGCTCATGCAGGACGCAATGGCCTTTCAGTGGCAAGAGAGGGTCCATGATGTTGAGGATATAGCCGCTTTTGCAAGTGCGGATTGCCGAAATGCCATGCGGGCGTGCGGATTCATGAAATTCTTTCTCACTCCACGTCTGAGGGCTCAGCCTGACCTGCTTGAGTTCCTGATCAGGGCATGGAACCCAGTAGATGGAAAATTTACCATCCGAGGCCGTGACATTGAGTTTGACCATATGGACATTTATTTTTTGACTGGATTGTCACGCCGGGGCGTGATGCCTATCATAGAGGGGCAACGGCCGAGCGGCGAGACACTTGACCAGCTCATGGCTCGAGTATGTCCAGAGGCGGTAAAATCGCGAAGTGGGAAGGTGGCAATTCCCACGGTGACTGATATGGTCCTTCGTTCCATACTCTTTATGGTAACCCGGGCAGCGGGGAGCTTGGCCAACCATGAGGCCTCGAAGACCCATCTATTGCTAGCTCTCGAGTGCTTACAACCTACTGTATTCAACTGGGCAACGACAGTGACAAACAGCATGAAGAGGCAACTTAGCAACTGTCATCGCGGGGAGATGAAACAGTTTGGCTACGGGTCGCTCTTACTCCCACTCATTCTGGAGCGGGTGCCAGCCATGCGGCTACAGACCATGGTTGTAGATCCACCTAGAGGTCCCCGGGAGACGAGGGCCACTCGATGGGCCCGTATCATGCCGCGCGGGGGTGGTGGCCGCCCAGTGGCTTGGGGAGTGTACTTTCGAGAGTGGTTGGACCAACAGGTCATTTTCGTAGAGGACTGGCCATATGCCGGTATGGACTTCCGCAATGATCCTGACATGCCACTGCCCACGGGAGAGCATTGGGATGATGGAGGTATGACACTTGATCTCTTTTTTTTAATTTTTTAATGTTTTTGATTTTTCATGTACATGTCTTGATAGACGTCACGGTGTGCAGATGTGGGACCCGTTAGACCCATCGGCCTAGCCCCAGAGGCTCGGAGAGAGGGGCAAGGAGCTGGAGCCCTAGCCCTAGTTCCTCCAGGAGTTGACACGTCGGAGACTGTAGCTCTCAACCTTGAGGGTTTACTGGAGGGGGTGCCGGATTACCAGGGGGTCGAGGAGGTCCCTATAGAGCATCAGATCCACACAGTGGGGGTGGCACCCAGGATGCACCGCCTTTTGAGGCAGGTGGCACGAGCAGCTGTATGCTACAGAGAGCATAACCCAGCACAGTAGTCGCCTAGGTTTATTTCCACTGATGTTTTGAGAGACATATGTCTCGGATGTACTGAGGACAGTGATTCCATTTTTGACATATACACTTATTTTTGAGCGCCTTAGTGCGCCACACGATATATATATATATATACATACCGATTTTTGGATGGATCTTGTTACATATGATGATGTTTTGCTTATGCTATGCAAATGTTCAGTACAAATGTAATCTTATGTATGAATTGCACAACACATGACCCATATATTTTAATTTTTTAAATGCAAGCTTAAAAGCACACACGGCACGCATGCAAACTATGCTTGGGAAATATCTTATTTACATATGCTTTACTCTACTATGCTTTCTATGTCTTCTTGTATGATGTTTATCTATTCCGCAAATGTCTGTCTAACACATGATTTGCCAATGCATCAGTCAACGTGTTTAATCGTCTCGGAATATGTTGATAAGTAATGTAATCAAAATTCCTTTCTAACAATCTGACACATAGATACAACCTTAGAATACGTTGGTCTCTGACGGAATATCGACCGTTGAGTTGATGAACGACAAGCTGGGAGTCCAGGTTTACCATCATTGCTCGAATGCCGAGATCAACTGCTTCGGCTAGTAGCTCAATTACGACACTGTATTCGGCAACATTATTAGTGGTACGACCGAGGCAGACTCCTTGAAGATCTAGCAACTCTCCGTGAGGATCATAGATTGCCCACGCCGCAGAGGACAAACTGCAAGTACTACGGCAGGCGCCATCAGTGAAACCAACGTAAGGTGCTCTAGACATCTGCACAAGAAAGAGAAAACACAATAAGAGGCAAACACGCCTTCACACCAAAGCAAAACATGAAATCACGCACACAAAACACACTAAACACGCGTATGTACAAACTGAGTGCACGAAGTCATGCATAATATTTCTTCAAATAAAGCCCGTTGCGGGGCTTGTCAAGAGGATTTCCTTCGTAATCAATCAACTCATATGCGCCCTTTTGTAAAACTCTTTTCATGATATAGGGACCTAGCCACATGGATTCGAGTTTTCCTGCCCCCAGCTTATCTTTAGCTTGATCATAGAGCAGTACTAGATCTCCCTCAACGAAGGAACGAGGATGAATGTTCTGGTCAAAGTGAGCCTTGACTCTCTTTTTTTGCGCTTCGATAGCCAGAGAAGCTAAACAATGAGTCTCGTCTAACCGTTCTAGGTAAAGAAGCCGTTCCTCCACCGGAGTGGTGTTGGGAAGCAACTCGATAGCTAATTTCAGCGAAGGAATCTCACACTCGACGGGAAGGGTGGCCTCCAGTCCGTAAACCAACTGAAACGGAGTGAAACCGGTGGCGTCCTTCACAGAAGTCCGGTAGGCCCACAAATCTGGGAACAGCATCAGATGCCAATTAGACTTGTGCGTATTCACGGTACGTTGGAGCATTGTGATCAAAACTTTGTTCATAGCTTCAACTTGGCCGTTAGATTGAGGATAATACGGCGTCGAGCTATCTTGACGCAAGCCTAGCTGGGTCGTTAGTTCCGTCATCATGTGATTACGGAAATGCTTTCCGTGATCCGTGACGATATCCTGAGGGACTCCGAAACGAGTAATGACATGGTTAAAAAGGAACTGCGCCGCCGTGTAACCATCTTCGTTCAATGTAGGCATCGCTTCGGCCCATTTGGTAAAATAATCGATGGCAACGATGATATGCCCGTGCCCCCCGACCGAACGAGGGTTACAGGATGTATAATCGATGCCCCATTTGGCAAATGGACCTACAGTAACAACGGGGTGCAGCGGTGCAGCAGGTGCACGCATCTTCTGGTGGTAAACCTGGCATTCGTGGCATGCACGTAAAGCAAGGATGCAATCCTTGAAGATGGAAGGCCAGAAATAACCAGCACGGAGGATCTTCTGGGTTGTAGCATATCCGGACATGTGACCGCCACAAGCACCAGAGTGGTAGTCATTTAACACCCGCTCAGCTTCCTCAAGAGTCAAACATCGGCGGAGATCAGAATCAACGCCGAGGCGGTACAGGGTATCACCCAAAATGCGATAGGGTTGAGCTTGGTGACGGATTCGCCGTCGAGCATCTTTCGATACATTTGGACGGAAGGAAGACGTCTGCAAATATACGATAATGTACCCGTACCACGGGTCAAGGGTGCTGATGAGAAACAATGTTTCATCCGGGATATGCTCCTCCGAACGAGATGGTGCAGAGTGAGATGGTAAGGAACAGAGAAGTTCAACAAAGACCAGAGATTTCTTAGACTTGGCCGCAGTGAATTCCAAGTTGAACTCTTGGAGGATTACAATCCATTTCGAGTATTTGCCCCCTAGCAACTGACGCAACAAAATGTAGGTCATGGGGTTGCAGTCAGAGATCACGGTCGTTGTGCGTAACAGGATATAATGCCGGAATCGTTGGACGGCACAGACAGCTACCAATGCCAACTTCTCGACATGTGCGTAGCGAGTTTCCGTATCCAGAAGGTTGCGACTAAGATAATAGATAACGTGCTCGGTGCCGGCATCATCATCCTGCACTAGAACCATGCCGATGGTGGTGTCAGCGGCAGCTAAATAGAGAGTATAATCACGGTGATAGTTCGGAGGTCTTAAGAGTGGAGCTGAGACAAGAAGGTCTTTAAGGCGCTCGAAAGATTCTTGGGTGATAGCATCCCAACGAAAGGGTGTGTCTCGCTTTAATAACCGTGTGAAACCCTTAGCCACCTCGGCATAATTCAGAATGAATCGTCTAAGAAAATTAGCTTTACCCTGCAAGCTCTGCAATTGCTGTAAAGAGGCAGGGGGAGGAAGATTCAAAATGGCCTCGACTTTGAGGGGATCCAAACGGATGCCTTCCCGAGAGACGATGAACCTGAGTAGTCGGCTAGATTCTACGCAGAAGACACACTTATGCGGATTGAGTCGAATACGGTAGTGTCGACAGCAGAGAAAAATTTCGCGTAGATGAGATGGATGGTCTTGACGCTTAGCTGAATGAGGTGGGAGGTCATCCAGGTAAGGCTGTACGATGTGTCGAATATCATGAAAAGCATATGACATCGCACGCTGGAAAGTGGCACCGGAATTTTTGAGACCGAAAGGAAGCTTCTTATAAGCGAAGGTGCCCCAAGGACAAATGAAAGCTGTCTTATGCTGGTCTATGGGGGCTATGTTTATCTGGTTGTAACCAGAGAAGCCATCCATAAACGAATAAATCTCACTTCCTACGCAGTCATCGATAAGCTTATCAATGAAAGGCGTAGGAAAGTTATCTTTTGGACAGGCACGATTGATATCGCGGTAGTCAACACAGACCCGGATAGTGCCCTGTTTTTTATTTACAGGGACTATATTAGATACCCATTCTGTGAGGGGGATGGCATAGATGAAACCAGCTCGAAGAAGCTTTTCAACTTCGGCCTTGATGGCTGCAGCCTTTCGAGGGTGCACTCGACGTAAGCGCTGGCGAACAGGCTTAGCATCTGGATAAGTAGGTATTTCGTGCACCACAATACTAGGGTCAATGCCGGGCATTTCCTCGTAAGACCATGCGAAGACATCACGAAATTCACGAAATAAAGCAGTATAGAGTTGAACTTCCTCAGGAGTGCATGTGACTCCAATGAAAATATTCTCGACAATCCCTGGTTTGACAGAGATATCAATAGGCTGGGTCTGCGTGATGTTACCCATATTGCCCTCCGAAGACACTTGGTATAGCTGGACAGGTGTTTGGAGGGGCGGAGATGGGACACATGAAGCAAACTGCTCGAGACATGCGACCATTTCCGAATGTGGAGGGAGAAACGAAGAATGATGGTGGTGATCTAACCAAGGGAGCTCTTCGAGAGACATAGTCTCTATGATGGCCTCATCGGAGGGAAATGTTTCCTTCAGGGGATCCGAAGTGGCCTCATCACCCAGCCAAGGGAAATGATCATATGAATCAGGAACACTGCTTAAAAAAGCAGGTTCAGGAGGGGGAGCCGATGCAGCGACAATCTCGATGTAGTTCAGCTTGGCAGGACTCAACGGCATCATATCACCCCAAGAGTCTTCCTGATTCAAGGGAGGAAGGACCCATGGATCAGAACGAACTGAAATCATGTTAACAGGGGCGAGATTCGGAGGTGGGAGGGGAAAGACTCCCATTAAGGAGGGATCTTTGAACAGTCCGGCACCCACACTCACTAATGACTTGGAGGTATGCTCCACGAACGGCACATTTCCTTCAGAAGAAGAAGAAAAAAAGGACAGCTGGTCCACCGTGACGATTCTTCCTTGATGAGGGAAGTGAATGACACGGAACAAGGAGGAAGCCACGGCTTGCATGGTGTATGTCCAGCTTCGTCCAAGGAGGAGGTTGTAAGTGAGATTAGCGTCAACAAATTCCACCTCTACTTCTACGGTTTTCCCTTCTAAAGAGATAGGCAATCATGGGAGGATACCATATGGACGAGATTCTCTTCCATCGAAAGCTTCCAGGGTCGTAGGAGACTGGCTCAGAGCAGGAGAACCAATAGCCTTCCAGCAAGCAACTGACATGATGCAGGTTGAGGCACCCTCATCAATGACTGTACGATGAATCGTTTTGCCATTGATGAGGACCTGTATAAGGAAAGCCACCTGATGAGGCAGTCTCTGTGTGAAACCCTCGAGATCAAAAGAAATTAAATCTGAATCTGCCGGGTCTATGCCACCAATCGCTGATAGCAAGGACTTCCTCTGGGAGGGGCAGCTCTGGAGGACTTCTAACACAGACATAGCAGACGAAGCCTGAGCTAAGTCCTCGACAATGCTATAGTGCTGGGCAGCACGAGCATTGGGGTTATAAGATGACTTCCTGAGTACACCTTTGGGAGGGGGTCGGGGGATCGTCTCAGTGTTGGGCCGTTCGATGTGAAGGGGACCAGAACTGGACGGAGGAGCGCTGGAGGGAACCTCCGGCTCTTTCTCGGCTAGAGATGGATAATCTTTCGCTCGAGTTGAAACATGGATGGGAATCGTTCCAGCCATGAACACTTGAGAACCGAACGAGGAAGAGGATTGAGAGGGATCTGCCACCATTTGGGTCTGCTGGGAAGGGAAAGGCTCTTTTAGCACAGCAGGAGGCCCCGGAGCACCTTTCAAAAGTCGACTAACCTCAGACCGCCTTGGGAAATCCTTGGTGTAGTGATCCTCATCGCAGATGAGACAAGGATACTTAGGCTTTCGTTTAGCTCCTTCCTCGGAGGGAGGTTTAGGAGGGTCCTGCTTGGGCTGTCCAGATTTATCTTTAGCCTTCCCTTTCTTTTTCCCTTTTGAGGATTTGTCCGCCGCGATGGACTGAACGGCGCTTACCTCGGAGGTACTCCCAAAAATTGATTGGCCCTGAGAAGCATTTTCGTTAGAGGCGTTTTGTTTCTGCTTCCCAGGGTTTGCGGCCGATTTCTTTGATGACGAATTCACAGAACCAATGACTCCATCAACAGAAGGCTTTGGTGGAGCCTTGGGCTGTCCAGGCCTCGGGGCATCTGGCAAGTACTCATACAAAGTACCCGACTGAGAGTACACTAAGTCGAGGTACTGAGCTCGCGCGATTGCTTGCTCTTCAGTTACACATGCTCCCATTGCGATGTCTTTTGCAATCTTAGGGACAAAGGAAGTCGTGAACCAATCGGTCAGGAGTTGATCAGGAATCCAAAATTTGATCAAGCGACGACGCCTTCTCCATTCATGTATATGATCAGAGATGTGCGTAGCCGTATCCTGTTTGAGAGACGTGAGGAGGTGTGTCCCAGTCTCGTACCGAATGGGCAACTGAAAATGAGTCAAAAAGGCCATAGCCAAAGAGTTGAAATCTTGAAACATGCCGCGATTCAGCTCGATGTACCACTTAGCAGCTGAACCAGTGAGAGTTCTCTGAAAGAGGTGAAGCCGGATAGAATCATCAAGCCATGAGTTCAATGAACACCAAAGGTGATAAGTCATTACATGGGCCTGAGGGTCTTCACCAGCTTTGCCATCAAACTTTGGACAATCACCTGGTATTTTGGTTGGAACTGGTGGCCAATATGGATTATGCAAAATAGGATCATTTGTTAACTTGGACACATCAGGTAGTTCCAACGTCGCTAAGAATGGTAACTGAGGGTTGAAGGACATTTGTGGTTGCGGATTCGAGGCGACATTAGGGTTCCAACTAGATGGTGGTTGCCCCCATGAACTTTGTCCAGACGGACCTGGCCCAAAAGGGCCTGGCGCGTAAGAACTTTGTCCCGATGGACCTGGCCCAAAAGGACCTGGCGCATAGGGACCTTGTCCGTAGGGGTTCTGTCCATACGGATTCTGGCCATATGCGGACGGCTGTCCCTGTGTCTGCCCCCCAGCTCCCCATGTATTATCAACTTGCCCTACAGGTGCAACATATTGATAATTTTGGTAAGGAGTGACCTGTGGCTGTTGATAATTTTGATAAGGAGCAAATTGAGTTTGCCCCTGGGGTTGCTGGTAGCCATACGGTTGCTGGGCCCCATACTGAGCCTGATAGGGAGGCTGCATCTGGTAAGAAGGTTAAGGCTGTGGCCCACCTTGCATTTGATAACCCGTCTGAGTTTGAGGCCCAGAGTAATGTCCTTGAACCGGCTGGGGTTGAATCATCTGGCCCGAAGGTTGACTTGGTTGGATTTGAGATGGACCTGGCTGGCCAGCAGGATGAACTTGCTGGGTGCCAGGTTGTCCGTGGACCACCAAGGGTTGTCCTTGCGGAACGGATGACTGAGCCGGCTGAACAGCTTGTTGACCTTGAGGCTGGCCAGCTTGTCCAGATGGATGATTAGGGCGGACAACGGGTTGACCTTGCTGCATAGAAGGTTGGCCCGTCTGCCCCCCAGGGTGCATAGGCTGAGCAGAGGGCTGGCCTTGCTGTATAGCAGGTTTCCCCCCTTGGTGCAAAGGCTGAACAGTGGGTTGGCCTTGCTGTATAGTAGGCTGCCCCCCTTGCCCAGAAGGATGCATGGATTGAGCAGTGGGTTGACCCTGCTGAACGTAGGGTTGCCCCCCCTGCCCAAGAGGATATCCCTGCTGGACTGCTGGTTGATTTTGAGGAGTATAAACTTGTCCAGTTTGTCCAGATGGGTACCGCTGCTGGAAACCGGGTTGGCCTTGTTGAATGTAGAGCTGCCCTGGTTGTCCAGTTGGGTAACCTTGCTGGGTACCAGGTTGCCCTGGATATCCAGTAGGTTGACTCTGATATGAAAACGACGGACCTCCAACGGCCGAGGGTTGTCCCGGGTAGGGTTGTCCCTGCGGGCCCCCAGATTGTCCTGGGTAAGGCGGGCCATAAAGTGGTTACCCTTGAGGGGTTTGCACATAAGGCGGTTGGCCTTGATTGGGTGGTCCTTGGGGCTGTCCGGGAGGATTCCGGCGCCCGCGAAAAGTATGAGTAACGGGATCATACGTAACATCCAACGGTGCCAAGTTCTCCTCGAAAGGTTGACGAGGCAGGGATGAAACGTTTTCGAGGTACTGACCGTTAGCATCATAATAAAAGAGTGGACCTTGGTAATCTGGGTCCACAATGGGCTGCCCGTGGGCATCATACGACCCTGCTCCTGGAATACCACCAGAAGAGGGCTGAGCACTTTGTGCAGGATGAATGACTCCAGACGAAACCCCTGGCTGGCCCTGACTGTAAGAGGGACCAGCCCCAGGGTTTGTAGATGAGGATGCGGTCACAGCACTGACGACCGGAGTCGGGCGCGCTACACAAATGGTTGGATTGGTAGGAACTGAGGTAACAGGCGTATTAAGACCTGAAGTAACAGGGGTATTAAGAGGTCGCAAAATAAAGGGACCTGTGGTGGCAATAAGACTAGGATCCCATATAGTCGTAGAAGTAGTTCTAGCAGCTATCCTATCCCTCACTGACTGATATCGTGGAGGGAGTGGAGAGGTAGCTGGGATCAGATTTTCAATTTCTGTCACCACGGGTGTCTCACCTGTGCTGGAAGATGTCTCATCCATGGGGGAAGTAGACATCGGAGACGACATACCGAGAGGGGTACGAGGGGTATAATCGCTGTCAGGCTCCCAGATAGGATTCCAATCTTCTATGTAATCTTCGTCGCCCGGGGCACGTACGTTGATAGGCTGGATACTCGGAACAATGGGAAGAGTATCGCTTACAACTGGTACCTCTGGAGCAACAGAAGGTGGAGAACCTTGATCACTTGGACCGGGAGTCGACGGGTCAGCCAGGATGACAAGACCCCTTAGAAAACCTAAAGAAAACTAACGATAAAGACCCTACTCAAAACTAACGCACACAAAATCTAACCAGGTGATGTTATCGTGGCCGAATAAATTTTAAGACACAAGAACCAAACTTGACCTTTTCATGTTTCAAGAGTCGAGAAAAGGACGAAAAGATGACTCCAGTCTCCTTCGAATGTTTAATGAGCACGAAGTGACAAGACGCTCACAGGCACCTTTTCATTTAGGGAGTCCGAAAAGGATCAAAAGTGACTGCTCTGGAGACTCTAGGTATAGGGTTTACCAAGGGACCCATAAAACTGCTTATACACCTTAGCAATCGTATGAGAGCCAAGGACTTTCCGTACTGCAGTCAATCTTCCCGAATGCTTTGTTCGGTGCGTTACGGTTCACAAGGCGGCAGACTCAGCTTCCTATGGATAAAGGATAAAAGCCTAGTGGGGTCTCCCTATATACGCGACGGTACGTGGGAGCACAGTCCGTGTTAGACCACTATCGAGTCACAGAAGGAGGAATCACCCAACCGTAATGTGAAACAATAGTGACTATGTTTAAAGACGCCGGAACACGTCTCTAACCTAGACCTCTAGATGTTTGCGTTTAGTTCCAATGCGTTTTTAGATTCATTCGGTTCATTTTATGGTTGATCTTGAAATTAAGTTTCGATTTCAGGCCCTATCGTATGGTCTCTCACAATTTCCTAGATGCAAGCTATATGCCAAAGAATACCATTTTGTTCGATGAATTCTAACTATGAGAAGGTTAAGAGCTTTTCAATCAAACAAAATGAAATCAAACAATCAAACAACCTAATGCAGCTAATGACAAAGAAATGATATTTTTTCTTTTTTAAAGAACACAAATCACTAAGATGCTCTTCTTTTCATTAACTATTGAATGCAAAAGATTTTAGTTCGATTCTCTTTCAATGGCACTAATGCACTTTAAAACGAATTTTGAGAGACAAGAACACCAAGCAAATCACTTAATGAAAGCACACAAAGTTCCCAAAACATCCAAAAAGGATCTCCAAATCAAAAGGAAAAAACCAAGTTCCGCACGAGGTATGTGATCCAAGCTCGGCAAGAAAAACAAGGATTCAAACAAGGAGGAAGCGAAAAACCGCTCGGAAACACAACCAAAAATACTTCAACAATCACCGAACAAGTGTAAAAGGAAAATCTGAAGTTGGCTGGTCAAACAAGAGAACAAGATCCCTACGGAAGGCTTGACACACACACGACCACTAGATGCCCTAGGGCTAGAGTGCGAAATCAATGGACAAAAGCAAACACCCGGAGGATCAGAGTCCCAACCAGTCAATTAGAGATTGAACACAATCCAGCAACTGTAAAAGTGATGGCTGAAACACAAACCAAGCAGCGAAAGCAAAGAGGAAGGTATTTGCAAAACCAAAAAATGAGCCAAAAACGAAACCCTGTGGAACAAGACTTCGCAAACAAGTATTTCAGAGTTCAGGCAATGAAAAACAAGTCATAGACCAAGTGGAGAGAAGAGGGGAAAGCCAAAGCAGCAGTTTCAGGAGGCTAATTTGGACAAAAATGAATTCTACAGGATCAGCGCGGGTGGCCGTCAGCAACTCGGCGCTGACAAGAGAAGGCCTGTAGCAACTTTGCGTCGTCAGCGCGGAAGCACATGGATAAAGCGCGCTGTCTCAAAAACGAGGTCACCGCGACTGTTAGTCGTACAGGAGCGATGACAGGGAAAACAAAGAAGTAGGTATGCGACGTCAGCGCGTCTGTTTTGAATTAAACTGCGCTGAGGGTAAAAACCGAGTAGAATCAAAGCAAAAACTCCCAAACCAAAGGTAGAAACCTTTTAACAATTAAGACACTTCCCAGATGGACCCAGGAAGTCTACCAGCAGAGAAACAATCCCCAAATCTTGAAAAGAAAGAACAATCAAATTCAAACACAAGAATGGACACAAGAGACAAAAGGCTGAACTCCCCAGTGGAGTCGCCAAATTGTTGGAGAGGCAAATCCCCTCTACGGATAGAGGCGATCCCTACTAGCCCAGAATGGGTCTAGCAACAATCAGTCAATGCTACTATGCAAGTTCCTAATTGCAATTAAACAAGAGGTAAAGAGCACCTACTTGGATTCCAGCGCTGTTGTTTGATGAAGAGATGCCGCCTTCACTCCTTCACTCTGGCTGGTCACGATCTTCCGCGATCTCCGCGAATAGATACCTGCACACACGAAGAGAAAACAAACACAAGCGTGAAATCTAATAAAAGCAACTATACATCAGTCAGAAAGGATGTAATTCACATCAACCATTGCATAGACAAATGAGAATGGAACAATAGTAGTAGTCATCTATTATTAATCAAAATCAGAGAAGAGTACAACCAAATGTTCTGATGTCGGTATCCTTCTCAGGAGGGGGCCAGTCAGCAAGTGTCTCAAGCATTCACCTTTGGAAATGATTCTCCCAAGACAAGAAACTCTCTCTCTCACACAAGCAACACAACACAACCTTCCCTAAGCTATCATGCACTTCCACACTTATCACACCAACTACCTATAGTAGCAGCAATCTGAGCACTATAAGCTCTACACAATCCAAGCTATTCCAAAACTAGCTGCTCATGGTAATGGTGGAAGTTTATATAGGAGAAGGAGCCTCCTAAAAGGGTGGAAGGATGAGCTTATCTTCAAGGGAAGTAGTTGCAAAGGGTCGAACAGACATGCCATAGAAGGGAGTCGATACTCACAAGGCCAACAACCAAGCCTGGAGTTATCTGGAAGGCTGGCTGTTGGAACAAATTCGCCAAAACTGGATCAGCGCGGGTGCATAACTGGTCTGGCGCGCTGACGTCGCAAAGACATAATGGAAAGGGCCATGTCAGCGCGGGTAAATACAAACAGAGGCTGCGCTGGTCATGAAATTCGATCAGCGCGGAAAAGTCGTGTGCTTCCGCGCTGGCAGCGCACACGGTCTGTTATGAAGCACCAGTCATCACGGATATTTTAGAAACAGACGCGCTGATGAGGAAAACTTTGGAAAAGTGGGTTTTTGGCCAGTTCAGAAGGCATGAACTTGATTATTGTGAATTCCTGATACAGTAGGGTGACTGACAGGGAGACAGTGACAAATTACTGCGTAACCCCTGAACCAGACTGTGGGTTGCAGTAAAGCTAAGATTGCATTGCCTCGGTGGACCTAGGAATCCTTTCCAGTGAATGGAAGGATATACGTTATAGCCAAGAGGTTGATTTATCTCCATTGGGCCTAGTGATCCCAGGTTGGGATATGCAGTAAATCCTGGAGAGTGGGTCTTGGTTTAGGGCATAGTGATCAGGTGTGGATTGTGGTAAAGCCTAAGAGACTATGAGACAGGAAGATTCCTCATGGTGTCAATGGATAAATCCATTGGAATCCATGCTTGTTTGACCTAGTGATTAGGTGGAAATGATGGTAAAGTGTGTTATTACATGTTCATTATGTTGGTCTAGTGATCCGGGATGGACTATGGTAAAACTTGGTTTCTATTGATGAGGGTCAGGTGGTTTAGCCTCGGGATGCCCTGGTTGGTTCTTTTGGTTTGAGTCCCACATTCATGCCTGTAATATGGCATAGGGGTGAATGGATGAAGAGATATTTGGCTCAACCATTCTATGATCGGGTGGAATGTGGTAGTCCCATCCTGGGTTTGGATTTTGCATCATCAATATGAGTTTATTTCTCCTTGTATTTCTATGAGTATTATACTAGTTTATATGTGGATCATATGGTTTTGATTTCCTTGGTATTTCTATTTCCATTATGTTGGCTATGTATATGTTTTATGATAGTGGCTATGTATGGATCTCATCATGATTTTACTTATAAATGAATGAACAATGTATCTATGAACTAATAGATGATAATGCGACAAGTGATATAAGGGAACAATGATTCATAATGATTCTTAGATAAGGATGAAACTCCTATGATGAAATATATTGTTTACACTTGTAGATTACATATTAGTGATATGTTTGACGAAATTCCTGTTATGGATAGTAGGGGTTTGGTTAAGGGCTTGTTTGAGTATTCACATTTGCATCATTGTTTCCATGTTTTCTTTCTGTTATGAAGGTGTCATTCAATTCTGGGAAGGCATCTGGGCTCTAGGCCAGAAAAAGTGGCTCACATCCAAGGGATGTTAGCACAACACTAGGAAACATAGTCCCCAGATGCTAGCATGCCTTGGCATGAGAGAATCTAGAGCCTCCCCGACACTATCAGGTCCATACCATGGGAGTGTCCCGGAGTCAAGTGGTCTAAAACCTCAGTGGGACTTAGGGTCTAGCTACCAGAGTGGTTGGGATGGTTCTTGGGAGTCCTGTAGCTGATGTGGAAGGTCTTTATGTTGTGTTTCCATTGATTCCATTTCCATAAGGTCATATAGGAGGTTGAATCTAATCATACTAGCCTCTCGTCACATGTTTACCCCAGTTGACTGGTTACTTGGGTAGATGTGGGAGGAGGGTGTTACAATCAAATCTCCTTCTTCTCATGTGAGGTCTATAATTTGCAATGTGATTCTCCTCCATTGGTTAGACCTACAATATATTTCCTTATGGCCAAACATGTGACATGAGTAATAATAACCATAAAAACCATTATTATATCTAATGACCAATCTCCTTAGCTAGTGAAATTGCTGCAAGCTCTGCTGATTTGATATATAACTTCTACTCCCACAATTAGTAGCAACATGTCCAAACTTGTGATGACAATAGCATTGTATCTCAAGCATCAAAGGAATAAAGGACTTTGATTCCTTTGAAAGCTAATGGAGCTACCACGATCATCTCTAGGAGAAAAATGTCTTCTGAATGTAGGTGATACTTGAGATTTTCTTATCTGCTACTGGTTATGATTGTTCTTTTATTTTCTACTCATCTGTTGGACCTGCTTCTTATTTCCTTGGTTCTCACTTTTGTTTCTAGTATTATTTTCTATAGGTTTCTTGGGTTCTTCTTTGTTATTTTTTCCTACATCCAAACTATAACCTCCATTTTGAAATCCAATACCATATTTATCTGATGGTGATATTTGGATCTCACACAAATTATCCAAGCCTATGGTACTCTTCTCCATCTTCCATTTCTTTCTCAAGGAAACCACTTTAGCTTCTAATTTCTCAACCTCTTATACCTTCACTTGGTATTTCTTCCTCATACCTTCCTCAACGTTTTCTGATTCTGCCAACTTAATCTTTAAGATGACAATATCTTCCTTCAGCTTGGTCTCCTGATCATCATAGATCTACAATAGTTTTTCTTTATCCTTGGATGCAGCTGTTAGTCTATAAATATCAACTCTAAGACCCTTAATAACATTCTCATCTCTACTATGTGCTTCAACATGATCAAAATTTGAATCATCAAAATTATAGCTCAAAAGAAAATCATTAATGTTTCTACCTTTGGATTCATGATTTTCTAATCTCTATAAGAATGCGACACTTGTGGTTGGGCTTCCTGTTTTTGAAGGCCATTATTCTTATTCTTGTTTTCATTCTTCTTTTTGTTTCTCTTCTTCTCACTTTCATTATTGCTGTTGGTACCATCACCAAATATGAATTCTAGATTTTCCCACATTTCTTTGGCACGTTTCAAACCCACAAGTCCCTTCATATCATCATCATGAAGATTCTTGTAGACTATGCATATTACTTGTGCGTCTTGCTACAATACTTCATCTGCAATTGGATCCTTGCCACAACCTTCACATAATAATCTCCAAATGTTAGATCCATAAGATAATAATTGATATTTTACAATTTTTCTCCATACCTTGTAATTTGTAGCAGTAAGGACATCCATTCCTTGAGAAGTTTTTTCAAAAGAAAATTCATTTTTTCTCCAGCAAGCCCTAGATCTACTCTCTAGCTATCAAGTTGCAACCAAGAGCTCGACTCTGATACCAATTGTTGGAAAGCTCTGAGCACTACTTGGGGGGGGGGGGGTGAATCATTAGTGTGTCTTATTACAAAAAATTTCCTTTTATTTACTTTACTGAACCACAGACACTAATTAGCAACAACTCATTAAACATTTGTAGATCTATGCATAAATCATAAGAAGAAAATAAACCATATGAGCAACATAACCATGAATAAGAACACAAGAAAACATCAACACATGAGACACAATATATCTGGTGGAAAACCCTTCACTAAGAAAAAAACTACCCTTGTTGTTGTTGTGCTGCTTTGAATCTTCTATTAAGAAAAATGTGTCTTTTACATAAACAACTGATTCCCATCAGTCAGGAGACTCGACCTCATATACAATTAGTTGACTCTAGTCATCCTTTAGATTCAATTCCACTGATCATCTCAGAAGACTATGTTCTCCACGAATCTATGGACTACCATCCGCTGAAATTTAGTACGATCAATCGATCCTTGCCAAACTCCGATTAGATTATCCAACTACCATTGGATTGAGAAACAATTCCTTTCACTGAAACTTCACAATCACAATTCCACATCCATGAAGTATCTTTTCCTCTACTATATGTCAACCTCCTTTCATCTATTTTCAAACTAGATCCCAAGACTTTCTTCTCAACATGATTCAACTCTGCAATATGACCTCTAGTAGAAAGATATCATCATCAAATCAAATAGAAATACCACCAACATATGCTCTCCATTCAAGAAAAATAGTGGCCACATCAAATCTGAAATACCATCATAATCTCAAACCCTCACATTAGAATATAATGTTTCAGAATACAATCAACAATAAAAGACACTATGGCTATCTGCCAAATGCATCAGTATGTCCCGAAAAAACAAGTGTGAGAGTCACCTACAACAACTATACAGAAGCATACAAAACTCTCCAAAACAATCTCCATTATAATAACTTCAAATCTGATCTATTATCAAACATGCTTAAGTTCTACTCACTATGCAACCCTTAACACCCATAAACTAAAACAATTCTTCTCAGAAATAGGTGTGTAGCCTATTTCTTCAAAGTAGCCTTCACTCATTCACTCACACACTGAACCAACTAACAACCAACTCCTAAATTATGAATATGAAACATGTAGGGAGAAATTAAGCTTGGGGCTAGGATCAAGGGTGAAAAAACTGGACCAAATCAATCCACTAAGACCATTACTTGTGCACTAAATGAGTTCACATCATTGGTGGACCTTTACATATTATTTCTGGCCTTTACAACTTATTCTGGAAGCCTCTACAAATTTCCACTCTAATTTTCTTCCAATTTGCGCAGGGAATGCTCAGAAAATATTGTGAAAGTCCTTAGTCATGTGCATAACACTAGTTGCTCCCATATGCATGTCTTTCAATGACTCAGGCTTTTCAATCAATCCCACATGCTTGGCTCCATGCAATTGGGGAAAAGGATGGAGAAAGACATCAACGCTTCAACTTAGAACCTCTGCCACCTATTGGATTCTCTTCTCAAACATATTTACTAGCCTATAGACCTATGATATGGCCTCTGACACATCTACAAGTGGATGAAAAATGTTTTCCAAGTGTCACTACCAAATTAGCCTAGAAGGCCAAAAAACATGGTTGGAAAGAGTGCTAACAAGTCCTCCACTCTCCAATAGACATATGAACAAGCTACAACACCTATGACTAGACTTGTAACACCTCTACAACATCATCATCATCATGAGGCCAACATACTACAAAATTTAATCTCCATGAGTATAAGCATCAAGACCTAGATGAAGACCTAATTACCAACTCAACAAGTGTGGCAACCCACTAACATGGACAACACTAGCACATGAGAAACCATTAGCCACACGAATGCCATCATGGACCATCATCAAAATGGTGTACATTAGGAGTTGACATCGATGAGAACATAACCATAGCAATGCGAACTCAACTAGATGCAACCATGCCATGATGAAGGAGCCCAAACATCAACTAGTGTACAAGGGTTCACATCAATGCCAACATGAGCTAGCTATCATCATGAACCAATGCCAACATCACCTAGTTGAATCCATGCACATCATAATGCCAACAAAATAAACCTTAAAGGTAATGACAAGAAAATTATCATTCCTCTAGATACCAGTGAAGGGAACCCTAGGTTGAGGCTCGCGATGAAGAAAGAAAAACAAGTAGAGTCTACCAGATATTGCATGAAGATCATGATAATGTCAAACCAAATTATTTTCAAAAATTTTTGTCAATATCGCCACTATCCATAAGACATAACTCCATCTTAGAGTTGTACGAATGATAAGTTGAGAATTATGAATCTAAAGCTAAAGAATTATGGTCAATATAAGCCATTTTGATATCAAAGATTTGACTGTGCTATTCCATTAAATTAGTACCTATTTTAGAGGAAAACAATTGTCAAGGAAAGCCATCCCTTCTTTTGACAGACTTAAAACTTGACTCTAGCAACATTATTTGTTTCAAAGAAAGAGTGTCACAAAATAGCCATATCGAACAAGTAAAAAATACTATTGGTGAACAAGGAAGAATGCAAAGTTTAGTTCAAACTTTCACAGGTCAAGCAGTGATATGGTGGTACACCCATTCATCTTGTCTTCAAAAATGGGCAACCATAATGACATACTTCATCAAACATTTTTGAGGAAAAAATGTATCCATAAATGAAAATATACCCATTTTTAGTGTTGGACAAGACACTATTATCCACATTCAAAACTGAGTCTCAATGTAGAAGGATTGATTACGGAGATGAACAAGTTTGCTCGCATATATTTTCAAACACCTTAGATGAGTTACCAAATAAATGGTACAAAATATAAGAGGCATGAGTTCAATCGCTACAATGGAAAGAACCAAGAGAAAATTTAATTAAATATTTTGAGTGCAAACCAGAGGAACCAGAGTGAAACGATGTAGTTCAAAAAATCAAATAGTTCCTTAAAGAAAAATTAAGTGGCCATCATAAATCACCAGTCGATGCTTCATTGACCTGCAATTATGTGTCATGTACTTCAAATAAAAAAATGGCTAGTTGTATAGAAATGGAAGAAACACTTATCATCGATCAAAGATTTTTCTTAAATACAAATCATCTCAAGAATCACAAAAGAATAAAATCAATATACAAAGTCAATAAACAAGAAGTGAAGAAACTAGACAAATTGGACTTTCTTTCAGCTTATTAAGAAATAAAAGTCCTAGAAAAACAACTTTATGAATCAAAAGAAACTAACTTGATGGATGCGGAAATTAAAATATGTGAAGTTGATATATTGAACAATGACCAACCAAACAATACTTGACTTGGCGACTACTGATCAGACGACGAAATTGTGGAAATTTTTGACTCGCTTAAAGAGTATAAGGATGTATTCTCTTGTGATTAAAAATATCTAAAGGGACTAATAAATAAAACGAGGGAAATGAGAATTAATCTCATTCCAAGAGAAAAGAAAATAAAGAAGAGACCAGATAAGCTTTCTCACAAGTATTAACCTAGCATTACGAAAGAAATAGAGGGAATGCTTGCCACTGGAATCATCTACCCCATAGAAAAATCAGAGTGAGAAAGGCTCATGGAAGTCTAGCCTAAAATGCATGACAAAATCAGATTTTGTGTTTGTTTCATTTAGTGAAGTCGGGCATGAATGTTACTCATTCACATATGGTTTCTCAGGGTACAACCAAGTACCCATTGTGGAAGAAGAAAAAGAATAAATGAAATTTGTTACTAAATTTGGTTCTTTTCCTATAGGGTAATTCCTTTCATATTGAAAAATGCACTGATAATCTTCTCAAGAATTATCATCAAGGCTTTTCAAGAATACATTTATAAAATGATGATAGTCTATTTTGATGATTGGATGATCTTCACACTACTAAAAGATCACATACGATGATTAAGACTAATTCTTGAAAGATGTCGATATATACATTTATCACTAAATATTAAAAAGTTGATTGTTTCTACACCAATCAGAATATTGTTGGGGCATCAGGTCCCGAAGGATGGGATTAAATTAGATATGGCAAAGATTAAGGTAATCATAGATTTAAACCCACCCATCAACCAAAAACAAATCAAAATATTTTTAGGACACACAAGTTATTATAAGTGATTCATTAGGAATTACTCTAACATTACATTCCTGGTCGATGAACTTTTAAAGAAATATGTTCCATTTATTTGGTCTAACAAGTGTGATGATTCATTTTAACTATTAAGAAAGAAATTAGTCGAAGCACCAATCCTTAAGTTTCCTAATTGGTCAAAACCATTCCATGTACATGTTGACGCATTTAATGTGGTAGTCAGAGAATTTCTAACATAACCCAATGATGAATCAACAGACCATCCACATACCTATGCTAGTCAAAAAATCAATAAAGTCAAAAGAAACTATTCGATGACTAAGAAAGAAGCCTTAGAAATGATTTTTTCCTTATATACATTTCAACATTATCTCTTCACAAACCCTTTCATATTTTACATATACCATCAAGCATTAAAATATTTTGTAAACAAACCAGTTCATCAAGAAAAAAATTATTGGTGGTTATTACTATTTCAAGAGTTCAAATTTCAAGTCATCGTTAAACCATGAAAAATAAATATAGGTCCTGAGCTCTTATCCCAATAAGAATTAAAAGAAGAACTGATCAATAATGATGATTACCTTCTAGATGCACATTTATTCAAATTTGAAGCAGTCCCTTTGGAGCTTTTTGAAATTGTAGAATCTTTGTATACTAGGAAGGCACCTGAAGGACTTCCTGAAAAGAAGAAAAGGACACTTGCAATCAAAGAAGTACCATTTTCATTGTTAAATGGACAATTATATAAGCTTATAATCGATGAAATACTTCCAAGATGTGTCTTATAACATGAAAGAAAAGGAATTGTCGATGAAGCACACAAAGGGGAAGTTGAAGGTCATTTTCATGGAGAAATGACTACACAAAAGATATTACAAGAAATATTATGGTGGTTGATGTTATTTCATGACTGCCGACAACATGTGAAGAAATATGACATATTCGAAAGACTTGGACGACCATTAAAAAAGAATCAAATTCCACTATATTCAATTGTTCCATCACTACCTTTTGAAATGTAGGTGATCGACTTCATCGACCCATTTCCTAAACAATCCAAATGAATAGGAGAAAAGTGTAATATAACAACAATTGAATACTCAATAAAATGGGTAGAACTAGAGCCAGTCAATTCATGTACTAAATAAGTAGTAGTGAATTTCATAAATGAAAATATAATAATACGATTTCGATTCCCCATGATTCTTATCAATGACAGAAGGATGCATTTTCTTAATGGTTCAATTCAAGTATTAACGAAGAACTCTATTATCAAACACCAAAATACCATCGCGTATCACCCACAAGCAAATGGTGTTGTTCAATCCTTCAATAAAACTCTACATAAAATACTAAAAAATATATGCAATATAAACAAAAATGATTGGGATGACAAGGTTCCAACCATTTTCTAGCCATATCGCACAAAATACAAGTAGCCAACAAGATCGACACATTCAAACATGTTTATGGTCAGGAAGAAGTTGTACCATTTCATTATTTGACAAATGCACCGAGTGTATTGTCTATACTATAATATAATACATAACTACTAACAAAACAACTTTGAAAATTGCATCAACTAGAGGAAGATTGAGTCTATTCTCTGTATCATCAACAAATTAGTAAAGAACAACAAAAGGCATGGCATGATAGGAACTTGCAAGCTAAGTATTTTTAACTCATTAACTTCGTCTTATTGTATGATAGTCAAGTAAAAGGAAAACCAAAGAAACTTGAAATTGCACGGTTAGAACCCTTTGTCATAAAGTATATTCACCCTTCTAGAGTTTTTCAATTGAAAACACTACAAGGACACCTTTTGAAGTCACTTGTTAATGGTGCTCACCTTAAAATATATTTTTCTTAATAACACTTATCATAGGTTAACCCTAGGACCAATTAGTGATAGGTTAACTGATTGCTGGTAAAAGTTTTAAATTAAATTTTTAAAATTTTAAAATTATGAAATCTTCTTTCTTTGTTAAATTCAAATTAGTAAGTTATTTAAAAAATTACTTATAAATTAGCGAAAAAAATAAACGACATAACAATCAAAGAAACAATAAAAGCAAAAATAATGAATTAAGTAGGAAGACTCAATAATGATATGGAACTAGAGCTCGACCTCTTCAACCTTCTAAGAGAAAAGAAAAGTATGGATTAACATCAAGTTAGTGACAAATGATGGATGAAGTGCAAAGAAAGAATTTGAATTGAATCAAGAAAGAACTCTCTGATGGAACAAGGCCATAAAGCACGATTCGACAAAATAAAGACTCAAGTTAAGAGCTTTGGCCATCCATCAAAAGGTAGTTCTGGAAAACCAGTTGCTAATAAATGTCCAAGATTTGACTTTGACAGTTTATCACATAAAAGACAAAAAGTTAGATTTAAAAATTAGAGTAATCAAGTATGCCTCTCTTATCCTAATATGTCACAAACTTCACACATATCATAACTATCAAATGTATAGCAGAAATTATTCCAAACCACTCCACAATTATTTACCAACCCATGAAGAAAGTGGTGAGCAAATGGCATGCACACGTCGAGTGATGTTCGAGGAGAAGATCCCAAATTGATGAGACAGTTCAAGGGGGATCAACCGAGAGGAAATGATGGTGCAATTAATGTCACTTTGACAAAAATCAATGAATTCTTGGGCGTAACAAAAATATTTCTAGAAATACCATTCAACACTCCCTCTGACCTTTATGATATTCCAAATATCGCAAGTCTTGTAATTTATGATTTTGAGCTCCTAAACTTCCTTCAAATGAAATAATTTCGAAACAATTTCACAATGGAAAAGCATTAAATCCATTATGAAGAGGATGTAATTACAGTTGAGCCATGGACCAAGGCAAGGTTTGATCTTGTTGGAAAAATGGAGTTATTAATTCACATGCACAATATCTTGGAAGCAACAGCCAATGAAGCTTGTTGGGAAAAACATTTCAAATCCTTCCTCAGATGGTCTAAACTAGACGATCGGTGGAATTGTGAGTCAAAAGTGTTGCACAAAGCAAGAATTCATGATATTCTCGGTGCTCCATTAGTGGTGTACTTGCAAGGGATGAAGGAGGAGGCTACTAAATAATTAGTCAACAAATATCATAGTGACAAGCTTTGGCTTGCACAACCCCAATCCATCTTCGAAACCAATACTTATATGATCATAGGGTTACCATATGAGGGTGACAAAGTGTTGAACATGGTTAATGCTAATATGTGGCTCACAAAGTTTACTAGTGGAGCATCAGGGAGGAATTCACGAGGATCAATCATCAGATAGGTCAAGGACCCGTTGGTCAGATGGGAATGCACATTAGTTTCATTATGTCTCACAACTGTTGGTCGAGAATTGGATGTAAAGTTTACTATGCTCGAAGCCTTTGGAAAAAATATCAAAATCTAATAAATAATACAACTAGGTGGAGCATGTAGCCGACCTCATCAAAGACAATTTCCAGGATTTTCAAAGCTCAAGTAAGACCATTTACTTCCTCTATTTTTTAATTTTGTTAGCCATGAAGTCTAGCCCACCAATTGGGGAGGAAAAATTCATAAATAAGGATATACCTCTTATGAACAATTTTAGGATTTTTTGCACAATTGATTAGGAAAACATTAGTTCCTAGGCCCTAATGAACTCTTTGGAAATTGGTTTTTAAATATTACAAAAATCTCCAATAAATGGAAAGTTTCTTGGCATGTCTATTGAGCCTTACATTATTTTTTCCATATTCAATTATATTTAGACCATACCAAAGTATGGTATACTAATTCTGTAGAAGTCAACCCCCAATAAATGATGTACTAACCTTCTGTAGAATAAATATTTGATGAACACAGTGGATAGTCTACTGCCAATTATCTCATTCCCCCAGTAGTTTTTGACCCATCTCATTATATAATTACCCCTTTGGTTGATGTTGAAATAGAAGAAGAGGCATAAGCTGCTTTATATTTACAACCTTTCAAAATTGATTTGTCAGTCCATTTACCTGAAGCATCTCAAAAGTATTCCCAAAAGGAGTCCCATAACCTCAAGCTCACAACCATGTCTAAATCATCCCAATGGAAGAAGGTATTTAAAGAAATCCATTTCAAAGATCCTGAGTAGCAGAAACAACTATACGAAGCTATCCAACAAATGAAAACCAAGGAAAAAACTGTTAAGAAGATGAGAAAACCTAAATTTCCATCAATTCAATTAGAACTTAAGAATGTAATGAAAAACACCAAATGCATCTTTGCAGATAATATTCAACAAAAAATCGAGGTCTTTCACAAAAAACTAAAGCAGAGTCACGAGCAAAATAGCACTTCTTCTAGTAATCAGAATGAGAATTCTTCCAACGGGGAGAATGGAAACACTCAAAATGGTACTTAAAACCAAAAAAACCATGCTAGTCATACATAGACTAAAGATACACTACAATTGATCTAACCGATAATACTCCTATCAATTCTCTGACACACATTATAAATGGGAAGAATCAGTTAGAGCAGAATAAATCAGAGTAGGTTCGATCAGAGCATAATCAACCACAGAAAAATAATTTGGAGTAGAATCAATCAGAACATAACCATTCAGAGTAGAAAAAGTCAGACCAACATGATAATTTTGAATTAAACTTGCAAGACAATTTGTCTGAGTGCACTCACTCCAAAAAAACCATTAAAGATGGAAATCCAAAAATGAATGAGGTGTCGACTGACCAACACCAAGAAAGAATGGCTGAAGTACCAATTAGTAATCCACCAGTTGTGAATAATCCATCTGTGACCAACCCTTATTTGAATGACATGACTCCTACACAACTGACTTCAACTACTACGTGGGGAGCCAAGGATAAAAAGTAGCACACTGATATTTCAACCAAGTATGTTGACATTAAACTGGCCAGCAAAAAACAATTTTTTCAAGTTTCAGAATAGTCTGTTAAAGATTCTACAAAGAGGTTGCAAAAGTGGAAGAAGGAAACCAAAAATCTTCAAAGTCAACAAGACCTCGAAAGGGAGATGTGGCTAGCATGTTAGAACTAGGTGACAAAAAAACTTTAAATCCTCACTCCGACTAAGGTTGATGATCATCTCTGATCGTTATTTATGTAGCAATGAAATGAAAGACAATTTTAAAATGATACATAGAGATACAATGAAAACTGAACTTTAAATCGTTGATAAGAAAATACTAAAAAATGTTTACATGCATAGAGGAAATAAAATAGCCCAAGAAATGGTAGCTTATCTTTGAGAAGAGATGTGGAAAATACATGCCTTTTGAACTATGTTAAAATGAGGCTCCAATGCCTATTTATTATTGAGAAATAATGGAAAACTATAAACATCCAAAAACCTAACCCTAGGAGATGAAACACCAAAAGTATGTGGGCTCGGTTGGGGTAAATTGGTACATCGACTTTCAGGGGTCGTAACTTACGCATATGATCTTTATTTGACACATACGATACCTCGTTAGAAATATCTATCCAAGGAAAAAACATTTTGATTGCAAACCCTTTCCATAGGATATCGGCTTGCCCATTCTCCCCAAAAAATGCCATTTAGGGCCTCAAAATGGCTCATGGAGTTAAGACCCAAAAAACAATAAAAAATAGAAAATTATGTTATAGTTAAGGAAACTGAAAGAAACAATGGTGGGGGTCCAAGTGGAATAGGTGGGTGGCCACCAATATCCACCTAGATCAATGTTGTCACAAAACTACAGTTAGTGCAATAATTAATCGACCAAAAGGAACAACTCAGTGCATAGGTAGGAGACTTGCAAGCTCGACCTGAAGGCCCGACCTATAGTTGTTAGAAATTCGAAGTTTATAGAGATTTTACAGAAGGTTCATGACAAATTTGTAGCTGCCAAAAAAATTGGGAGCGCACACTTGTTAAGGTAGCTACCCTTATGACCGCATATAATAACTGGCCTACCTATACATTTAATAATTCTAAAATAAGAGCTCAATATATTCTCACTCGAGAATTGTCTGCAAGAGAAACTGCGTACTCCATAACACAACAAGAACTTAAAAACGCTCTAGAGTAGGAACAATAGATTTATGTGCAGTTGTTGTGACATGAGCACTAGTGGCTAAGGGAAGGAAACAGAGCACAACATGAATCTTGTAATGCATCTAAATATCTGTAGGGATTACTTAATCAAGTCTTGAGTATTGAGACAACCAAACCATTCATCCAAAGGCTAGCAGAAGACATGCCCTTGGAAGAAAAATTTTAGTACCTGTTGGACCTTAAAGAATATTTTGATAAAGATAGATTAATAGAACATGAATGGTATATTTCCAATGTGAATATACATATATATTCTCCTAACATTTATCAGACTACATATCCAAACATGCCTCTGCCACCAACCTATTATTCATCACTGCAACCACCACAACCTACCTACCATTTCTTTGCACCAAGTGTTTCGACATATGTTGCAACATCAGAACAATACTCTCATGAAGTTGAAGTTGAACAGGAAGTCAATCAAGCGAAAGATCCAGTCCAAGAGGTTATGACCATGGCCACAAAAGAACTTGTTGAAGAAATTCCAGCTGTCTTGCCTTAATTTACTCTTATTTCTAATTTGTTTCGTATTAAGAATATTTCTAAATATCCCGTGACATATATTGTAAGGATCCAACTCTAACCCCCTTATTTATGTAATAGGGTCAAGTCATAGTTATAGTTAAGTAAAGAGTCAAAAAAGCCCATATTATTAATTGTAAGTGGTTGACCCGCATTTAAAGAAGGGACCACAATTAGTTGCAAATGGGCCAGGGTATTAGATAGATGGTATTAATAAGAACCATGGTACTGACCCATGGTATTGCAAGTATGAATCCTATATAAAGGATCGAGAGTTCCCTTGAGGAGCGTCGTGTCTTATTTTGTAATTGAGCCCAGCTCTATTGGAGGTTGCCCCCTCGAAGAGGCAGGTGAACATTGCTTTCCTTTCTGAATAATAAAATACATGCTGTTATTTCTTATTTTTTTGTGTTCTGGGTATATTTCTTCACATATTTAGTATTCTGGTATCTTCTCATAGGTCAAGAGCATAACAAGTGGTATCAGAGCACTTTCCACGACTGGTGGAATCTCCATTTTTAGCAGATTTTTTCTTGGCTAGAGACGTGTTCCAGCGTCTTTAAACCACAGGATCTGTCGTTGAGTGCATACACCTGCGAATTTGGGGAGGCATGTGTTGGAAATAATACTGAGAGGGGGGGTGAATCAGTATTATCAAATCAATAAAACTTTTTCATTTCCATACTTAGATACATATACGCTACTTCAATTAAGGGAACCCGCATGTATACACAACTGTGTCTAATGCAACTAGTGTATATCCAGAATACTTATGATTCAGTTAATCCATTAAAGGTTGATATTTAGTTAGTGCATCAGAACTTCATTAACCATATGTACAGTAACCAGGTGCAGTAAAACAGAACAGATCATCACACACAAGAAGCACACATGAACACCATGATATAAGGTGGAAACCCAATGTGGGTGAAAACCACCTGCTGCAAGTCGTCTCTATCTTCTTTTAATAAGAAACTTCATTTTACAATAGTTCTATACTAGTGCAGTCTTATACCAATATGCAGGCTTCTACCTGCAGAGGGCTACAACCCTCTCTCGTTTTCTAGACTCTCCTGGATGGGAGCTACAACCCCCTTAGCTCTTGTACTAGCTGATCCATTTACTAGTACGTAGGTGCTTGCCTACTGAAAGCTCCAATCTTCACTTGTTCTCTAGCTGCTACTGGAAGAGAGCTACTACCCCCTTTGCTCTTGTACTAGCTGATGTACTAGTATGTAGGCGCCAGCCTACAATCTCCGTTCACCCTCCAGGGACCACATTTCATACATTTTCAGACTGGATACTCCTAAAGCACAACACTATAATCTAAAGGCCATGTTTCATCAAATTTTCATATTGGACCCATAAATATCATTGAAGCACAAAACAGTCACTACTAGCATCATCAATTTCTGAATCACTTAAACATTGAAACCCTGTCAACAACATAGTCGCCAGAACACAAAGTAGAACACTGAACCCTGCAACAATATTCAGAACCAACTGTATCATCAAAATCATGCATCAGAGTGCATACGCTACTTGGAAGTGTTGAACCAGCGTGTATATGCAACTTCACCAAGGTGAACCAGCGTGTATATGCAACTTCACCAAGGTGAACCAGCGTATATGTCATCAATTGCTTACTTATAACTTGATGCACTTCCTGTCTTCAGACATGTCACACGGAATAAGTCGATCTTGCGGACAAAATAGACCTTCCTAGAATCTAAAGAAGACCTAATGACAAGCAAACCAACCAGACATTATCTTTCTCTAAATATGCTTTGATAAACAATAGCAAACAATTGTTTTTAGGGCCTACCTTAGGTCCAACGCTAGCTTGTGGATGCCCTCGCTCCTTCAATCAAAATGAGCTCCTTTTCGCGAATCTGCAAACAAAAACAAGACAAAGAAATTAAATAGCACCTAAAAAGCCAATTGCATAAAACATATTTAACATGAAAGTCAAGGAGTCCATGAAACAAATAACATAAGATACTTGTTGAGAAAAATGAGTTTGATTGTATTAATTCAAAAGAAGAAGAACCTTACAACCTTTGCCTTGACGCTGTACAAGCTCCTCCCAGGGTCCAGCAAGAAGTCTCCTCTACTTTGACAAGTTTCACTCACTCCCCAATGAAACCAAAAAGGTATGTGATCTCTCCTCTTTAGGCTTAACTAGGAAGTCTTGATTTCACCAGAATTTACCCTCAAAAATGTTCAGCTTCTAACCTCCCTAGCAACCAGCCCAATGCCTGTATTTATAGTGCAATGGAGGGAGGTTACTAGGTCCTCCTTCAAAGGGATAAAGCCCTCCTTCAAAGGGATAACTCCTCTCATCAAGGGATTAGCTCCTTCTCTTTTGGGATGCATGAACCACCTCAGAGTGAACAATCCACGTCAAAATTCCTTCTAGAAACCTCTAGAATTAACCGAAAGTGAGTTTTTAAAGATAAAACTTGCACCTTTTGACTTTCACAGGGGTCCGCACCTACACCGTTAGGGACAGAGCGGGCAGGTACACAGCTTTTGTACACAGAAGGTGCGGGACGACAGGTGACCATGAGAGAAAGTGCGGAACTAGAGTTACATTGATTTTTAATGTCTTTCTCTCATTTCCAAAGCTTGATTTGAAGAGCTAAGGTATGAGACTTGCTTAGGAGGACAGTACAAGTGATGATAGACCCATACTGACTACAAATAATCATGGTGATGATATTTTTGTGTAACAGATTGCCCCCTAAAGTGCGAAGTCTGTAGTAGATGAGGATTTCCTATCATTTAGGAAGAGTGAAGTACTTTATCATTTCGAGGATCATCTTTTGGAGAACCCGGTTGGAACCTGTAAAAACTTTCAATGCAAGATATATATATGATATCATATCATTGCTGAGGTAGGCATTCCCATACTCAGATAAAAACTGACTAGAAACTAACTACTGTTCTGATACAGGAATGATCTTGTAAAACATCACAAGTATAGAATCATGTGCACACAGTATGGGCACAACCATCTGTTTATGAATAGTCCATTATATAATGAATACAAAATTCCTCGCAGCCTGGATTGTGGAAACTAGATCCAGGGTCTTCATTTCTACTTCCTGAAACAGTACGATTCTATCCATGCAAATAAATGTGTTGATGTCGAACATGGTAGAAACCACTTGATTACCAGTCAATGATGTAAACTGTTAACAAGTGTGAGAGAAACCACCAGTGATGTCAATGGCTCTCAAAGTACCCAGTACAGTCCATGAGATGCGAATAAATGTGTTGATGTCGAGCATGTCACGGAATCCTTTGATCAAAATTCAATGATGTAAACTTTTGTCAAAGGCGAGAAACCTGCCATTGATGCATGCAAATCTCAAGGTACTGACGATTCCTAGATCATGTTTCTAGATAATGAGTTGATGTCGATAGAAAGCGATCCGTCATAGGCAAGCCCACAACACGAAATCATAGATCAAGTTGAAGAAATTTAGTTGCAAGAACTGACTCAGGGATGGTCAAGATGGATGAAAAATATTTTGCAGATGAATGGCTTATTGGCAGTGACCTCTTGAACACATAACGACACGACAGAGGGCTTGGTGACAATTGACCCAAAGTTGATACCCAGAAACCAGCTGAAGACTTTTAATGTGGTTTGATCAACTGTTAGGCAAAGGATTTCCCAACCCAGGTGAATAAAAGTGTCGTGTTCAAGAGTGGTTACAAAGTATGACAAACAGACTCATTTTTCTCTCTTTTCCCCCACCATTGCTGGCAAGTACCTCTTTATTTTTGACAAGCTTGAGGAGGATAACATTTTCTTGATTATAAGCTCATCCTTCGAATGAGTCCAACTTAGTTTAAATTCGAACCCTAAGAAGGAGTGGTTCGTTCCTGTTTGTTATTGAACAGGTCCTTTACTGTGAAATTTTAACGAGTCTAGTATAGGAGAAACTCGGCGTTTTTCAATTTTAGAGAGTCTGAAAAAACTTAAGAAGACTCCAGGGTTGACCTTTTTCGTAAATTTGTGTCTCCCAAGCCCGAAAAAGTATAAAATAATACTTGAGAGAACCGCTTGATCTTTTACGACCAAGGAGTACTTTTCGTTATTAGTGCCTTTGACCCGAAAAAGTAAAAAAGCGATCAATGACACATCGTTTTATAACCAATATCGAATTTGAAACGACAAAAATCTGGCAATCTTTTCATGTTTTTACGGTCGGAAAAGAGCTGTAAGTGGACCGTCTTTTAATTCTGTTTTAACGAGTTTAAAAGAAACACTCGGCAATCTTTTCATGTTTTAGGAGTCAGAAAAGAGCTTAAAGATGACTCTACATGTTTTTCTGTTGAAAATGATAGATTTCGCCTGAATAATCCTTTATTCTGCAAAAAAACACAAACATTACTCATACCTGTTTGAAATGGATAAAAACGTCGCAAAATACCTTTTCAAAGTGAAACATAAACAAATTTGTGATTTATTTACTCAAAAAACTTATAAAAAGGGCCTTTGTCAATTCATTTTTACCGTTTGAGTTTGGGTGAGAAAATAGTGCTTTTGCTCAGAAAACTTCCCGTGAAGATTGTGGAAAATTCGACCGTTGGAATCGAGCGCCGTCTTCTCCAGGTAATCCACATCATCCTACTCTTCATTTTTAATCGTCTAATTTTTTGTTTTAGTCTTTTATTTTCATATTTGGGAGGGTTTTTAGGCGCAAAACCCGCGCGCGGGGGCCCGCAGGTTTACCATTGTGGGCCTGCGGACCCCGACTTTTTCTCCATTCGGAAAAAGCTCGGGGTCCACACCTTCCGTGTAGACAAAGTGCGGTCCCACGCACTGTGTCTAACCCGGAAGGTGCGTACCCCGCCGCAAGGGTTTTGAACCCAAAAATTCTCAAAAATGGACCAATCAAAATATTTTCTAGCAATTTAATTAATCTTTATACTTGATGCATAGAGTACATCATGCTAGATTGGCGTGAACGAGAGCATGAGGACGTGGATGCTGCCGCATGGAATCATCAACCTTCACTTGATGCTTTGAGGGCGTGCGGACTGTACAAATTCTGGGCCATTCCTGGCATGAGGGCTCAGGTGGATTTCTTATAGTGGCTGGTCGACAGATGGAGCATACAGGACCAGTGTTTCTTCATTGGCGGTCACCAGCTCGAAAGCGAGCGGGCGGACATATATTTCTTGACTGGTTTGCCTAAGAGAGGCGAAGACATGACTCTGCACGGGACTAGGCCAGGTGGCCAGTCTGTCGATAGCCTCCGGCTAGAGTACTGCAACAGCCAGGCTAGAGACAAAGGGATAGACATAAAGATAATATCCCATCCTGAGCTCATGGTGATTGCATTTAATGTCACCAGACTTTGCGGAGCTGCCGCATTACATATTGCCACCAGATCCCAGATGCGTATGGCAGTTGATTGCTTTCGAGGCACCATCTTCAACTGGTGTGATGCCGTGTTGGCCAATGTGAAAGTCCAATTGACCCAGGCCAAGAACGGACGACTAAAGACCTTTGGTTATGGGGCTATGGTCATGAGATTTGGCCTGGAGAGGGTTCCTATGCTGATCCCATAGCACCTTACTGTTGGAGTTGGGCTTCCTTGGGAGCCCAAACTGATTCGATGGGTCGCAGTCATGGCCCGTCACCCGGATGAGAGGACAGAGGTTGCTCGCTTCAAACTCGAGTATTTCCAATGGCTAGAAAACCAGGTCTTTTCCATTCAGGACTTCCCTTACGCTGGGATAGATTTTCGTGGTGACCTAGACATGGTTCTTCCACGAGGAGAGCAGTGGGACAAGTCAGGTAAAATCCTTTTCAACAATTTTCCTATTTTTTTTTATTTTTTTATTTTTCCATCGTCTCAAAACTGATAGTAAAAAATTTTAAAATGCAGATGTGGGTCCACAGCGACTAGCCGCTCTCTGGCCTTTCGAGAGGAGGCAACCAGTTGCACCTGCGCCAGCCCCACAGGACGAGTCAGCAGAGGTTTTGGCCGAGTTGGAGGGTCATCTTGAGCGTTTGACAGGAGATATTCTAGAGACCACTATAGACGACATTCCTCGTCGACTTCAGCGCTCTGTGATTGGAGTCCCGGGACCTTTTAGGAGGTTCCTTTGCAAGGTGGCCCGTGCAGTGGTTTCTTATAGAGATCATCACCAGTGATAGGATGATTTCCTTTTGTGGGCACATGTGACATTTTGTGTTTTGTACTTATCATTTTTGCCGATCATAAGGTGTTTTTCAACCTATGATCGAAGACGATGTATTTTTTGACACACTCCTATATATATATATATATCACTATTACCGGCTTATCTTGTAAATCATGTTATGGAATGGTTTTAAATTTACATGTATGATTATTGCAAATGTCTATTTAACATTCGAGAGGAAATTGCATCTGCTAATGTATTTAAAGATCTTGGAATATGCTGATATTCAATGTAATCAAATTCACGTTCCAAGAGACGCACTCTCAAAAAAAATCTTAATAATACTGGATTTCTAATGGCATACACTCTATTAAGCTGTAATACAACGAGTTTAGAATCTAACCTCACTATCAAACTCCGAATCCAAAATGAAATAGATTCAGATAATAACTCAATCACTGCACTATATTCGGCAATGTTGTTCGTTGTTTGACCGAGGCTTACCCCATGCATAGATACTAACTCGTCAGAGGGCGAATAGATAACCGAAGCTGCGGAAGAGATGTTCCGTGTATGACGACAAGCACCATCAGCAAAACCAATGTATGTTTGGAGAGGCATCGACATCTGCAATATCAAGAGTAAAACCAAGATAAGTAGGAATAATGATGAAAAAACACTCTCTAAGCTAAGCACACTGTTTAAACTAAAACACACCAGCTAGAAAGAAAAACTATCCTAACTAAAAAATCTCCATACCCATTCTTTTAAGCATAATACCTCTTCAAGTAAAGACCATTTTTGGGTTTACCCAAAGAGTCCCCATCAAAGTCTACCAATTCATAAGCCCCTTTGGCTAGCTTTCGCTTGACAACATAGGGACCATGCCACATAGGAATGAATTTTTCGGCGCCTAATTTATCATTAGCTTGATCATAAACTAAGACCAGATCTCCTTCCGAAAAATTTCAAGGGGTCACATTTCGATCATACTGAGCTTTCATGCATTTTGCATGAGTCTCGATTGCCAATGCAGCATCACGTCGATTCTCATCTAATTGAGCCAAGTATAACAAATGCTTTTCCTCTTCGGAAGTGGCTGGAAGTAATTCGATGGCCATTTGCAGTGACGGGATTTCGCATTCAATGGGTAACACAGCTTCCAAACCATAGACTAGTTGGAAAGGAGTGAACCCTGTTGATGTTTTTACTGAAGTTCGGTACGCCCAAAGAGCTGAAAATAGCATGTTGTGCCAATTTGACCGATGAATCCCAATGATTCATCGAATCATGATAACTAAAACTTTGTTGATGGATTCAACCAGACCATTCGCTTGTGGATAATAAGGGGTTGAACTATCGTGACGTAAACCAAGTTGGCCTGTAAGTTCGGTCATCATAACGTTTCGAAAATGACGCCCATGATCAATGATTATCGCTTGCGGGACACCAAAACTAGTAATTATATGATTGAACATGAAAATTGCAGCTGTCTTTCCGTCTGCCTCGAATGTAGGCATCGCCTCGGCCCACTTAGTAAAATAATCTACCGCAAGGATGATATACGCATGCCCCCCGGCCGAGTGAGGGTTACATGTAATAAAATCGATACCCCATTTGGCAAAAGGACCAACGGCAATTATAGGGTGGAGAGGAGCAGGTGGAGCGCGCATCTTACGATAAAAAATCTGGCAGTTGTGGCATTTTCGGACCGCTGTAATACAATCTTTAAATAAAGACGGCCAGAAGTAGCCAGCGCGCAATATCTTTTGGGTTGTGGCATACCCAGACATATGACCGGCACACGCTCCAGAGTGACAGTCATTTAGAACCCTTTCAGCTTCTTCGTGAGTTAAGCAACGTCGAAAAATAGAATCCAAAAGAGTATCTCCAATAATTCTGAATTGTTTGGATTGGAATCGAATTTTCCGACGTTCTGACCTTGAAATTTCCTGCTGAAAGGATTGGGTCTGGAGATAAACGATGATATCCCCATACCACGGATCTAAAGTGCTGATTAGAAACAAGGATTCGTCTGCAATAGGCTCCTCCGCCACAGTTTCCGTGTCAGCACACGGGAAGTCACACATTAACTCCACAAAAACTAAAGATTTCTTAGACTTAGATTTTTCAAATTCCAAGTCGAACTCTTGCAGGATAACGATCCATTTAGAGTACTTGCCCCCTAGCAATTGCTTGGTCAAAATGTAGATCATAGGGTTGCAATCTGAAATTACCGTAGTTTTGCGTAGTAGAATGTAGTGACGGAAACGTTGGACAGCTTGAACGGCTGCCAATGCCAATTTCTCCACATGTGAGTATTTTAGCTCAGTTGGATTTAACGTGCGACTGAGGTAATATATCACATGTTCCATTGTGAATTCATCTTCCTAAACTAAGACCATTCCAATGGTGGAATGAGAGGCGGCGAGATACAAGAAGTAATCCTGGTTGTAATTGGGAGGATGCAACAATGGTGCATGGGTCAACGCGTGCTTGAGTGCATTAAAAGATTTCTGAGCTATCTCATCCCAATAGAATTGAGTGGTTTGCTTCAACAACCGGGTAAAACCCTTTGTAACCTCGGCGTAGTTAGGAATGAATCATCGTAAAAAGTTTGCTTTCCCTTGCAAACTTTGGAGTTGGCGAAGATTCGAAGGAGGAGGCAATTTGATGATAGCTTCGACCTTCGAGGGATCAACGCGAATGCCGGCTTTCGAAACTACAAATCCCAGCAATCGACCCATTTCTATACAGAAGACACATTTGTGTGGGTTCAACTGAATACGATAATGCCTACACCTCATAAAGATTGCTCATAAATGGACGAGGCGATCAGCTCGATGTAATGAATGAGCAGGAAAATCATCGAGATACGGTTGCACAATGTGCTTGATGTCATGAAACACATAAGACATCGCCCTTTGAAAAGTTGCTCCGGCATTCTTAAGCCCAAAAGGTAATTTTCAATAAGCAAAGGTCCCCCATGGACAAATGAAAGCCGTTTTTGGTTGATCGGTAGGTAGAATTTTGATTTGATTGTATCCGAAAAAACCGTCCATAAAGGAAAATATTTCGCTGCCGGCACAATCATCAATGATTTGATCGATATAGGGGGTTGGGTAATTTTCCTTTGGACAGGCTCGATTAATGTCCCTATAGTCGATGCATATTCTTATTGTTCCCTGTTTTTTGTTAATCGGAACAATATTCGATACCCAATCCGTTAACGGGATCGGATAAATGAAACCTGCTTTCAACAATTTTTCAACTTCTGCTTTAATTGTAGCAGCTTTTTGTGGGTGAATCTGATGCAAATGTTGCCGGATGGGTTTAGCATCCGGGTAAGTCTTGATCTCATGAACAACAATCATGGGATCAATTCCTGCATTTCCTCATAGGACCAGGCAAACACGTCGTGGAATTCTTGAAATAGGGCCTTATATAATTGAATTTCGTCATTTGTACACGAGGCACCTATATGAATGTTCTCAACAATTCCGGGCTTAACCGAAATGTCAATAGGAATAGTTCGAGAGATGTTTCCCAAATTTAACTCTGAATCAGGATGTTTCATTGGATTCTGAGGTTCCTTGACATATTCAGTTGTAAAAATTGATGAGAAATCATTTTCAAAACGATCATCCTCAGGTAAAAACGAAGATCTGTGATGGATATCTTCCCATGGTAAATCATCTACACATAGGATTTCACGAATTTTCTCATCAGAGTGAACAAGTTCAGAAAATGTGGTTAAATCGAAGGTTGATGTGAAAATTGATTTCCTCACGGACCACATTCATTAAGTCATTTTCGGTTGAACACGGGTCAGCAAAAGACTGCACGGCTTCATAGGTAATTTTATATGGACTCAAAGGCATGGAATTGCCAAATGAGTCTATCTTAGATTCAAAAGGGATGATCCAAGGATCATCATAAACAATGGTGTTTGATGTAATCATATGAATGGTTGTGAATGAAGATGATGCATTGATTGGAGGAAAAGGAAAAGTTCCCAGTAAACCGACATCTTTAACTAGTCCTACTCCAACATCCTTATATGGGATAGTCGTTTTACCAACATGTATACTCTCCGAAGAGGCTGGGTCGGATGAAAAGTAAGCCAGTTGGTCTATTGTTACGATCTTTCCATTGTATGGAAATTTTATTACTCAAAAGGCCGATGAAACGACCGCTGTCATAGCGTAAGACCAACTTCGACCCAAGAGAAGGTTGTAATCTAGAGGGGCATCAACCACCTCTACATCTAGACTAACGGTTTTTCCTTCAACCCCTATAGGCAAATCCTATAAAATGCCAAAAGGATGAAACCCACGGCCATCAAAGGCCTTTAGAATCGTCGGGGATTGATTTAGTGAAGGAGAACCAAGCGATCTCCAACACTGTATCGACATAATACACGTTGAGGCTCCCTCATCAATTACAGTCCGATGAATAGGTCTGTTTTGGACTATCACTGGAATCTGGAAAGCCATTTGATGAGGCAAACGTGGTGTACTATTTTCTAGATTGAAAATTATTAGGTTCGGGTCCTGAACATCAATAGCTCCTATAGCCGACAAAAGTAATTTACGTTGTGCTGGGCATGATTGCAACACTTCCAAAGCCGACATTGCCGAGGGTGAAACAGCTAAATCCTCAACAATGTTATAATTCTGAGCCGCTCTCGCATGTGGATTGAAAGCTGAGTATACCCTTGGTGGGCGGTTTGATTACCAAGTCCGGATGAGGTTTCTTGATCTGTAGTGGATCAAAACCGGGAGCTGAGGTTGATGGATTAGAATGAGAAGATTATGCTTCTTTACCATCAACAGGACTCTTACTACCATAATCTTTCGATCGAGTCGCAATCCTAACATGGGACATCATCAGTATGGGTTCTTCATCGACACTCGAGGATGAACCTATCATCTTACTGTCTTGAGCCGGAAAAGGATCCTTCAAAACAACAGGAGTTTGGGAACCCTTGACAATTTTCGCACCCTCTGCATGATGAGGGCAGTCTCTTGTAAAATGTTCATCATCACAAATGAGATAAGGATAATGAGGTTTGCGCTTTTCGTCATTGGATTCCACCTTTTCAGGTTTCTCCTTTGAACTTTTGTCCATTTTATTCTTCTTCTTTCCTTTCTTCTTCCCACCGGATTTTGATTTGGCCGTAGATGATTCTACAACGTGAATATCGGCAGAAATCTTTGCAGAAGAATCTCCTGTTGGGGAATCAGGCAAGGTTATGATAGGGGAAGAATTCTTGGAAGACTTCTTCTTACTTTTAGTGTTAACCGAGCCAATCATACCATCGGCGGCATGAGATCCCAAAGGAGCTGCAGCGATTTGATTTTGTTTGGGAAGATCAGGGATTTTTTCGTGTAACGTACCCAACTGAGTATACACCAAGTCAAGGTACTGTGCTTGAGCAATGACTTGCTCCTCAGTAACCACTCCGGCTTTAGCAACATCTTCAATGATCTTTGGCAACAAAAATTTTACAAACCACTCAGCCAAGATCTAATCCAGAATAAATACCTTCACTAAACGACGTCGACGTCTCCACTCATGAATATGATCTGAAATGTACGTGGATGTCGATTGTTTTAGCGAAGTTAAAAATTCCGTGCCATTGTCATATCGGACTGACAACTGAAAATGAGTTAAAAATGAGGTAGCTAACTGACTAAAATTATAAAAAGTGCCTCGCGGTAACTCGATGTACCACTTGGATGCGACACCAATTAGAGTGCGTTGGAAAAGTCTAAGACGGATTGAATCATCTGTGATGGAGTTAGACGCACACCAGAGGTGGTAAGTCATCACATGGTTCGACGGGTCCTCTCCTGATTTACCTTCAAACTTGGGAATGTCACTAGGCAACTTATTCTGCATTGGCGGCCAAAATGGAAGATAATTAATGGGATCGTTCGTTAGGCGCAACAAGTCAGGCAAGTCCAAAGTTGCGATAAATGGTAACTGCCGATTAGGATCCCTAAAACTCTGGGTCATGAGACCAGCCCCAGGAGGCAGATATCCAGGATAACTAGGAATAGGAATCGCGTTCGGGATATTGTATCCTCCCGGAAAACCAGGATTAACCAGACCGTACTGGGGTTGTTGAGGTTGTTGATAAGTGTACCCAGGATACGGTTGATACTGATAAACTGGCTGCTGGACAGCAGGATCGAATTGGTACTGTCCCTAGTACAGTTGATAGGTGAATTGTGGTTGACTTGTGACAACCGTACTTAAACCAGGTTGTCCTACGGCATCTGAACCGAAGTTTGAATCGTAGATCCAGACAGTGGTAAAGATGTTTGAGGAGTAGATACAGGAACAGTAGAAACCAGAGCTATCGATACTCCAGAAGTAGGTGGGGTAGATTGAACAGATGTAGCGGCAGTTGTAGCAGTCGTTTGAGGCGGAGTACGAGGTGTACTGGGCCCTGGCTGAGAAACTACCGAAGGTACAGAAGTTTGAATGTTAGACTGGACTGGTTGTTGGGGTGTACCAAAAACTAGGGGTTGTCCAGTTTGAGATGACAACTGTACACTTGGCTGCAACACATGTTGGGTTTGCGATGGATCCCACACTATATTCATTCCGGGGTACTGACCCATAACTGGTTGAGAATACTGAGGACCATAACCGGGTTGAGGGTAGGATTGATAATTGAAAGGTACATTTCCCGTTCCTTGAACATACGTTTGACCTTGGGGTGGTTGGAAACCTTGGTTCGAGTATTGACCTTGGGGTTGATACCCTTGAGGCACATACTGATACTGGGGTTGACCTTGAGGTATAAATTGACACTGAGGTTGAACTTGGGGTACATATTGAGTCTCGGGTTGACCTTGAGGAATGTACTATCCCGTAGGTATGTACTGTCCTTGAGGTTGCCCTCTAGATGCAAATTGTGTACCTTGAGGTTTCCCCCCAGGCGTTAATTGGGGCTGCCCCCCAGGTGGTAACTGGCCACCTTGAGGTTGAGGGTTGGGAATAGAACCTGACATCATAAGAATGTCTTCTACGCTCAACGACTTTGTACTATTGCTTCCAGTTAATAACCCTTGTTCAATGGGTTGAGGAGATGCTCCCAAAAAAGTACCAGAAAGAGACTGATACCCAGAGGGAACAGAAGGACCGTCGTACAAAAAGGATTCGGGTGATTGAGTAAACATGGATGACTGTCCTGCCATATCGACGGGAGTGTAAAAACCTTTAGGTGTTGGGTGATAAGGAGCACGAGGCGGTGAAAAACTTAACCCTGAGTTTTCTAAATAATTAGTCAAAGAAAGATACCAAGAACTACTCCTAGGTGGACTGTAAAAAATTGATTCACGCTCCCTTAGTTCAATAACAGGTTGATTTTCAGGGATAGGGATGCCTACTTCTTCTTCTTCCGGAGCAAGTTCTTCAATAGAAATAAGTCCAGAAGGAAGATCTTGAGTGATTACTCTTTCTACCCTAGGTGAACCAGGACCACTAAAAGTTGGAGAAACAAACCCCGATGTCGGAGTAGCAGCAAATTCACTTTCAGGCTCGGATATTTCGGGTTCTTCACCTATATCACTAGTAGATGAAAAGCTACCAGCGATTTCGGAGACAGACATTGACTGTGGATTATATTCTGCTACTGGCGTTTGAAAATCAGGATGTACTATCAAAGATGATTCTCCTTCTTTCGGTGACCCAACTCTTCTGTCTCTAGGAGTTACGAGGACTTTTAAGCCTTCAAGCTGGCATGGTACTTCCTCAGGAGGTTGGCCCCGAAGTTTACGGGACTTCCTCAGTAACTCAGCCACGTTTACAATCTCAGGAGACTGGCCTCGAAGTCTACGAGACTGTCTTGGTAATTCAGCCACAGTTAAAAACTTTTAACTACTTCACATGCAAACAAAGTAAAATCTCAATAAAAAGCACCTAAGGTCTCTAAAGAACCAAACAAATTTGAATCACACACTTAAAGAATCTAGGAGATCAAACACACACAAACAGTAACATTCCTGACCGAAAACACTAGTTGGTGATGAAATCCAACGTCGCAGAGTTTAGTACAGAAATGGCGGTTGGAACAGTTACCCCGACAACTTGCTTAATGAATAGACTGGCACAAGTTCCTCCACTTAACCGTCTCGAGTGAAGTGAACCCCCCAGAAAATCCAAGTGAGTCTAGCTGACGTCTGCTCCAGGTACAATGGGATCTTCCCACCACTGTCACCTCAGGAAGATTCCTAAAGAATATGGCCACTAAGGTTACCAACTGAGACAAATACACCTGGGGGAACAGTCTACGATCCGATACGCACGCAAGGGCAGAGTAGCAAGCTCAATCCCCTTGAAGGCTCATTGACATGATCCAAGGTTTACCAACAAGTGACCCCAGGCTCCTCGACAAGGGTTAATCCGTGGTTTACCGTTTTTAATACGTGAATATCTGGCATCATTCCCAATGAGGAAGGATTGATTCCCACACTGGTTCGGACACGATCTCGTGCTTCTCCTTTAAGAGGAGCATATAAGGATGTTGGAGTAGGACTAGTTAAAGATGCCGGTTTACTGGGAACTTTTCCTCCAGGTACAGTGGGATCTTCCCACCACTAAATCAATCCCCGATGATTCTAAAGGCCTTTGATGGCCGTGGGTTTCATCCTTTTGGCATTTTACAGGATTTGCCTATAGGGGTTGAAGGAAAAACCATTAGTCTAGATGTGGAGTTGGTTGATGCCCCTCTAGATTACAACCTTCTCTTGGGTCAAAGTTGGTCTTACGCTATGACAGTGGTCGTTTCATCAGTCTTTCAAGTAATAAAGTTTCCATACAATGGAAAGATCGTAACAATAGACCAGTTGGCTTACTTTTCATCCGACCCAGCCTCTTCGTAGAGTATACAACATGTTGGTAAAACGACTATCCCATATAAGGATGTTGGAGTAGGACTAGTTAAAGATGTCGGTTTACTGGGAACTTTTCCTCCAGGTACAGTGGGATCTTCCCACCACTGTCACCTCAGGAAGAGTCCTAAAGAATATGGCCACTAAGGTTACCAGCTGAGACAAATACACCTGGGGGAACAATCTACGATCCGATACGCACGCAAGGGCAGAGTAGCAAGCTCAATCCCCTTGAAGGCTCCTTGACATGATCCAAGGTTTACCAAAAAGTGACCCAAGGCTCCTCGACAATGGTTAATCTGAGGTTTACCGTTTTTAATACGTGAATATCTGGCGTCGTTCCCAATGAGGAAGGATTGATTCCCACACTGGTTCGAACACGATCTCGTGCTTCTCCTTTAAGAGGAGCTTTCCCAGAGCATAAATGCAACAATTGGATTTCTTCCCTACCACAAGATATAGCTACTTGTTTGTTTTTACTGTCTTAGAGAGTTAATTACTCTCCTACTCCAAGACACTAGCCTAAGCTAAGTTGGTGTATCAGAGCCCTAGAAATAAAAATGTTACTAGGTAAATTTTACTTTAAGCATTAATTTTAGTGGTTTTTGTTTAAGTCCAAAGGTGCGGAGATGAAACTCGTGGTATGAAGACTCGACTCAAAATCACTAAAAATGCACCTAAGATGATCTAAACAATCTTGTTCTCTTCGATGAATTTCTAAACTAAGAAAGAGTTTGAGAATGAAAAAACTTTCTAAACACAAATCTTTCTGAATTAAACAAATTAAAAGAAAAGCTTTTCCTTTCCAAAGCACTCAAAACGAGACAACTAATTATTTCACAAAATTTTCCCTTTTTCGTTTCAAAGCACTTAATCACTACAAAAAACAAACTATTTCCAAAAGAGATTTTTTATATATATATTTTTTTTTCAAAACACTCAAAACTAATGAAAATGATTAACTTTGAGATCTACAGACTATAAAAACCTATTTGAAGTCAAAGCCTACTAAAAGTCTTTTTTAAGGATGTTTTACTCAGCTAGATGCAAGCTAAGGACTAATTTATGCAGAATCATAAATCAGTCAAGAACAACCAATTTTTTTTCTTTTTGAAAATGAAAATCCAAACTTTCAAATACAAGATTTTCAAAGTTTTGAAATGAGAAAATACAAAGCGAATTCCTCAACAAGGGGAGATTTCATACATGGTCAGACTCATAAGAAGGCTGGTAGACACTAAGGTGATCTGAAGTCCCTACAGATTCTAAGCTCAGAGTCACTACATAACCAAAATGAAAAAACAAACCCAACAAGAAAAACTCCTAGGAATTTCACCTAAAACCCTAACACTAGTGAAATTAAACCAAGGAAAGTTTTTGACAGGGTACACGCAGGTCTGGGAAATGGCTAAAACCTATAAAGAAATTCTAAACTGATAAAAAAGAGAAAAAATTAAAATTTCTCAAAATTTTGACAGGGTACGCAGGTATCCTGTTTACATAGGTGCGTTCACGCTCTGTGCACAAAGAAAAAGCGCATACAGGTACGCACTGTGCTTAACTCAGAGGGTGCATACTTCTCCCAAAACTATGAAAAATAAAAACTAACTCAAAATTAACTAAATTCACCCAATCCCACAATCATCAAGTCAAAAAAAGAAACAAAAATATAGTTTCTTAGGTCAAAGTATAAACAAGGAAAACAATCAATTCCCCAGCGGAGTCGCCATTTTGTCACACGGAATAAGTTGATCTTGCGGACAAGATAGACCTTCCTAGAATCTAAACAAGACCTAATGACAAGCAAACCAACCAGACACTATCTTTCTCTAAATATGCTTTGATAAACAATAGCAAACAAGTGTTTTTAGGGCCTACCTTAGGTCCAACGCTAGCTTGTGGATGCCCTCGCTCCTTCAATCCAAATGAGCTCCTTTTCGCGAATTTGCAAACAAAAACAAGGCAAACAAATTAAGTAGCACCTGAAAAGCCAATTGCATAAAAAATATTTAACACGAAAGTCAAGGAGTCCATGAAACAAATAACATAAGATACTTGTTGAGAAAAATGAGTTTGATTGTAGTAATTCAAAAGAAGAAGAACCTTACAACCTTTGCCTTGACGCTGTACACGCTCCTCCCAGGGTCCAGCAAGAAGTCTCCTCTACTTTGACAAGTTTCACTCACTCCCCAATGAAACCAAAAAGGTATGTGATCTCTCCTCTTTAGGCTTAACTAGGAAGTCTTGATTTCACCAGCATTTACCCTAAAAAATGTTCAGCTTCTAACCTCCCTAGCAACCAGCCCAATGCCTGTATTTATAGTGAAATGGAGGGAGGTTACTAGGTCCTCCTTCAAAGGGATAAAGCCCTCCTTCAAAGGGATAGCTCCTCTCATCAAGGGATTAGCTCCTTCTCTTTTGGGATGCATGAACCACCTCAGAGCGAACAATCCACGTCAAAATTCCTTCTAGAAACCTCTAGAATTAACCCAAAGTGAGTTTTTAAAGATAAAACTTGCGCCTTTTGACTTTCACAGGGGTCAACACCTACACCATTAGGGACAGAGCGGGCAGGTACGTAGCTTTTGTACACAGAAGGTGCGGGACCGCAGGTGACCATGAGAGAAAGTGCGGAACCAAAGTTACATTGATTTTTAATGTCTTTCTCTCATTTTCAAAGCTTGATTTGAAGAGCTGAGGTCTAAGACTTGCTTAGGAGGACAGTACAAGTGATGATAGACCCATACTGACTACAAATAATCATGGTGACGATATTTTTGTGTAACAAGACATATCCATATTATTACATATACAAGGATAATATGTCTGTTATCACCCAGATCTAGTCCATCAAATCACATAAATATGAGTCATTATGATCCTGATCCAATATTAGTTCTCATCCATCAATACTGAAGCTAAAAAAAATCAACCAAACAAGATATGCAGAATACTGACACCATTAAACTGTCATCAGAACTCATCAACAACCAGAACCACCTATAACTTCAAACATCATAGCTCAAATGGTATACGCTACTACAATGAACCAAACCTGCGTACATACGCTCTCACACCAAAGCCAACCCGCGTACAGATCTATAAATATTCAATCATGACTTGCAACTATTTCAAACTTAAATTATACCCAGTTCAGATCATTACATGTGTCAGTATACAGATCTAGAATAAACATAATCAATCATATAGAGATAGTTCATTTCAAACCATTTGATCCCGATCTATCCTTAGATCTTGTTCTCCATCAACTGGTGAGATCCCTCCTTAGCTTAGATCAAGCAATGCATCATCAACCCATAACCTGCATACTGGATCTCATCATTCCTCAGATATTCAAGACTTTTTCAATACCCTTGTCTAATGATCTTCTTCTCCTTTTATAGTCTTAGGCCTTTCTCAATACCACAGTCCAAAACCATAATAACACAATACCACAGGCCCAATACTTTGGGATCAACCCTTCTGACGAGATACCATGGTCCAAACCATAGGTTCAAATACCAAGGACTAACTACCACGGACCAAAGGTAAGTTTTCAAACATATACGTGCTTTTCCTTGCGTGAAAGTGCGTGTATACGCATACGCGCCTTTGTAACATCTAACCCGCGTGTATACGCGGCTCGGTCACGATGAACCTGCGTATATATATTTTCTTCATTCTTTATAATCTGATCATCAACTCTTTGCTATTGACCTACTGCACTATTATCTGACATTTGTGTGAGTTGCCATCAAGGACAACACTTGTCTCATAATGCCAACAATCTCCCCCTTTGGACTTGATGGCAAAGCTAACTTGTCACACTTAGAACTATCATTTGATTCCTTTGAGCTGTCCTGCATCCCATGCATTCAGTCACATCTGATATCTCTTATGTGGATTCATCTAGTTATAAATAAGTGAGATGTTCTTCTATGAGTGGGTTGCCATCAAGTACAACACATGCATCATAATGCCAACAGCATGCATGTATGAAATGCAAAAGGTGGTCACGCTTGTTGGACTACCTTGTAACCCCTATGGGTACCCCTTAGAGTAGTAGCACATTAGATAGAACAACGCACGGACTGTCTTCCAAGTACCCTTTGGGTATATTGGAAGTCCCCTAGGTTCTCTTGAAACCTCGCCATAGATAAACCGTCGACCATCTTGCTGCTACAGTACATCGAGAACAGCACTCGGCAAGATTACTCATGCGTACAATAGGGTATTCGGGTTGTATGGCTAAGGGTATAGTTGATCCTCCCTGGTTAGTGCCCTGAAAGATTGGGTCGAGTACTAATGTCAAACCCTTATGTATATTGCGATCTGTAGCACCTAACACTCTTTGAGACCATAGTTCCCTTGTCTCTCTCTATATCACACATCATCTTTTCTAGTTTAGATCTTGTAGGTGGGGTTCTATTGTAGCCGCAACAATCAGTTCCGCCATTCATATCTCTCAGATCCACCATTCAGATCTATCAGATCCACCAATCATATCTATTAGATCGACCATTCAGATCTAGCAGTTTGGGTTCTGTAGAAATTGCAACAATCAGATCCACCATTCAGATCTAGCCCCTATACATGGGTGTGATTCTCGCAGGACATTGGGTAGAATTTACTTTTCTGGGAATCGGCTATTGCAGTATTCATAAGCGAGGAGTAAAACTCCTTTCGGAGTAAAAAAATGTTGGCATTATGGCACAGGTTTGGAGCTATGGCACAGGTGTTGTCCTTGATGGAAACTCTCGTTGGTGACAGATCTCAGTATAGGCTCAGAATGAAGGAAAAAGATATATACGTAGGTTCACCTAGACGAAGGTGTGTATACACGCGGGTTAGACGTTACAAAGGCACGTATGTGTATACACGCACTTTCACGCAAGGAAAAGCGCGTATATGTTGGAGAACTTACTTTTGGTAGTTAGTCCTTGGTATTTGAACCTATGGTTTTGGACCATGGCATCTCGTCAGAAGTGTTGATCCCAAGTATTGGGTCCATGGTATTGTTTTATTATGGTTTTGGACCATGGTATTGTGAAATGCCTAAGACTATAAAAGAGGAAGGAGATCATTTGGCAAAGGATCATCTGAATTAACTGAATATCTAATAAGTGCTAGATCTGAAATATTGGTGATTGGGGTTATGGTCCAGATCTGGATCTGAATGAAGGAGGAACCTTAGCGCAAAGAGAAGGATAAGTTCTATTGATGGGTCATAATCTTTAGGCTTGAATAATAATATCTTTGCATGATTTTGATATGTTATATGTGGCACATGCTTGATCTATAAATCTGATAATCTAGGTTAACTAGTGTCTGAATATTTGAAAGAGTGAATTATCTTTTATAGATCTGTATGCAAGTTCAGTGAAGTGAAGGCGCGTATACACGCTGGTTCAATGAATAAAAAAAGCGTATACGCAGGTTTCTCCAAACACAGAAGCGTATGCACACAGGTTTCAAGTTATTGAAGTAGCGTATATCTTTTGAGTTATGATCTAGCTGCTTCTGTTTATTGTTGAAGTGTTCTAGGTTTAGAATTTGGTGTCTGGTTACTGTTACTGTGTTTTGGGTACAGTTGTCAGAGAAGTATCTACTTGATTCAGTTCTAATTGGTGAAAATGAGATTGTTTGATGCAGAAATTCTTGATGATTGATTGATGTTCATGGATCCAGTCTGAAAATTTATGAAACGTGGTCCCTGGAAGAAAGAGAAGGTTGTAGCCTTCTGTAGGCTAGCACCTACGTACTAGTATCTTGGCTAGTGCAAGAGCTAAGGGGGTTGTAGCTCCCTTCCAAGAGAAGCTAGAGAACGAGAGAGGGTTGTAGCTCTATGCAGGTTGTAGCCTGCGTACTGGTAAAGGATTGCACCAGTATATTGTAGAAAGAAGTTTCTAATTGAAAGAAGATAGAGACGAATTGCAGCAGGTGGTTTTCACCCACATTGGGTTTCCACCTTATATCTTGTGTTCTTGTGTGTGTGATTGTCTTCAGATCTGTTTTACTGTTTCTGGTTACTGTTTATTTGATCCTAATACATAGATTAATGATCAACATCAGTAAGATAAATTAAATTATAAGTCTGCATTGCATGCGCGGGTTTCCTTCTCTATAGTTGCGTATATACGCGGTTTTATCTAAATGAAGTAGCGTATATGATCTGGGTTTGAAAAGGAAAATAAGTGACTTGATAATACTGATTCACCCCCCCTCTCAGTATTATTTCCAACAATTGGGATCAGAGCAGGTCCTTCTGAAGAAGCCTGATCACTTGAAGGAAGATCCATCATCATGAGCAACTACGAGAGAGAAGCATCAATCAGGCCACCAGTTTCTGGTGGGACCAACTTCGTCTATTGGAAGGTAAGAGTTACAACCTTTCTTCAATCTCTTGGTACTGAAGTCTGGGATATCATAGATATACAGGGTACACTTTTCCTTCAGCAACTCCTACAGATCCAGCTGGTAAGAAGCAATATGAAACAAATGCAAAGGCAATCAATACTCTATTAGGATGTCTATCACAATTAGAATTTGTCAAGGTTATGCAGTATAAATACGCAAAATAAATATGGGACAAGATTGTTCTGAGCTATGAAGGAGATTAATAGGTAAAACGAGCAAAACTTCAAACCCTCAGAATTTAGTATGAAAATATCAGAATGCACAATGATGAAAGTGTGGCTAACTATTTCCTTCGTGTAGATGAGATTGTTAATTGTATGAAAACTTCGGTGAAGAAATAAAAGAGGCTATTGTGGTTGAAAAGGTTCTAAGATCTTTGTCCCCTAGGTTTGAATCTAAAGTTTCTGCAATAGAAGAAAAAGAGAATCTACGAAAACTTACCATGTCACAACTGCACAGAATTCTGACTGCTTATGAAATGAGGAAAGGAGGACCATCAGACAGGAGAGAAGCTACCTTCAAGGCTTCAGGCAAAGGAGATTACTATGAGTCAGGGCACGTGTCAGAAGAAGAAGAAGAATCAGATTTTGTCAAGAACCTTCAATGGGGTGCTGGAAGATTCCGAGGTAAGTTACCTTTCAAATGCTTTGCTTGTGGAAGATTCGGTCACTATGCTACCAAATGTCCTCATAAGGATAAGATTGACAAGGGGAAGGAACCAGTTAGATGGAACAAGAAACAGAATAAGAAAAGCTATTACACTCATGAAGATAGTGATGGACTTTCAAATAGTGACGAAGATGAACAAGGTAACAAATATAAACTCTTAATGGCTTTTGAAGATGATGATTTCGTGGATGCTATAGATGAAGAAAGTCTTTATCAAGAGATTTCTAGACTCAAAATTTGTTTAGAAGAGAAGAATGTGATCATAGATACTCTACAATTCCAACTTGCTGAAAAGGAAAAAAAATCATGAAAAGTTAGAATGTGAAATTGTGGGACTAAGAAAAGAGATTGAGAAAACAAAAGCTCGTACTCTTAAATTTGTTAAAGGATCTGACACGTCGAATGAGATTATCAAAGTGCAGCACTCTCCACTAATCAAGACAGGTCTGGGATATAATGAAGAAACAACTCAAGCGCAGAAACCATCTACCTCCAAGAGTTATCTTGGCGCTGCAAGGAGAAGTGAACAAAGACCCAATGGAAGTCACTAGGTAAATCAGGGACATTTACCTCAGGAATGAATAAAGACTACCAGGTAAATCGAGGGAAATCTACTTTAAGGACAAATAGAAGCTACAACCAGCCACAGGTAAAACCTTCTCAATTTGCCTCAAGAATGGATGTCAATAGGAACTATAATCATTTGGCTGGTATATTTGATAATCACAAGAGGTTCTTCAATGGCCAATGTTTTTCATGTCATAAATTTGGTCACAAAGCAGCTCAATGTGTTTCCTATAAGACAATCATGACTAGAGAAGACTCCATCCAGGTACATTCAGAAGAATCATCCAGAATCTCAAATTTTGGGGTAGAAAGAGGCAGGTATACAAACAAGAAGAACAATTGCAGAAGCCTCAAGCTATTTGGCCTTTCTCTCCTCCACTAAACCACAAAATGTAAAAGAGGCATGCAAGGATGAATGCTGGGTCAAGGAAATGGATGAAAAACTTGAGTAGATCGAAAAGAATAACACTTGGGAATTGGTTCCTAGACCAAAATATAAGAATGTCATAGGGACAAAATGTATCCTCAAAAACAAGTTGAATGAAAATGGGGAAGTGATTAGAAACAAGGCCAGACTTGTCTGTAAAGGGTGTGCTCAACAAGAAGGAATAGACTTTGAAGAAACTTTTACTCCAGTTGCTAGACTTGAGGCCATCAGAATGTTCCTTGCTCTCTCTAGCTTTCAGAAGTTCAAAGTATTTCAAATGGACGTGAAATCAACCTTTCTGAATGGAGACTTAGAAGAAGAAGAAGTGTACATTGAGCAACCAGATGGTTTCATTCTTGGGAATGATCCAAATATTGTATGCAGAATAAAAAAGGCTCTCTATGGTCTTAAATAGGCTCCAAGGGCTTGGTACTACCGTTTGGACAAATATCTTCATCAACAAGGTTTTTCAAAAGGATCAGCAGATAGCAATATTTATATAAAAATTGAAAATGACAAATTGCTAATACTTGTTGTGTATGTAGATGATATTATCTTTGGCAGCAATGAAGAAGCTATGAGTCAAAGCTTTACCTTGGTGATGCGGAAAGAATTCGAAATGTCTTTGCTTGGAGAACTGACATATTTTCTTGGATTGCAAATTCAACAAAATGAAGGCGGTATCTTTTTGTCTCAAACCAAGTATCTCAAGTAGATCTTGAAGAAATATGGCATGGAAGATGCAAAACCAGTATGTACCTCTATGGTTACACGATGCAACGTCAGTACAAATGATGAATCGGTAGCAGTGCATCAACCAACCTATAGATCTATGATTGGAAGTCTACTTTATTTGACAGGTACCCGACCAGACATCATGCATGCAGTGGGAATAGTTGGAAGATTTCAGGAAAATCCAAAGGAAACTCATCTTCAGGCAGTGAATAGAATTTTCAAGTATCTTCAAGGAACTCAAAACTATGGCTTATGGTGTCGTAGAGATACAGATCTCACTCTTCATGCTTATACAGATGTAGATTGGGCTGGAAGCATGGATGACAGAAAGAGCACAAGTGGTGGTGCATTCTTTATGGGTTCCAGATTAGTATCTTGGTTCAGCAAGAAACAGAGTTCGATTGCTCTATCTACAGCTGAAGCAGAATATGTGGCTACCGCATCTTGTTGCACACAACTCCTTTGGATGATGCAAACTTTGAAGGATTTTCAAATCACTTGTACTCCACCTATCTCCATCTTATGTGATAATACAAGTGCTATCAGTATCTCAAAGAATCCTGTCATGCATTCAAAGACTAAGCACATACCGATCAAGTATCATTTTCTCCAGGAACAAGTGTTGGAACAAAAGGTCAAATTGGAGTATGTTCCCTCTAAGGAACAAGTTGCTGATATACTCACCAAACCACTGCCCAAGGAAACTTTTGAATACCTTAGATAGAAGCTGGGAGTAGTTGACGCATCATCTTGTTGTTAAAACTTGTCTGTTTTAGAGAAAAATGGGTGTACGCGAGTTGCCTGAGGAGGATCCGCGTACATACGCCGGTTTGTGCAGAGACAGTCGTGTATATGGAGGCTTGATGGATATCAGTAGGGACAGGCTTTGGTTGAAGATAGTCTGATATGGGTCCGACAGAGACCATCTGGCACAGGTTCAGGGGGAGCAGATAAACTTCGAATGATGCATTGTTGGCATTATCTTAGAAGATTTTGGTTCTAGCTCACAGCTGTTGTTGGGTTTTCAGGTGGAACAAATGCAGAGGGAGAACAGAAGGAAATCATGGTTTCTGACCTGAATGGTGATTGACAAATGCTGCTGATATCAGTTATTGTTGACTTTCATAAGTCTTGCGCTAGATATTTCATCTCTATGTCATGTATCTCTTTTATGGTGTCAAGGTCATGTAACGGCCTATTTTGGTTTCCCCACTATGTCTGGGATGAAGATGTAATGTACTTGGTTGTCATATGTAAATTTCTGATGTATCCCCATTTGGTTGGGTGATGGATGTATGTATTGAGTCTGTTTGTAGGAAGGTCTTTTATGATGTATAAGTCATGGTTCTTCTTAAAGAACATCTTTTTGCAGATCTTGCCTACAGTCAGGGGGAGCATGGTCACCACAGCAAGGTAGAGATTTCAACATGTACTCAGGGGGAGCACAACCCTTTGCCCTTGATGACAAAGGGGGAGAATGACTTTGGGGATCTTGGGGTTGCCATCAAGTCCAAAGGGGGAGATTGTTGGCATTATGGAACAGGTTTGGAGCTATGGTACAGATGTTGTCCTTGATGGCAACTCTCTTTGGTGACAGATCTCAGTGTAGGCTCAGAATGAAGGAAAAATATATATACGCAGGTTCACCTAGACGAAGGCATGTATACACGTGGGTTAGACGTTACAAAGGTGCGTATGCGTATACACGCACTTTCACACAAGGAAAAGCGCATATATGTTGGAGAACTTACTTTTGGTAGTTAGTCCTTGGTATTTGAACATATGCTTTTGGACCATGGTATCTCGTTAGAAGTGTTGATCCCAAGTATTGGGTCCATGGTGTTGTTTTATTATGGTTTTGGACCGTGGTATTGTGAAAGGTCTAAGACTATAAAAGAGGAAGGAGATCATTTGGCAAAGGATTATCTGAATTAATTGAATATCTAATAAGTGCTAGATCTGAAATATTGGTGATTGGGGTTATGCTGCAGATATGGATCTGAATGAAGGAGGAACCTTAGCGCAAAGAGAAGGATAAGTTCTATTGATGGGTCATAATCTTTAGGCTTGAATGATAATATCTTTGCATGATTTTGATCTGTTATATGTGGCGCATGCTTGATCTATAAATCTGATAATCTAGGATAATTAGTGTCTGAATATTTGAAAGAGTGAATTATATTTTATAGATCTGTACGCAGGTTCAGTGAAGCGAAGGCGCGTATACACGCTGGTTCAGTGAATAAAAATAACGTATACGTAGGTTTCTCCAAACACAGAAGCGTATGCACGCAGGTTTCAGGTTATTGAAGTAGTGTATACCTTTTGAGTTGTGATCTAGTTGCTTCTGTTTATTGTTGCAGTGTTCTGGGTTGAGAATTTGGTGTGTGGTTACTGTTACTGTGTTTTGGATACAGCTGTCAGAGAAATATCTACTTGATTCAGTTCTAATTGGTGAAAAGGAGATTGTTTGATGCAGAAATTCTTGATGATTGATTGATGTTCATGGATCCAGTCTGAAAATTTATGAAACGTGGTCCTTGGAAGAAAGAGAATGTTGTAGCCTTCTGTAGGCCAACACCTACGTACTAGTATCTTGCCTAGTGCAAGATCTAAGGGGGTTGTAGCTCCCTTCCAGGAGAAGCTGGAGAACGAGAAAGGGTTGTAGCTCTCTACAGGTTGCAGCCTACGTACTAGTAAAGGACTGCACCAGTACATTGTAGAAAGAAGTTTCTAATTGAAAGAAGATAGAGATGAATTGCAACAGGTGGTTTTCACCCACATTGGGTTTCCACCTTATATCTTGTGTTCTTGTGTGTGTGATTGTCTTCAGATCTATTTTACTGTTTCTGGTTACTATTTATTTGATCCTAATACACATATTAATGATCAACATCAGTAAGATAAAGTAAATTATAAGTCTGCATTGCATACGCGGGTTTCCTTCTCTGTAGTTGCGTATATACACGGTTTTATCTAACTGAAGTAGCATATATGATCTGGGTTTGAAAAAGAAAATAAGTGACTTGATAATACTAATTCACCCCCCTCTCAGTATTATTTCCAACAAAAAAAAGAAAAATAGAGAAAAAAAGTCTGAGACCCTCCCGGGACGCTTATAGGAGACTTAGCCCATAAGAATTAGGTCGACGGGCTGACCAAGGTGGTACCATTCACTTGTCAGCATCAAAATTTTGGGTGGTCCCAAATTTTATTTCATTTTTTTCATAGTAATGGCAAGTGCACCAAATCGATGCATGGTACAAACCAGAGCTCAAGCTATGGCCAATGAGAAGATTGACACACTTGAACAAAATTTGGACGCATTAACGAAGACAATCTAGACCTTAGCTGACATAATCACAAAGGGCAAGTTGGGGGAACAATTAGAGGAACATGCTTTTAATGAAAACATTGAGGGCAAGTCTAGCCATTCTCTTCATTTCTTTGGAAACTAGCAATAGTCCCAACTACGACCACCCAAGCTGGACATGTATAAATTTGATGGCTCTCATCTGGCCACATGGATAGCACAAATGGAGCAATATTTCACATTAAATCACATCAAAGATGATGCGACTCAGCTAAGTGTGGGTAGCATGTACTTGGACAATGAAAGATGGCAATGGTGGCAATGGAATCAACGTTGCTATGGAAGGCCTGTGACTTGGCAGGTATTCACAAAAGCCCTTTTGGATGGCTTTGACCATGAATCTAATTTTTTGGGTCGTCTTACTAAGCTTCGACAGACAAGAATAGTGCAAGAATATATTACAGCCTTTGAAGCCTTAGCCTTCCGTACAGGAGTTCTACGAGATGAGTTCTACTTGGAATGTTTTGTCAGTGGTCTCAAAGAAGCCATACAAGCCCACGTCCGACTGCAACACCCAATCTCATGGTTGGATGCTTGCAAGATAGCTCATGAAGTAGAATGTGCGTTAGTGGCCCAGTTGACTCATCCAAATTTCATATCCAAGGGTTTCCCCACCCAGGCTCCAAGCACTACCCAAACACTTAAGGTTCAAAAGGTGTCACCAGCGAAAATGGCAGAAAGAAGAAAGCAAGGATTGTGTTAATACTCTGATGAGAAATACTCCCCGGGGCATAAATGCAAAGAACCCAAATTCTTTCAAATTGATGCTACTGAGCACAGTTCATCAGAGGAAGCCCCACCATTTGAGGAACCAAAGGAGGAATATGAGGACAACCAACCAGACAATGTGCTCCCAGCTACACCTGACGAACTAGTTATCTCGCTTCATGCTTTGGCAGGGATTTCGTCTCCCAAACTCTCAAAATCAGAGGTTAAATTAAGCATCGCCCTGTAGTAGTCTTGATTGATAGTGGCAGTACACAAATTTATCCATCAAATAGTCACTGAAGCAGTGCATTGTTTTGTCAGAGCAGTCTCTAATTTCCAAGTCAAAATTGCTGATAGGGGTACAATGAAATGTGAAGGCCATTGTGAAAATGTCAAACTTCAAATGGGGGATTATCAGCTAAAGACCCACATGTTTTCCATACACATGGGTGGGTGTGACATTGTCTTGGGTTCTGAATGGCTCCGCACACTTGGCCCAATCACAATGGATTTCTAGGAGTTAAATATGAGCTTTAGTAGAACAACCACACACATACCCTCCACGGACTCTAGGCAAGTGATCCCTTTATCATCAACTTGCATAGGATGGAAAAATTATTAAAAAAGGGCCACCATGGATTTATAGCCCAATTTAATGCCATCCAGGCCTTCGAACCCACTTCTCTCCATATTCATCCTGAGATGCAATAGATCTTAAACAACCATATCCCAGTATTTGACAAGCCTCATGAGCTTCCACCCTCGAGAGGGGAACATGATCATAGCATTACTTTGGTCCCAAGGGCCCAACCACCAAATGTGTAGCCATATCGATATCCATTCACCCAAAAGAATGAAATTGAAAAAATCATCAAGGAACTCTTCGAAGCAGGCATCATTCATCCTAGCATTAGTCCTTATTCATTGCCTGTGGTCATGGTGCTCAAGAAAGATGGGGAATGGAATATGTGTCCAGACTTCAGGGCCCTCAACAAGCTGACGGTCAAAGACAAATTTCCCATCCCGGTTGTCGATGATTTGCTAGATTAACTAAATGGGGCTCAATTCTTTACTAAGCTTTACCTTCGCTCGGGCTACCACCAAATTCGCATGAAAGAAGTAGAGATTCCAAAGACTGCTTTCTGAACTCATGAAGGCCATTACAAATTCCTGGTCATGCCATTTGGTATTTGTAATGCCCCATCCACTTTTTAGAGCCTCATGAACCACCAACTCAAACCATATCTCAGAAAATTTGTCCTCATTTTCTTTGATGACATCCTCATCTACAGACGCACCTGGGCCACACATATTCAGCATGTAGATCTTCTCTTGCAACTGCTTCGAAAGCATAAATTATTTGTCAAGATGTCCAAGTGGTCTTTTTGCATGGAAGAAGTTGAGTATTTGGGCCACATTGTGGGGCGTGAAGGTGTCAGGGTGAACCCCAAAAAGATCCAGGCAATGTAGGATTGGCCTCAACCAAAGACCTTGAAGAGCTTGAGAGGATTTTTGGGTCTCACGGGCTACTATCACAAATTTGTCCGCAATTATGGTCGCATTGCTAGACCCCTCACTCACCTTCTCAAGAAAAACTCATTTCTCTGGAATGATGAAGCGCAACAAGCCTTTATATCTCTCAAACATGCCATGTGTTCCACTCCCGTATTAGCACTACCCGACTTCACCAAATCTTTTGTGATTGAATGTGATGCTTCAGGTATGGGTATTGGGGCGGTCTTAATGCACGAAGGTTGACCCTTGGCCTTCACTAGCCAACAACTAAGTGGAACAAATCTGGGACAATCTACCTATGAGAAGGAGATGATGGACATCTTACATGTAGTGGATACCTGGTGACCATACTTATTGGGGTATTATTTCCAAATCTGCACAGACCATCAAAGCCTTAAATATTTTTTGGAACAATGCCTATCCTCGCCACAACAAAATAAATGGCTCGCCAAAATGTTGGGATATGATTATGAGATAATTTACAAGAAAGGGCATGAAAATGTCATAGCAGATGCTTTATCACACCAATTTGAGGAGAAAATCACCATGCTCGTAATCTCCCTTCCCATTATAGAATGGATTGAAGAGGCTCGCAAGGAATGGTTTTCACATCCTTTGCTCTCCCAATTCATTAATAAATTGTAGGTGGATCCAAATTCCATAGCGGGCTACTCTTGGCAGGGTGATATTCTTCAATACAAGGACAGAGTTGTGGTATCACCAACATCCACCCTCAAAAGTCACATTTTGGCGGAGTTGCACTCATTTCCCACTGCAGGCCATTCAAGCTTTCATAAAACTTATGCTCGCACTCGACATTCATTCTTTTGGACAGGCATGAAAAAAGACATTCTTACTTTTGTAGCTAAGAGTGACGTATGTTAGTCCCACAAAGGAGAAATAGTCAAATCCCAGGCACATTACAGCCATTGCCCATCCCGACCTCAATCTGGATAGAGGTTTCTATGGACTTCATTACAGGTCTTCTGAAGTCAGGCAACAAGTCAGTCATCATGGTGGTTGTCGACAGACTTTCTAAGTATGCTCATTTTTGCACCCTACCCTACCCTTTTACACTAGCTTTGGTGGCTCAATCTTTCATGGACGAGATTACAAATTGCATGGCATGCCCACCTCCATTGTGTCTGACCTTGACCCGATCTTCACCAGTAACTTTTGGCAGGAACTCTTCAGGCTACAAGGTACCCAACTACAACTCAGTACTTCCTATCATCCCCAAACTGATGGTCAAACTAAAGCAGTTAACGAATGTCTGGAGACCTACCTTAGGTGTCTCAATTTAGAAAAGCAACATCTATGGGTACAGTGGTTACCTCTAGCCAAATGGTGGTACAACACTAACTATCATGCCACCACCAAAATGACCCCATATGAAGTAGTTTATGGTCAACTCCCCCCTTCTTATATCTAGGGATGCTCGAAGGTACAAGCAGTGGATCAACTCCTACAGAACCGCACAACCATGCTGGCCCACCTCAGAGAGAATCTCCATCAAGCTCAAAACTGCATGAAGCAACAGGTAGATCAACATCGTTCAGAACACAAATTTCAAGAAGGGGATAAGGTCTTTTTGAGGTTGCAACCATATAAGCAAACATCACTCAAAGACAAGGGTTGTTAGAAATTATCTCCAAAATTCTACAGACCGTATCAACTACTTCAGCGCATCGGAGAAGTAGCCTACAAGCTAGCTTTTCCACCCACTACAAAAATCCATCCAGTCTTCCATGTCTCATGCCTCAAGAAAGTGATCGGGAACCATTTCCGAATTCAAACCAGTCTACCGGAATTGGATGAAGAAGGTTCAATCTAGCTCCAACCTGAACAGGTTCTTGGAACGCGAGAACGACACCTATGCTGCTGCACGATCAAGGAAGTCCTCGTGAAGTGGAAAGACACCTCTCCAAAATATGTGACATGGGAACCAACCATTGTCCTTCAGCAATTTCCGTAGCTTCAGCCTTGAGGACAAGGCTATTTTTATGGGGGAGGGCATGTTAGGGTCCAACCCTAACCCCCTTATTTATGTAATAGGGTCGAGTCATAGTTATAGTTAAGTAAAGAGTCAATCAAACCCATATTAATAATTGTAAGTGGTTGACCCACATTTAAAGAAGGGACCACATTTAGTTGCAAATGGGCTATGGTATTAGATAGATGGTATTAATAAGAACCATGGTACTGACCCATGGTATTGCAAGTATGAATTGTATATAAAGGATCGAGACTCCCCTCGAGGAGCATCGTGTCTTATTTTGTAATTGAGCCCAGCTCTATTGGAGGTTGCCCCCTTGAAGAGCCAAGTGAACATTGTTTTCCTTTCTGAATAATGAAATACATGCTGTTATTTCTTATTGTTCTGTGTTCTGGGTATATTTCTTTGCATATTTGGTATTCTGGTATCTTCTCGCAGGTTTAGAGCATAACATATATTGTATAATTTTTACATTGTCGAATGTTTTTTCTTAGTCCTTTCATATCACTTAAAATCTCCTCTTCCTTGGGATGAAGAAGGCTTTGAGAGTGGGAAATATGTTGGCCGACTAGCCTGAGTTGAGTTGAAAAATACATATTGTAACAAAGTGCTAGGCTAATGTTAGATTAGCTATAACATTTGGTCAGACAGTTAGATTGTTATAACTATCCTAACAGTCTATATATATTTGTTTGTATACTAATGTATCAGTTCCAATTTGGTGAATAAGGAATATATCCATGTGTGTTTGTTGGTTCTCCATTACTGTATCTTTCTTAACTTTACTTATGCTTGTTATGTGATTGTTTGATGTTTGTCTACTAGTAACAATGCACTCTTTTTTCTAGATTACAACATGTATTGTCTACAAAGTCTCAGCCTTCATTAGAGGAAATTTTAGCCTAAAAGTGGCCTCCTAAGGAAAGGTAATAAAATAATAGTTATGAATTTTGGAGGGAAAAGAAGAAAACTACTTTTTTTAATTGTATTTTTGGCTTGTCTCCTTGTAGGTTTACTCAAATTTCAAGTGTAGATAATCATTGGATGCATAATTAAATTTCACATCCAATGAGTACCCATTATGCATGCTTTTGAGAAGACCCACATTGATAAAAATTGAATATACATTAAAAATACACGTTGAACACACGTTTTTAATGTATCTTCAATTTTTATCAATGTGGTTCTTCTCAAAAGTATGCGTAATGGGTGCTCATTGGATATGAAATTTAATTTTTCATCCAAGGAGTGTCTACACATGAAATTTGAGTCAACCTACAAGGTCTAGAAAATCCTGTACATTCACAAGCTCATGTAATCTACTAAAACAAGAGACAAGAATCTACTTCTCCTCTTTATAGAGGAAGCCCATAAACATTAAGAAAACAATAATCAATAGAGGAAGAGAATCAAAGGCACATAACACAATAAATATTCGGGGAAAGCCACAACTCAAAACCCCACTATCTGTTTTGTGTAATCTGGAAAATCAATTTGAAATTACAATGCTTGTTCTCTCTAGAACAATCCCAACACTTAGCAAATTCAATCTCCAACTCATCAGCAAGTTCAAGACCAAAGCTTAGCCTCTTCACAAGCTCTCCAAGTATCTATGCCAATGTGTAATGCCTATGAAGGATAACTTGTATTTAAAGGGAAATAAAGCCTCTAAAAATAACACAACCCCTCAAGGATTAGTTCCTGATTGCATGCACTGTCAGTGCAACTCAGAAAAATCTAAAACAAATAGTACATTGTCCCTACACTCTAGTCTCAACTGGGTGTTTCTCAGAATCAACATGCATGAGTTTTTGGTGGTGGAATCTTCAGTTAACTAGATTAGCACTAATTAGGTCACTAGTGTTCCAACTAACTATTTACTCACTATTAGTTCCTAAAAATGATTGGAACTAATTTAACTGGACTTAACTCAATAAACTGAGTTAACTAATTACAACTAATTCATAAGTCATCCTTAACTCCTATAAGTTAGGGAGAACATATACATGTCTTCTAAAACACTCCCAATTCAAATTTCCTAAATTAATTAAGTTAATTAAACTTAATTAATTATTTTCAAATTGCTATGAGAAAAGAATTCTATTTTAATTCACAGTTTAATTCAAGGAAAAATTAAACTGGAATTTCTTGTTGCCATTTCTCAACACTCCCTCTCAACAAGAAAGATATTATCCACTACCCCAATCTCGTCTCTGTGAAACTTGAATTTACATCTTGGTAATGCCTTTGTCAAGATGTCAACATCTTGCTTCTCCGTGGGAATGTAATCTAACAACATGATCCACCTCAGTACACAATATCTGAGATGATGATATCAGATATCTATATGCTTGGAACAATCATGAAAACTGAATTTTCAGAGAGTTTGATACAACTCTAATTATCACAATAAATCACTATCAGATCCATCTGCTGACCAAATAAACCAACCAAGATCTTCCTCATCTAGATAGCCTCACATGTTGTTTGACTTGTAGCCATGTACTCTGCCTCTGCCGAATTGAGTGCAACCAATCTCTGTTTCCTACTATACCAAGAAACTACAGCTAACCCAATACTAAAGATCCCTCCTAATGTGCTCTTCCTATCAGATGGACTCCCCGCCTAATCTATATTAGTGAAGCCTTGAAGCTTCACTCCCTATGTTTGTCTGTACCACAACCCAAACTGAGTAGTGCCTCTAAGGTATCTCAATACATGCTTTGCGGCCTTCCAATACAGCTTGGTAGGCCTAAGCATTGCTTGACTAAGCTAGTTAACTTCATAACACATATCTGGTAGTGTTTTCACCAAATACATGAGTGAACCCAGAAGCTGCCTATAAATATTTGCTTCCACTACTTCTCCTAAATTAGCATCCTCCTTCCTCTAGTTACCAGCTAGAGGAGTCTCCATGGGTTTACTGCTTTCCATGCAGAATCTCCTGAGTATCTCATTGGCATACTTTCCTTGAGAAGTAAGCAACTCCCCATATCCCTGCCATACCTCCATGCCAAGAAGGTAATACATGAGCCCCATATCTTTCATGTCAAACTCTCTTGCAAGGTCCTCCTTGCAATATTTGATGAGATTCTCATCACTTGTCAATTATGAGATCATCTACATAAAGTACAATGATCAAAAGCTTACCTTCCACCACTATGTTATATAGGTTCACATCCGCTTCACTCTTTGTGAAACCCAACCCAGTGAAGTAGCTATCTATCCTGGTGTACGAAGCATGGGGTGCTTGCTTCAGCCCATACAATGCTTTATTGAGTCAGCACACATGTTACTCACGGTCCAAGGTTTCAAAACCTTTGAGCTTATTTATGTATACCTCTTCCTCCATCATGCCATTGAGGAAGGAAGTCTTCACATCCATCTGATAGATACTCCAACCCATCTATGCAAATAATGCCAAAATAGATCTAATAGATGAGTACCTTGCAATAGGAGAAAAGGTCTCATCATAATCAGTCCCCTCTACCTGTGAAAAGACATAGGCCACAAATATGGCCTTATGCTCCTCCACACTACCATCTGTAGCTTGATTTACCTTGTAAATCCAATGGGAGATCACAAATGACTTGTCCTCCAGTCTTGGGACCATATCCCAAACGCTGTTTCAAACTATGGACTCATTCTCATCCACCCTCGCATCAACCCAAATCGATTGTTGCGCTACTTCTTGAAAGGAAGATGGCTCTGTCACAACACATGCACCCATAAGTTCCATGTATCTAGTGTACCTCTCTGGTGACCTCCTTTGTTTGTGTTGAAAAGAGGGTGCTCCCACATTCTCCCGTGCAACATCCAACAATCTGTCATCCTCTCTAGTGCACTTTCTTCCCTCTCTGGAAGACTTTGCCTGAGTGGATATATCCACTCCCAGAACCTCTGCATGTGGCTACTCCACATCAATTTGAGGCTTCTCAACCTTATGAACTGAAAGCTCCTCCTCCGCATGTAGCTCAAGCTCCCTCTCAAGGGATACTCGCATGGCCTTCACCTCAACAAAGTTGACATCCCTATGAACCATTGTCATATGACTGGATTTCATGCACACTCAATAGTTGTGGGGAGTATCATTGTATCCCACAAAGATCCCCAACTTTGTTGTTGGCTTAAGCTTCTTCCGTGCATCTTTGGTCACATGGCAATAAAGCGATGACCCAAAAATCCTAAAGTGACCAACATATAGCCTCTTACCGGAATATGCTTCCTCTAGTGTTTTACTCTCAAGTATCCAATGTGGACTATGGTTCTGAACAGAAACCATAGTGTTGCAAACCTTAGCCCATAAGTGTAGTGGTAGGCCTTGATCATGCAACATCGCCCTTGATGCCCGTACTATGCTCCTATTCTTCCTCTTAGTGACCCAATTCTATTGAGGGTTATGAGGTGCCGTCAACTCTTGTTTAATCCATTTCATTGCAGAGAAGTTCTTAGACTCATTGGAGACATATTCTACACTGTTATCACTTCGTACAGATTTAACCTTCTTACCTGAATCTTTCTCGATCAATTCTTTGAATTCACAAAACTTTGTGAATGTCTGATCCTTTCTTTGCATGAAAAATATCTAACATTTATGAGAATAGTTATCTACAAATATAACATAATACCTGTGTTTGGTGGTGGATACTGTCAAGAATGGTCCCCATGTTACACTAAAAAATGTCACCTTGACTACTTACAGTTAGTATGGCTCAAATCAACAGTCATGATACCCTCTTAGGCAAGTCTCATGCCTCTGTTATCCATCTCAAACTCAAAGAAGAGAGAAAGTCTTGTAAAAATCATGTTTATCTCTGGGGTCGCAGGTTCTCTCTAGTCTTACCTGCGGGGACGCGGACCTTGTTCACAAAATCTGCGTCCATGGACGCTCTGTATGTTAAGGGACAGGTGCGTCCCTCTGTAAAAGGCAAAATGCGCGAGTTTTATCTTGAAAAAGTTACTTGTGGTTACTTCTAGAACATTCTAGAGGTCGGTTTGATGAAATGGATGCGCCTCCAGTTGGTTCATGTATCTCTATTAAGGGGGAACTTATCCCATCAATAAGGGAGCTATCCCACCCAAAGAGGGGGATGATCCCATTGATAGTGGACCTGAATAACCTCTTTACAGCACTATAAATAAAGGCATTGAGCCAGAAGGAGAAGAGGTTGGAGCTATACATTTTCTTTGGGTAAATGCTGCAGGATTTAGGTCTTCCATTAGAGCCTTTGTGAGGAGAGATTGTCTTCACTTGATTCTACTTGGGAGAGGGTGAGCTTTGTCAAAGTAGAGGAAAACCCTTGATGGACCCTGGGAGGAACTTGCACAACACCAAGGCCAGGTTGTAAGAGTTTCTTTGTTTCGTTATTAATACAAACTGGTTTATTTTTCTCAATAGCTTGTGTTAATGAGTTATTTCATGTGTTCCTTGGTCTGCATGTTGAATATATGTTTTATTATATGAAATGCAAGTGCTTGGTAATTGTTTGATTGTTTGTGGTTGCAGGAATTGACTTGAAGGAGGAGCTCATCCGGATCGTCAAGAACGGACTTCAACAACAGCGTTTTGGAATAAGGTAAGCCTAAACACTTGTAGTTTTCATGTTGTAAAAGGTGTATTTAGAGAAAGATCACTCCATTTTGTCTTGTTTGTCATTAGAATGTCTTAGACTTCTAGGAAGGTCAGTCGTGTCCGCACCCTTGACAGATTCCGTGTGCTATCCTACGCCTTATATCGATCAAATTATTGATGATTGTGCCGGAAGCGAGATGTTTTCCTTCATGGATGGTTTCTCAGGTTATAATCAAATCAATATTCTACCTGCCGATCAACCAAAAACGGCATTCATTTGTCCATGGGGGACATTTGCTTATTGCAAATTACCTTTTGGCCTTAAGAATGCCGGTGCTACTTTTCAACGGGCCATGTCTTATGCATTTCATGACATCAAGCACATTGTGCAACCCTATCTCGATGATTTGCCTGCTCATTCTTTACACCGAGCTGATCACCTTGTCCATTTACGAGCAATCTTTATGAGGTGTAGGCATTATCGAATTCGGTTGAATCCCCACAAGTGTGTTTTCTGTATAGAAACAGGTCGATTGCTGGGATTTGTTGTTTCCAAAACCGGCATTCGCGTCGATCCCTCGAAAGTCGAGGCTATCATCCAATTGCCTCCTCCTTCGAGTTTGCGCCAACTCCAAAGTTTGCAAGGGAAAGCGAACTTTTTACGCCGATTCATCCCTAACTACGCTGAGGTCACTAAAGGTTTTACACGGTTGTTGAAACAGAACGTACCATTCTTTTGGGACGAGATTGCTCAACAATCTTTTGATGCACTGAAACACGCGTTGACCCATGCACCGTTATTGCATCCTCCCAACTACAACCAGGACTACTTCTTATACCTCGCAGCTTCGCATTCCACCATTGGAATGGTGTTAGTTCAAGAAGATGAATTCAAGGCAGAGCATGTGATATATTACCTTAGCAGAACCTTAAATCCAACTGAGTTAAAATATTCACATGTGGAGAAATTGGCCCTGGCAGCCGTTCAAGCTGTCCAGCGTTTTCGTCACTACATTCTTCTCCGCAAAACTACTGTTATTTCGGATTGCAACCCTATGATTTATATCTTGACAAAACAACTGCTAGGGGGCAAGTACTCTAAATGGATCGTCATCCTGCAAGAGTTCGACTTGGAGTTTGAGAAGTCCAAGTCTAAGAAATCTTTAGTCTTCGCGGAATTAATGTGTGATTTCCCGAGTGCTGACACAGAGACTGTGGCAGAGGAGTCCATTGCGGACGAATCTTTGTTTCTTATTAGCACTGTAGATCCGTGGTATGGGGATATAATCATCTATCTCCAAACCCAAACCTTTCGGCCTGGAGCTTCCAAGGAAAACCGTCGAAAAATTCGGTTTCAATCCCAGCAATACAGAATTATTGGAGATACACTTTATCGCCTGGGGGCAGACTTAGTTTTTCGACGTTGTTTAACTCACGATGAGGCTGAGAGAGTTTTGAATGATTGTCACTCTGGAGCATGTGGCGGTCATATGTCTGGGTATGCCACAGCTCAGAAGGTGTTGCGCGCTGGCTATTTCTGGCCGTCTATGTTTAAAGATTGTATCCTTGCCGTCAGAAAATGCCACAACTGTCAAGTGTTTGATCGCAAGATGCGCGCTCCACCTGCTCCTCTCCACCCTATAATTGCCGCTGGTCCATTCGCCAAATGGGGCATTGACTTTATTACTTGTAACCCTCACTCGGCCGGGGGGCATGCGTATATCATCCTTGCGGTTGATTATTTTACTAAGTGGGCCGAGGCGATGCCTACATTCGACGCAAGCGGCAAGACAGCTGCACTTTTCGTATTCAATCATATCATAACTAGGTTTGGTGTCCCACAAGCAATCATTACGGACCATGGAAGCCATTTTCGAAATGTCATGATGACTGAACTTACAAGCCAGCTTGGTTTGCGCCACGATAGCTCTACACCTTATTATCCGCAAGCCAACGGTTTGGTTGAGTCAATCAACAAAGTTCTAGTCGTCATGATTCGACGGATCATTGGTATCCATCGAACGAATTGGCATAACATGTTATTTTCGGCGCTATGGGCATATCGAACTTCAGTGAAAAATTCAACAGGTTTCACCCCTTTTCAGCTAGTTTATGGCTTAGAAGCTGTGTTACCTATTGAGTGCGAAATCCCATCACTTCAAATGGCTGTCGAATTACTTCCAGCTACTTCCGAAGAGGAGAAACGGTTGTTATACTTAGCTAAATTAGATGAGACTCGACGTGACGCTACTTTAGCTATCGAGACTCACGCGAAACGAATGAAAGCTCAGTACGATAAAAATGTAACCCCTCGAAGTTTTTCGGAAGGAGACCTAGTATTATTATATGATCAAGCTAACGATAAACTAGGTGCCGGAAAGTTCGTTCCCATGTGGCATGGGCCCTACATTGTAAAGCGAAAGCTAGCAAAAGGGGCTTATGAGTTAGTTGATTTTGATGGGGACTCTTTGGGAAAACCCAGAAATGGACTTTACCTAAAGAGGTATTATGCTTAAAATGATGGATGGAGAAATTTTTAGATAGGTTAGATTTCCTTTCTAGCTAGCAAGTGTGTTAGTTTAGTCAGTGTGCTTAGCTTAGCAAGTGTGGTTTTTCGTCATTATTTTGGCTCATCTTGGTTTTACTCTTGATATTGTAGATGTCGACGCCTCTCCAAACATACATTGGATTTGCTGATGGTGCTTGTCGTAGTACACGGAATATCTCTTCCGCAGCTTGGGTTATCTATTCACCCTCTGACGAGTTAGTTTCTATGCATGGGGTAAGCCTCGGTCAAACAACGAATAACATTGCAGAATACAGTGCAGTGGTTGAATTATTATCCGAATCTATTTCATTTGGAATTCGACGTTTGATAGTGAGGTTAGATTCTGAACTTGTTGTATTACAGCTTAATAGAGTTTATGCCATTAGAAATCCTGTGTTATTAAGGTTGTTTTTGAGAGTGCGTCTCTTGGAACGTGAATTTGATTACATTGAATATCAACATATTCCAAGGTCTTTGAATACATTAGCAGATGCAATTGCTTCTCGAGTGTTGGACAGACATTTATAATAATCATGCAAGTAAATTTAAAGACATTTCATCATACATGTTAAACAAGATAAGCCGGTAATAGTGATATATAGATATAGATAGAAGTGTGTCCAAAAATATATACATCGTCTTCGATCATAGGTTTAACACACCTTATGATCGGCAAAATGATAGTACAAAAAGTCAAAAATGTCACATGTGACTACAAAAGTGACTAGTCAATCACTGGTGGTGCTCTCTGTACGACACTACTGCGCGGGCTACCTTGCGCAGAAATCTCCTAAACGGTCCAGGGACCGCGACTACGAAGCGCTGAAGCCTCATAGGAATATCATCCATAGCAGTCTCAGGTATATCTGCCGTGAGACGCTCTAGATCATGCTCCAAATCAGCTAGTACTTCTGCTGTCGCATCCTGTAGGGCCGGTGCCGGTGCAGCTGGATGTCGTCTGTCGTAAGGCCGGAGATTGGCTGGACGCTGTGGTCCAACATCTGCATTTTTAAAATTTTACTGTTACTTTGAGACGATATATATGAAAAATAAAAAAATACATAATTAGAAAACTTGTGAAAATGAAAGTACCTCTGTCATCCCATTGTTCTCCCTGTGGAAGAACCATGTCCGGATCACCTCTGAAATCCATTCCGGCATATGGAAAGTCTTGTATCACAAAACGCTGGCCCTCTAGCCAGTCGAAGTAACTGTCCGAGAATCGAACCACTGCAGCACCCTCGTCAGGATGCCGGGCCATCACCGCAACCCATCGAACAAGCTTTGGCTCCCGAGGACCCAAGTCATCAACAGTGAGTTGCTGAGGGATCAGCATAGGAACTCTCTCCAAGGCAAAGCTCACGACTAGAGGCCCATATCCAAAAGTCTTTAGTCGTCCGTTCTTTGCCTTGGTTAGTTGGCTCTTCATATGAGCCGACACAGCTTCGCACCAGTTGAAGATGGTGCCTTGGTAACAGTCAACTGCCATCCGCATTTGGGATCCGGAGGCAATGTGCAAGGCGGCCGCGCCACAAATCCTAGTGACCGTAAATGCAATAACTCTAAGTTCCGCCAGAGCGATGTGCTTTATCTCCACGCCTTTTTTATGGCGAGTCCCTGGTCTGCACCACTCCTCGCGGAGATCATCAAGGGATTGGCCACCCGGCCTGGTCCCCGCAAGGTTGAGTTGCTCACCTCTGTTTGGCAAGCCAGTGAGAAAGTATACATCCGAGGGCTCTATCTCGAGCTGGTGCCCTCCAATGTAAAAACATTGATCTTGAACGTTCCATCGCTCAACCAGCCATTCCAAAAATCTTACCTGGCCCCTCATGCCCGGTATGGTCCAATATTTGTACAATCCACATGTTCTTAAGGCATCCAGAGAGGGTTGGTGGTTAATCGCAGCTTCATCGTCCTCTACGTGCTCTCTCTCTCTCCAGTCTAACATGTTTTAGGTCCTGCACATCAAAAGAGTCAATTAGAAATTAACTTGAGAAAATTTGGTGGTTTTTTGAGAGAGTTAGGGTTTTGAAATGCGCCCTTTGCGGAAGACGCACCCCGGCTTTGTAGCACAGGGCGTCCGGACGCAGCTCGCCTGAAGGCGGACTGCGTCCCCCGACCTTTTTCCCATGTGAGAAAAAGTCGGGGGACGCAGGTCACCCGAAGGGCACCTGCGTCCGCCGAGGGGCGCATTTTGAACCCAAAACCCCCCAAAAAATGAAACAGAGACCAAAAACAAAAAACTAAACGGATAAAAATGAAGAGTGGGATGTGTAAAATACCTCGGTGAAGCGGCGTTCGATTCCGACGGTCAATTTTCCGCAGCAACCACGGGAAGATTCTTGTCAAAAGCTCCTTTTTCAACCTCAACAGTGAAACGGTAAAAATGACATGGTAAAAGGTCTTTTTATAGGTTTTTTGGATGAATTAGTTCATTTTTTACCATGAAAAGATGTTTTCGAATGTATTTTTGCCTATTTTAAACAGGTATGAGTAATGTGTCGCTTTTGTGCAGGACGAAGGGATTTCGAGGGAAATTGTAATTTTTCACAAACAAAATTTCAGAGTCATCTTTTAAGCCCTTTTCTGACTCCTAAAACATGAAAAGATTGCCGAGTGTTTCTTTTTCACTCGTTAAAACGGAATTAAAAGACGGTCCCCTTTTAGCTCTTTTCTGACCGCAAAATCAGGAAAAGATTGCCGGTTTTTGTCGTTTCAAACTCGATAAGGAAATAAAACGACGTGTCTTTGATCGCTTTTTACTTTTCAGGTCAACGACACTATTATGAAAGTACTCCTTGGTCGCAAGATCAAGCGGTTCCCCCAGGTATTATTTTATACTTTTTCGGGCTTGAGGGACACAAACTTACGAAAAAGTTCAACGTGGAGTTTCCTTAAGTTTTTCAGACTCTCTAAAAATGAAAAACGCCGAGTTTCTCCTATACTGGGCTCGTTAAACTTTTACAGTAAAGGACCTGTTCAATTACAAACAGGAACGAACCACTCCTTCCTAGGGTTCGAATTTAAACTAGGTTGGACTCGTCCGAAGGATGAGCTTATAATCAAGCATATGTTATCCTCCTCAAGCTTGTTAAAAATAAAGAGGTACTTGCCAGAAATGGTGGGGGAAAAAAGAGAAGAATGAACCTATTTGTCACCTTTTGCCTCAGAAGAAACTTTATTACCGCTCTTGAACACGACACTTTTCATTCACCTGGGTTGGGAAATCTTTTACCTCACAGTTGACCAAATCACTTTGAAAATCTTTAACCGGGTTCAGGGATCAACTTTGAGTTATTCGTCACCAAACCATCTGTTGTGTCGTTATGTGTTCAAGAGGTCTGCAAGCAAAACTTTCATCTGCAAAATACTTGTCATCCATTTGACCATCCCTGAGTCAGTCCTTACAGCAACATTTCTTCAACTTGAACAATGATTTCGTGTTGCGGGCTTGCCTGCAACGGGTCGCTTTCTATCGACATCGACACATTATCTAGAAAGATGACTTAGGAATCGACAGTACCTTGAAGTCTGCATGCATCAATGGCAGGTTTCTCGCCTTTGACGTCAGTTTACATCATTGACTTTCGATCAGAGGATTCCGTGAAGTGTTCGACATCAAAACATCTATTCACATTTCACGGGTTGTGCTTGGTACTTTGAGACCATTGACATTACTGGTGGTTTCTCTCACGCTTGTTAACAGTTTACATCATTGACTGGTAATCAAGTGGTTTCTACCATGTTCGACATCGAATCATTTAATCACATGGCTAGAATCGTACCAATTCGGGAAGTAGAAGTGAAGACCCTGGATCTAGTTTCTACCATCCAGGCTGCGAGGAGTTTTGTATTCATTGTCTATGTAGACTTATCATAAACAGATGGCTGCGTCCATACTGTGTCTACAAAAGTCTATAAAAATAATGTACTGCAAGATCATTCCTGTATCAGAATAATTAGTCCATTAGTTAAAGTTTTGAATCTGAGTATGGGAATGCCTACCTCAGTGATGATATAATCTTATCCATGTATTTTGTGTTGAAAATTGCAGGTTCCAACCAGGCCATCCACAAGGCAATCCTTGAAATGATAAAGCGCTTCACCCTTCCTAGAATTACAAAACCCTATTCTATTCCAGGCTTCGCACTTTAGGGGGCAATCTGTTACACTAAAAAATGTCACCTTGACTACTTACAGTTAGTATGGCTCAAATCAACAGTCATGCTACCCTCTTAGGCAAGTCTCATGCCTCTGTTATCCATCTCAAACTCAAAGAAGAGAGAAAGTCTTGTAAAAATCATGTTTATCTCTGGGGTCGCAGGTTCTCTCTAGTCTTACCTGCGGGGACGCGGACCTTGTTCACAAAATCTGCGTCCATGGACGCTCTGTATGTTAAGGGACAGGTGCGTCCCTCTGTAAAAGGCAAAATGCGCGAGTTTTATCTTGAAAAAGTTACTTGTGGTTACTTCTAGAACATTCTAGAGGTCGGTTTGATGAAATGGATGCGCCTCCAGTTGGTTCATGTATCTCTATTAAGGGGGAACTTATCCCATCAATAAGGGAGCTATCCCACCCAAAGAGGGGGATGATCCCATTGATAGTGGACCTGAATAACCTCTTTACAGCACTATAAATAAAGGCATTGAGCCAGAAGGAGAAGAGGTTGGAGCTATACATTTTCTTTGGGTAAATGCTGCAGGATTTAGGTCTTCCATTAGAGCCTTTGTGAGGAGAGATTGTCTTCACTTGATTCTACTTGGGAGAGGGTGAGCTTTGTCAAAGTAGAGGAAAACCCTTGATGGACCCTGGGAGGAACTTGCACAACACCAAGGCCAGGTTGTAAGAGTTTCTTTGTTTCGTTATTAATACAAACTGGTTTATTTTTCTCAATAGCTTGTGTTAATGAGTTATTTCATGTGTTCCTTGGTCTGCATGTTGAATATATGTTTTATTATATGAAATGCAAGTGCTTGGTAATTGTTTGATTGTTTGTGGTTGCAGGAATTGACTTGAAGGAGGAGCTCATCCGGATCGTCAAGAACGGACTTCAACAACAGCGTTTTGGAATAAGGTAAGCCTAAACACTTGTAGTTTTCATGTTGTAAAAGGTGTATTTAGAGAAAGATCACTCCATTTTGTCTTGTTTGTCATTAGAATGTCTTAGACTTCTAGGAAGGTCAGTCGTGTCCGCACCCTTGACAGATTCCGTGTGACACCCCACACATCTAAATGGACTCTCTATAGAATAGTCTCTACTCGACTATCTCTATCTCCAAAGGAATACTTGGTGTATTTTCCCTAAGTACAACCCTTGCATGTATCAACTTGCTCAAGCATACCTTTGGGAAAACCAGTAGAGATTTTCTGCAATATCTTCAAAGCTCCATGATGCAAGTGGCCCAATTGCCTATGCCACAACTCGCTAACGTCTCAGCTCAACATCTTTTCCACTTTTGAACTCAAAGCAGCACAATCCTCTACCTCTATCTTATAGAGATTCTAAACTCGAATCCCTATCTTCTTTACTTGACTTGTGGCTATGTGTCGAAGGAACACCTTTCCTTTTGAAAACATCACATCATTGCCTCTATCCTCAAGCATGGTAATGGATACCAAGTTCTTCGTTAGTCCGGGTACATGCATAACATTGTTTAAGGTGAGTGGAGCCGCATGCTCCCTCTAAAAATTAATAGTGCCCACATGAGTAACACTATACTTACCGTCATCACCCATCTCGATATTCATCTTGAGATATTTCTCATCTAGTTCACTGAATAACTCTTTGTTTCCAGTCATGTGGAAAGAAGCTCCACTGTCTAAGTACCAAACACTTCCCATCATTGAAGACAACATGCATTCAATGAGCGAAAATTCCAATTCAAATTGGGAGGCCAAAGCCTCACCCATTGTTCCTCCTAAGGACTTTTCTTTGGACTTCTTCAATGGGTAATTTGTCACAAAATTTCCCATCTTGTGACAATGGAAACATTTCACTTTCGACATGTCATTCTTCTTACCTCCATGATAAGAATCTGACTTCGAATGTAAAATTTTACCTTTCCCTTTCCTTGTCTTAATCGTTAAGGCATAGTTCTCTTCATCATTAGTCTTTTATGAAGATCCATCCCTAAGGTTCCTCCTGATCTCATCTTGCGTAAAATCCAACCATAGTCATTCCCAATCTGGAAACTTCTCTCAACCATTGACAGAGTCTTGATAACTATGCCAAATCTTTGGGATTCAAAGAAGAGAAAGTCTCACCATATCCTCCTTGACAAGTGCGATTCCAACACTTCGAAGTTCATCCTGACATTGAGTGAACTTGGTTAAGTACTTTGGAATCATCTCTCCTTTCTCCATCTTGATTTTACAAATTTTATTCTTCAGTGCCAACTTCCTTTGATCACTACTATTTTGATACAAGTCCGTCAATGTTTTCCACATAGCATGAAGATTTTCCTTGCAATGGAGACTCGAGACAATGTGGTCTCAAACTCCCTCAAGGATTATCTTCCTTGCCTTCGCCACACACTTCTTCCATTCAGCCAAGTTCTGTGCATCTGTAGCTGCTAGCTTGGGGACTTCTTGATCAATGAATTCCTTCAAGCCATTATCTTCTAGCATAACCTTCATCCTATCCCTCCAGGCTATAAAATTCGAGATGCCTTCCAAGGAATACTCAAATCTCAACCCATGGAACGCCATCTACCAATCTTGAAGTATGTATACAAATTCGACTTTCACCTGTAACCCAGAAACTCAAAACCTCGAAATTTGCTCTAGAGAGATGATTTTAAATTAGCGATATCTCCATCATCTGAACTCCAATTCGGTCGATTTATTTTTTAACTTGGGTATATTTTACCAAGGAATACAAATCTGCAATTATTTTCTGAAAAATTTGCATATAAATTCATATAACTTCTCTACAAATTCTCAGCCCAAAAAACAATCTTTCTCTTCTACCATGTAGAAAATCCTGTAGATTCAGAAGCTCATGTAATCAACTAAAACAAGAGACAAGAATCTACTTTTGCTCTTTACAGTGGAAGCCCATAAACATTGAGAAAACAATAATCAATAGAGGAATAGAATCAAAGGCACATAACACAATAAATATCCGGGGAAAGCCACAACTCAAAACCCCACTATATGTTTTGTATTAATCTGGAAAATCAAGATGAAATTACAATGCTTGTTCTTTCTAGAACAATCCCAACACTTAGCAAATTCAATATCCAACTCATCAGCAAGATCAAGACCAAATCTTAGCCTCTTCACAAGCTCTCTAAGTATCTATTCCAATGTGTAATGCCTATGAAGGATAGCTTGTATTTAAAGGGAAATAAAGCCTCTAAAAATAGTGAAATCCCTTAGGGATCAGTTCCTGATTTCATGCACTGTTAGTGAAAATCAGAAAAATCTAAAACAAATAGTACATTGTCCCTGCACTCTAGTATCAACTGGGTCTTTCTCAGAATCAACATGCATGAGTTTCTGATGGTGGAACCTTCAGTTAACTAGAGTAGCACTAATTAGGTCACTAGTGTCCCAACTGACTGTTTACTCACTATTAGTTCCTAAAACTGATTGGAACTAATTTAACTACACTTAACTCAATAAACTGAGTTAACTAATTAAAACTCATTCATAATGCATCCTTAACTCCTATAAGTTAGGGAGAACATATACATGTCTTTTAAAAGACTTCTAATTCAAATTTCCTATATTAATTAAGTTAATTAAACTTAATTAATTATTTTCAAATTTCTATGAGAAAAGAATTCTATTTCAATTCACAGTTTAATTCAAGGACAAATTAAACTGGAATTTCTTGTTTCCATTTCTCAACACAAGGACATAAGATAAAAAATACAGTTAAAAGAAGTAGTTTTTCTTTTGTTTTCCCTCCAAAATATTTACATATACCTCTTTTAAAATTTAAAGGATTTTGATTGGTTTACATATTATGTACATGAAAATTTCGTGGGCACTTTTAGGATGAAATTTCCTTTAATGAAAAGAATGGTAGTCATCCATTATATATTGCTAGGAGGTAAGTAAAGTAGTAGCTTTCTCCTTGAAGTGAGACGTAGTCTCAGTCATTGGTTGTTCTGGCCATGCAGAGAGTAAGGTCTTCCATTGCGTATCTACATCATGATTCATTTTACAAAGTTGCATAAATTTAGTTTTAGAGACAAGATAAAGGTTGCAAACAAAAGTCTTCACTCTATGTGATTCCTCATCTAGCAAATGAATTTGCTTCTCAATAGCTTCATATTGAGTAAAGAATTTTTGTTGTTGTGCAAAAAAATTAGTCTCAAGCACTTGCTCTATGAGGCATTTTTCTATTAACGAAATGGGTAAATAGGAATATTGTGCTTAAGAATTAAACTAGGAGAATCCTGAACTTGAAGGAATATCTCCTTAGAATACCTATTGATCTATTGCAAAGTACTACAAAGAGTGGATCCTTATTCAATCTCTTGATTGATATATTGCATAGTACTATGGAGAGTGGATCCTTATTCAATATCTTGATTGATATGTTGTTGAAATTGTTCGAAAGGATTAGGGATAGACTTGCACAAATCAACAACAATAGTGTGAAAATATATGTTTGTATAAATTGACTATGTGCAGATGGTTTCAAAGAACTCAATGCATTGGGTTGGCTCACATAATAGAAATATTTTGCTGCATTGGGAACAAATTCTGAAGAGTCACCACATATGTTGGAGCTTCGAACTAATTTATTCAACTTCCTTTATGAGTTTCTCCTTTTCTCCTTGCAACTAATCCCATTCCTTAGTGACATTAAGAAGTATTCGTCATTTATGCTCATGGAAAGTGACAAGCTCATTATATCTCAAGTTGGAAAGAACTAACCCATCTTCTTGTTGAATCGATGAAGCCTTGATAAAATTAAATAACTGTTGTGAAGACTAGGTCTAAAGATAATTTTTAGACAAACTATCAGGCGAAGGAAACCTATCCTGCAAGGGTTGGCCACTTGCAATATATTTCTCTCATTTCCCTTGAATTGATGTTTATGGTTCCTCAGTTTACTCCTACTAAGAATATTCACTGATTTTAGCAATGATGTGAGAGGGAAAAAGAGGAACTATATCCAAGGATTGGGAAATTAAGTGTAAAGATTCTCAACGATAATTTGGGTCTCGAGTGAGAGTAGAAATTTGTGTAGTAGAAGCAATAAGGGTTAGCTCAAGTTGTGTCATAGGCTACATAGATGGAAAAGGAGCAGTTTCTAAAGTATTCTCAGGCTTAGTTGTATTCTTTGGATCTGAATCTACTTCCATATTAACATTATTTCTAGTAGTTTCTCGAGGGTTGGAATGCTCAGTCGAACGATAAAAAATGGTGGAAGATGGTGAGGTAGTGAAAGGTGATTACATAGGACTATTCATTAGAGATTTAATGGGTGAGGGATGAATATGTTCTTCAACAATCTTGGCGGGTTCAACAGGATATTCAAGTACATCATTAGTAAGATCAACATTGATTGAAGTACTAACAACCATATTAGTAATCTTAGAGGTGAGGAAGGCTTGAGAAAAAGTGAAAGTGTCAAAGGAAGTAGGAAGGTCAATATATGTAATTGTAGGAGATGTGGATGAGATAGGGCTTATTTAGAAAAATAGAAGTGATAAGGGTTTGAACAACTTACTGATATATGGCACTGTGTCAGGGATGGAAGAAGTTGTAGTAGGTGGATTCACCAATGATTCGACAATAAAGATAGTTGCATGAGCAGAGGACACATATTCCTAGAGCTACTTCATGAAAGGATAGAAATCAAATACTAAGGTGGAAGAGTGCTTCTTTGAATATGAAGGAGAATCAAAAAGTAGATTACACAACTACAACACATTAAGAGAATAAAAAATGCCATATGTTGTTTGGATGCACTAGATTCTTGGCCAAGATAATACTTCATTTTGGAACACTTACTTTATTAGACATGTGATAAGGAAGTGCCTACATATTAAATGTGTCCTTTTTGATATATTTGGGCCAGACATATGTGTGATCGTGGCTAATACCAAACCACATTTAACATGCATATTTGTTCAAAATGGACTGAGGCACCCTAATATTTAGTTGAGTAATATCAAGCATTTTTTTATGCCATTTATTGAATGCCTTCTCATTGAAGGCTCTATTAGCATCATCAACTAAAGTCCTCCATAGAGAATAAGCGAGAGCAAGGAAATCTTGTTTTGGTATTTCAAATGGGTGTTGGAATTTGCTAAATACCCTTAAATAAAATATGTCACTGTTTTGGATACTTCTTCACAAGCCTCAAAGATTTCATTTAAGAGGTAGCTACACCAGTTCAATGGATCACCTTGCACGCATGACTTTGCAAAAAAAAATTTGCATCTAAAGTACATTCTCCTTTTGTGTAGTGACACATGAGTTTTTTGGTGATAATATGGCATGAAAATTTGATCTTGTCATTATTGATCATATCAATGACAACTCTATGATCCTTCCAACAAGTACCATATTTATCATATAAATTGTCATCACCCTTCTTTTTATCATTCTTTGAGATGCTTTGGAATGGAGTTGAGACATCCTAGCTATGCATGGAAAATCTAATCAAAATGTGAATGTCATCCACATGAATAGGGTTTTTTTTCGAGCCATAGCGAGGCATTATGTATTATGTTGATGAGGAATTTGGTACATTACATGGCTTCACCTGTGGTGCCAAATAGCAGTAAATCCCTCAATTTCATAATTGTACATGTTTGCAAAGCAAGGAGCACAAGCTTGAGCCTTGGTTTGGAATCACTGGATGGTGTTGTAATAGAATATGTATAGACTTTGAAATTTAAATATGGAAATAGAATATGGCCAGATAAACCATTATTGACCAAAGTGGCTTTTTCATACTTTCCTAAGATATATTTGATAAGCACAATACAATCATCTGAGAAATCAAAAGGAACTGTTGGCTTGATAGCACGACCCATGAAAAACAATTGATTAGTATAGATGAATTAAATAGGGGGATGGAGACAAACTTGAGACACATGGGGACTAGGCACAAAAGCCTTGGTGAAAAATTTCAAAGTTTATAGAAGCACAAATGACCAATGACGGTTCGTTACATGGTATTTATAGAAACAATAGTAACATACCTAAAGAATGATTGACCATTAAGGAGTAAATGTGACAACTTAGAAAAATCAGATTCGATTCAAATATTGAAGACAATTAGGACAAAAATCCCCATGACATGATGTGAATAACCCAAAAAGGAAAGGACCTGAAAAAAACTATAAATGAAAAGTACATCAACACTTTAAAACAAAAATAAAATCCCTAAAATTGATTGTTATGGGGAAAAATGACTGAATAACTAGAGGGACCTACATTAAATGGCTTAATAAATGATGGAAGTGACACTATATACCTCCCTCACTACAATGGGTTGCAGTGGGTCACAACTATGAAACAACACAAATAATTGACACAACTTTCTCGATCCTAAACCTAACTTGTGCCTCTTAGTAAGAGCAGAGAAAACATAACAACATCAATGACCATAGTAGGCCTTCAAGCATGTGCCATTCAGCCAACCATGAAAAAGAACCCCATTGAGTTGTGCAAGCTTAATAACTCTAGATTCTCTTATCTTCGCAACAAAGAAAGGACCTAACCAATTCATTTGCAATTTTCCAAGATGCTTAAGGTACTTACTATTATATAATACTACTTGGTCTCCCACAAGAAAATAATTCTTTTTGATATGTTGATCATGGAAAGCTGTGTCTTTCGTTCTCAACACTTCTATGGAAATATCGAAGAAAACAATTCTTGTCCAACTCCCATAACTACTACAAAATTTATGGAATAGATTCATCATCAAACATTTCGGTGTCTTGAATAATGAATAAATTTGGAACAATTGTTATGCAACTAGCTCACAAAATAGAAGAAAGAGATAGATCAACGACTTCAAAAGTAGCCTCTTCGAGGGGGAAACCTCCTTTACATTACACAAATGAACAATTCTTGGATGATACAAATGACAAGACCTCCTTTCTATATATAGGAGTCTAAGGGGTCAAAATATAGTTAGAGTTGACATAACAATAGAAAAACAATAATAATAGTGGGCTTCTATGGGGAAGAATATTAACAGTATGGGGACAACATGGGCACAACAATAACAATAAGGGGCTACAATGACAATAATAATGAGTGAATACACTAGTATTATAGGGATCTAACATGCCCCTCTCCTTCAAAAAAGTATTGTTGATTTGATTAGGAATATTAGTTTTGCTGTGTTAAGATCCTCCTCAGATTATAAACAAAATTCTTTTCATGTGCTTAAGGATTCATGAGTTTATTGCAAGTGAAAATAAGTTTTTATGTTAATTCTATCAGAAATTTAACATAAATAAGAAACTAAACAACAAAATATAAATGTACAGAACATCACCAACAATAAATCATAACAGGAACATGATGAAGGAGTTCACCACTCATGGGCTATGTCTCCTTGGTCAAACTTCCAATGGCTTGGGCCTCTCTATTATGCTCAAAATGTGTAAAATGATATATTTATAATGCTCAAATGCTTCTACAACTTGCTCCAATGAGTCGAAAATGTCCAAAAATGGCCATCTAACCTCTTTTTTCTCCCAATTTGGTCGAAAGCTAGAGAAGTTATGACCTCTCCTAGTTTCTTCACTATTCGCTCCACAATTTGCCCAAAATCCACCACTGAACCCTCATTTTCACTCGAATTCCCGCTAATTGGCCAAGTTACAAATCTGCCAAAATCGAGTGGATTTGTTGGGCAGATAAATTGGCCACTGAGGCCTAAAAATGGGGAAATTAAGGTCATGTGGAGGGTTGTGCGCCCAGGGGCTAGCCCCTGGTGCTAGCCCCTTTCCTTCGGTGGTCACATAACTATTGGTAGCTTAGAGTGGTGTTCACATGGGTGGTTAAGTCCATGGGCTGGCCCAACCTCCAAAGTCCATCGCATAACACTTTAAATAATCTGCGCGATCATAATGGTTAAGTAACAACCGCTTGGCGTATTGGCATATGGCTTTGGTGTGTGTTGGGAGGTCATGAGTTCGAACCCCATTGTTTCTGCACGAACTTCAAACAAAATTTTGGTAGCCTCCTGGGCTACCACGTGGCGTCCTCCGACTGGGCCACCATTCCAACCAATAGAAAATGTGAAATTTCAACTAATCAGAATCTGCCACTTAGACGATATCATTAGCCGAGGAGCCCATTGACCAAGTCAACATCCACATACTATGCTCAGTCAATGCCACGCCAACAGTACAGACTACTGAGTGGGCTGTCCTTTTTTTTGAAATTTTCCAGTTTGGGAAAGTGAATAGAACTTGTTTATGGAGTCATATGGAGTTTGTTTCGCATGAAACATGTTGTTCTAGATTCAGGATGACGAATACTACGTGATCATCTAGGTTTGAAACCAATCCGACAACATTTAATTTTGAGCTATTTTTTGAGCACGTAATCATTCCTCCCCACTGGAAGCCTTTTGGACCCCAAAAGATCACTTTCAGTTGTCCAGCAAGTGAGGGTATAGTTCCCTCACCATTCTAATCTCGATCCATTTGGCTTTTGAATGATTTGTTCCCTTGAGCCCCACTCAATGGTAATCCACATTCCCTCATTTTGAAGACCTTGTTCTTTTGTCAAGAATGGTGTCTTGCTGTAGTTCATCAAGGTATTCAGGAGAAGAATCCTCTTTGGAAGGAATTTGTACATTTTCTCCTTGATCTTCAATCAACGAAGGCTCATACAACCTTAAGCTATCAACATTAACATCAACATAAATTTGCGTATATGAAGGAAAATCCAACCTGAAGGCATTGTTACCAATCCTTTCTAAAATTATGAATGGACCATATCTAATTGGTTTCTGTTTCTTACCTTCTCCTTGGAGCCTCTCTTTGCTAATGTGAAGCCAAACTTCATCACCGACATGGAACTTGTGATCTACATTATGCTTGTCATGCCTCGCTTTGTATTTTCTTTGGCTCTTTTCAACCTTTTCTTGAACTCTTTGGTGTACCAATTGGATTTGTTCAATGAACCTTCTTGCTTTGTCTATGCCACTATGACCATCAATAGAAACATCTTTCCCAAAAATGAAATCCAAAGGAGACTTAGGCAAGTATCCCAAACATGACTCAAAGGGTGATGTTTGAGTTGAAGAGTGTTTGGCCCAGTGGTAAGAATGTTGAATATAGTGCAAATGTTCATCCCACAACTTAGGATTCTTGTTGCAATACCCATGAAGAAAATGTATCACTATTCTGTTCACCACCTTTGTTTGACCATCTGTTTGTGGATGAAATGTTGTACTCTTTTTCAATTTGGTGTCCATGAATCACCACAATATTGACCAAAAATTCCCAGCAAAGAGAGAATCTCGCTCACTAACAATGGATGTGGGCAATCCAAAATGCATCCATACATTCTGAAAGAATAATTGAGCAGTTTGTTCAGCTGTAACTTGCTTTTTACATGGCATCAAATTAAACATTTTATTGAACCTGTCCACAACTACATACAAATAATCATGACCTCTTTTCGACAATGGAAGACCTCCTACAAAATCCAAAGAAACACTCTCCCACAGTTGGGAAGGAACGAGAAGTGGTGTGTACAATCCTAACTTCCTATTTCTAGGCTTACTAACTACACATAATGAACATACTTTAATAAAATGTGACACACTTTCAAACATCCGAGGCGAATAAAAATACCTCTGTAGATGTGCCACTGTCTTACTTACACCTAAATGGCTAACAATATGAGAAGTATGTGCCTCTCTTATGATGTTGACTCTTTCTCCCTGTGGAATACAAAGTTTGCCAAGATGGTACAAGAAGTTATCGTCCAAATGATAATCCAATTCCTCTACTTGGTCACCTTGACTCAGGCTTGCATAAACATCCTGAAATTCATTATCTAATGCATATTTCTCAATATAACTTTCATGCAAAACAAAATTATGCTTGAGTAAAGTAGTTGCACTAATAATAGGCCTAGAAATATCAACAACTTTATTGTAGATACCATTCTTATACCTTATTACCAAGTGGAATTGTTGAAGAAAACCCATCCATCAGAAATGCCTTCATTGCTGCAACTTTGATTGTGATTGCAAGTATTGTAATGGCTGATGATCAATGTGAATAATTGTTTCCTTACCCATCAAGTAGTGTTTCTACTTTTTCACACTTTTCATTAATGCATACAATTCCTTGTCATATGTAGGATAGTTAATTACTACACCAATGAAAGTTTCTGAATGAAAATAGATAGGATTACAATGTTTCATGAGGAATGCACCCATGGCATTGTCACTAGCATCAGTCTGAATCTCAAATGACTGTCTCAAGTTTGGAAGTACAAGTACTGGAATTGAACTAATCTTCTCCTTCATTGCATCAAACTAGGGAAAATTTTAGGGGCTAATATTCATAGGTGGGCTACTTTTCTCTGTTTTTTCTAAAAAAAAGATTCACCAATTCCATTTTTCCTATAAATGATTGCCTAAATTTCATATCATAAAATTATTTTACCTTAAAATCACCCAAGTTTTATCAAGGCTATATAAAACCATTATAAATTTTCATATTTTTACAAACATATCGCTAAACATTTTATAGTTTGCATGCTATTAGTAATATTCACCAAGTTTTCGAAATGTTAAGATGAATTTCCATCCTTAAAATTTTACCTGCATCAAAGGCCTTATGTTGTCTACCTCCCCACTGAAAAACATTTTTCACACTTGTCAACGCATGCAAAGGAGCCACTATAGAAGAAAAGTTAGTAATAAATTTCCTCAAATATTGGGCTGATCCCAAAAAAATATTAGCTCAGTAACTGTCTTGGGCCTTGGTAAATTCACAATGAAATCAACCTTGCAGGGATCTATTTTCAACTCACCTCCTCCAACAATATGACCCAAGTAAACTAAAGAAGTTTTTCCAAACTCACACTTTGACATCTTTAAATACAACTGTTCTTTCTTTAAGTCATCAAGTACTTTTATACATGCATGACATGTTCATCATGATATTTACTGAAAATTAAGATGTCATCTAAGTACACTATAACAAAATCATCAAGAAATGGCCTCAACACATCATTCATCACATGCATGAATGTAGCAGGAGCATTACATAAACCAAAAGGCATAACTAGCCATTCAAACAAACCTTGTTTTGTTTTGAATGACGTCTTCCAAATGTCTCCTTCAAAAATTCTAATTTGATGGTAGCCACTCCTTAAGTCCAAATTAGTAAAATAATTTGCATCTTTCAATTGATGAAGTAAATAATCTATTCTAGGTAGTGTGTAATGGTTCTTTACCATAATTTTTTTCAATGCATGGAAGTCCACAAAAATGCTCCATGTTCCATCCTTCTTTGGTAGAAAAAAAATAGGTGAACCACATGGCAAATAAGATGGCCTAATGATCCCTTTATCCAACAACTCTTTAATTTTCTTTTTAATTTTTGCACTTTCCATCACTGACATCCTATATATGCCAATGTTAGGAAGAGGACAATATTGCTACAACTGTATCTCATGTTGGATTCCTCTCTTAGGAGGCAATCCTTTTGGTTCCTGAAACATCTCATCATATTGGTTAACTACATCAACCAAATCAGATTTCAATTTTGAATCACAACCTTTAAAAGCTTCATTATCAACATCATTCTTGGGTTTGATCATTCGAAGCACAAAATTCTTGCTTGAATTCACTTGTCTTTTCATCTACCCCGCATTAACAAGTGAAAGATTTAGTTTCTTGCTATGAGCTCTGACAATATATTCTACTCCATATTTGAAAAAATGGTATTTGTTTTCATGTCTATGGAAGACAGATTTTCTGTCATAGAGATACGGGCTGCCCAAAACTATACCACATATGTCTAATGGCACAACATAAAGCTCCACTTCATCTATGAAATTTGTAGTAATGGAAAATTTCAATTTACACTTTATAGTTACTTGCAATTGTGCATTGTCACACACCCATCCAAGTGGATATGGTTTATGATGTGGAAAGGTTTCAAAGTTTAAACTTTTGACAATATTTTGAGAGATAAGATTGGCTTGAGAGCCATTGTCGAAAAGTATATCAATTTTGTTATGTTTTGAGATCACCCTTATGTGAAAAAGTTCTATCCTCTTATTTTCATTTGGAGTTTCATTGTGTGAATTTGCTTTACTATGGCTAGCAATGGATTATTTTCCTTTCATACCCATGGCTGTAATTTTACTTTCATCACACGAATCAGATCCCAAATCCTGTTGAGTGGTTGCAGTTGTCTTTTGTTTTCCCTTGTTAAATTTCTTTGGTTTCATTTTAGGATGAAGCTTCCAACAATGAGATTCATCGTGACCCTATTTGGAACAATGTTTGCATGTTAATTTCTCTCCTTCCTTCTTGATAGATTCATTTTTCTTTCCCTTCCCTTTCAAACCCTTTTCTTTTCCTTTACTCTTAAATGGGTTTTTACTATCCTCTTTTGGAGTGTTTTTCCCTCTTGCCTCAAGATGAGTGGCTTGCACACACACGTAATCTATATTATTGGGACTAAACATTAAAATAGTATGCCTAAGGTAACTATGTAAACCCCCTATGTACTTTAGCAATGTGTCTTCTGATTGCAAATCTACACCTAACATTAGAGACCTTTTTTTGAATTATTGGGTGTAATATTGCACATTTTGACCTTTAAGTTGTCTAAAGTTCTCCAAATTCATGATGGCTTTCTCCATATAAGCTAGAGGGTAGAATTGTCTTTTAATTGCAGCAATGAAATTAGACCAAGAATTTGAGATCTTACCGTGTTTTTTAATCTCCACTTGTGTCTTTGATTCCCACCATACTAATGTTGCACCCTCCATCCTCAAGGAAGCTAACTAAATATTTATGTCATCCTCTTGAAGGTTTTGAATTCTACAATAGACCTCCAACTGACGAATCCAATTATCAAGATTCTTTGCATTCAATTCACCATTATACATGGAAAACTCAAAACATCAAGTTTTAGTAAGGGTGATTTACCAGTTCCATTTGAGGTATGTTGATGAGTATGAGTAAGGATTGTGTTAGTGGAAGAGGCCGAAGATTCCTTTGAAGAAGAAGATGAAGAAGATGGTGGAGAGGGTGGAGTTTTACCTCCATTTCCATTACCTCCTCCTAAAAAACATTCTCCTTTGGGAGGTTTGGAGCTTTCACCCTTTAGTTTGGTATTCCTCTCTTCATAGAGGACCTTCACCATCTCTGTCATATCAAAGAAAGCCTTCCTGAAGACCTTATCATCTTCTGTCATGTTTGTAGGTTCTCTTTCATGAGACATGATCACTGGAGTCTCAACTACAACTTGAGGAAGAAATAGTGTTGGAGATTGTGGCAATCTTGCCCTCCTTACCCTTGACCCAACTGCAAGTCTTTCAACTAGCTTCCCTTCTCCTCCTTTGAGTTTTAACCTGGTAAGCATGACATAAACTTGCAAACAATTAAATCCTTCTTGTAGAAATACAACCAAGAGCTTTGATACAAAAATTATATGATTAGGAATATTAGTTTTGTTGTGCTAAGATTCTCCTTAGATTATAAACAAAATTATATTCATGTTCTTAAGGATTCATGAGTTTATTGCAAGTAAACATGAGTTTTTATGTTAATTTTATGAGAAATTTAACATAAATAAGAAACTGAACTACACATATAAATGTACAGAACATCACCAACAACACATCACAATAGGAACACAATGAAGGAGTTCACCCCTCCTGGGCTACATCTCCTTGGTCCAGCTTCCAATGGCTTGGGCCTCTCTATTATGCTCAAAATGAGTTAAAAAAAAATGTGTTTACAATGCTCAAATGCTTCTGTAACCTGCTCCAATGAGTCTAGAATGTCCAAAAATAGCCATCCAACCTCTTTTTGCTCCCAATTTGGTCAAAAATTAGAGAAGTTATGACCTCTCCTAGCTTCTCCACTATTCACTCCACAAACTGCCCAAAATCTGGCACCAAACCTGCATTTTCGCTTGAATTCTCACTAACTAGCCACCAAATCCACCAGAATCTGAGCGGATTTGTTGGGTGGATCAATTGGCCACCGAGGCCTAAAAATGTGGAAGTTAAGGTCATGTGCCCAGGGGCTAGCCCCTGCATTGGCCCCTTTCCTCTGGTGGTCACATAAATATTGGCAGCTTAGAGAGGTGTTCACATGGGCGGTTAAGTCCACGAGCTGGCCCAACCTCCAAAATTCACGGCATAACTCTTTAAATAATCTGCGTGATCATACTGGTTAAGTAACAACTGCTTGGTATATTGGCATATGGGTTTGGTGTGTGTTGGGAGGTCATAGGTTCGACCCCTACTACCTTTACCCAGACTTCAAACGAAATTTTGGTGGCCTCTCGGGCTGTCACGTGGTAGCCTTCAGCTAGGCCACATGTTAGCCCATGGTTCGCCACCATTCCAACCAATAGAAAACATGAAATTTTGACCAATTAGAATGTGCCACTTGGCATGATATCATTAGCTGAGGAGCCCCTTGACCAAGTCAGTGTCCACACCAATCTGGATTGAGGATGATGAGCACCACAAGGTCATCGAGGTTCCACACCAATCTGATAATTTTAAATTTTGAGCTATTTTTTTAGCACTTGATTAGTTGTCCTCAATGCTTAAGTAGTTCTAGATGCTTCTGTATAAAATTCTCATCCTCTCATGTGGAATCTTTAGTAGGTAAGTTCTTCCACTTGATGAGATACTCTAAAATTGATCGATTTCATAGCTGTCGAGTTCTTATTTTTGTGACTGCTTCAGGTTCCAATATGAGTTTTCTTCCTTGTCAAGTTTTTCCAATATTGTTTGAATTGGGATCTTGTCAACGATAACCTTATTTAAGCATGAAACATGGAAAATTGGGTGCACTCAGGAAGATGCAGGAAGTTCCAATTTGTATGCCATAGTACCAATGTTTTGCAACACCTTGTACAAACCATAATACTTTGGTGATAATTTATTATCATTCTTAGCTTGCTTGAGGGACATTTGTTGTATGGTTGTAGTCATAGAAATACCATGTCACCTACATCAAAGCTTCTTTCACTGTGATGTTGATTTTCCTGTTCTTTCATTCCATTCTGCGCCAAAGTGAGGTTATCCTTTAAGAGTTGGATAACTTTTTGTTGATGCTGGATGTGATCTTCCACTGCTTGAACCTTAGAATTTTTTCTTAAATATTATGTGGTGGATGGTGGATGATATCCATAAAGTGCCATAAATGGGGTCATTTTTGCTGTAGTATGGAAGGAAGTGTTATACCACCATTCAACTAGAGGCAACCATTTCACCCATTGTGTATGTTTATCAGATACAAAGAAACGAAGATATCCTTCCAAACATTTGTTCACCATCTCAGTTTTCCCATAAAATTGAGGATGATAAGATGAGCTATAAGCTAACTATGTACCTAGACAAGAAAATAATTATGTCCAAAAATTTCTAGTGAAAATAGGATCTCTGTTGCTTCCAATAATCTTTGGATTTCCATGTAGATTTTGAATTGTTTCCATAAATGCAGCAGCAATTGTACTGGATTTAAATGGATGATATAATGCACAAATGTGTGCATAATTGGTAAGTCTATCAACTACCACCATGATGACACTCTTTCCTTTGGACTTGGTGATGAGCACCAATATTGCAGCAAGGATGTTACAACTCCTGGGGCTACCAACTTTACTTCATCAACCTGTGGTTCATACAAACTTGGAGGTGACAGTGTTGTATACAAAAATAGATGTAATGGGTCCACTCTTTGTCACTACTGAGCTGGGGTGATAGACCACTAGGGCTTCTCAAACTAGCCTTCTATTGGTTTAGAAGAAGTTTGATTATCAATTGAGAGAGGATAATTTTTCCCTAATTGAGAGAATTGAAATGCTACTTACTGTAGTAATGAAAGACTGAAATAGATGCCTACAAAACACATAACTCATCTAGCTATTTATTAATATACCTTTCTTTTCAAAAGAATTCTAATTTAACACATGTGAAATCTTGACTAACCTAAGCATGAAATCTGATCTAAACAAACACTTAACTGTTGTGTGCATGAATAAATATAACAACCTTTTTCTTTTTATATTTTTGTAAAAATCTAAATGCTAATCCTTCTTGGTTGCATGGCAGGTGAGATAGGTGTGGAGGGAGGTGAGTGAAATGGTTCATATGGCTTAGGAGGCAAGAATGGGTCTACTCCTAGCATTGGTGATGCTTTTTTCACAATTCGCACTCAAAACAGGCCACTACAAGTTTTCCTATAGGATGTCCTACTTCACCTACAAGATCCCTTGTTTTCCTTCAAGAACATGTCAAAAGCATATGGACTGGGTTGGAAGGTGGTATGGAGCTTAGGGAGGGTGAGGAATGGAAGAAATAATGCAAGGGAGTGGTAGGAACTCACTTAAAACTCAAACCAAAGCTTTATGATTGTTGGATTTTCTCAATAAGCATGGCAAGTTGTCCTTGTGAAACGATAACTCGAATTGAGAACTTAGTGGATTTTGGGGATCCTGGGTGGATATGGGTAGGCTGAGGCTGATGATATGAGGCCTTCTTGCAACATAGAAATTCCTGCAACATACACATCATTGTTGGCATTTATCCATAAATCATTTCTAAACAAGAAGGGTTTACAAAAATATAAGAAAACATAATTTGCATCATTTATTTTAGAATTTCATGCATGAGAATGCTTGAAACCTATTATGAAAGCAACATGAAATATAATGAAAAACTTAAGATATCAGAAATGAAAACTGCAACCTATTTTCTAAAACTGAAAGATGATGACCTAATTAGCAGAAAAACCCTAAATTTCATAAGAAATTAGAATTATGTCTTTTTGGGCTGAATGGGAGTTGTTCCTCAATCCATGTTCCCTAAAGGGAGGAATGAGGTAAGATCCACTTTTTACTAACCTTTCTTGAATATTTTCTTATCTCTACAATGCTATTGTTAAAGCTATGCACAAATGGAAGAAAACTAATCAAATCTACCAATACTTGCAATGTAACAACACCAAATTCAATTTAGCAACTAACTATGAGATAACCTAAGCATACAAGTACAGTAAGAGGAACCTTTTCTCCTAGGGTTGGGCCCTAAGCCAAGAGCTTAAGCCCTCTGAGTCAACTTAGTGCTGGATCAAGGGAATGCTACTCATTTTCATTAACATATCAAAAAATACATAATAGTGTTTGGTCACAATCCTTCAACTCAAAAATGGCTTAGCTATCTTGCCTAAAAAATCTGAATCCTAATGAGGCTCTACGCCTCTTTATTTATACAACTAAATTTTCCAACAACTTCCTTAAATCTAGGGAGGATTGGCTCCCAAAATTGAGATTAACTGGTTCTTAACTATCATTGGCTTGGCTTCCAATGATCCTCATGACTTGGCTGCCTGCAACTCTGAGATGGTGTGATTTGATTGAGGGATCTTCAAGTGAGTGAGGAGTTAATGAGGGAGATCTTATATCCTATAATCTCTCCTTATTATCTCATTTGAGTTCTTGCACCCTAATTAGCCACCTTTTTCTCCCAAAACCTGCAATCAATGCACATTAGACCATTATACATGACATCTTACTTTTACTCATCTCATTAAGCAAAATATAATTAAAACGTGTAAAGAATTATGAGAAGAGTTTATTTTAGTAAGCTTGGAGGTGTATTAAGATCCACATATTTTACCCAATGATGAGCCTCATCATCACCCCCTACTGAAAGTGTTGCTCATCCTCTGAGCAACTCAATATATGTCCATGTTCTTCATTTCCCTGGTGGCTTCTCTGACATCCCATGCTTCTGCTATAGTCTCTTCCTCCAGTGAATAAAACCTTGCATTCTTCTCCATCTCCTCCCACTACTTTCTTTATTCTTCTTTTCTTCTTTCCAACATTCCTAAAAGAAATGGTGGACTGAGCTTCAAGCCAATCCAGTTGACTTTGAGTCTTTGTAATGCTTTCTTATACATTGGGGATTTATTTAGTGCCTCCCTCATTTTGTCAGGAGAATGATATTCTCTGATTTTTAGGTTGTAAGGTAAGGTGTTCCATCTCCTTTGGTAGGCTTGCTGGTTGTCATCTCGTAATAATATTAGCATGTCCTCAAAATGTGTGACTGCCTGTTCTTGCACAGAAAGGTATCTTGGTGAAAGTTTGGGATCATTTGCAATGAGGTTGTGAGTTCTGATGACAACCATTGGGTTAGATTGTTCTTCTCTGAGCATAATGGGTTCTACTTCTTCTTTTTCCAATACCTTTTTCATTTATGTAGATCTTTCCTCCTCATGATTCATCCAAGATGCTAAGGCCATTAATTGCAAGTCCCCTAGCCTTGGGTTTGGCACTCACACATTTAAATATGTCAAAGGTAAATTGTGTAGGTAGAACTCAGATATCTTTTCTCTATCCTCCAAGGTGCTTTGATCACAAAGGTCAATGAATTGTATGTAGTCTTGGAAAGGCATAGTTCCTCTTTGTGCTAGGGTCTTTATATGGAATTGTAGCCATTGTTCCTTGAGGTATAAGGCATATGAATTTGCTGGCATCTTGCACTAGATTGCCTCCATGGATAAACTGGCCATAGTTTCCAATTGGCTTTCCCTTTCTTGTAGCTACTTCCTTAGCCATGTGTTCTCAACCTCTAACTGAGATTTCATTATTTCTTCTCTATCTCTTATGTTGCTCAGTTCTCTACCCATCTTGTGCAATTTCTCCTCCATGTGGCCTACATCCTCTACCCCTTTTGATTTAGCAATTTTCATCCACATGTGTGTCCTTGCCCTCTCTTTTCGAAGTTCGAAGAATAGAGGAATGGAAAACTTCTGTGGTGTCACCCTACCTACTTCAATGAACTTGTAGTAGGAGCTGAGGTTTGTCTATGGGTTTGGATCCTTTGGTTCTTGGCCTTCTTTCTCTATTTCTTCTTGAGCAATCCCTTCCTAGTATATTTTATGTGTTTCCTGTAAGCTTGACAAAGTTTCCTGTAGGATTTTCTCTACTTCCTATAGGTCTGACTGTGTCTCCTGTAGGTGACCTTTTCCTTTTGATGAGGCTGAACTTGTGACAGGCCTCCTAACATAGGTGATTGGAGACTTGGGAGAAGCTTGTTTTGATGTTCCCTTTCCTTCCTTTTTCTTTAGAGGGACTATTTTTTCTTGTTTTTTTGGTGAGTCCTCTATGAAAATTGGAGTTTTGGTATGGGTTTGAGGTCTCCCTTGTCTAATCTCGGTGCTCTTTCTTTTCCTGAAGTAAAGTGGGGTTTGTCTTTGTCTCTTTCCATTTGATTTGACAGGTGTACTTAGGGCAGTTAGAGCATCTTCTACCACTTTCTTTGTAGGCTCTGGATACACTCTTAGTTATTCTTCTTCTTCTCTTCTTTGTTCATCCTTCTTCCCTTCATCCTCTTTTTCATTTCCTTTTTCATCCTCTTCTTTGTCTCCTCCTTCCTCTTCTTTTTCTTCCTCTATTTATTTATTCTTCTCATCTGTTTCTTCTTTTGTTTTCTCCTCTATTTCTTCTTCATTTTCATCCTCTCTTTCTTCTTCATTTTCCTCCTCCATTTCTTCTTCTCCCTCACTAGCTGTAGTGCTTCTGTCATACTCAATGGCTGGAATTTCTCCTTCTGCTTGCATGTCTATAAATGTTTTCCATGCAATATGGAATCTTAAGTTTTGTAGAGCATCTTCAAGGATGATTTTGATCAACCCATGATGGGCTAGTTGCTTATGCTTTCCCTCTTGCACCTTGATGCTCATGTCCATCATGGATTGTAGCAGAAAATAAGGTATACTCGGTCTGTTATGAGGAGGTGTGTTCTCTCCAAATCTCAGTTTTTGGAGGAGTCTGAAGTGGTATCCATACACTACATTATGTCTCCCTTCACATGAAATATATTTGATGAGTTGGTAACTTACTTCATTCTAAGGGTATGGAATTCTCTCCCTTCTAACCCCATTTTTGTCTTCAATTGGCTCTTCTCATTCCATTTCTACTGATAAACCCTTCACTACAGCAATGGCGCTGGCTCTAGTGAGGGGTGTGAGTGAGAGGGAAAATTATCTCGCCACATCATCATCATATCCTCCAATCCTCTCAGAGAACCCCATCCGTTGATGCCTTGTAAAAATTTTCACCCCATGAGGATGTTGGTGGATTCTTACTGTGTTGGTGGGTTCTCTTTTATTGAAACCTCTTGTCATATTTCCTTGGTTATTCTTGAGGTCTGGGTTGATACAGTTGAAGACTTCTGGTAGGTGAGGAAGTTTTGGAATTTAACTTTGATTGACATGCAATGCAATATATGCACTATGAATTCCTAATCGAATCAAGGATTTCTTATTTTTAAATGGAAAATATAGAAGGTCTGTAACCTACCTCACTTTTTTATGTTCCGGTGATGATAACCCTTCATTTGATTTCCCTTAGTGTCCATTGATAGCTCTGTAGGCTAATCTCCTTGTATCATGTAGGTCTCCTTTAGGTTTCGTGCTTGTTGTAGATGCTGACTGTTTCCTGTAGGTGCTATTTCAAGAATGCCAAGAGTAACTTATTTGTTTGATGAATCCTTGAAGTTTCCTATTCCTTTCTCATATGGGATTCAGTGTTTTATTTCTATTTATGGATGATCGTGTTGGGTAGTGTGCTGGATTGCTAAGTACAAGCACCTTCTTTTGGACCATTGGTACCACTACCAATCCATCATTTCACCTTACCTCGTAATCATCTCCCACTCTTATCCTCCATAACCTAACCATTTTTGGATTCATTCCCTCTTTCCTTTGATTTGACCTTTTCCATGTGTGTAGTGGTCTAACCCTTTTCTTCTCATTATCTGACCGAGGGTGGCCAAGTTAACTGGCCACCTTCACTTATAAAATCAACTCTCGCATTATTCCTATAGTTTTGATCATATCATACTTATGAGAGAGAATTGGTAATATGACATACCTGTGGGTCCTTTGCTTCGTTGATGATGCATGCTGGAGAGTGGTGCCACTTTGTTGTGCTTTTCAATCTGCATATTTTCACTGTATATTTCCTCTTTTGATGCTTTGTTTCTTTTGATGATGTACAGGTGCTAGACCTTGTTGTTGGTGATCTTCCTGCTACTACTAAGCTCTGGAGGAGCTTCCTCATCCTTGTAGTCCCTGTGCTGAAGATGGTTGTAGTCTCTATGGTTTCTCTTGTGGTATAGGCTGCTACAGGATTTTCTACAAGATGTATACAGGATGTCTTGTAGCTACCTTCCCCATAAAATTTCACATTTTTTCTCATCTTTGAAGTAGAGGTGGTGTTGAAATGAGTGGATAATGGGGTTATGGAATGGTAGGTGAGGGATTTTGCTCTTGGTATGCCTCCTCTTTCCTTTTTCTCTTTTTTTCCTTTTTATTTTTTATTTTTAATTTTTTGAACTTGATTTCTTTGATGGATACATGGGTGACATGGTCATGAAAGGTATTGGCTGTGGTGTGGCGAGGTAAATGGTTATTTTTTCATCTAGACACAGGCTTGTGTCACCACCTTTTCATTGGACCGATTTTCTTGTAGTTTTCAAGACCACTTGTAATTCCTATAGGAAACTCCAGTAGGATTACGAGGAATTTTGTAGAAAACACATAACTGTTTGAAATGATTTGGAGTGGTGTATAGATGGAAGACTAGGGGGATAATGGAGGATATGAGATGGGTGAATTCAACATAGCTTTTGTAGGTACTAATGTCCTCCTCATGTTGTTCTTATTCTCATCTTGCAGACCTGCAAAACATAATTATCATCTTTGTATTTTGTATTTTTTATTTTTTGAAAAATAACTAGTCTGTCTCCAAGGAGGTTTTTAGCCTATTTGCCTACCCTAGGCACCTCAAAAGAGGTTACCACCCAGAGATATTTTATTATTATTCTTTTGAACACTCTTGGGCCACCTCAAGAGGTTTTCAACCCAACAATGGTACTCAGGTGCCTCATGGAGGTTTACACCTGAGTCTCTTTATTTTATTTTATTTTGTTTTTCTCTTCTTCTTTTTTTCTTTTTTTCTTCAAGGACTTGGTGGGTGGAAGCTGAGACTTTCTCTACCACCATCATTATCTTTTTGATGCTATTGATGAATTCCTACTTTGATAAGGGATTTTTGTAGATTTTTAATATGTACCCATTGACAAGCAAAGGGATAGCGTCTGCATCAATGGTTCTTATCTGCACATCACCATTATCATGACACTTTTCTATTACATAAGGCCATAACCATATAGTCCTTAACATGCCTTTGAAATCGTTGTATCAGGAATCATATAGTAGAGCCTAGCTGCCTTCTTGAAACTGTTTGTCTTTTATATTCTTGTGATCCTAGATTTTCCTTTGAACTTGAGTCACTTCTGTGTGTAAGAGGGCTTGAATCCTAAATTCATCTAACCCATTCAGCTGGAGCAACCTTTCTTGTTGTGCCCTTGTGATATCTAAATCCAGTTATGCTACCATCCTTAAGGTGTTGTATTCAAATTCAATGGACAACAGAGATTTCTTCCCATAGGCCAGCTCAAAAGGAGTGAATCTAATGGTGGTCTTCCAGGTGGTATTGTAGGCCCAGGTGACCTCAACTAATCTGTCTGCCCAATCCTTTCTGCTGCTCGTAATCACCTTGGTCAGAATGCCTTCCAATGCTCTGCTGATTACTTCCACTTGCCCATTAGCCTGTGGGTGGTAAGGGGTGGATTTTCTATTCTTGATTTTGTGCTGGCTTAAAAAATTTTCAATCATGTGAGATGTAAATTGACTTACTTGATTAGTGACCAACTCTCTAGGGTACCCAAACTTATAAAACACATTCTCCCTTAATAATTCAGTCACTTTTTCTTCTGTTGCTACTTTGATGGCTTTGGCTTCAACCCATTTTTTTATGTAGTCAGTGCACATAATGATGTACTGCTTCTGGTTGGATGGAGGATCAATGGGCCCAATGAAATCCATGCCCCACTTATCAAATGGCTTGAAAGTCACTTGAGGTTGCACAGGGATCTCATACCTTGAGGTAGGTTTACCCATCCTTTGGCACCGATCACACTGGCTGGTATACCTTGTCACATCTTGGTGAAGAGTGGGCCGGTAATAACTATCTTGTAGTACTTTCAATGCTATTCTTTTGGTTGCAAAGTGGCCTCCATAAGGCCCATCATGACAGGCAAGAAGGATGTCGAAGACTTCCTCCTCCCTAACACATCTTCTCAGAATTTTATTCAGACCTAGCTTAAAGAGATTTCCCCCAATCCAAGTGAATGGGGCGCTTTTTCTTATGATTCTTCTCTTTTCCTTGGAGGACAAATTTGGTGGAAACTGTATGGACACCAAGTAGTTTTCTATGTCAGAAAACCATGGAGAGATAACTCAAATGGTGAATATATTTTCATCTGGTAACTAATAATCAACCATTCCTTCATCCCCTGGAGGAAAATTCAATCTGGATAAAAAAATCTGCAACAACATTCTCCTTGTGAGGCTTATCAACAATAGTTAAATCACATTGTTGTAATAAAAGTAACCATCTAATAATCCAGGCATTTACATCAGGTTTATTCATCAAGTATTTAATTGCAACATGGTCGGTATGTACAAATGTTTGGTAACCAGTAATGTAATGTATAAATTTATTCAATGAATGCACAATAACTAGGATCTCTTTTTTAGTCACTGCATAGTTCAACTTGGCTTTCGATAGATTCTTACTGATGAAGTAAATGGCATAAGGTAGCTTGTCATCTATCTGGGCTAGAGTTGCTCCTATAGCTTTTTGAGAGGCATCGGCATGAATATGAAAAGGAAGAGCCCAATTTGGGCCTCAGAGAATAGGTGCGGTAGTCAACATGTCCTTTAGGGTGTCCAGGGCTTCTTGGCAGCTTTCTGACCATAGAAATTCAGAGTCTTTGGCCAATAACCTAAATAAAAGAGAAGTTAACTTGTTGAAATATTTTATAAATCTCCTACAGTATCTAGCTAAACATAAAAAGCTTCTGATATCCCTCTATTTCTGTGAAGTTGGGACCCTTTTGATGATGTCTATCTTATTTGGGTCTACCTGCAGCCCCTCCTAGGATATTGAGTGACCGAGAATAGTCCCTGCAGTCATCAAGAACTCACATTTTTTGGGACTATGGGATAAGTTCATTTCAATGCATTTGTTCAACCCCTTACCCAGATTAGAGAGAGCCTCCTGGAAATCACACCCATATGGTGTGAAGTCATTCATATAGATTTCTACTGCATCATGGACTAGCTCTGCAAAGATACTCAGGACTACAATTCTCTGGAAAGTTGTAGGGGCATTGCATAGACCAAAAGGAAGGACCCTATAAGCAAAAGTACCCCAAGGATAGGTGAATGTGGTTTTATCCTAGTCCTGTGGGCTGATCTAGATTTGATTGTACCTACTGAACCCATCTAAGAAAGAGAAGAACTTCTTCCCTGCTAGACCATCTAACACTTGGTGAATGAAAGGTAGAGGAAAATTATCCTTATTTGTAACTTTGTTTAGCTCTCTGTAATCAACACAAATCCTCCACTTTCCATTTTTATTTGGAACCAACACTAGAGGAGACATTTGAATTAGTGATCGGAGAATCCACAGTTTGAACATCATTATACCAACGTTTCAAATCCCAAGTGGGATCCATCATCAGGGTGAAGAATGATGATAAAAGAAGAGCAATAAGGCAGAATAAATACTAATGAGGAAGAAGTTTAAGGAAGAACACAGAGCCGGCTAGAATTTTTATATATAATTTTATTTCATTTATATTTATTCATTATGATTTAAATTAATTATTATAAATAATTAATAATAGAATTTTATTGTTATACATATTTAATTATTATAAATAACTAATATTTATAATAAATTATTATAAATAATACTTTATTGTTATTCATATTAATTATTATACATAATTAATATTTAATAATAATAAATTAATATAATAATTAATATATTAATTAATAAAATTAATATCATTAAATCATATTAACTAATTAATATAGTAAATCATATTAATAATTAATATTTATAACTAATTAGTATAATAATTCAATTATTAATTAATATAATGGATAATAAATAAATTAATATAATGTTAATATAATAATAATAATAATCAATTATTATATAATAATTAATTAATTAATATAATAATTAATAATTAATATATTAATTAATATTATAATTATTAAATAAAGTTAAATTATAAGAGATTGGTATTTAAAGTTGACAAATATAATAATTAACTAAAAATATTTAAATCAAATTAACTAATTAATATATTAAATCATATTAATAGTTCATATTTATAGCTAACTAATATAATTTTTCTAAAAATTAATTAATATAATAGTTAATAAATTAATATAATATTAATCTAATAATAATAATCAATAATTATATAATAATTAGTTAATTATTATTATAAAATGATAATTAAATAAATAATATAATAATTGATTAATACAATAATTAATATATTAATTAATATAATTATTAAATAAATTAAATTAAATTAATATATTTAAATTATATTAGTAATTATAAATAGTTAATATTTATAGCTAACTAATATAATAATAAATATATTAATTATATTAATTAATTAAATTATATAGAACCCTAATGATGTAAAACAGGGAAAAATAGAATAAGAAAAGGAGAGGGGACAACATACCAAAGGGATGCATTACCTGGGGATGGAATGGCGACTTTTAATTTCTTTGATCAAGGGGAGCCAGCTTCCGCTAATTTCCATACCATTGTCTCTGTTCAGATTCTGAGGATGCTTCATAATTTCAAGAGCTTCTCTGATCTTTCGTCTTTGATGATGTTCCTCTCTTGCGATAATGGATGCGTTTTCCAGGCAAATATGGTGTTTAGTCTTCAAGGAGTGTTCTGCCAATGCTGAGGTACGAGATCTTCCATTCTTGATATCAGCGCCATGCTCTTTGAGCCTTGTCTGGAGGGAGCGACCAGTCTCACCTATGTAGCTTTTTCCACAAGAACAGTCTATTTTATAGACTCCTTGGAGTAAATCGACTCCTCAAACATCTCAAGGGTGCGGAACCCTGGTTCCAACATCCCCCCATACTACTTCGGGTGAGACCTCAGTCTATGCTCCGTGGTCTATTGCCGAAAGGGCCAGTAGTGTAGGGATTTGTTTGGCTAATTAACTCCGAACCTGGATCAAGCCCTCTAAAGCCAACAAATGGTTTTGTTGTCAAGGCCAAAATCTTCATAGAGATGTCTGATGTCATATCATTGGAATCCAACTAAGAAGGAAATTGAAGGTTGGTTGGACAGGAGGATTCACGAGTTCGTGGTGTAGGAGAATAGAAATCTATGACTGAAAAAAGAAGAATGGTTAGATTTCTACCTATACACAGAAATCCACAAGATCCTTTTCACATATATCCCTATTGAGCTATATGAGTGGATCGCTAAGCTAGCAGATAGTCAAGGAAGGTGGAAGCTTGATGGTCCTATTATGTGGACCCTAAAATTGGTGCATAGATTCAAAGAATCGAAGGATAATATCACACGTGCTATTAATCACTGGCTCGATCGGATTATAGGAGGGTTCATTATTGAGTTTGCGGTAGATACTTCAATCAGCTATAGCGAGGCAGAGCGATGCTTTCTCAAAGGACCACGAGGTAAGTACGTAAAGTTTTTGAATAGTTGGATTAAAATTATATTGTGTGAAAAGAGGATTATGCAATTACCTTGATGCTCAGAGCTATGCAAAGCGGAAAAACCCATAGAAATGAAGGAAGTTGATGTTCAGAGCTATGCAAAGCGGAAAAACCCACAGAAATGAAGGAAGTAAGGGACCAGAGAATAGCCCTTTGATTTCACCTCTGTGAGGGGACGAGGAAGAGCTCGTGAAGGTCTCTCTGTGAAGTGCAATCCATCTGATAAGGAAAAGAATTCCATGCATACCAACCCCGCCCACACTACCACCAGCTTCAACACCATCACCTTCATCTTCACCTCTACCACCTCTACCACCACCGCGAGTCAATATGGCAAGCACGATAAAGTTTCCTATGTTCAAGGGAGTAGGAAATGAGGATCCAGACAAGTTTTGGTTCGTGATAAGAGCCGTATAGGAAGCACAAGGAGTTACAGATGACAATATAAAGAAAGTGACACTGGTTAGCACCCTCCAGGACTGTGCACTGACCTGGTATATTAAGCATTCTAATGACAATCCGAATGCGGGAATCGCGGATATCCAAACTGTCCTAAACAGGGAATTTATCAGGTCGAAGCTAGAAGCGTAGTCGATCATTGGATTCAAAGAGATCACAATGCTACCAGGCAAGATTCCTTAGGGGCTAGTTCAGAGGTTGAAATATAAAATTGGCGAAGCTAATATGAATCTGACTGATGCACAACATCACAAATGGTTATCGTTAATGCCACATTTAAGAAGCATGTTGTCATAGCAGAAGTTAACGACTTAGGCAGAGGCCTTAGAAATCACGATGAGGCTGCATGAGACCCTGATGCAGGATCCTAACTTGGGAGTTTAGTAGATCGACGTGTAGTTGAAAAACTTATGCCTTGAGATGCAGAGTTTGAAACAGGACAGGACAACTCACCCAGAAGTGCACGAAGATGTACGGTGCGTAAAATGCAAGGGTCAGGGTCATGATAAGGACCACTACCTGGTGTTCACGAATTACCTCACGGGAGGAGGAATGATGCCATTAAGGCTCACAAGCAGGACCTAGCATAATGCCTGCTTTGTGGTGCGCAAATTGTCAAATAGGAAGGAAACACACTACAGACAACTACCATTTGCTACAAAAGTATACTCAAAATTCAGGGCAATTGTTCTGTAATTTTTGTAGATCGGTTAGACATGATGAGTGCACTTGTAGAAGCTATGAGCTGATGATGATAGAGCTCCCCCGTACATGGTTCATGCTGAAACATGGCCCCTAGACCCAAATGCAAGAGTGGCACGAACAGGATTTTAGGGGCATGAATGAGGCCGAGGAGGAGGAGGAGCTGGAAGAGGTTGCAAACAGTTGATATGCTACAATTGGGGAGGGCCAGGACATTATTCTCGTGATTGCACAAATCCAATGCATCCATCATGTTAGTATTGTACCTTGTTTGATAATGAGATGGAAGATTTTCCTACGCTAATAGCTAGGATACGCAACAAGGGAGCGCTACCACCTCCCACGACTTAGAACCTATAGATGATGAGGTTTGAGCTGCACGAGGAAGATCCAAATGTGAACATTGTGCTTCGAAGTGGAATCACGATGGGAGATGATAAAGGCAAACAAACCAAAGATAGTACTTGGGTTTGCAAGGCTCCGACGAAAGAAGTAGAGTTTGACTTGGAGCGCGCTAAGGAAAACTTCATGGAAGCTAAGAAGAGCTTGGATGATGCCTCCACTTCCGGAAGCAAAGATAGATCGGAGCCGGAAATGGGCTCATATATGCTTATGACATTCATAGAAACATGCATGAAGCTACTACGTGACAGTAAGGCTATAAAGGGACTACAGGAACTCATTAACAGATGGGCTAGGACCACCCCAGGAGAACTGCGTGTAGTCCAAAATATTGGAAAGCATACGACAAGGATGGGAAGAGAAATGAGGTTAACTTCTAGATTGGAGAATATGAGATGGACCAAGTAATTTTGGACTTAGGATCAGATGTGAACATTCTGCTGAAGCAAACATGGGAGCGCATGGGGAGGCCTACACTACAATGGTCTCCTATTCAGCCACGAATGGTGAACTAGCAGAAGATAATACTCCTGGGGTGATTGTAGGGAATCACCATGGATATTGAGGGAGAGAGCATGCTAGTAGACTTTGAAGTGATAGAGAATTTTGATGACAACAATCCCTACCCTGCGCTCTTAGGAATTGATTGGGCCACTGAAATGAACGGGGTGATTAATCTGAAGAAGCGCAAAATGATTTTTGAGAAGAAGTCTCTGCACATAGTTATACCCTTGGACCTTGTTGAAGGATCGTGCTATACAGAGCCAGTGCGTGACTAGTGACGATGATTTAGATTGCATATACAAAATAACCGTGTGAGAGCAAGATTGGGTAAATCCCACCATGGATGGATGAATCTCATGGGAGCGTGAAAGCTCCTATATGTCAGATTCTGGTGAGGAGATAAAGCGATGGTAGAACCAGTTACATGAGGTAACCATGCTAAATTGTAATATGATGACAAGATCACTACGCTACGTCTCAATGGAAGTGAGGGATCTTCCTACTTATGACGGGTTAAGTGAGGTAGATACCTTCGTGGATAAGTTTGAAATGGAGGTGCCGAAAAAGCAACGCTTCCAGGCCTTGAATTGGGTACTGTGCGCTATGCCTACGAGGTGGTGGGGTACACACAAAGGAGTCTTTGAAGACTGGTTCACATGTAGGAGGATGATGTGCACACAGTTTGGGAAGCCTAGAGTGTGATTGGCCGATAAATACAATGGACGGGATGGTCTGCGCGCACATCTGTCCAGGTGGGTATAGGCATATGGAAAACAACCTACACAGATGCACATGAACTTTGCATTGGGAGATATGGTTAATAAGCATGTGTTGGGGGGACAAATGCGCCAATGACTCTTCAAGTTGGAATGACAAAATGTGGAGAGAATGATCGCGCAGAAGGTTATCCACACGAAAGCATTTAAAGAGGTGTGTGAAGCACTGAACAAGGTATGTAGTACACAATGAAGTGATTGGGACCTACGTGTACCAATAGTTTTATGGGCTTATAGGAAAATGTACAAGAAACTGATGGAGCAGACACCTTCTTGGCTGAGCTATGGAGAAAATGTTGTAATGCCAATGGAGTATATCATGCCTAGTCCATGCATAGCAGTGTCTGTGGATATGATGGATCACAAAGCCTTGGAAGAAGGGATCGTGTAGTTGGAGGAACTCGAGGAAGAATGATTTGGTGTTATTGTATGATAGTAAGTTTGATAAATTCCTAGGAAAATTCAGAATGCATTGGTTGGGACCGTATGTTATTAAGGAGATCACAAATGGAGGCGTGGTACAGTTGGTAAAGTTAAATGGAGAACCTTTCCCAAGAAAAGTGAATGGCAGTCAGTTGAAGCGATACATGGGTGGCCCGACTACCTAACTGTTACACTAAAAAATGTCACCATGACCACTTACAGTTAGTATGGCTCAAATCAACAGTCATGCTACCCTCTTAGGCAAGTCTTATGCCTCTGCTATCCATCTCAAACTTAAAGAAGAGAGAAAGTCTTGTCAAAAATATGTTTATCTCTGGGGTCGCAGGTTCTCTCTAGCCTTACCTGCGGGGACGCTGACCATGTTCACAAAAGGTGCGTCCTTGGACGCTCTGTATGTTAAGGGACAGGTGCGTCCTTCTGTAAAAGGCAAAATGCGCGAGTTTCATCTTAAAAAAGTTACTTGTGGTTACTTCTAGAACTTTCTAGAGGTCGGTTTGATGAATTGGATGCGCCTCCAGTTGGTTCATGTATCTCTATTAAGGGGGAACTTATCCCATCAATAAAGGAGCTATCCCACCCAAAGAGGGGGATTATCCCATTGATGGTGGACCTGAATAACCTCTTTACAGCACTATAAATAAAGACATTGAGCCAGAGGGAGGAGAGGTTGGAAGCTATACATTTTCTTTGGGTAAATGCTGCAGGAATTAGGACTCCCATTTAGAACCTTGTGAGGAGAGATTGTCTTTGCTTGATTCTACTTGGAAGTGGGTGAGCTTTGTCAAAGTAGAGGAAAACCCTTGATGGACCCTGGGAGGAACTTGCACAACACCAAGGCCAGGTTGTAAGAGTTTCTTTGTTTCGTTATTAATACAAACTGGTTTATTTTTCTCAATAGCTTGTGTTAATGAGTTATTTCATGTGTTCCTTGGTCTGCATGTTGAATATATGTTTTATTATATGAAATGCAAGTGCTTGGTAATTGTTTGATTGTTTGTGGTTGCAGGAATTGACTTGAAGGAGGAGCTCATCCAGATCGGCAAGGACGGACTACAACAACAGCGTTTTGGAATAAGGTAAGCCTAAACACTTGTAGTTTTCATGTTTTAAAAGGTATATTTAGAGAAAGATCACTCCATTTTGTCTTGTTTGTCGCTAGAGAGTTTAGACTCCTAGGGAGGTCAGTTGTGTCCACACAAACGACTTTTTCCGCCACGACAAATTGGCGACTCCGCTGGGGAATCCATTAATGTGAAAGTCTTTTCCCTTGTGTGAACTTTGCTCTGAGAAAATCATTTTTATTTTTTGGTTTTTGACTGTGAGAATTAGTATTTGGGTGGCTTAGCTTTAGATTTAGTTAGATTTGGTTTTTCTTAACTTTTCCAGAAGGACGCACCCTCTGAGTACTACACAGTGCGTCTTTGGACGCGCTGTTGCCGTTTGCACAGAGCGGGCCCGCGCCTGTTCTAACGGGTTGCCTGCGTCTTCCTGTAAAAATTTAGGAAAACTCCATTTTTGCTTTAATTGCTTTTAGATTTTGGTTTTTCTTAGTGTTTTCTACCCAGATCCTTTAGTACCCTGTCAAAAATTTTCACCTGAACTTGTTTCATTAGCATTCCTGCTTTTAGCTTTCATCAATTGGGTGTTTTGAGTCTCTTTTTTGAGAAATTCTTAATTTGATTTCCTTTGGTCATTACTTGGAGGTTTCTCTCAGTCTTTTCACAATTTTGCATCTTTTTGCTTTTGTTTTTGCAAAAAAATTTCCCCCTCATTCGCCGGGGGGGGCTAAATTGTGTATGAGTGTTAATCGCCTTTGAGTGTTTTTATGTTTTGGTCTTTGGAACTCTCACCCAATTTTCTCGACTTGCACTTGATTGGTTCTTAGATTACATTAGAATCATCTTGTGTTTGAGAATTCTCTTGCATAGATCACATTTGCATAATTAGAGTTCTCAGTTTCAGAATATGAATGAAAATGTGCATAGATTCCATTTGCATACTTTTCATGTGAATTGTGCAGAGATTACGATTGCATAGTTTACATTCTGAAAAAAATCAATCGTAGATTTAGATCAGCTTTCTTTGATTTGAATTTACACAAAAAATAAAAATAAAAAAAAATGGTTTGGAATTGATTTGCATTAGTTTTTCTTGATAAAATTAGTGCATCAATTTTTTGCATTGTCGGAAGTGAATGGAAACTCTCTCCTTACTTTAGTTAGGATTCATCGAATTGAAAGGATTGCATTATCATATTCGATTGCATTCAGTTGAGTCGGGTCATAACACCATTGGTTTCATCTCCATTTACCCATTTGAGTAATAACAGCCTTAATAACACAGCGCTTAATTAAAATTCATCTAGTAATTTTTACATTTCTAGGGCTCTGAAACACCAACATAGCTTAGGCTAGGGTCTTGGAGTAGGTGAGTACTTAACTCTCCAAGACTACAAAACCAAACAGATAGTTTATCTTGAGTAGAATAAATCCAATTGTTTCAATTGCACTCTGGGAAAGCTCCTCTTAAAGGAGAAGCACGAGCTCGTGTCCGAACCAGTGAGGGGATCATTCCCCCCTCGTTGGGAACGACGCCAGACATTACGTATTACAAACGGTAAACCTCGGATTAACCATTGTCGAGGAGCCAGGGGTCACTTATCGGTAAACCTTGGATTGTTGTCAAGGAGCCGGTAAGGGGATTGAGCTTGCTACTCTGCCCTTGCGTGCTGTCGGAGTTTAGACTGTTCCCCCAGGTGTATTTGTTACTGTTGGTGACCTTAGTGACCATAATCTTTAGGGTTCTACCGAGGTGACGGTGGAGGGAAGGTCCCACTGTACCTGGAGCAGACGTCGGTTATACTCACTTGGATTTTCCGGGGGGTTCACTTCACTTCGAGACGGTTAAAGTGGAGGAACTTGTGCCGGTCTATTCATTAAGCAGGTTGCCGGGGTAACTGTTCCACCCGCCATTTCTGTACTGAATTTTGCGAGGTTCGGCTTCATCACCAACTAGTGTTTTCGGTCCGGAGAGCTTACTGTTTGTGTGTGGTTTGACTCCTACATTTTATAGCGCGTGTTAATTTGTTTGTTTTTACTTTTAGAGACCATAGGTGTGAATTGTGAATTTTAGTTGTTAAGTGTGAATTATGAATTGTTAATTTTAGTTTTAAATTGTTAATAAAATTCACTGAAGTTGAATATAATGGCAAATGTTCCAGAATTTATCAACCTAGGAACCCCTCCTAATGAGAATCCTAGTACTTTTCCTTACTTTGGAAATGTTGGTCCTCCTTATATGGCTACTTTGTCATTACCCGGATTTAACCAATATGGTTATTTTCAACTTCGTTGGCCCAAAGTACTCCAATTGTTCCACCTCAACCGGATGCTTCACCTCAACAGAGTTCACCATCTCAACATCACCAACCTTCTGTTGACCCTTTACCTTCTTCGCCTAATTTTTCTTCCTCCATTTCTTCCTCTTCGCCTAGTAAAAGCCTTGATGCTAGTAACCAGGAGGTTAAGAAGAAGAAGAAAGGGAAGAAGAAGAAGAAGAAGAAGAAGCAAGATAAGAAAGAAGTCAACCAACCAACCATGGCTGTAAGTGTTAGTTGTGTTGAGGAAAATTAAGACATGCACCGTAAACCCAAATACCCTTGCAGGCTTTGTAAGGGTGACCACTTCCTTGTCAATTGTCCTGGTATTCCAAAGGTCTTGGAAGTATGGTCAGAAAAATCTCATCAACTTTCTGTTGATCCATCAACCAGTGATAGTCAGGTTCCTGGGAAAAAGGGTAAAGTTAGGTTTCCTTGTAAGTTATGCAAAGGGAGTCATCAAACTCACATTTGCCCTCACATGGATGAAGCCTCAACATTGTTGGAAAACCTTACTGTTCCACAGCAAGAATTTCCAACTGGTTACCGTAAAATTTCTCCCAACCTACCGTCAACTGACGGAGTGATTGATTTAAATTCAAGTACAGTCGATCACACTCTTCCATTGGAGAGTGAAACTCATGTCACCCAGGTTGATGATCCGTTAGTTGATCAAGTGGTTGATTCAATTTCACATTCGGTCGATCACACTTTCCCTTTGGAGAGTGAACTTCATACCGCTCAGGTTCTTCTTGTTACATCAGATTCTTCTATGTCGGGGGGCATTTCACCTGTTTCTACAGAACCCCCTCCAAGCACTAAGGTCTTTTCCTTTGATTGGAATAGACTGACAGAACCTCGTCTTCCTTCCTCCATCCCTTTCCAAATCATTGTTAAGGCTGGTGGTAGGGACATACATCGTACTCAGGTAGATGAGGGTGCTTCTGTTAGTATTTTATCCTCAACTGTTTGGAAAGCTTTGGGTTCCCCTCAGCTTGCGCCTATTACGCAGAATCTGAAAGCTTTTAACAGAACCATTAGTGAACCTTTAGGGATCCTTCCTAAGTTTTCCATTACATTGGAAGGTAAAACTGTCTGTATTGATCTTATGGTAGTTCGAGGTCCCTTGGATTTCAATTTACTCCTTGGGCGAGACTATGTTTATGCAATGAAAGCTGTCGTATCGACACTCTTTCGCGTGATGTCTTTCCCTCACAATGGCAGTATTGTGACTGTAGACCAGCTTTCGTTCCCTAGTCTTGTTTCAACTACCAATAATATGACACCCCTAGATGTTTCTGATTCTAAAGTGGTATCTACCCTGCCACGGGTTAATTATGTGGCAACCGGTCCCATGTTTTCAGTTACCAATGTCAGTGAGCCTCTCACTGTTGATTTAGATCTGGTAATTGACATGGAAAACTCTATGGGATTACTTGAACACGATGTTCTTATCCCTTTTGAGTCCCTTGACATGTGTTCCTTCCAGAGTACTATTCTTCCTTCTGATGAAGACCTCTTGGAAGCCATGATCAAGGTGTGTCCATTGACATGTCTTTCTTCCAGTTGGAAGCCATGATCAGTGTGTACGAGGATAGTTTTTTCCTGTATCAACCTCGTTAAAAAATGAAATAGGCTGTAATGAGGATAGTTCTTTTACTGAGTCAACCTCATTAAAAAATGAATCAGGTAGATTTTAGGTTATGTAGGTAGACTGTAAAAAGTAGGGTTCCGAGGAAAGTTCCTTTTACTGTGTCAACCTCGTTAAAAAATGAATCAGTTGATGAGGATAGTTCTTTTACTGAGTCAACCTCATTAAAAAATGAATCAGGTTTGAGGACAGTTCCAGTTACTGAGTCAACCTCATTAAAAAATGAATCAGGTTTGAGGATAGTTCCTGTTACTGAGTCAACCTCGTTAAAAAATGAATCAGGTATGAGGATAGTTCTTTTCTTGTGTCAACCTCCTTAAAAATGAAACAACTCCCTTTTCAAGTTAAATATTGAAAGTAAACCTTCATTCCTTTCATCCATCTAGTTGAATGCAATGAAGCCTGGGGGGCATGTACCTCATTTCGCATCATTATGCTGGGGGCATGCGAACTTTTTGAGCATAGTTCCTTGTCTTGTGTCAAGCTCGTTAAAAAATGAAACAAGGGTAGGTTAAGTAGGTAGATTGTAGAGAGTAGTCATGAGCATAGTTCTTTGTCTTGTGTCAAGCTCGTTAAAAAATGAAACAAGGATTTTAGAGCATAGTTCCTTGTCTTGTGTCAAGCTCATTAAAAAATGAATCAAGGTTTTTAGAGCACGGTTCCTTGTCTTGTGTCAAGCTCGTTAAAAAATGAATCAAGGTTTTTTAGAGCATAGTTCCTTGTCTTGTGTCAAGCTCATTAAAAAATGAATCAAGGTTTTTAGAGCACAGTTCCTTGTCTTGTGTCAAGCTCGTTAAAAAATGAATCAAGGTTTTTTAGAGTATAGTTTTTTGTTAGGTAGATTGTAGAAAGTAGTTATGAGCATAGTTCCTTGTCTTGTGTCAAGCTCACTAAAAAATGAAACAACTCCCACGAGTCTTTCCAAGATTTTGAAAGTAAAGCTTCATTCCATCCACCTCATTGAATGCAATGAAGCTTGGGGGGCATGTACCTTGATTTGCATCATTATGCCGGGGGCATGTGAACTTATAACAAGCATAGTTTTTCGTTTCAAGCTTGCATAAACATGAAACCGAATCCGAGCATAGTTCTTTTCCTGTGTCAAGCTCGTTAAAAAAATGAAACAAATCCTCCTCTAATTGAGTCGCGAGTTTGACTCGATCTCATAGATGTTAAGTTTGATATTTAGGTTAGTTATTTCGGTTTTTGCATAATTTTCTTATAGTTTTAGGCCGAGTCTTTCAAATGATCTCGTAACTAAACCTTCATTTCATCCAAATGGTTGAATGAAATGAAGCTAGGGGGGCATGCACTCTAGCAGTTATGCTTAGGGGGCATCAAGCACAGTTTTATCTCTGTTTCAAGCTTGTGTAAAAATGAAACTACTCTGAAGCATAGTTTTTCTCTGTTTCAAGCTTTTGTAAAAATGAAACCTATCTCGAGTCAATTTCAGTTATTTTCAAGACTCGTTTAAACTCATGAAAATACCGAGATTATTTTGCTATCTTTCATTCTCGTAAAACAAATGAAAATGCCGAGATCTTTCCGTCTTTTCCTACTCGTAAATTAAATTGAAAGTCGGCCATATGAGTACATTTTTATCATTTTTTCAAACTCGTTAAAACTTACGAAAAAGTGAAAACCATGAGTACATTTTTATCCCTTTTTCGAACTCGTTAAAACTTACGAAAAAGTGAAACCTCAGAGTCATCTTTTAAGCCCTTTTCTGACTCCTAAAACATGAAAAGATTGCCGAGCGTTTCTTTTACACTCGTTAAAACAGAATTAAAAGACGGTCCCCTTTTAGCTCTTTTCTGACCGTAAAATCAGGAAAAGATTGCCGGGTTTTTGTCGTTTCAAACTCGATAAGGAAATAAAACGACGTGTCCTTGATCGCTTTTTACTTTTCAGGTCGACGACACTATTATGAAAGTACTCCTTGGTCGCAAGATCAAGCGGTTCCCCCAAGTATTATTTTATACTTTTTCGGGCTTGAGGGACACAAATATACGAAAAAGTTCAACGTGGAGTCTCCTTTTGTTTTTTCAGACTCTCTAAAAATGAAAAACACCGAGTTTCTCCTATACTGGACTCGTTAAACTTTTACAGTAAAGGACCTGTTCAATTACAAACAGGAACGAACCACTCCTTCCTAGGGTTCGAATTTAAACTAGGTTGGACTCGTCCGAAGGATGAGCTTATAATCAAGCATATGTTATCCTCCTCAAGCTTGTTAAAAATAAAGAGGTACTTGCCAGAAATGGTGGGGGAAAAGAGAGAAGAATGAGCCTATTTGTTACCTTTTATCTCAAAAGAAACTTTATTACCACTCTTGAACACGACACTTTTCATTCACCTGGGTTGGGAAATCTTTTACCTCACAGTTGACCAAACCACTTTGAAAGTCTTTAACCGGGTTCCGGGGATTAACTTTGAGTTATTCGTCACCAAGCCATCTGTCGTGTCGTTATGTGTTCAAGAGGTCTGCAAGCAAAACTTTCATCTGCAAAATACTTGTCATCCATTTGACCATCCCTGAGTCAGTCCTTACAGCAACATTTCTTCAACTTGAACAATGATTTCGTGTTGCGGGCTTACCTGTAACGGGTCTCTTTCTATCGACATCGACACATTATCTAGAAAGATGACTTAGGAATCGACAACACCTTGAAGTCTGCATGCATCAATGGCAGGTTTCTCGCCTTTGACGTCAGTTTACATCATTGACTTTCGATCAAAGGATTCCGTGAAGTGTTCGACATCAAAACATCTATTCACATTTCACAGGTTGTGCTTGGTACTTTGAGAACCATTGACATTACTGGTGGTTTCTCTCACGCTTGTTAACAGTTTACATCATCGACTGGTAATCAAGTGGTTTCTAACATGTTCGACATCGAATCATTTAATCACATGGCTAGAATCGTACCAATTCGGGAAGTAGAAGTGAAGACCCTGGATCTAGTTTCTACCATCCAGGCTGCGAGGAGTTTTGTATTCATTATCTATGTAGACTAATCATAAACAGATGGCTGCGTCCATACTGTGTCTACAAAAGTCTATAAAAATGATGTACTGCAAGATCATTCCTGTATCAGAATAGTTAGTCCATTAGTTAAAGTTTTGAATCTGAGTATGGGAATGCCTACCTGAGTGATGATATAATCTTATAGATGTATTTTGTGTTGAAAATTGCAGGTTCCAACCAGGCCATCCACAAGACAATCCTTGAAATGATAAAGCGCTTCACCCTTCCTAGAATTACAAAACCCTAAATCTATTCCAGGCTTCGCACTTTAGGGGGCAATCTGTTACACTAAAAAATGTCACCATGACCACTTACAGTTAGTATGGCTCAAATCAACAGTCATGCTACCCTCTTAGGCAAGTCTTATGCCTCTGCTATCCATCTCAAACTCAAAGAAGAGAGAAAGTCTTGTCAAAAATATGTTTATCTCTGGGGTCGCAGGTTCTCTCTAGCCTTACCTGCGGGGACGCTGACCATGTTCACAAAAGGTGTGTCCTTGGATGCTCTGTATGTTAAGGGACAGGTGCGTCCTTCTGTAAAAGGCAAAATGCGCGAGTTTCATCTTAAAAAAGTTACTTGTGGTTACTTCTAGAACTTTCTAGAGGTCGGTTTGATGAATTGGATGCGCCTCCAGTTGGTTCATGTATCTCTATTAAGGGGGAACTTATCCCATCAATAAAGGAGTTATCCCACCCAAAGAGGGGGATTATCCCATTGATGGTGGACCTGAATAACCTCTTTACAGCACTATAAATAAAGACATTGAGCCAGAGGGAGGAGAGGTTGGAAGCTATACATTTTCTTTGGGTAAATGCTGCAGGAATTAGGACTCCCATTTAGAACCTTGTGAGGAGAGATTGTCTTTGCTTGATTCTACTTGGAAGTGGGTGAGCTTTGTCAAAGTAGAGGAAAACCCTTGATGGACCCTGGGAGGAACTTGCACAACACCAAGGCCAGGTTGTAAGAGTTTCTTTGTTTCATTATTAATACAAACTGGTTTATTTTTCTCAATAGCTTGTGTTAATGAGTTATTTCATGTGTTCCTTGGTCTGCATGTTGAATATATGTTTTATTATATGAAATGCAAGTGCTTGGTAATTGTTTGATTGTTTGTGGTTGCAGGAATTGACTTGAAGGAGGAGCTCATCCGGATCAGCAAGGACGGACTACAACAACAGCCTTTTGGAATAAGGTAAGCCTAAACACTTGTAGTTTTCATGTTTTAAAAGGTATATTTAGAGAAAGATCACTCCATTTTGTCTTGTTTGTCGCTAGAGAGTTTAGACTCCTAGGGAGGTCAGTTGTGTCCGCACAAACGACTTTTTCCGCCACGACACTAACTAGCCAACCAAAGAACTGTCTTAGCACTCCAGGCAGTTGAAAAGAGGCGTAGGACTATAACCAGGTGCAGGGCAACAGTTCAGCTACCGCGTCTCTGAACAACACGTGTAGGATGTACAACAAGCAACTTCTCAATGCGTTGCCGATCTTGCAGTAGTTCAAGTAGAGTTAGGAGCTCTCACTGTGGAGATCTCTGCACTAATAGAGTGACCCAAGGGTGAGTCACGATGTTTCTGTTGGGGGCCTGTTGGGCGCGAGATCCCCTAAGGGAAGTTTTGGGGCTTAAAGCCTAAATTTTAACTAAATCCGATGTAAAGACTCTGCGTTTTGTGGGTGCAGAGCGCGAACTTGTAAATGAGTCATAAGGTTGTCCGCCCTCATTTTTGTAATATAATATCAGCTTTATAGATCTACCCATGGTCCATGGACCATGGGATTTGTCATGCGGAAAGAGTCAATTTTGCGGGCAAAACTGACCTCCCTAGAAACTAAGGCATTTCTAGTGACAAACAAAACAATCAAGCACTATCTTTCCCTAAATATGCGTTTAAAATAAAAGCAACCAGGAGTTTAAGGCTTACCTTTAGTCCAACGCTGTTTGTAGCGGCCGAGTCTCTTCGATCCAGATGAGCTCCTTTCCTTGAAGCCTGCATACACAAACAAGAAAACGATTACATAGCACCTGAATAACTCATATAATAAAACATATTCATCATAAAGACCAAGGAGTTTATGAAACAAATTATATATAAAAACTTGTTGAGAAAAATGAACTTAATTGTATTAATTAGAAACAAAGAAACCTTACAACCAATGCCTTGGTGTTGTGCAGGTCCCTCCCAGGGTCCAGCAAGAGTTCTCCTCTACTTTGATCAGCTCACCCACTTCCAAATGAAGCTAAGAAAGGAATGTGATCTCTCCTCTCAAGCTCTATAAGGGAGTCCTATTTTCAGCAGCATCTACCCTTAGGAATGTTCGGCTTTCAACCTCCCTTGCCTCTGGCCCAATGTCTGTATTTATAATGCTTTGGAGGAAGTTAAACAGGTCCACCATCAATGGGATAAGCCCATCTTTCAAAGGAATAGCTCCCCTCTTCATGGGATAAGTTCCTCTTTCATTGGGATGCATGAACCATCTGGAGGCGCTCAATCCACGTCAAACCATCTTCTAGAATGCTCTAGAATCGACCGCAAGTAAGTTTTTTGAAGTAAAACTTGCGCCTTTTGACTTTTACAGTGGTACGCACCCACCCCTTTATAGACAGAGCGTACAAGTACGCATGTATTACGTACTTGAGGTGCATGCCTGTAGGTAAGAGCAAGAGAAAGTGCGGAACCAGAGTTATATTGATGTTTTAAAGGCTTTCTCTCTTTTTTGGAGTTTGACATGAGGAGCAGAGGTATAAGACTTGCCAAGGAGGACAGTATGGTTATTGATGGAGTCATACTGACTGCAAATTGTCATGGTGACAAATTTTAGTGTAACAGATTGCCCCCTAAAGTGCGAGGTCTGTAGTAGATCAGGGTTTTATATCATCTAGGAAGGGTGAAGCACTTTATCATTTCGAAGATTATCTTGTGGAGAGCCCAGTCGGAACCTGCAAATATTCAACAGAAAATACATATATGAGATCATATCATCGCTGAGGTAGGCATTCCCATACTCAGATCAAAAACTTAACTAACAAACTAACTACTGCTCTGATATAGGAATGATTTCGCAATACATCATAATCATAGACACATGTAGACACAGTATGGACGCAACCATCTGTTTATAATTAGTCTACTGTATAATGAATACAAAACTCCTTGCAGCCTGGATGGCGGAAACTAGATCCAGGGTCTTCATTTCTGCTTCCTGAAATAGTACGATTCTATCCATGCGAATAAATGAGTTGATGTCGAACATGGTAGAAACCACTTGATTACCAGTCAATGATGTAAACTGTTAACAAGTGTGAGAGAGACCACCAGTGATGTCAATGGCTCTCAAAGTACCCAGTACAATCCATGAGATGTGAATGAATGTGTTGATGTCGAACATGTCACAGAATCCCTTGATCGAAGGTCATTGATGTAACCTGTCGTCAAAGGCGAGAAACCTGCCATTGAGGCATGCAGATCCCAACGTACTGATGATTTCTAGATCATCTTTCTAGATAATGAGCTGAAGTTGATAGAAAGCGATCCGTTGCAGGCAAGCCCACAACACGAAATCATAGATCAAGTTGAAGAAATGTAGCTCTAAGGACTGACTCAGGGATGGTCAAGATGGATGACAGATATTTTGCAGATGAATGGTTTATTTGCAAGACTCCTCTTGAACACATAACGACACTACAGATGGTTTGGTGACAATTGTCCCAAAGTTAATACCCGGAAACCGGCTGAAGACTTTCAATGTGGTTTGATCAACTATTAGGCAAAGGATTTCCCAACCCAGGTGAATGAAAAGTGTCATGTTAAAGAGTGGTGATAAGGTTTTTCCGAGACAAAGTATAACAAATAGGCTCATTTTCCTCTCTTTTCCCCCACCATTTCTGGCAAGTACCTCTTTATTTTTTACAAGCTTGAGGAGGATAACATTTGCTTGATTATAAGCTCATCCTTCGGATGAGTCCAACTTAGTTTAGATTCGAACCCTAAGAAGGAGTGGTCCGTTCCTGTTTGTAATCGAATAGGTCCTTTACTGTGAAATTTTAACGAGTCCAGTATAGGAGAAACTCGGCGTTTTTCAATTTTAGAGAGTCTGAAAAACTTAAGAAGACTCCAGGGTTGACCTTTTTCGTAAATTTGTGTCTCCCAAGCCCGAAAAAGTATAAAATAATACTTGAGAGAACCGCTTGATCTTTACGACCAAGGAGTACTTTCATGATTAGTGTCTTTGATCTGAAAAGTAGAAAGCGATCAAGGAAACGTCGTTTTATTTCCAATATCGAATTTGAAACGACAAAAATCCGGCAATCTTTTCATGTTTTTACGGTCAGAAAAGGGCTGTAAGAGGACCGTCTTTTTAATTCCGTTTTAATGAGCTAAAAAGAAAACTCGACAATCTTTTCACATTTTAGGAGTCAGAAAAGAGCTTAAAGATGACTCTGATGTTTTTGTTTGTAAAAAATGATAATTTTCCCTGAAAATCCTTTATCCTGCACAAAAACCAACACATTACTCATACCTGTTGAAGATAGATAAAAATACTTTGAAAAATACCTTTTCATGTTGAAAAATAAACAAATTTACCATTTATTTACCCAAAAAACCAATAAAAAGGGATTTTACCAATTCATTTTTACCATTTTACTATTTGAGGAGAGAAAAAGGGCTTTTGGCAAGAAACTTCCCGTGGACATTGCGGAGAATCCGACCGTCAAAATCGAATTCCGTCTCTTCCAGGTAATCTACAACATCCTCCTCTTCAATTTCATCTGTTTAGAATTCTTTTTTAGGCCCCAGATTTCATTTTTGGGAGGTTTTATGGTTTCAAAAACTGCCTCTCGGGGTACGCAGGCGCCACACTAGGGACCCGCGTACCCCGACATTTTCTCAGTTGGAAAAATGTCAGGGGCATGCACCCTGCCTTCAGGGACTCTGCGTACCCACGCTCTGTTCCTAAAGGCGGGGTGTGTACCCCGCGCAACGAGTTTTTAAAACCTAAATTCTCCAAAATGGACCAAATTTTTTTGATTTTATGGAATCTAATGGATGTTTTATGGTATGTAGATTGTTCACCATGCTTGATTGGCATGAGAGAGAGCACGAAGATGTTGATTTGGCCGCCATTAATCATCAACTGTCAATTGATGCTTTGAAGGCATGCGGCCTTTATAAATACTGGGTCATACCTGGCATGAGGGCCCAAGTGAGCTTTCTAGAGTGGCTGGTAGAAAGATGGAACATTCAGGACCAGTGTTTTTATATTGGAGGGCACCAGCTTGAGATGGAGCTGACAGATATCTACTTTCTCACTGGTTTGCCCAAGAGAGGCGAACACTTGACTCTGTTCGAGACTAGGCCAGGTGGCCAGTCTGTCACTAGTCTCCGACTAGAGTGGTGTAACACTCAGTCTCAGGAGAAGGGGATAGAAATCAAAACTATATCCCGTCCTGAACTTATGGTGATTGCCTTTACAGTTACCAGACTTTGCGGGGCTGCCGCTTTACACATTGCCACTGGATCCCAGATGCGGATGGCAATTGATTGCTATCGAGGTACCATTTTCAACTGGTGTGATGCTGTGTTGGCCAATGTAAAAGGCCAACTGACTAGAGCCAAAAACGGACAACTAAAGACCTTTGGTTATGGGGCTTTAGTTGTGAGTTTTGGCTTAGAGAGGGTTCCGATGCTGATCCCACAGCAGCTCACTGTTGAGATTGGGCTTCCTCGAGAGCCCAAATTGATGCGATGGGTTGCGGTTATGGCCCGTCATCCTGATGAGGGGATGGAGGTTGTCCGATTTACTCCGGAGTAATTTCACTGGTTAGAGAACTAGGTCTTTGCTATACAGGATTTTCCTTATGTCGGAGTTGATTTTCATGGAGATCCAGACATGGTTCTTCCACCGGGAGAACAATGGGATGATACAGGTAACTTCATTTTTCACAAGCTTTTAAACTATCTATTATTTTTGTTTGTTTTATATTGTCTCAAAAATGATAGTAATAATTTTCAAAATGCAGATGTAGGCCCATGACATCCAGCCAATCTCCGGCCTTACGAGAGGAGACTACCAGCTGCCGCGGCACCGGCCCCACAGGACAAGGCCACAGAGACTTTGGCTGAGTTAGAAAGTGACCTGGAGCGTCTTACAGTAGATATACCAAAGACTACCATAGATCATATTCCAATCAGGCTTCAGCGCTATGTAGTCGAGGTCCCAGGACCTTTTAGGAGGTTCTTGTGTAGGGTGGCCCGTGCAGTGGTGTCATATAGAGATCGTCACCAGTGATTGGATGGTCGTTTTGTAGACACATGTGACATTTTGGTTTTTTGTACTTATCATTTTTCTCGATCATAAGATATTTTTCAACCTATGATCGAAGACGATGTATTTTTTGGCACACTCCTATATATATATATATATCATTATTACCGGCTTATCTTGTAAATCATGTTATGGAAATGGTTTTAAATTTACATGTATGACTATTTGCAAATGTCTATTTAACATTCGAGAAGCAATTGCATCTGCTAATGTATTTAAAGACCTTGGAATATGCTGATATTCAGTGTAATCAAACTCACATTCCAAGAGATGCACTCTCAAAAATAATCTTAATAACACTGGATTTCTAATGGCATACACTCTATTAAGCTGTAATACAACGAGTTCAGAATCTAACCTCACTATCAAACTCTGAATCCCAAATGAAATAGATTCAGATAATAACTCAATCACTGCACTGTACTCGGCAATGTTGTTTGTTGTTTGACCGAGGCTTACCCCATGCATAGAGACTAACTCGTCAGAGGGCGAATAGATAACCCAAGCTGCGGAAGAAATGTTCCGTGTACTACGACAAGCACCATCAACAAATCCATGTATGTTTGGAGAGGCATCGATATCTGCAATATCAAGAGTAAAACCAAGATAAGCCAGAAATAACGACGAAAAACACTCTCTAAGCTAAGCACACTTTTTAAACTAAAACACACTTGCTAGAAAGAAAAACTAACCTAACTAAAAATCTCCATACCCATTCTTTTAAGCATAATACCTCTTCAAGTAAAGACCATTTCTGGGTTTACCTAAAGAGTCCCCGTCAAAGTCTACCAACTCATAGGCCCCTTTTGCTAGCTTTCGCTTGACAATATAGGGCCCATGCCACATAGGAACGAATTTTCTAGCACCTAATCTATCATTAGCTTGATCATATAATAACACTGGGTCTCCTTCCGAAAAATTTCGAGGGGTCACATTTATATCACGTCGATTCTCATCTAATTGAGCTAAGTATAATAAACTCTTTTCCTCTTCGGAAGTAGCTGGAAGTAACTCGACGGCCATTTGCAGTGACGGGATTTCGCATTCAATGGGTAGCACAGCTTCCAAACCATAAACTACTTGGAAAGGAGTGAACCCTGTTGTTGTTTTCACTGAGGTTCGGTACGCCCAAAGCGTTGAAAATAACATGTTATGCCAATTCGACCGATGAATACCAATGATTCGTCGGATCATGATAACTAAAACTTTGTTGATGGACTCAACCAGACCATTCGCTTGTGGATAATAAGGAGTTGAACTATCGTGACGAAAACCAAGATGGCCTGTAAGTTCTGTCATCATAATGTTTCGAAAATGGCCCCCATGGTCAGTGATTATCGCTTGTGGGACACCAAACCTAGCAATTATATGATTGAACACGAAAATTGCAGTTGTCTTGCCGTCTGCCTCGAATGTAGGCATCGCCTCGGCCCACTTAGTAAAATAATCTACCGCAAGGATGATATACGCATGCCCCCAGGCTGAGTGAGGGTTACATGTAATAAAATCGATACCCCATTTAGCAAAAGGACCAACGACAATTATAGGGTGGAGAGGAGCAGGTGGAGCACGCATCTTTCGATTAAACACTTGATAGTTGTGGCATTTTCGGACCGCAATAATACAATCTTTAAATAAGGATGGCCAGAAGTAGCCAGCGCACAATATCTTTTGGGCTGTGGCATACCCAGACATATGACCGCCACACGCTCTAGAGTGACAGTCATTTAGAACCCTTTCAGCCTCTTCGTGAGTTAAGCAACGTCGAAAAACAGAGTCCGCCCCACGGCGATAAAGAGTATCTCCAATAATTTTGTATTGTTGGGACTGGAATCGAATTTTCCGACGTTTCGACTTAGAAACTTCGGGCCGAAAGGATTGGGTCTGGAGATAGACGATGATATCCCCATACCACGGATCTAAAGTGCTAATTAGAAACAAAGATTCGTCCGCAATGGGCTCCTCTGCCACAGTTTCCGTGTCAGCACGCGGGAAGTCACACATTAACTCTGCAAAAACTAAAGATTTCTTAGACTTAGATTTCTCAAACTCCAAGTCGAACTCCTGCAGGATAACAATCCATTTAGAGTACTCGCCCCCTAGCAATTGTTTGGTCAAAATGTATATCATAGGGTTGCAATCCGAAATGACTGTAGTTTTACGTAGTAAAATGTAGTGACGGAAACGTTGGACAGCTTGAACGGCTGCCAATGCCAATTTCTCCACATGTGAGTATTTTAGCTCAGTTGGATTTAACGTTCGACTAAGGTAATATATCACATGTTCCATTCTGAATTCATCTTCCTGAACTAAGACCATTCCAATGGTGGAATGGGAGGCGACGAGATACAAAAAGTAATCCTGGTTGTAGTTGGGAGGATGCAACAACAGTGCATGGGTCAACGCGTGCTTGAGTGCATCAAAAGATTTATGAGCTATCTCATCCCAAGAGAATTGAGCGTTCTGTTTCAACAACCGTGTAAAACCCTTTGTAACCTCGGCGTAGTTAGGAATGAATCGTCGTAAAATGTTTGCTTTCCCCTGCAAACTTTGGAGTTGGCGAAGACTCGAAGGAGGAGGCAATTTGATGATAGCTTCTACCTTCGAGGGATCGACGCGAATGTCGGCTTTCGAAACTACAAATCCCAGTAATTGACTCGTTTCTATACAGAAGACACATTTGTGTGGGTTCAACCGAATACGATAATGCCTACACCTCATGAAGATCGCACGTAAGTGGACGAGGTGATCAGCTCGATGTAATGAATGAGCAGGCAAATCATCGAGATACGGTTGCACAATGTGTTTGATGTCATGAAACACATAAGACATCGCCCTTTGAAAAGTTGCTCCAGAATTCTTGAGCCCAAAAGGTAATTTACAATAAGCAAATGTCCCCCATGGACAAATGAAATCCGTTTTCGGTTGATCGGCAGGTAGAATATTGATTTGATTGTATCCGGAAAAACTGTCCATAAAGGAAAATATTTCGCTGCCGGCACAATCATCAATGATTTGATCGATATAGGGAGTTGGGTAGTTGTCCTTTGGACAGGCTCGATTAATGTCCCTATAATCGATGCATATTCTTATTGTTCCCTGCTTTTTGTTAACTGGAACAATATTCGATACCCAATCCGTTAACAGGATCGGATAAATGAAACCTGCTTTCAACAGTTTCTCAACTTCTGCTTTAATTGCAGCAGCTTTTCTTGGGTGAATCTGACGCAAACGTTGCCGGACGGGTTTAGCATCCAGGTAAGTCTTGATCTCATGAACAACAATCGCGGGATCAATTCCTGGCATTTCCTCATAGGACCAGGCAAACACGTCGCGAAATTCTTGAAATAGGGCCTTATATATTTGAATTTCGTCATCGGTACACGAGGCACCTATATGAATGTTCTCAACAATTCCAGGCTTAACCGAAATGTCAATGGGAATAGTTCGAGAGATGTTTCCCAAATTCAGCTCTGAATCAGGATGTTTCATGGGATTCTGAGCTTCCTTGACATATGCAACTGTAAAAATTGATGAGAAATCATTTTCAAAATGATCATCCTCGGGTAAAAACGAAGATCTATGATGGAGATCATCCCATGGTAAATCATCTATACACAGGACTTCACGAAGTTGCTCATCAGATGAAACAACTTCGGGAAACGCTATTAACTTCGAGGTTGATGTGAAAAGTGATTCCTCACGGACCACATTCATTAGGTCGATTTTGGTTGAATACGGGTCAGTAAAATACTGCACAGCTTCATAGGCAATTTCATATGGACTCAAAGGCATAAAATTCCAAATGAGTCTATTTCAGATTCAGAAGGAACGATCCAAGGATCGTCATAAAAAATAGTGTTTGATGTAATCATATGAATGGTTGCAAATGAAGATGATGCGTTGATTGGAGGAAAAGGAAAAGTTCCCAGTAAACTGGCGTCTTTAACTAATCCTACTCCAACATCCTTATATGGGATAGTCGTTTTACCGACATGCTGAATACTCTCTGAAGAGGCTGGTTCAGATGAAAAGTAAGCCAGCTGGTCTATTGTTACGATCTTTCCATTATATGGGAACTTTATTACTCGGAAGACCGATGAAACGATCGTTGTCATAGCGTAAGACCAACTTCGACCCAAGAGAAGGTTGTAGTGTAGAGGGGCATCAACCACCTCCACATCTAGACTAACGGTTTTTCCTTCAACCCCTATAGGAAAATCCTGTAGAATGCCGAAAGGATGAAACCCACGGCCATTAAAGGCCTTAAGAATTGTCGGGGATTGATTTAGTGAAGGAGAACCGCGATCTCCAACACTGTATCGACATAATACACGTTGAAGCTCCCTCATCAATTACAGTCCGATGAATAGGCCTGTTTTTGACTATCACTGGGATCTGGAAAGCCATTTGATGAGGCAAACGTGGTGTACTATTTTCTGGATCAAAGATTATTAGGTTCGGGTCCTGAACATCAACAACTCCTATAGCCGACAAAAGTAATTTACGTTGTGCTGGGCATGATTGCAGCACTTCCAAAGCTGGCATTGCTGAGGGTGAAATAGCTAAGTCCTCAACAATGTTATAATTCTGGGCCACTCTCGCATGTGGATTGAAAGCAGACTTTCAAAGTATACCCTTGGCGGGCGGTTTGATTACTAAGTCTGGATTAGGTTTCTCGATCTGTAGTGGATCGGAACTGGGAGCTGAGGTTGATGGATTAGAATGAGAAGATTCTGCTTCTTTGCCATCAACAGGACTTTTACTACCATAATCTTGCGATCGAGTCGCAATCCTTACATGGGACATCATCAATATGGGTTCTTAATTGGCACTCGAGGAAGAACCTATCATCTTGCTATCTTGATTTGGAAATGGATCCTTCAAAACAGCAGGAGTTTGGGAACCTTTGACGATTTTCGCAACCTCTGCTCGATGAGGGCAGTCTCTTGTAAAGTGTTCCTCTTCACAAATAAGACAAGGATATCGAGGTTTGCGCTTTTCATCATTGGATTCCGCCTTTTCGAATCTCTCTTTTGAACTCTTGTCCGTTTTATTCTTCTTCTTTCCTTTCTTCTTTCCATCGGATTTTGATTTAGTCGTAGATGATTCTACAGCGTGAATATTGGCGGAGACCTCTGTAGAAGAATCTCCTGTCGGGGAATCAGGTAAGGTTATGATAGGAGAAGAATTCTTGGAAGACTTCTTCTAACTTTTAGTGTTAACCGTACCAATCATACCATCAGCGGCATGAGATCCCGAAGGAGCTGCAGCGATTTGATTTGACTTGGGAAGATCGGGGATCTTTTCGTGTAACGTACCTGACTGAGTATAAACTAAGTCAAGGTAATGTGCTTGAGCAATCACTTTCTCCTCAGTAACTACTCCGGCCTTAGCTACGTCTTCAGTAATCTTCGGTAACAATGATTTGACAAACCATTCAGCTAAGATCTGGTCCGGGATAAAAACTTTCACTAACGCCTTCGACGTCTCCATTCATGAATATGATCAGAAATATAAGTGGACGTCGATTGCTTTAATGAAGTTAGTAACTCCGTGCCATTATCATATCTGACCGGCAACTGAAAATGAGTTAAAAATGAGGTAGCTAACTGGCTAAAATTATAAAAAGAGGCCAGTGGTAACTCAATATACCACTTGGCCGCAAGACCAATGAGAGTGCACTGGAAAAGACGTAAGCGGATCAAATCATCCGAGATGGAATTAGAGGCACACCAGAGGTGGTAAGTCATCACATGGTTCGACGGGTCCTCTCCAGATTTACCTTCGAACTTGGGAATGTCACTGGGCAACTTATTCGGCATTGGCAGCCAAAACAGAAGATAATTAATTGGATTGTTCGTTAGGCGCGACAAGTCTGGTAAGTCCAAAGTTGCGATAAACGGTAGCTGTCGATTAGGATCCCTAAAACTCTGGGTCATGAGACCAGCCCTAGGAGGAGGATATCCAGGATAACTAGGAATAGGAATTGCGTTCGGGATATTGTATCCTCCTGGAAAACCAGGATTAACCGGACCGTACTGGGGTTGTTGTGGTTGTTGATAAGTGTACCCAGGATACGGTTGATACTGATAAATTGGCTACTGGACAGCAGGACCGAATTGGTATTGTCCCTGGTACGGTTGATAAGTGAATTGTGGTTGACTTGTGACAACCGTACTTAAACCAGATTATCCTACAGGCATCTGAACCGTAGTTTGAATCGTGGATCCAGACGATGGTAAAGATGTCTGAGGAGTAGATACAGGAACAGTAGAAACCGGAGCTGTCGATACTCCAAAAGTAGGTGGGGTAGATTGAATAGATGTTACGGCAGTTGCAGCAGTCGTTTGAGATGGAGTACGAGGCGCAGTAGGCCCAGACTGAGAAACTACCGAAGGTACAGAAGTTTGAATATTAGACTGGACTGGTTGCTGGGGTGAACTAGAAACTAAGGGTTGTCCAGTTTGAGATGAAAATTGTATATTTTGCTGCAACGCCTGTTGAGTTTGCGATAGATCCCACACTATGTTCATTCCGGGGTACTGACCCATAATAGGTTGAGAATATTGAGATCCAAAACCAGGTTGAGGGTAGGATTGATAAGTGAAAGGTACATTTCCCGTTCCTTGAACATAAGATTGACCTTGGGGTGGTTGGAAACCTTGGTCCAAGTACTGACCTTGGGGTAGATACCCTTGAGGCATGTACTGATATTGGGGTTGACCTTCAGGTATAAATTGATACTGGGGTTGACCTTGGGGTACATATTGAGTCTGGGGTTGACCTTGAGGAACGTAATGTACCGTAGGCACGTACTGTCCTTGAGGTTGCCCCCCAGATGCAAATTGTGTACCTTGAGGTTGCCCCCCAGGCGTTAATTGAGGCTGCCCCCCAGGTGGTAACTAGCCACCTTGAGGTTGAGAATTGGGAATAGAACCTGACATCATAAGAATGTCTTCTACGCTCAACGGCTTTGCACCATTGCTTCCAGTGAATAACCTTTGTTCAATGGGTTGAGGAGATGCTCCCGAAAAAGTACCAGAAAGTGACTGATACCCAGAGGGAACAGAAGGACCGCCGTACAAAAAAGATTCAGGCGATTGAGTAAACATGGACGACTGACCTGACATATTTACGGGAGTATAAAAACCCCTAGGTGGATAAGGAGCACGAGGTGGTGAAAAACTTAACACTGAGTTTTCCAAATAATTAGTTAAAGAAAGATACGAAGTAGTACTTCTAGGTGGACTGTAAAAAATTGATTCACGCTCCCTTAGATCAATAATAGGTTGATTTTCAGGGATAGGGATGCCTATTTCTTCTTCCGGAGCAAGTTCTTCAATAGCTATCAAACTAGAAGGAAGATTTTCGGTGATTACTCTTTCTACCCTAGGTGAATTAGGAGCACTAGAAGTTGGAGAGACAAACCCCGATGTTGGAGTAACAGGTTAAGATATCTCAGGTTCTTCGCCTATATCACTAGTAGATGAAAAGCTACCAGCAAGTTCGGAAACCGAAATAGCTTCAGGATTATAACCTATTTCTAGAGTTTGGTAATCAGGATGAACAACCAACGAAGACTCTCCTTCTTCAGGTGACCCAACTTTACTGCCACTAGGAGTTACGAGGACTTTCAAACCTTCGTAATGGCTCAGGACTTCTTCAGGAGGTTGGCCCTGAAGTCTACGGGACTTCCTCAACAAATCAGCCACGGTTATAACCTCAGGAGACTGGCCCCGAAGTCTACGGGACTGTCTTGGTAATTCAGCCACAGCTAAAAAATTTTAACTACTGCACACGCAAACAAAGTAAAATCTCAAAGCAAACCACTTAATGTCTCTAAAGAACCAAACAAATTCGAGTCACACGCCTAAAGAATCTAGGGCGTCAAACCACACACAAACAGTAACTTTCCGGACCGAAAACACTAGTTGGTGATGAAATCCAACATCGCAGAATTCAGTACAGAAATGGCAGGTGGAACAGTTACCCCGGCAACCTGCTTAATGAATAGACTGGACCAAGTTCCTCCACTTTAACCGTCTCGAGTGAAGTGAACCCCCCAGAAAATCCAAGTGAGTCTAGCCGAAGTCTGCTCCAGGTACAGTGGGATCTTCCCTCCACCGTCACCTTAGGAAGAATCCTAAAGATAATAGTCACTAAGGTCACCAACAACAACAAATATACCCGGGGGAACAGTCTACGATCCGATACGCACGCAAGGGCAGAGTAACAAGCTCAATCCCCTTGCTGTCTCCTTGACAATAATCCAAGGTTTACCGACAAGTGACCCCAGGCTCCTCGACAATGGTTAATCCAAGGTTTACCGTTTATAGTACGTGCATATTTGGTGTCGTTCCCAATGAAGGAGGATTGATCCCCTCACTGGTTCAGACACGATCTCGTGCTTCTCCTTTAAGAGGAGCTTTCTCAGAGCATAAATGTAACAATTGGATTTATCCTACCGCAAGATAAGCTACTTGTTTGTTTTTACTGTCTTGGAGAGTTAATTACTCTCCTACTCCAAGACACTATCCTGATCTATGTTGGTGTATCAGAGCCCTAGTAAATAAAAAGTTACTAAGTTAATTTTACTTTAAGCGTTATTTTTTATGGCTTTTCTTTAGGAAAAAAGGTAGCGGAGATGAAACTTATGATGTGTAGACTCGACTCAAATCCACTAAAAAGATGCACCTAGGATGAAAAATCAATCTTTCCTTTTCAATGAATTCCCTAACTAAGAGAGTTGGAGAATGCAAAATTTATAAAGACAACTTTCTTAGCAATGAAAATCAAAGAAAAAAAAATCTCTTTATCTTTTCCAAAGCACACAACACAAGACCACTAATTATTTCACGAAAACTTCCTTTCTCTTTTCAAAGACTTCAAACGCTACTAAAACAAACTTTCTTCAAAAGAGATTTTGTATTTTTCCTATTTTAACAAAGTATGTAAAACTACTTAACAAAAATCAATTTTAAGATCTATGAAAATCTAAGAGAAATTTACCTAAAAACAAATATAATGAGGTAAAAGCCTACAAAATATAATTCCAGGTTGTTTTACTTAGTTACAATTCAACCAAGGACTAATTCATGCAGAATCATAAATCAGTCAAAAACAAAAATAAAAAGCTCTTGTTCTTTTTCTTAAGAATGAAATTCACAGCTTAACAAACAAGCCTTCTCGAAATTCCGCAAAGAGACAACACAACGGTAGGTTTCTCAAACAAAGGTGGATTTTACGAATGGTCTAACTCCTAAGAAGATTGAAAAGACCAGGGATATCCAAGGTTTCTACAACTTCTAAATCCAGAGTCACTACAAGACCAATACAAAAATCAAACCTAGGGCTAGAATTTCTATGAACTTCACTAAAACCCTTGATGCTAATGAAACAAGCCTAGATGAAAACTTCTGACAGGTAACCAGTGGATCTGGGCAGCAATAAATAAGCTATAAACAAGATCTAATAGGTAAAAAAGGAAAAAATTGAAAATTTCTAAACTTTTGACAGGGTACGCAGGCAGCCCGTTTGCACAAGTGCGGCCCCGCTCTGTGTGCAAAGCAAAAGTGCGTACAGGTACACACTGTGCTTAACTTAGAGGGTGCGTACTTCTCTTAAAAACAAGAAAAATAAAAACTAACTCAATCCTAAGATATTCTACCCAAATTCACAGTCAATCAGTCAAAAACTAGAAAGAAATCAACGTTTCTCAAATCAAAGTATCAATCAAAAGAGAAATCAATCAAATCCATGGATTCCCTAGCGGAGTCGTCATTTTGTCATGCGGAAAGAGTCAATTTTGCAGACAAAACTGACCTCCCTAGAAACTAAGGCGTTTCTAGTGACAAACAAAACAATCAAGCACTATCTTTACCTAAATATGCGTTTAAAATAAAAGCAACCAGGTGTTTAAGGCTTACCTTTATTCCAACGCTGTTTGTAGCCGCCGAGTCTCTTCGATCCAGATGAGCTCCTTTCCTTGAAGCCTGCATACACAAACAAGCAAATGATTACATAACACCTGAATAACTCATATAATAAAACATATTCATCATAAAGACCAAGGAGTTTATGAAACAAATTATATATAACAACTTGTTGAGAAAAATGAACTTAATTGTATTAATTGGAAATAAAGAAACCTTACAACCAATGCCTTGGTGTTGTGCAGGTCCCTCCCAGGTTCCAGCAAGAGTTCTCCTCTACTTTGATCAGCTCACCCACTTCCAAATGAAGCTAAGAAAGGAATGTGATCTCTCCTCTCAAGCTCTATAAGGGAGTCCTAATTTCAGCAACATCTACCCTTAGGAATGTTCAGCTTTCAACCTCCCTTGCCTCTGGCCCAATGTCTGTATTTATAATGCTTTGGAGGAAGTTAAACAGGTCCACCATCAATGGGATAAGCCCCTCTTTCAAAGGGATAGCTCCCCTCTTCATAGGATAAGTTCCTCTTTCATTGGGATGCATGAACCATCTGGAGGCGCTCAATCCACGTCAAACCATCTTCTAGAATGCTCTAGAATCGACCGCAAGTAAGTTTTTTGAAGTAAAACTTGCACCTTTTGAATTTTACAGGGGTACGCACCCACCCCTTTACAGACAGAGTGTACAAGTACGCAGGTATTATGTACTTGAGGTGCGTGCCCGTAGGTAAGAGCAAGAGAAAGTGCGGAACCAGAGTTATATTGATGTTTTAAAGGCTTTCTCTCTTTTTCGTAGTTTGACATGAGGAGCAGAGGTATAAGACTTGCCAAGGAGGACAGTATGGTTATTGATGGAGCCATACTGATTGCAAATTGTCATGGTGACAAATTTTAGTGTAACAAGATTGTATAAATAGAGTGAGGCTCTAAGTTGTAAATAAGTGAAGTAGAGTCATGAATGAAGGATGAAGAATTGAGTCTTATCTAAGTGTGGAATCGAGTCGTTGGGCCGTAGAGTAGGAGAAGACTCTGTAGCTGAGTGCGAAGAGGCCTAGTAGTCCGCAGCTAAGTGCACAGACTGTTGCAGCTGAGCATGCAAGGTAGGCTGAGTCTGTAACTAATTGAAGCATTAATAAAGAGAAGTTTTATACCATTCCTCTGTATTTATTTACTGTTTTCTGCATCAAATGTATTGGGTATAAATTACATTTATTCTATTTATATGATGCTTGAACATATATGATTGTGTTGATTAAGTGAATATAAGATAAAGTATCTGTTTACACGAAGTTAACTAACAATTATAAGAAGATGAGTAAGATCCATGGTATAACTTGGGGAAATAACACATATCGCTGCCTTAGAAGCGTGAAATATCCTCAGCCTCTGGTTAGGGTTGCGTGAAGCCATTCATAGTTGGACTAAATCGACCCCTTAGACATCTCAAGGGTGCGAGAACCTGGTTCCAGCATCCTCCCATACTGCTTCAGGCGAGACCTTAGTCCGCGCTCTGTGGGTTGTTGCAGAAAGGGCCAGCAATGTAGGGGTTTGTTTGGCTAATTAACTTTGAACTTGGGTTAGGCCCCCTCAAGTGTTGGGTGTGGAGCCTGATTATCTTCTATATTCAAAGGTATCGCCACATAGTACCCCAGTTCGAAATGGGGGCGGCAACGCCGCCCGTAAAATCTTCGTTGCAGGGGGGGTCCAAGGGGGGGCGGCTGTGACCTCTGGTAGCCCCCCCTGACGGGGGGTTTCGGGGGCAGCGCCCCTGAAGCTAAAAACAGCAATAAAATTTCCTTGTAAAAGTATAGTAATTTCTAGTCAATCTGGGCCGTTCATTAGGCGGATGATCTGACGGTAGAACTTATGTTTATTTTAGGGTTTTTTTCCCTAGAAGGCAACCCCTCTCTTTGTATGAGGGTATTGTATTTGAGGCTGTGTGATAGTTGTGTATTCTGTGAGCGAGAAACAGAGAGGTGAGACTGTGAGAGAAAACAAAGGATATTACAACAGATTTGCTGTAGGTTGTGTCTCTTCATTTTGCTGGATAATAGAAAGGAAGGACTGGCTGTTCGGGGTGGACGTAGCCCAAACTGGGTGAACCACGTATATCTGTGTCTCTCTTGTTTTGTGCGTTTTCTGTGTTTATATTTCTGCAATATTCTATGTGTTCCATTGCTCCATAATATATAATTTTCTAACATCAAGCCAACAAGAGACATGGTGTTGGGAGTTGGATTTTGGAGGATGTGTTCAATGAAATCATCTTCATCAGGTTGTCCTCCCCCATGGCAGTTTCTAGGGTATAGAGTTGGGAGGAGTATAATTCATCTTCTTCCTCCTCTTCTGGCCATAAAGGTAAGTCATGTTCAAGAGATGGCTAAGTAGGAGCATACAGGATCAACTGCTTGGATAAATCCCCATTTTTTATAGTCATATTTCCAGCCCTACATCTTATTTAGGCATCAGAAATGGGTAACCAAGGGCTCCCATGGATGATAGGATAACCATTAAATTTGGTCTTAGTCTAGAGAACTAAGAAGTCTTCAGGGTATTCCTAGGATTTAATGGAGACCCTAGGGTTTAGGGTTTCTAGGAGATATTCCCTGATCCCTATGAGAAGGACTACCTTAAGTGACTCAGGATCAAGTGTGCACCTGGCCCTTTTATAATTGAGCTATAATATTTCCTCATAATCCTATAAGGACTCATCATGTCCCAAGGTCATTCTAAATTTTTTCTCTTTGGTATCTTTGGACATGCAGTAGTCCCTATGCTTGTTGTTGAAAGCTTGATGCATCTGAGCCCAGGGGATGACACTATCCCTAGGTAAACCCATGAACCAGTGTAGGGCTACATCCTTGAGAGTGGATGGGAAGAATTTCAACTTCTAATTGTTAGAGGTGTAATCATAAGTTCTTGATATGACAACAAATTCGAATAGAAAAGTGTTTGGATATTCCGAGGTCAAGCCATGGAAGTGGGGAAGAGCAGAGGGGCTTATGTTTTCATCTTGGCATCCCCATTGGTTTTGCTGATGGGAAAATCACCCTCAATTGTTTCTCTATATTCCCTTTTATTATTGTTTTCATCCATTATGTCAGTTGGAATGGTTTCTTCTTCTCCTTCCCCTATAGGCTCTTCAAAAATCTTTGGTTGCTCACCTAAGGAGTCCTCTAATTCACAGTCACGGAAGAAGAGGGAAGGTTGGCTATTCAAAGTGGTGGGGGTATTTGGTAGAAATTTTCCTAAGTTATCCATATTACTATGAGGCATGAAAGGCGTGTTTTTGTTTTGTTTTTCAATCTTTAAGACTGATTGCAAAATTGAAAAGACAAATTGAATTGAAACTAACTGCTGAATGGAATCAATTGTAGAATGGAAAGGAAAGCAAACCAAATTACAACTACTTTGAAAAATGGAACTAATAGCAGAATGAAAGAGATAAGAAATGGAAGAAAGAAAGAAGAAATCACATCTACTTAGACACCTCCCTGGCAATGATGCCAAAAAGTGATGAGCACTAGTATTGCAGCAAGGATGCTGCAACTCCTGGGGCTACCAACTTTACTTCATCAACTCGGGGTTCGTACAAACTTGGAGGTGACAATACTGTATACAAAAATAGATGTAATGGGTCCACTCTTTGTTACTACTGATCTGGGGCGATAGACCACTAGGGCTTCTCAAACCAACCTTCTATTAGTTTAGAAGAAGTTTGATTATCAATTGAGAGAGGAGAATTTTACCCTAATTGAGAGAATTGAAATGCTACTTGCTGCAGTAATGAAAGACTGAAATAGATGCCTATAAAACACAGAACTCATCTAGATATTTGTTAATATACCTTGATTTTCAAAAGAATTCTAATTTAACACGTGAAATATTAACTAACCTAAGCATGAAATCTAATCTAAACAAGCACTTAACTGTGGTGTGCATGAATAAATATAACAACCTTTTTCTTTTTATCTTTTTGTAAAAATCTAAATGCTAATCCATCTTGGTTGCATGGTAGGTCAGATAGGTGTGGAGTGAGGTGACTAAAATAGTTCAAGTGGCTTGGGAGGCAAGCAGGAGTATACTCCTAGCTTTCATGATGTTTTTTTCACAATTCGGGTTCAAAACATGCCACTACAGGTTTTCCTATAGGATGTCCTAGTTCACCTATAGGATCCCTTGTTTTCTTACATGAATAGGTTGAAAGCATAGGGAGTGGGTTGGAAGGTGGTATGGAGCTTAGGGAAGGTGATGAATGGAATAAATAAGGAAAGGGAGTGGTAGGCACTCACCCAGAAATCAAACCAAAGCTTTATGATGGTTTGATTTTCTTAATAAGCATGGAAAGTTGTCCTTGTGAAACGCTAACTCGTATTGAGAACTTAATGGCTTTTGGTGATCATGGGTGGATATGGTTAGGCTGATGTTAATGATATGATGCCTTCCTGCAACATACACATTATTGTTGGCATTTATCCATAAATCATTTCAAAACAAGAAGGGTTTACAAAATATAAGAAAATAGAATTTGCATCATTTATTTCCCAAGTTCATGCACGGGAATGCGTGAAGCCAATTATGAAAGCAACATGAAATCTAATGAAAAAATTAAGATATTAGAAATGAAAAATGCAACCTATCTTCTAAAACTTAAATATGATGACCTAATTAGTAGAAAAACCCTAAATTTCATAAGAAACCATAATTCTGTCTTTTTCGGCTGAATGGGAGTTGTTCCTCAAGCCATTGCCCTTGAAGGGAGGATTGAGGTAAGGTCCACCTGTTACCAGGATTTTTTGAATATTTTCTTATCTCTATAATGCTATTGTTAAAGCTATGCACAAATGGAATCAAACTAATCAAATCTACTAATACTTGCAATGTAACAACACCAAAATGAATTTAACAAATAACTATGAGATAACCTAAGCATACAAGTGTAGAAAGAGGAACCTCTACTGCTAGGGTTGGGCCCTATCCCAGGAGATTCAGTCCTCTGAGTCAACTCGGTGTTGGACCAAGGAATGCTACTCATTTTCATTAACATATCAAAAAATACATAACAATGTCTGGTCACAATCCTTCAACTCAAAAACTACTTAGCTATATTGCCTAAAAAATCTAAATCCTAATGAGGCTCCAAGCCTCTTTATTTATACAGCTAAATTTTCCAATAACTTCCTTAGGCTTGGCTCCCAAACATGAGATTAACTGGTTCTTATCTATCACTGGCTTGGCTACCAATGATCCTCATGACTCGACTGCCTGCAACTTCATGCTGGTGTGATTTGATTGAGGGATCTTCGAGTGAGTGAGGAGTTAATGAGGGATATCCTATCTCCTATAATCTATCCTTCTTGTCTCATTCGAGTTCCTGCACCCTAATTAGCCACATTTTACTCCCAAAACTTGCAACCAATGCACATTAGACCACTAGACATGACATCTTAGTTTTACTCATCTCGTTAAGAAAAATATAATTAAAACATGTGAAGAATTATGAGAAGAGTTGATTTTAGTAAGCTTGGAGGTGTTTTAAGGTCCATATATTTTACCCAATGATAAGCCTCATCACTTGGGTAAACCTATGATAAAATCCATTGAAACCTCCTCCAAACATTGACTTGGAATGGATAAAGGTTGTAATAGACCTGGGATCTTCATTGTCTCAACTTTATTTTGTTGGCAAACCAAACATTTCGCCACAAACTTTTGAATTTCATATGTAAGGCCATCCCAAAAAAATATCCTTCTTAACCCTGTGGTAAGTATTTAAAAATCATGAATGCCCTCCTAAGGGAGAGGTGTGCAATTCCAGAAGAATCTTTTGTTTGAGTTAGGAATTCTTACAGATGTATAAGTGATCTTTGTGGAGCGTTAAGCCACTACTTTCTCTCAAAAAGAAATTTTTTTCTCTCTAATGCCTAGATGGAGAAGCCAAGGTGAAAAGTCATTTCTTTGAGTAACGAGGCTTCTTTTATAAAAAAAAGGAATGAACTTTCATATTCCTCTTGACTCTTGAACCATCCTCATGACTCTTGGACTTCCAATGAGACCTTTAGACTTACATATGACTTTTGGACTTCTCCTAATGACTCTTTTGCCAATATATTACTCTTGGACATCCACATATTTACATTTACAATATTTTCAAAAATTACATCATCATTTTCCACATCATAGTGTGACGATAACATCAAAAGTCATTGATATTGATGACTTGGATTCATAGTGACTTGTAACATGCATTTATTTTAGAAGTCACGAAACTACCACTATGTCTTCAATAGTTGTAACAAATCTTGCGTTGTTGTTACTTTCTACCCTCCAAAGGGTCTAGAGAAATCATGGAGTCTTCATGAGTCACTTTGCTCATCAAGATCCATTATTCCTTCAAGTGCCACAATAAGGTTCCTTTGTGCCTTTTGTCTTCAAGATGCTTCCGAGGGAAAGAGTTCTTGACCAATATCATCACATATATTTATCATTATTTAATGAATAGCTGCAAGTATATATCGACACTCATGCCAAGCAAACATCAGCTCAAATCCTACTCTATTATGCTCCATATAAATTTTCCAGCTGTGTCTCAACAATGCACAAAGGATAAAGGATAGATCTTCTGGGAATAAAGAAAACTTGCAAGAGATAGATGAGGGATTTATTTCTCTTTGACACTGCGCCATGTGCAACTTTGAAGGAGGAGGAGGCTTGGAGGGTGCAAGAAACACTTACAAGAGGGAAGATAACATGATTGTTCACTAGAAATGTGTTATGTGCTTGGGAGGAAGGTAAATACCACAGGGTGGGTTCAGGGTGCACTTTCAAGACACAAGGGAAGGCATCACTACCCACTAAAAGTGCATAGTGCACTCAACTGGGAGACAAAGTCTTTACTTGTGCAGGGTATAATGATAGGCATCATGAAGGAGGGTCTATTGACTAGAAATATGTTGTGCATTAGAGGGAGAGTAGGACTCATATCAGTATAGGATGTAATTCTAACTGAAAAATAGGGTCTCCACTAGGCCCTAAAAGTGCATAGTGTGCTCTTCCTAGCCTAGAGGATAGGCTTGCAAAGTCAAAAAAGTTTCTAATTATGGAAGGGTGAAAGATGGAAAAAAAACTGAGTTAGAGGTATAATCAAGTGTAACAAATATCAACTCATTAGTAAAACTTATACAGGATTTAAGACTGAGAAATATACATCAAAATTCCAGCTCACAAACATTATCCAGGTATAACAAAAAACGTATGTGCAGTTGCGACCAGGAAGTGTCATTTTGCGACTCCAAAGTGTACTATGACTCAAAAGTATATTATTTATTCTCTTTATGATCTAATGGAACTTAGGAAGGAACGTGGACACTTAAAACATGTGTAAGAACATGAAATGACACTTAGCAAGTGTTCGTGTCCAAGTGTGAATAAACTATTCAACCCTTTTCCACATTAATTCATCAATCCGGGTACATACAATTTTCAAGGTAATGCGCAAGGTATATGCAGGAACAAGGTTACAATCTTACAACAACCAAGGATTCACGACTAAGAAATCAAAGCATCGTTGTAACAGGAATTAGAAATAAATTGCAGAACTTAAAAAGGCATTCACAACAATCAATAGAGATCTGTAACAACAGTAAAGAATGAACACATAATAAATGAAACAGAACACATGAAACAAATACGCAGTACTTGATCAGAAGAGCGGGCCCAAATCTCTGATCAGGATTGTGTTAATTCACAGCTAAGAAGAGAACAACAAAACTACTTGTATTCAATTAATATGTAAAAGAGTTCTTACAATATATGTCTCTGTGCATCTAGCTCTTCGCACATGAATAAAACCCCTTTTATACAAATACATGGGAATTACACATTCCCCAAAACCTAGAAACTAATGCCCAAAATATACAACAGTTCAGAACAACAAATAATTACTGAGAGAGCGAGAACAGAAAAGATCCAAAATAGGCTTCAAAGAAACTGCGAGTTGGTTATGATGTTACAGCGTTGTCGAATAGTTGTTGTGAACGCGGGACTGCTACTACAAGTTGTGAAGACGATACTTGTTCACCAGAATCTGTGGAAATAATAAGTTTTAGTAGTTCACATAGGCAAAACCCACGTGACTTTACTTCATCAATTAAATATTCCAAGAGACATTAGAACGACTCATAGGTTTATCATAATAAATGCATATAAATTGGTGCAAAAGGATGAAAGGATGGGTGAAAATGTAAGGAAAAGATAAGCATATTTTGTGCCCAACATCTCCCCCCAACTATCCTTCTACATGCCCTCATGCAGCTCGCCACTTTCATAGGTCTGGGTTAGAACAGTTGTGGTCCTTGTGGAGATGGGTGAGATCATACTCGTCTGCCATGTCTGTTCCTGGGACCTTGTATCCTTCTGAGTGAAGAACATCCTTCCACCAATCATCTAGTACATTATATGTTGGGCTATAATGCTCTGTTGGCAACCAAATGATGGGGAACTTGAACCGGAGTCCCATCCACTAGACCTCACATGTTTGGATGCATGCAACATATCTTGGCACCCGACTTAGTGCTCATGCAAAATTTGGTGCTCCAAAAGGTTCCCTGTTCTGGACAAATGTAGGTGACATCACCCACCTTTTCTGAAAACTATCAAGGGCCTCATCTTGAAACATGACTATTTATTTGACACAAAGATCAATACACCACTTCTGTGTCCTTAAAATTCGTTCTCTATTTCCCTCAATCTTTAAAAAGGTGGTGTGCCTATTGTACATAGTTATGTACTGTTCGTGCTATCCTCTCATCATAAGAGGCTTCATGTTTTGATTTGACTCAAATGTATTAGAAGCCTTCTTCCAGTTTATCTGATTGATAGTATAAGAGGCGAGAGCCCTTAAATGAATGTCCCCCACATATGGGACCAGATTAAACTCTTTGTCATCGTGCAGGAAGTATCAATACAAATAGAGCTCACACATCAAATGTTGGGTTACTAAGTCATGGATTCTCAATATATGGAGGAACTATATAGAGTCCTCAATCTCATGATTAACCTCCTTCTTAATGCTTTCCAAAAAGAAGAAAATAAATTTCTCATACAAGAACAAGGCATAACTAGAAGTAGGAGGGTGACATGCCATTACCTGTTGTACCAGGTTGAACATATGTTCTTTGTCAACCTTCAATTCCAGCACTTGCCCTTCCAACCATTCTACTTTGAGCTACTGCTTTGTATACCTCAACTGTAATATGTCCACTCACTCTACATACTTGAAGATACCCTTGGATGACTGCTCTTCGACAGTTTTCACCTCATTCTGATAGCGGGCCACGATGGATTTCCAAGTTTGAATCTCGGTTGTTCAAGAGAATTCATGGCCGTCAAGCAAGTGCTCGATAGGATCCATTTGAGTAGTAGCAGAGGTCATCAGCACATCATCTACCTATGTTTCTGCCTCAACCACCATAGTCGTAGGCTTCTTAGCTTGCCATTTATACTTCCTTACATGCTTCTTAAGTCGATGCACCTATCTTATCAGCCTTCGAACCTTTGTTTTCAACCACATTGCATATTTGAACTGTAGCTGCTATTTCTTTCTAAGGGGTGACCTCCTTTGCTCACGTAGTTCTATCCACTCCTTCTTAACAATCACTTCGTCTAGCCCTGCAGCTAGTTCAGCAGGTGGTGGATTACTTGGGGGAGTATCTACTGGTCCATCTATCTGGTTCTCCTCCCTTAGTTCTTCTCTCTCGAGAGCAATCACTTCTTGTTTTGCAACCAACTCAACTGGCCTTGCAGCTGTTTCAATAGCTGGTGGATTACTCGGAAGAGTATCCACTTGTTCATCTATTGGGCCCTCCTTACTTGACCCCCCTTCTTTGGGAGAAATTGCTTCCCTTTTGACAATTAACTCAACCTGATTTGGAGCTGGTTCAACAGGTTGTGGATCAACCAGAGGAGTATCCACTTACACTTCGACTGGGATTCCCCTGCCTGGTTCCCCTATTTTAGAAGCATTCACTTCTTCCTCCCTTTTGGGCTCCAGGGAATTCGTTGCCTAAACAATGCCTTCTTCATACACTTTTTGTTCCTATTCTTCTGTAGGGTGTTCCTCCTTCCTCTGTTCTTTGAAATGGCCTTGCTAAGAATAAGGATCTAACAGACTAACAACGACTAGACCTTTAACAGAACCATCAAAATTTAAAATGGGAGGGACAACAACCTCCTTTTCTGAGCATCGGGGAGAATGAGAAACTCTCGCTCCTCTTGGAATGGAGGCACAAAAAGGAGATTGGAAGATGTTTTCTCCTAGGTCTATACCGGCTCTGTCTATGACCTCGAGTTCCTTCCCTTCACCTACAACAATTCTGCTCTGGCCCGAGGCTCCCTCCTATGTTAACTCCTGTCTCACGGTTGACACAGGTTCTTGTGGGGTAGTTTCAACCTCAGGATTTATTATTTCCACATTTCCTGGGACCGGATGGGTAGGTGGTGGTTCTTGTGTGGCACCACCACCTGTATCCGACGCTTCTTGAGCAGATGGTTCTGGCACTATTTCCTCTAGCACGTCATTAATAAATGTGGATTCTTGTATCACCGTGTCAATCCCATCCATCGTATCCATAATTCCTTCCTCCATCAGCTCCACAGTCAAGGCTAGTTCTTGTGTAATAGCCTCGGATGTTGCACTGATAGTTTCTTCTGTTTCGAGCCTTTCTTGCTCCGGTATTTCCTCTTCCATCGGCTCCACAGTCGAGGCTAGTTCTTTTTAATAGCCTCAGCTATGGCATTAATAGTCTCTTCCACTTCATGCTTTCCCTACTCTAGTTCCTCCTCTTCCATCGACTCCACAGTCAATGCTGGTTCTTGTGTAACAACCTCAACTGTTTCTTCCACTTCAAGCTCCCTTTCTTGGTCTGTTACTCTTCTTCCTTTCCCATTTCTTCAGGCTCTTCTTGGTCTATGTATTCATCCTCTGTTGGTTCCTCCTCCATTCACTCTGGTTCCTCTTCTCTAACATCTATAACAACTGCTATCTCTTCTTCTATCGATTCCTGGAATGTTGCTCACGAAATTTGAATCCGGGCCAATGCATGCATAACCAGTAATCGAACCAGCCCGTGGTTGGTAATGATTGCTGCAATCTATCATGAACATCAAGCAGACTGCACCATTAATTGGAGGCTCTTGAACAAAATGAAAGTCTTGTTCAACGAGAAGACCTCTAACTGTGGAAATCACAGATGAGCTAACACCCTGATACTTGAATATAGTGGTGTATTGCCCTTCACAAGTTATGTATTTCATTACAAAACCTACTACATCACCCCATGGATGCGGTAATGAGTTCTGATCATACCCTCGGCCTTTTGGATGACGCTCTCGCCAGCCTGCAAAAATACTTTAGGGAACACCGGGAGGGAAGTCCTTCATGGAAACCAGCTCTGTCCTTGCTGAAGAAATCCACTAACTTTTGCGATAGCTTCCTCTGTGACAGGGATTTCTATCCCTCTGACCCGAGAGTTGTCTTCACCGAAATTGAGTGTGAATTCTACTACAATCCCTTTGTCGAATACCTGCAACTTGTTAAAATAAGCATCCCAACCTACATTGACGAAAATATGCCACAATTCTCTATTGTTATGGACCAAGATAGTATCCTCTGGCTCATGACACACAGCCAACCCACCCATTGCTGTAGAAATAGTAACAATACTTGGATGCAGTTGGTTGTTGGGGAGATAGTAGTAGCAACCACATTAACAACAATGGTAACAACATGGTGGAGCACGGGGTAAAAAGCAGTGAAAGTGACCGGTAATTTTTTTGAAAAACACAAAGAATAATGGAAAATCATGGTAATACGATGAAATAATTACAGTGATTAATTTGAATGTATTGGAAAAGACTGATTGGTTATTGGATGTAAGTAATTCAAATTCCAATGCATCGAAGTAATTATTATGAAATCACAGAATTTTTGGGTTACCATTCGCACCAGATTTAATAATGATATGTCATTATTATGGTTTTAAATACACCGTCATTTATTCATGATGGGACCCCCCCAACTTAAATGTAGCCGTCCACAGCACGTATGTGTCTCATCGATGGAATATTTTACTTGAATCCATAAGAATCAATAGAGACATACCTAGAAACCTACCCGGCGGCGGAGTAACGACAGAGTAATCGGTGGAGTAACAACAGCGGTGGAGTAACAACACCGGCGGAGTAACAACAACGACGAAGTAACAACACCGACGGAATAACAATACCAATGGAGTAACAAAATTTTTGGAGTAAAAACATTGCCAGAGTAACAACAACGGTGGAGTAACAGCAGCGGCGGAGTAATAGCACCGACGGAGTAACAACAAAGGTGGAGTAACAACATCCGACACTTACAAAAATTTTCAGGAGTAACAGCAGTGGCGGAGTAACAACACTGACATTTAGAAAATGTTTTAGGAGGAACAACAGTGGCAGAGTAACAACAGTGATGGAGTAACAACAATGGTGGAGTAACTACATCTGCTATTACTAGGAAAGTTTTTGTGAGCTACTCATCATCAGATTTTGATTTATCGTTATTTCTGCAAAAGACACACAAGTAGTAACAACATATATATATATATATATATATATATATATATATATATATATATATATATATATATATATATATATATATATATATATATATATATATATATATTTAATAAGAAAATGTAGAGGAGGCATTCTTTGTACCAACAACCATTAAACCAGATTTATCAGAGAGATACTTGATGAAGGTATCCTTAGAAGTTGGACAATGGTACAATTTTAGACGGTTTCCATTTACTAAGAAAGAAGTATGAGTATCATTTATTGTAACCAATCTGACTGTTCCATTTTCAAACAAAACATCCACTTCATAGGGTCCCATCTAGTGAGTGTGAATATTTCCTTTAAAATCTTTAAAATCAGAGTCATAGAGCAGTGCCCAATCTCCTGTACGAAACACCTTATTCTTGATAAATTTATCGTTCCATTTCATTCTCTGCTATTGAATAGCAGTATTTTTCTAGACATCCACTGAACATATTTCATCTAACTCATTGAGTTATTCCCACCGGTGTTTCTAGGCCTTTGATAAGTCTAATCCTACTTCCAAAGATGTTATGAGCATGTTAATCTCAAATTCTATCGGAAATAAGGGGGACTTCCCATAGACTAACTCAAATGGTGAAAACCCAGTTGTGTTCCACCATGTTGTCCTATATGCCCAGAGAGCTTCCAGAAGTTTCTAAGACCAATCCCAATGACGGCTTGCTATAGTTTTTGTCAAGATATTTTCCAGTACCTTGTTTGTACTTTCTACATGTCCATTATATTGGGGGTGGTAAGGAGTTGTCACCCTATGTTTGACCCTATATTTCTACATGAGCCCTTCTATCATGTGGGATGTGAATTGTGCCCCTCCATCTAAAACAATCTCCCTTGGAGTACCATATCGAGCAAAAATATCTTCAAAAATAAAATCTGCAACCACCTGTTCCGTTGCTTTCGCAATAGCTCTAGCTTCCACCCACTTAGTCACATAATTAGTGTAGACCAGAATGTGAACCTTTTGATGAGAAGGTGGGTTGAAAGGTCCAACCAAATCAATTTCCCACTTCTGAAAAAGGCTTGAGGACTACCTGGGGATTCAATGGCATTTCATTTGATTTCCCAAGTTGCCCCATGCATTGACAACTGACAAATCTTTCGACATAATCGCGACCATCCCGAAAGATAGAAGGCCAATAATATCCCATTTGCAACACCTTGTGGCCTATTCTTTTATCTGCAAAATTGGTTGAAGGGAAAGTACCCCTAGGGTCCTTTGGGCTAAGACTCTACCAGACTGAAAATTGCTTATACAAAGAAACACACACACACAGCCATCTTTTTTACTTTTAAGCAAATTCTAATGTTTAGGGTACATACCTAAGGTCCTACGTTCGAGAAGACCGTTAGGGTGCAAACCCTTCTTGGAGTTCCCTTCTTCTTTCTTTGACCTGCAAGACAAACAAATCAAAGAACACAACAGTACATGTATAGAAGTTTATATATAAATCATCTTTATGCTATAAAGTTAGTTATAAAAAATCTTTAAGTAACCACTTTCATAAGAATTCAACACAAGAATCTCATAAGCATAAAGAAAGATTATTCGGGAACAAAGACGTGTTTCTTTATGTATAAAGGCAAATAAAGTACATATATCGGAAAGATATCACCTGAACACCTTCAGCAGGCTCCAAGCAAGCTTCCTCCCGGATTCGTTCCAGCCTCCAGCCTCCAACAAGAGCTCCTTCCAAGTCTTACTCAATGATGATGTCAAGGATGAATGATCACCAATACACATGGAAACAAGGGTTTCCTATGCAAAATGGGGGAAGTGCAGAATGCACCAAGGACTTCAGACCTGGTCTAAGGGAAAAATCTCAGCATAATAATCTTGCTCTCCTTTCTCTCTCCCCTTGGCCTTCCCTTTGATGTCTTTTTATACCCTCTCCAAAGTAGTTTTTTAGTTAGGAGTTGGTTGGGAACAGTTGGGCCACGGGCACTAACAGGTGATCCAGCAGGTAAACCCGCGATCACCGCCCGAAAAAGAGGAAATTATATTTTTTTTAAGTGTTTTAATAGATACACGCGGGTTGGGTATGACAGACCCGCGTGTACACGCGTTTAACACAGGGCAAAGTCGCGTATAGGGAATAAAACACTGTTTTTTAAATTTTTGGACCAGGTCTGGAAGGAGGGGTTGCCCTAGGCCATAAGTGCAGCATCACAAACCATAAGAGTGAGATTTGGAGCTATAACAAAAATGTCCTCCACAAGGGCCATCATGGGCAGCCTTCAATAGCTCATAAATTTCATCCTCAGATACACAGCGTCAAATCTGCTGATCAACCCCTGTGTGAAAAAGGTATCCTGCCATCCATGAATATCGGGTACTATGATGAATAATTTTCCATTTTTCCTTGTATGACAAGTGACAAGGTAATTTCCTTGTAGCAAGATAGTTAGCAACATATGCTGGTAGAAATTTCAAAAAGATGTTCATCTGGAAAACTATCTTCTATGGGTGTAACTTCAACATTATTATCTAGTCTAGACATAAAATTAGCAACCACATTGTCCTTTCCTAGTTTATCTACTATGGTGATGTCAAATTCTTGAAGTAACAGAAGCCATCTTGTAATAAGACCAGGAGTAATGCGTTTATTCATCAGATATCTGATTGCCACATGATTAGTGTGTCCAAAGGTGGGATACCCAGTAATATAGTGTCGAAACTTGTCGACGGTGTAGATGACAATTAGGAATTCTTTTTCAGTCACTATGTAGTTTAACTGAGCAGGAGCCAAGTTCTTACTAAAATAGTAAACTATATATGGCACCTTTTCCACTTGTTATCCCAAAACTGCCCCAACTACTGTCTGAGAGGCATCAACATGAATATGAAATGGTAATGTCCAATCCGATCCTTGAAGGATTGGAGCTCTATAGACAAGTTCCTTGATCTTCACAAATGCTACATCACAGTCATCTGTCCACACAAAATCTGCATCTTTTGTCAGCAATTAAAAAAGTGGATGTGCTATCTTAGAAATTTTTCCTATAAAGCACCTATAGTAACCAGCACAACCGATAAAGCTACGTACCTGTGTGGGTGTTTTGGGTATTAGGAAGTGCAATATTACCTTTATCTTAGCTAGGCCCATCTGAATTCTAGTAGCTGAAAGTAAATGTCCCAAGGCTATTCCTTCCTCCATCATGATGTGGCATTTTACTCTACTCAAAGAGACATGGGCCCGTTTACATCTTTCAATTTTTTTTTTCCAAATTTTCCAGCCCTTCTTTGAATGAGTCCCCATATGGATTAAAATCATCCATATAAATCTCAACACTGTCATCTACCAGATCAGAGAAAATTCCTAAAATTTCTCTTTGTAATGTTGCAGGTGCATTACAGAGACCAAATGGAAGGACTTGGTATGTGCAAGTTCCCCAAGGGCACGTGAAAGTGGTTTTATCTTGATCCTCGAGAGCTATCTGGATTAGGGTGTACCCACTGAATCCATCAAGGAAGGAGAATAACTTCTTCCCAGCCAAAGTGTCCAAGACTTGATCAATGAACGATAAAGGGAAATTGTCTTTCTGTGTTTCCTTATTTAATTCTCTATAATATACACATATCTTCCATTTACCATTTTTCTTGGGAACAATTACCAACAGGGAAATCCATTGGCTTTTTGAAATTGGTTAAATAAATCCTACATCCAACAGCTTTTGAAGTTCTTCATTGACAATGTTTTTCAGAGCAGGCTTCATTCTCCTCTGGGCCTGTCTCATAGGATGACAATCCTCTTTGATGTATATATGATGGGTACATAGATTGGCAATAACCCCCTTCATGTTTGTGTAGTCACAAGCAAAGGCTTCTTTATGTTTTCAAGAACATCTAAAAGTTGTTTTGTCTAGGATTTTGACAGATTTGGATTAATATTTAGGGCCTTCCATGGCTCTATCTCTACAGAAATGCTATCATGGGACACAATGTTGGCATTATGTTTCAAGTGTTGTCCTTGATGGAAACTCACTCAGAGGTTGGTACAGGTGCTCAGAGGTTGGTACGGGTGATGGCAACTTAATCAGAGGACAGATCTCAGTACAACAGGACAAGAAAGAGATATACGCAGGTTCATCAAGGAGAATCGGCGTGTACACGCAGGTTGGCTTCAGTAAAAGCGCGTACATGTGAAAAGTACCTTTGGTCCATGGCAGTTAGTCCTTGGAAGTTGTGCCTATGGTTTTGGACCATGATGTCTCGACGGACGTGTTGATCCCTAGTTTCGAGGTTGATGGTATTGTGTTTCTATGGTTTTGGCTCTTGGTATTGAACAAGGCCTAAGGCTATATAAGGAGAAGATCATTAGGCAAAGATGTGCATTGTGTGTCTGACGAAGTGAGAGGATCTGGTATTGCTGGTTATCTGTTCGGGACGTTTGGCAAGGGTCGGATCTGACAGCGAAGGCATAAGAATCTATTTCTAGATCTGCACGCGGGTTGCCTTTGGTGAAAGCGCGTATACACGCGGTTTTGATACAGTGAAGTAGCGTATGCATAATAAGATTTGATATTTCAGGTTGCTGCTGATTCTGGTGGTTGTTGCAGAGTTCTGGGCTCTGGTTTTGGTTCTGTGTACTTGATGACAGGGTTTCAGTGATTCAGTATTGGGTTGTTTAATGAATTATGATGCAAGTTTAAGTTGATGATTGTATTGCAGTAATGTTTATTTTGTACTCTTGGATCCAGTCTGAAAATTGATGAAACGTGGTCCCTGAAGGTTGTAGGGTCAGCACCTACGTACTAGTAAATGGATCAGCTAGTACAAGAGCTGAGGGGGTTGTAGCTCCCTTCCAGAAGTAGTTGGAAAACGAGAGAGGGTTGTAGCCCTCTGTAGGTTGGAGCCTGCGTACTGGTAAGAGACTGCACCAGTACATTGTAAAAGAAGTTTCTCATTAAAGAAGAAAGAGACGAATTGCAGCAGGTGGTTTTCACCCACATTGGGTTTCCACCTTATATCATGGTGTTCATGTGTGTGGCTCTTGTGTGATGTTCTGTTCTGTTATACTGCACCTGTTTACTGTTAATATGCTTAATAATGTTCTGATGCATTTACTGAAGATTAAGCTAACTGAATTATAAGATCTCTGGGTATACGCTAGTTGCATTAGACACAGTCGCGTGTACACGCGGGTTCACTTAATTGAAGTAGCGTATATATTTCTGAGCATGAAATTGGAAAGTTTTTACTGATCTGATAATACTGATTCACCCCCCCCCCTCTCAGTATTATTTCCAACAATTGGTATCAGAGCAGGTCCTTCAGAGGAAGCTTGATCGCTTGAAGGAAAAGATCCATTAGAATGGCTAATCCAGAAAGAGAGGCACACATCAGGCCACCAGTCTTTGACGGGAACAATTTTACTCACTGGAAGATAAGAACCACTGCATATCTACAATCACTTGGAGCAGAAATTTGGGGAATCGTAGAAGGAGGATACAAATTCCCATCAGCAACCCCTACAGATCCAGCAGAGAAAAAGCAATATGAGCTCAATGCCAAAGTTGTTATTGTCCTATTGAGTAGTTTGACACAATCAGAATTTATGAAGATCATGCATTTCAAATCAGCTAAGGAAATATGGGACAAAATCGTCACAAGCTACGAAGGAGATGATCAGGTAAAAAGAGCAAAGCTTCAAACTCTCAGAATCCGGTATGAAACTCTTAAGATGCATAGTAATGAAAGCATAGCTAATTATTTCTTGCGTATGGATGAGATTGTGAATTGTATGAGGGATCTGGGTGAAGAATTTGAGGAATTTGTCTTAGTTGAAAAGGTTTTGAGATCTCTGTCTGCTAAATTTGATTCTAAAGTATCTACCATAGAAGAAAAGGAGAATGTGCAGAAAATCACCATGTCACAGCTTCACGGGATCTTAACTGCTTTTGAAATGCGACAAGAGGTACCACCAAAAGCCGCATTCGAAGTGTCAGAGGAAGAAGATGAGGTAAATTTTGTTAAGAATCTTGAACGGGGAACTGGACGGTTCAAAGGTAAGCTACCTTTCAAATGTTTTCTATGTGGTAGAGTTGGTCACTATGCTGCTAGATGCCCTCATAACAAAGGAAAAATATCTGAAGAAGATGGTAGAAGCTATTATACCCATATTACAAGTCCATTCAATGATAGTGAAGATATTAGAAGTCTCATGGCACATGAAAAGAAGAATGCTTCATCCAATAATAGTAAAGATATTAAAAGTCTCATGGCACATGAAAAGAAGAATGCAGAAACTGAAGAAGTTACCAAATTAAATGAACAATTGGAGACAGTAACCAGGGTAAGGGAGAAATTGCAGGATGTAGTAAAGGATCAGAGCATAACCATTCAAAGGCTTGAATCAAAGATCCTCTCTCTAAAAGAAGATCTTAAAAAATCAAGAGAACAGAACAAAGAAGCTCTTGAAGATCAAGAACATGAAGTGATCAAACTAAAGCGACAAGTGGAAGAAGGAAGAAAAGTTGAAGAAGACCTAAGGAATCAATATCTGAAAAAGGAAGAACAACATCAAGTTGAGGTAAATATCTTGAAAGGTAAAATAGAAGAAAAGGATAAGCTGTTACGATTTCAAGATAGCTCTAAAGTCTTGGATGATATTCTTAGTAGTCAAAGGTCTCCTGCTATCAAGACTGGTCTTGGTTTTCATGAATATGTTGAAGGTGAATCTAGTTCACAAGGTGAGGCAAGAAACTCTAATGAGAAATCTGAAATGCTCAACAAGGAACAACCAAGGAAAGAAATTCCTCAAGGAAGATCCTTTACTCCTAACTATGGACGTGATAGACGATTATTTCCTCCACTGAATAATGTTGAATGTTATGTATGTCATAATCTTGGACATGTTGCAGCCAGATGTAGAAGTAGAATGGTTCAAGAAAGATCATCGCATCCCAGGTATTTCAGAGGATATTGCTTTGCCTGCAATGCATATGGACACAAGGCAACTGATTGTGATAGAAGGAACATGAAAAATGTAAGGTGTTATACATGCAACAACTATGGGCATAAAGCAAGGGAATGCAGGAGCAGATTTCAAAATTCAAGACAAGAGGACCATACATCATCACAGTTGCAGGAATTGAAGAAGACAGAGACAGAAAGGTGTGGCATAACTCAGTCAGCTGACATAACAGACACAGGGGAATCTGAAAGTGATGAAATTCAGTATTCCATCCTGCATACGTTGATATAATGAAGAAAAGTCGCGTATGTATGCGAGTTACAGGCTGCAAAGTCGCGTATATGGAGAAAGGGCAGCAGAACAGACCCAGGTTCAGTCATGGTTGGCTCAGGCTCAGGGGGAGCATAAAGGGCAGCAGAACAGACTCAAGAAATGGTTCAGTCATGGTTGGCTCACACTCAGGGGGAGCATATACTTCAAATAATTCATTGTTGGCATTTTGGATTGCTGATGAAACTAAATGATACATCTTGTTGTTTAATCAAAAGAATAGTATTGCAGGTTAATGCTTATGGTACAGATCTGAATGGCTGGTCTTAGAATCTGCATTTGCTCAGGGGGAGCACGGATAGATTGGTACACTTTGGCATATACAAAGGGGGAGCCAAATTAGAAACTTCAGCATGTACTCAGGGGGAGTATGGACAACAGTATGGACAGTAGAAGGAATACCAAAGAAGAGAATATCTTGGTACGCCCTTTGCCCTTGATGTCAAAGGGGGAGAGTGACTTGGTGTGGTGGTTGCCATCAACTCCAAAGGGGGAGATTGTTGGCATTATGTTTCAAGTGTTGTCCTTGATGGCAACTCACTCAGAGGTTGGTACAGGTGCTCAGAGGTTGGTACAGGTGATGGCAACTTAATCAGAGGACAGATCTCAGTACAGTAGGACAAGAAAGAGATATACGCAGGTTCATCAAGGAGAATCAACGTGTACACGCAGGTTGGCTTCAGTAAAAGCGCGTACATGTGAAAAGTACCTTTGGTCCGTGGCAGTTAGTCCTTGGAAGTTGTGCTTATGGTTTTGGACCATGATGTCTCGACGGACGTGTTGATCCCTAGTTTCGAGGTTGATGGTATTGTGTTTCTATGGTTTTGGCTCTTGGTATTGAACAAGGCCTAAGGCTATATAAGGAGAAGATCATTAGGCAAAGATGTGCATTGTGTGTCTGACGAAGTGAGAGGATCTGGTATTGCTGGTTATCTGTTCAGGACGTTTGGCAAGGGTCGGATCTGATAGCGAAGGCATAAGAATCTATTTCTAGATCTACACGCGGGTTGCTTTTGGTGAAAGCGCGTATACACGCAGTTTTGATACAGTGAAGTAGCGTATGCATAATAAGATTTGATATTTCAAGTTGCTGCTGATTCTGGTGGTTGTTGTAGAGTTCTGGGCTCTGGTTTTGGTTCTGTGTACTTGATGACAGGGTTTCAGTGATTCAGTATTGGGTTGTTTAATGAATTATGATGCAAGTTTAAGTTGATGATTGTATTGCAGTAATGTTTATTTTGTACTCTTGGATCCAGTCTGAAAATTGATGAAACGTGGTCCCTGAAGGTTGTAGGGTCAGCACCTACGTACTAGTAAATGGATCAGCTAGTACAAGAGCTGAGGGGGTTGTGGCTCCCTTCCAGAAGTAGTTGGAAAACGAGAGAGGGTTGTAGCGCTCTGCAGGTTGGAGCCTGCGTACTGGTAAAAGACTGCACCAGTACATTGTAAAAGAAGTTTCTCATTAAAGAAGAAAGAGACGAATTGCAGCAGGTGGTTTTCACCCACATTGGGTTTCCACCTTATATCATGGTGTTCATGTGTGTGGGTTACTGTTAATATGCTTAATAATGTTCTGATGCATTTACTGAAGATTAAGCTAACTGAATTATAAGATCTCTGGGTATACGCTAGTTGCATTAGACACAGTCGCGTGTACACACGGGTTCACTTAATTGAAGTAGCATATATATTTCTGAGCATGAAATTGGAAAGTTTTTACTGATCTGATAATACTGATTCACCCCCCCCCCCCCCCCTCTCAGTATTATTTCCAACACACAATTGTAGGTATTTCTTTAAATCCATCTACTGTTTCAATATTTTTTTGTGTTTCACAGCTCACGACAGATTCTAGAATTCGCTGATTCGAATTTGAAATAGAACAGGGGTGACTAATGAAAGTGGTAATTGTGTCATCTTCTATTTCCATTTTCAGCTGAAGGGCCTGTCCAATAGTAAGAAATGATCTTAATTCCTCATCCTCAGATTCAGACTCTTCCTTTGGTAAATGTTTCTTATGACTAGATGGCTTCACTGATGAGCTAGGTTCTACAGGAGGGTATAACACAAGCTTTTTAGTAACCTGCCCATTTGAGATAACCATATTCCTAGAATGACACCAAATGTAAGCATTTACGGTTTCCAACCATGGTCTTCCTAGAATCAGGGGATGATCGCCAGCTAGGGATTGAGTTTGCAACACTTCCCCATCAGTTTGACTATAGATTGATCTGCTAGCTCTGCCACAGTAGGTGTATGTTTTAGGTTTCAAAGACCCAATGTATGCATAGCTTGAGCAGTAATGACATTTATAGCAGCACCCAAATCTACCAGCACATTTGGAATTTCCACTCCATTAATTTGCACAATTACAATTGGGTTCCTGGGATCCCCATATTTCATAGGAATTGTCTTTCCCATCATAAAATCTAATAGCTTTCCCATCACATGAATAGTGTGTGGGTCCCTTGATTTCTTTCTAGCCTTTTTAGCACAATATTCCCTGAGAGTTTTTGCATATATAGGTATGTCCCTCATAGATTGTAACAAGGGGGATCTTAACAAATAGATTTTGTAACTACCCTAACAAGTCAAACTCAGCTTGAGGGATCTGTTTACTCAAGGCCAATATTTCAGGATAAGGCAGGTCAACTCGGTGTTCTTGAGTAATTAGCAGCTAAGGAGATGTCTAATTTTTACTAGCTTGGTTTGATTTCTCTTCAACTGTTTCTAGTTCTTTAACCTCACTTCCAACTTGTTGGAGAATAACAGTTGAGGACTGAGAATCTACTACCTACCTGGATCTCAAATTCATCTCATAAAGTTCTGTGGTGGAGATGCTCTATAAAGGAAATTTGAGGGTGTCATCTTGCTAATCCCCTTTATTATTAGGATTCAGATTGGGTTGGATAGGAAGTTGAGGGCGCACGAGTGGATTACTAGGAGGTATATTAGAGGGAAACTTAAGTTGTTGTTGTGGCATTTACTAACTATCCAGGAGGAGAGGGTCCACGCCAATTCGGAGGCCATGAATAATTTGAACTAGTTTGAGGAGCCCACTACTACTAGGGTGGAAGCTGATATTGGGGCCACATAGGTCTATAAGGCATGGACTGAGGACCCATATTAAAATTATTGAAATATTGAGATGGATCCAAAAACATACCTTGATTTATGGTTGGTGGTTGAGGTTTCCATGGATTTTTGGATCCCATAAAATATAGTTGGTCCACCTCTTCGCCTGTCCCTTGAAAAACCACCTTCAATCCTGGTAAGGAGGGGCATGAACTTGTTGCATGACTCAGCTCACAAATTTCACATTCCTCTACAGAGTTCAATGGACATTCTCTCTATGGATGCTTCTTTCTACACTTCGGGAAAAATATAGCCATAGTCCTTTCCAATTCCATCTATTTATATTTTACTTGCAATGTGTCCATCTGTGTAGACAGGGTACTCAAGATATTGGTCCTTAAGTTATCTAGCAGGTTTCCAATTTCTTCTTTCATGACACCTCCACCAAATACTTTTTTTTATCAAATTCCTTGTTTATCCCTTGCAACTACCCTCAAGCATTGGATGCACAGCTCACAGATGGTATCAAAGTCCTCTTTTGATATATCTCCCTTTCCTACTATGTTTAACAACTCCAGAGAGTCTTCTCGAAAGGCCCAGAGAAGGATAATTTTCAAAATGTCCTTATCCAGGTTAGAATGACCTGATCTTTGTAATGTGTACTTAAAACATTCCACACAATCCTCTATGTTCTCATCTTCTTTATGCATGAACTTAAAAAGTTCTTCCTTAATATCCCGAGATTTGCAGTAATCCCGATACTTCTCCGAGAAAGAGGTTTTCATCTCATCCCATGTGGAGATAGTCTTTCCTCCTAGACCCATTTACCATCATAGGACTATCCCTTTTAGTGTAGCAGGGAAGATTTTCAGTTTTTGAGCATCCATTATATAGTCATATCCCCAACATATAATATCAAATTGAAATAGGAATGTGTTGGGATCTTCAGAAGTCAGCCCATGAAAGTTAGATAAAGTTGTCAAAGGAATGGGCTTCATTGGTGTGGCAGTCCCAAGATCCCCAACTGGGAAGTCAACAGTCGAGGTTATGGGTGCCATGAATATCCTCCAGTAATCACTGGGGATTTCAGCAGGTTCTATAGGGAATGATGGAGGGGGTCTTATCACAGAAGTTTGAGTTGCTTTAACAACACTCCCTTTATCCTGTGGTGATATGAATACCCCTACAACTTCTTCATCCCTATAACAATGGCTTGATTTTTTAGACCCATTCTCTGCAATTTATTCTTCCCTACTCGAATGGGCTAGTCCCTTAGATCTTCTACTTGCAACTTCTTCTTCCTTTGTTACCAACAGCGGTACTCCTTCATCAGGTATACTTTCGCATACTTCTTTTGCTGCTGGAAGGGGTTGCTGTGTTGAATCAATAAGAGGTACTATGGATAGAACTGGATGTTCAATAGATTCTCCCTCTGATTTCGTTCGAGCGCCTACCCTCATAGCAGCACCAGAAGATGCCTCTGATTCATGTTTTGCAATGATTTGCTGGATATAAGTGTTCCTTCCCAAATCTTGTCCTCCTTTCTTCGGGACTTTTCCTCTACCCCTTTTATTTGAATCTTTGTTCATGCAAGTTGGTGAGAGGGAAATGTATAAATTAAATCACTATGCTTAGGACTTGGAGCAGGGTGTCAAAAGACCATTCCCTCCCCAGGATGAGAGATCAGGTTTTAGCAAACAAGAAAAGAAAACGGCTAAAAGGAAATCTAGGGTTCAGGACCTGGAGTAGGGTTTCAAAAGACCATTCCCTCCCCAATAAAAGAATACACATAAAATGAAATCTAAGGCTCGGGACCTGGAGAAGGCTATCAAAGGACCATTCCCTCCCCAGGATGAGCTATTGGGTTTTAACAACTCAAAAAAAAATTAGAATGGGGCTAACCAAAGCAAGAAACTTGGCCCAAAAACAATGAAAAGCAACAGAAATCATAATACTAAGCTCAGGACTTGGAGCAGGGTAGCACTTCCCTCCCTAAGATGAGAGATTGATCCTATGGTCAATATAGATCGTGTCTTACACCTTGTTAGCCTTCCCCGAGAACGACGCCAAAATATTGGTGTCCAAGTGTGAATAAAATGTTCCACACTTTTCCACATTAATTCATCAATCCAAGTGCGTACAATTTTCAAGGTAACTTGTAAGGTATATGCAAGAACAAGGTTACAATCTTACATCAGCCAAGGATTCGTGACTAAGAAATCAAAGCATCGCTATAATAGGAATTAGAAATAAATTGCAGAACTTAAAAAGGCATTCATAACAATCAATAGAGATCTGTAACAGCAATAAAGAATGAAGACACAATAAATGAAACAACACACATGAAATAAATATGCAACACTTGATTAGAAGAGGAGGCCCAACTTTCTGATCAGGGCTGTGTTAATTCACAGCTAAGAAGAGAACAATAAAATTGCTTGTATTCGATTAATATGTAAAAGAGTTGTTACACTATTTGTCTCTATGAGGCTAACCCTTCCCACATGAATAAAACCCCTTTTGTACAAATACATGGGAATGAAATATTCCCCAAAACCTAGCAACTAATGCCCAAAATATACAACAATTTAGAAAAACAACTAATTGTCGAGAGAGCGAGAACAGAAAATTTCCAAAATAGGCTTGAAAGCAGCTGCGAGTTGGTTATGCCGTTACAGTGTTTCCGAATAGCTACTATGAATGTGGGACTGCTGCTACAAGTTGTGAAGACTATACCTATTCACCGGAATCTGTGGAAATAACAAGTTTTAGTAGTTTGCATAGGAAAAACCCCATGACTTTACTTCATTAATTAAATATTCCAAGAGACATTAGAAATAAGGGTTACCTCATAGGTTTATCACAATAAATGCATATCAATTAGTGCAAAAGGATGAAAGGATGGGTGAAAATGTAAGGAAAAAATAAGCAGATTTGGTGCCCAACAACGAGCAAAGTGACACTTCACAATATAGAAGAGAGGTTCTAAAATTCAAATATGACAAAAATTTGGAGGGTGGTGTAGCAATGACAATAGGTGGATACCAAGACTAAGAAGGTACATTATAACTTATATTGAAATAGGAAGGCTAATTCATACCTTCCTTATATGGCCTAGGGCCTTGTGACCTCCATTAATTGACAAAGAAAATTTTCTCCATGCCTCTTCCTTCTCCTTGATACACTTCCTTCGGACCTTGAAGAGATGGAAACTTATTAGTTGAATGGATTTATTCACACACAAAGAATATTTATATAAAATTTAATGGACACTCATTTGTATGGTGCCTCTTGGTGCATCTAGAGAAGAATATGGCCAATTCCCTTTCTTCCTCCTCTTTTTTTTCTTAATATGCAATTTGTTTATCTGCAAGGAAAAAATATGTAAGATTTCACTTATAAATTCCTCCAACATATCTCCTATTTCGTTATTAATGGATAAAGTAGAAGGTGAAGGAATTACCAAACCTTGAATGGATCTACCTCTGTTTATTACAAGTCTAGAGTGGTTTTTGAACATTATTTTAACGTCTTCATAATTGAGCTAATAAGTATATCCATTGGACAACATATTGAGGTTATCCATCCACTCTTCTCTAACCTCGTGGAGAAAAACTAACTTCATTGAATCAGAATCAAGGGTGAAACTACCCCCCTTGTATCTCAACTAAAATATTTCTTCAGTCTTCTAGTGATTCATCTAGCACTTGGGTCGTTCTGAATTTTTCCTCCCTTGTAACCTTTGCCTCACAATAGTCCCTATACTTGGTTTTGAATGTTTGTTGCATCTGGGCCCATGTAGTAATGTTTCCTCCTTCTAAACTCATGAATCAATAGAAGGTTGGAGCCTTGAGGGTATAAGGAAACCATTTCATCTTATTCTCATTAGATGTATAATCATATTTCCTGCATGCTACAAAACATTTGAACATGAAGTTGTTAGGATCCTCAGAAGCCATTCCATGGAAGTGTGAAAGAGAAGTGGAGATGATATTTTTCATTTTAGCTTCCCCATTTTCCTAATTGATAGGAAATACTTTAGGTTGCCAATTTCTAACCATAATTTCATTAGGTGATGTAGGTTATTTTCCTATAGGCTCCTAAAAAATATCTGGTCGTTCACCCAAGGGGGCCTTTAGATACTTTGTAGACAGAGTAGGAGGCCAACAATCACCAAAAAGTGAAGGCTTACTGTTTGTAGAAATGGGGGTTTTAGGTAAAAAGTTTCCTAAGATATCCCTAGTTCTATGAGGCATGAAAAAAATGATCTTTTTGTTTTATTTTTGTTCTTTTTTATGAAAAAAATTCTAATGCAATTTTTTTTTGTTTTTTCAGGAAATGAAGTGAAAATGAACCAACTTAGAGCAGAAAACAATACCTACTTTAACACCTACCCAACAACGGTGCCAAAAAGTGATGGACCTCAATATTACAACAAGAATGTTGGAAATCCTAAGGGGCTCAACTTTAATTATCAATATGAGGTTCATACAAACTTAAGAGGTATCAAAACTATGTGTACAATAGGAAATATATTCTACTTAGGTTGATTCTATGTAGCTAAAGAGAAGTCAAAATGCACAGAGACCACTATGCTACAAGAAATACTTATAAAATTCGATGAACAGTAAAAAGATATTTTCTAATTTGTAGGAAAGGAAATATTTGAAAGAAATTTGATTTCATTGCAAAAAATTAAGTGACAAAAAGTAAATCATAACCTAATAGCAGGAAGGTAAAAGAAAAATGTAATCCTACCCTATTTTGTAGAAAGTAAATCTATGCTATTATAAGAAAGGAAATGTCTAGAAAACCTGTGCTACTTACAAGTAAGCAAGGAAAATACTTCAAGAATGCTAGAGGTGAATGAATCCTACCCTATGGTGCAAGAAAAATCAATTGTGTATCTAGAACAAGACAAAAAACAACACACCCTAATTGTAGGAACAAAACTACAACTACTAGGGAAAGGTTCCTAATGGGTATTTGAACCTTTAAACTTTGTCTCCAAGGGCTAATGTATGTTTTAAAATAACGAGGAATGATAGAAAGATTTTGGTGCAATTTTGAAGTCGTTTTAAGGATAGGTTGGCCCTATTTTACTACAGGAAACTTCTAGGGCGACTTTATGAGTTCTATATATGGTTTGAAGAGTGGAAAATGTGGTTGAACGAAGTGGAAATGAAAAAGGATCCTTACCAATCCCAAACACACTCAATGAATAAACTCTTATGAGGAAAATACAAAATTATGGTTTTCCTGTAGCTCGGTTAGGCATAATTTAGCCCACTGAGAGTTTCTAGAGGCATAAAATAGTAGGTGAAAATGTGATTATGTGAATGAACAAAAGGCACAAAAACAATACCAATTTACCCATGAAACAAGACCTATCTATTTGAAATAAAAGTGCATGGCTAACTAGCAAAATCAAGGTGTATAAACAACTATTAAACCACTAATTGCAGGAAGTAAAACAATCATGGAAAGGATGAGTTGAATTTTACGTTAAGATTACTATTGCATGAAGAAAATTGTTTTTTCTTATCAGAACAAGGTACATAACCAAACTCCAGTAAGGAGATCACTTATAGACCTTGCTAAGACAATACTTTTCTCAGAAATAATATTTGTAAAACATCCCAACCACACTAAATGCATGGAAAGGAAATGTACAAGAAGGGAGATTGAACACATGGGTTGGGCCCTAACGAAAGGAGACTCGGGTCCCTTAGAAGAAAATCAGATTGAAAAAAATAATTTTTTTTCATTGATCTTCAAAAGTCTTCATACATGGAATGTGAAAATTGAAATAATAGGCATGAGCCTTTCTCTAATGTTTATTATATTCCTCTAAAGTTTCTCAATCCCTATCGGGATTTTAAGTCCCCTTATTTATACAAAAGGTGATTGAGGGGAAACCTTTTTTAAGGGAGGACTGATTCCCTCAAAATCGCTAACAATGTGGATCTGGTTCCCTAGTCTTCTTGCATCCACAAGGAAGTAGTAAATGTCATTGAGCCAGCTAAGTTGTGATTAGCCTATATCAAGGTAAAAGCCCCATAATCCTCTCCTATTGTCCACATGTGTGATCTACATAATATATCCTCAATATCCTACAGATTTAATGCATTAGGCACACAAAATATAGAAAATACCTTTTGACCTTGGTAAGAACACATTAAGTTTGAAAAATACATTATCAAATGTAGGAAAATTTTAAGGATGGAAAATTATCTTGAAGTTTAAAAACATTGGCGAAACTCACTAGTCCCTATTATGCAAAATATTAAAATGTTTATTGATTTATTTGTAAAATTATTCAAATTTATAATTATTTTATAGATACTCTCTATATAATGTTGGTGATTTTTAAGGTAAAATAATTTTAGATCGTGAAATTCGCGTAAATCATTTTTATAAAAAATGGAAATTACCGAATCTTTTCTTTCGAAAAATCATGGAAAATTAGCCCACTTACGAATATTAGCCCCTAAAATTTTCCATAATTTCAAATGAAAATGGAAAGTTTAAATATTCCAAAGAATGGTAAGATGGGCCCTAAATTATACCTATCTAGGAGGCCCATTAGTCGCGGTATGAGAATACCACTGTTGGTTTTCACAGATGCCCCCTAGTGATTTTGAACTAGAGGGGGTTGAATTTTAACAATGACTTTCAGCCTTGCAATCTACGGTTTGGGTAGAACTTCCAATAACATCCACCCCCCACCCCCCCTCCTGCCCCACTTTCCTTAACATACAACAAGGCACAAGGCCCCATAATTTTCATGATATATCGGTGGGAACACATGTCACTGGATCCACCCGTGAATGAGAATCCCATTTAAAATTTGACCTCCACCAACAAATCCACCATTTTTGGTCATTTTACCAACCGAAAATGGGTACCCCTATGATAACTTTTCTCCTAATCACCTTCTTCCAACTAGTAGCCAACAAGCCCTGATAACAACCTTGTAACTAATGTGATGTGCCAATTTATCTCCACAACCTACATCAGTCATATGTTTCCTTGCCCATTTATCAAAAGAAAATGTTAGAAGTTAGGTAATTTGATCCAAAAGTTTTGTTATTCATTCTGCAATCAGGTGCTTACGCTTTTTTTTCATTTTGGCATATGGCATGGATTATTGGGTGACTTGGAAGAAGGAAGGGTTTTGACCACGATTTTGTTCGCACACCTTAAATGTGGGGTTACTCTTCAATCCTAGCCTAGTGACACCTCCCATATCGGCCCATGGCTTTAGGAACTTGGGAAACCTCAATTTTGATAGTATGGTCCCATTTTCTCATTCCATATTTATCACTTCCCTCTACATATTATGAGCCCTATTCACCATCTTCCATATTTTTTTCCATAGAGTGTTGGCACACCCCCTCCCCTTGTCCACATATATTGGTCGAGCCTTGAAACATGGCCCCAGAGGTTGATGTAGCTAAAAGAAAGATAAAGTCATATAATGGGCACAATAAAGAAAAAAATGAAATAAAATTATAAAATTAAAAAGATGGTTGGGACATTTATATTAGTACATTGGAAAAAGCCAAGCATGAGCTTTGCCCCTTATCATTATGGTCATCACCCAATTCCTAGGGCCAATGTTTCCCTATTACATCACTAAAAAGGAACCTTTGGATGTCCCAACCCCTGGTGGGTGATGAACTTCCCACCACTAAGGAGGTAACCACTTGTACACATCATTCACAACATGTTCTCATTTCCTAGAGCTTCGAGAAGTAATAAAAATAAAAAAATTAAGAAAAGGAAAAAGGAAATAAGAGGGTTGGAAAAATAAAGGCTTGGGTAACACGTGCATCTATGATTGCTCCATCCTCACATCTATACACTTAATATGTTGATTTCCTCATCATTTCTACCACTTTGACCATGGCATTTTGCCTTGAGACCTCGTTGTCCCTATTTTGTTCAATAATTATTCACATGCCACCTATTGATTGATGTATGTACCAAGGACTTGTCATTACTCTTAGGGGCTAGGAACACATAATAGGGTCAGTTATTAGCCACTCCTACATAGGGAGGTAACATTAATATGAGATCAAAGCCCCAAATTTTGAAGGAATCCTCGTATGAAGAGCCAATTTGCATGTGATTAACAAGTTTGGTTCACTTATATGCACTAATGATTATTATACATGATGGTGAAGATGCAACATTAGATAATGTGAGTGATTGGTAGGTGGCTTTCATCATGGAAATTGAAAATTAATTGGGGCCCAATTACACTAGAGCAACATTATCACACAATACAGGTGAAGTGTTGAGAGCCATGGGACTCTAATCACTTATAGAGAATCATTCTATTCCATGGGATCCTATATCACCCTAGTAGTATGCACTTTTCCCCACATTATTCATGAGATGACACACTTGGAAAAGCAGGCCTAAATCGACTTAGAAATGTACACAAGATTTAGTAGATTATCGAAGGCCTAAATGAGGTTTATCTCATCCCTTAAGACATGGGAGGTATAACACCATCCTCTAAGCCCTCAATGTTGGAGTAGAACCAGGCTATTTTTTCACCAAGAGACCCATGAGACCCATTTTGTGCCCCAAACAAAAAATGGGGTTCCATATGATGATTTACATGGAGATTTAGGGGCCAACCCCTAGATTACCACTGGAGGAGACCAATGGATGCCTTAAAAGGGCCTACGCATGCATGTAGTCAAATTTTAGCCTCTTTTGTGGGTTAATTGTTATATTTCACATTGTCTATGAGGTTTTCTTGTAACCTCACCTAGTATTAGATGATTATTTTATGACTTGAGGGGCTTTAGGATAATATTAGAGATCATTAGACATTTATAACTCCAAGAGAGATCATTTCATTCACTCATCATCATCACTTGGAGAATGCATACCTCTTAGAAGAATTCACACTTGTTTCCTTCTTGGCTATTTTATTATCTTGGATGTATTTTGATTTTTGGAAGTTATTTTTTTTATTTTCTATGTATCTATTTCTTTGGTTAATGGATGTATATACTACATGTTATCTTGTAAGCACCTATTGTTGAAGATTTTCTTTTTGAATTTGTTTAATGCATGGAATTGTTGCTTCTAGATTATGCTTATTTGTGCCCTAATTTGTTGAAGTTAAGCTTTAAAGGCTATATGGTTGAGAATTGCATATCCTACTAATTATATAACGTGTAATAAATGTTCATAGTGGAGGAATTCTTGTAACTGTCCATCGAACTCCATTTATTGTTGAGTGGGTAAATGTTTGAATTTTGATACCTAGGGCAACAAATTTTAGCCTTTGTAGCGACAAATTAGACTTATGTATAATATCATTGACTCCATATGCTCAAAGGACAAGGCACTAATCCAATTATTTGGTGATCAAAATTAAACTTTCTTCATAATTTTCTCCTTTGAAATTCGATCCTTTTAAGGCTAGATAGAAAAAGCAGGGCTTGGAGCGAAATTTTAGGCAAGATTACTTTCGGTGGTTTAAGAGCCTAAACAGCAAGAGACAAGTCTAGGAAACATGACCTATTGATTTGGTGAGCATACACTAAAATTTTATCCATAAAATATCTTGCCCTAAGTTTTTCTATAAGAGGGAAACCCTAGTATCTTCTTCCTATACTTAAATAATTTCTTAAGGGTTTCATGAACCTTGGATTCTCTAAATATATTTGTAAGAAAACGTTTCCCTCATGTCTTGAACTTGTGAGTACCTATTACCATCAAAATTCCTAAAAAAAATTGGTCTTGATCCTTCTTTATTAGGGCATTTATTTGAGAGTCATTTTCCTCTTTGAAGCTTTGTACCTTGTATTGTGCATCTTTATTGAATGGACCCTAGTATGATCATCTCATAAATTATTCTTAGAATATATTTCATAGGTGATACTATCCTACTGAGACTATTCCCATAACTGAAATTCCATAAAGAGAAAGGGGTTTTGGGTAAGGAGATATTGGGCCTCTACCTCATTCTTAGCACTTAGTCTAGCTTCTTGTCTTGTAGGGTTTCCCTCTCCAAGGCCTACCATATTTCCTGGTAGTAGATCAAATGACAAAACTTCACCAAATTTGGAGCACGCTAACCCTTTCACCAATTTTAGCTTTGCACTTCTAGTTTTTTTTCCTTCCAGCCTTCGACTAGAAATATCTTTCACCTGTAGATTAATGAATTGGTCAAACATGTGTTTTAGGAGCAACATCTTCAGATTAGTTTTTCGATCAATAGATCATCCCAGATCAGATTGGAAATTGTTCAAATTGCTTCAGGTGGTCTTTTTTATACTTAAATATAATATTAGAAATATCTCTTCAAATCCTATCAATCTAAGCAGTTTCCAATCTTATCTAGGACGATCTGTTGATCTAAAAACTGATCTGAAGATGTTGTTTCTAAAACACCTGTTTGACCAATTCATCAATCTACCTTCAATCAGTTCTCTTTACAACTCAATGGAAGATACTTTGACATCCTTTGACATTAATTCTAACATATTTATAGCATCTAATAATTTCTTATGGTCATGGGTTTTGTTGGTGCTCTTCAAGAGAATTTTGCATAAGCTCTCTAGGATTCATTATGGGCTTATGGGATTTCCCTTCTACTGATTGAATCCTTCATTGAATGTTTCCTTTCTCTGGAGACTCCTTTGGAAAGGAGAGATTCTCGGAACTATTTGCAGATCTATGGATTTGGTCAAGATTTTAGGTATCATGAGGAATCAAATTTCTTCTTATTTGGGGGACTTTTCCCAAATCATTTTTCTCTTTTTGAGAATGACGTTCTTTAATAATTTCCTTGGTAGTCATCATACAATCCCTAATATGAGTCCCATACTCATGAAAACATTTGCATACAATGGGGATATGTTCATAATCTAGAGACTAATTCCAAACATGATCCTAATAATAAATATCTATGGAGGCTAGAAGAGGCCACGAAATATTCATATAAACACAACTCCGATCATATGATTTGTACATCCCTTACTTAGTATCCTTTGATATTTTAACAATGTTATTGATTGCATTGCCAATGCCTTCAAGGGTTTCCTCCTCCCAATATTCCTTGGGAATCAAAGAGTTACACCTAGACCGGGGTGTCAAGGAAGTATTCCTTCTCTAGATTATACTTCTCCTTCCTCAATTGCATGAAGAGCCCTTCATTGTTAAAAAAGTATGTTCCTCCTTAAAATCCTTGATAAATCCTTCAAAATGGACAAAATGACTATGACAAATCCTTTTTCCCTTAACTCCAATTTAGTTTGACCTTAGAGGTTTCATTTATTTCATATCCACCCAATCAGATACCTTTCAAAGGGCCATAATCCAATGAATTTGTAGACAAAAGCACAATCTTGCATATCTTTGATATATTCTCTTTAATTTATAGATTTAACCTAATATTTTGGATCTTACATAACTTTTGGAAAGAAATGACATGTATTTATAACTTGCCAATATGCACCTAGTGTAGGTTTCGTGCAAAAACACAAACCCCACTTTGCCTAGATGTTCTATGAAAAGGATTTAGAAGATGAGGAGATTAAAGGGGAATAAAAAAATATCTATAATCATTGTGAACTTCAAAAAAATCTAGTTAAAGGAGGGATCTCTCGTAGAGTTGAGCATGGATTGCTTTAAATATTTTAGGTTTTGTTGTAGTGGCTACAACCACCCTCCAAAATTTTGCCTTAAATTCATTTTGGGGCCTCCCTTCCAACCTTCACGGTAGCTTACCTGGCTTCGTCAAGTTCATAAGCTTCAGTGTTCTTCTTGCAAAAAGGTAGCTTGTCGATCACAACTTGATGCATTCCCCTCATAGGCTGTTCACCTGGACTTGGTCCAGCTACAGGATGAGCAGCTTCCCCAAGACAATTGTGCATTTCTAGAGGGCAACCAACCTTCCCAACTCTAGAAATTGCACAAACCTGTCTCGCAGCTTGTTGGGCTCCAAGATTGCACAATTCTGCTAGCTAACACTCGCAGCAGGAATTGTACAATTTTCCCTAGTAGGGCTGCTCAGCCCAGAATTTTCACAAATATAGGTAGCAATCAGCTACTCTACCCAGAAATTGTGCAAATCTCCTAGGCAGGAAGGCTAGCTCCTAACTAGAAATGCACATTTTCTCCCAGCAGTCAAGCAGTCTCTTGCATGTGCAGCTGAGTTGACCAATTATCTCCGAGACCGAGCAAAATTGAATTACATGCATGGGTTGCTTCTCCCAAGGCAACATGAAAAGGCATTCCTTGTTTTAGGGATCTATTTATAGTAGTTGGAGGTTACATGCAAGGATCATTTCAGAAACCTCCCACAAAGTGTTCCTTTCCCTATATTTTTGGCATGCGCGGCACAACCTCGATGTTATCAAAACTCATCAACTAGACGCTGCAGAGCTCATCCCTCACATCAACCTTATAGCTTTGACATCCCACATCACATCTAGGAGTAGTCGGCAAATTCAACTCACCTATTTTGGGGTAAGCTAGATTTTCGTGCCTTGTGTTGCATTTCTGTCGCTTTTTGAGTTTTTGCTTGTGTGAATACTATTTCTTGATTACTTTGAATGTCTGATGTCATTTATATGTATACTAGCTTTTCCTAACACTATTTTGGTTTTTGTTGCTATCTCACTACTGTCGCATGCATGAAACTGTTTTTCACGAACAGTGGCTGATTCGACAACTCACCTCACCGACATGCATGTTGTTCCATTTTTTGAATCTTTCATTCGCCATTTACATGCATGATCATTCACTTATGCTTACACTCAATATCACCATGAATTCACACTCACATTCACTTTTAGTTTCCCATCGGCAAGTTTGGGTAGCCTCGACCCAGACTCTACCTCACTAAGAGCCCCACCAAGATAGCATTGCGCAACCCTGAGAGGGAGGATCTGTATTCCTCTCAGGAAATGCACATTTCTACCCAAGAACTATCCTCCAGGTGTTGCACAAAATATTTTCACCTTGACATTCTGCAATCTATGTGAGTCTATCACCACTCATACTTTCCTCCTTTGCAAGTCTTAAGCCTCAGTTCTTCATATCAAGCCTTGGAAATAAGAGAAAGTCCTCAAAAGTCTCTAAAACTTTGGTTCCACACTTTCTGTTAGCATTACCTGTGGTCCCGCACCTAAAGGTCATGTCTCTTGCATACCTGATCGCTCTGTCTCTGTGTTATGGGTGCAGACCCTTGTAAAAGTAAAAAAGGCGCAAGTATATTCTTAAAAACTCACTTTGAGTCATTTCTAGAAGCTTCTAGAAAGAATCTTGAGGTGGCAAGTTCGCTCCTTTAAGGTTCATGCATCCCATACCTTAAGGAGCTAACCCCTTGATGTGAGGAGCTTATACCTTTGAAGGAGGGATCTATCCCTTCATAGGTGGACCTGTAACCTCCTTCCTTTGCACTATAAAATGAAGCATTGGGCTGGTTACTGGGGAGGTTGAAAGCTGGATATTTTTGAGGTGAAATGCTGCTAGAACTTAGTCTTCCTAATTGAGATTTTGTGAGGAAAGATTACATACCTCTTTGGTCTCATTTGGAAGAGTGTGAGGCTTGTCAAAGTAGAGGAGATTTCCATTTCGGACTCTGGAAGAGCTTGTACAACTTCAAGGCACCAAAGGTTGTAAAGTTATTCTATTTTCAAAGTTAATACAATCAAGTTTATTTTTCTCAATAAGCTCTGTTTTATGGTTTATTTTATGGATTCCTTGATCACCATGATGAACATGATTTGTTATATTAGCTATGAAGGTGTTATTTGATGTTTGCGTGTTTGTGATTGCAGGTTCTCAAAAGAAAACTCTTTCAGACAGTTGAAGGATGGCTGCTACAAAGTAGCGTTGGACTTAAGGTAGGGTCTAAACACCTCTATAGTTTTTATTAAAGAATCGCAACATGTTTAGAGAAAGGTAGATTTGCTTGTCCTGTTTGTTGCTAGATATCTTTTGATACTAGGGAGATCGGCCTTGTCCGCAAGATTGATTTATTCGGCCAACAAATTGGCGACTTCGTTGGGGAACTGAACTTGAATTTGGTTTTTCCTTTTTCTTTGACTTGAGAAACTTTTTCTTGTTTCTAGTTTTTGCTTGATGTGTGTGGGATTGGGTAGTTTTTAGGATCTTGATTATTTTTTTTTGTTTTTTTGAAGTTTTCAGAGGACCGCACTTTCTTTTTGCAGACAGTGCGGGCATCTCTGCACTTTTCCTTTGATTCACAGAGCGGTACCGCATCTGGATCTTCTGGAAGCCTGCAGACTCTGTTAAATTTTTTGAAAAACCTAAATGTTTTCTTCCAGTTAAGTTTAGGTTTTATTTACATCTTTTAGTGTCTACCCAGATTTGCATGTGTTCTGTCAAAAATCTCTTGCAAGTAAGTTCCATTGGTATTTTTGTTTTAGATGATTTTCTAGAAGTTTCGCATGCCTCGATTGGTTTTCACTTGGTCTTTGTAGTGACTCATATTAGAAGCCTAAAAAACCTTAGATTACCATGGTAATTTTTGTCTTCTTGATGAGTCTAACTAGTTTGTGAAATCTGCCCTTGGTGAGAAATAGATTTCGTTTTCTCTTTGCAAAGCTTTGAACAAACTTGCTTATAAGTTTTGAATTTCATTTTTATAAAATAAAACACATTTGGATGTTTTTTGATTGATTTGTTATTCTAAATGAATTAATCCTTAGTTTGCTGAATAACTAAGTAAAACGTCCTCAAAAATATTTGAAGCTTTTATACATTAGGTTTTCAAGTTTTTAGATCTCAAAATTAGTTTTTGTAGTTTTGAGTGTTTTCTAGAACTTGTACAATCTCTTTTGAAAGAAAACTATTTTTGGTAGTTTTTGAATTTTGGAAAAAGAAAAGGGATTTTTTGTGAGCTTTAATTAGTATTCTCGTTTTGAGTTTATTGAAAAAGACAAAATATTTTCTTTTATTTCTATGTTGAAAGAAGGATTTGTTTCTTAAAGAATTGCATTCTCAAACTCTTTCTTTTAGCTAGAAATTCATTGAAGGAAAAATGAATTATTTATCATTTTAGGTGCATTTTTAGTGTTTTTGGAGTCGAGTCTTCACACCATCAAAGTTTCACTTCCATACCTATTGACTTAAGAAACAACCCATAAAAGTAACGCTTAATTAAAATTGATCTAGCAATTTTTTTTATTTCTAGGGCTCTTATCACCAATATAGCTTAGGCTAGTATCTTGGAGTAGGGAGTAATTAACTCTCCAAGATAGTTAAAACAAATAAGTAGATATATCTTGTGGTAGGAAATAAATCCAATTGTAATTGATATAATCTGGGAAGCTCCTCTTAAAGGAGTCAATCATGAGATCATGTCCGAACCTTTGAGACAATCAAGTTTGTCTCATTGGGAAAGATAGAAGATTTGCGCATATTAAAAATGGTAAACCTCGGATTAACCATTATCGAGGAGCCTAGGGTCAATTGTTGGTAAACCTCGGATTGATCATGTCAAGGAGCCTTCAAGGGGATTGAGCTTTGTTACTCTACCCTTGTGCGTAGATCGGATCGTAGACTGTTCCCCCAATTGTATTTATTGCTGTTGGTAACCTTAGTGTCCATATACTTAAGATTATTTCCTAAGGTGACGGTGAAGGACGGGTCTCACTGTACCTATAACAGACGTAAACTAGACTCACTTGGACTCTTTGGGGGGTTCTCTTCACTTGAGATGGTTATGTGAAGAAACTTGTGCCAGTTTGTTTCATTAAGCAAGTTTTCGGGGTAACTGTTCCAATCGCCCTTTCTGTATTAAATTCTATGATGTTGGATTTCATCACCAACTAGTGTTTTTGGTACGGAAAGTTACTTTTTGTGTGTGGTTTGAACTCTTAGATTTTTTAGGTGTGTGATTCAGTTGTTTGTTTCTTTAGAGACTTTAGGTGATTTTATTGAAATTTTCTTTATTTGTGTGTGATTATTTTCATCCTACACCCAGAGATTATTATCCTTGATCAATCATGTCAAGACAGTCATCCATGTTTTCCCAATCACCGGAAACATTTTTATATGGCAGTCCTACTATTCCTTTGGGGTACCAGTCACTTTCTGGTACTTTTTCAGGAGAAAATCCTCGAGTAACTGAACATTAGTTATCACTTGGTAATAATGGAACTAAAACGTTGAATGTAGAACAGATCTTTATGATGTCTGGTAGTATTCCAAATCCTCAACCTCAAGGCAGTTATTTACTACCCAGGGGGCAAGGTAGTCAGTTACCACCTGGGGGGCAACCTCAAGGTAGTCAGTTATCACCTGGGGGGAAACTGAAAGGTAGTTAGTTTCCACTTGGAGGGCTACCTCAAGGTTTTCAACCTTCAGGACAGTACATACCCCAAGGTCAACCCCATATTCCTCAGGATGCTTATCAACCCTAGAATCAGTACGTGCCTGAAGGTCCTCAAGGTCAGTACCCAACACAATGTTTTCAACCACCTTCTAGTCAGTCATTCTTACAAGGAACTAGAAATGTACCTCCTAATTATTAGCCCTATGTTCAACCAGGTTATGGTCCTTCATATGTAAAACCTTTTATGGGTCCCGAAATGAATATAGTGTGGGATCCATCTCAAACTCAACAGACTTTGCAACCTAATGTGTAGTTACCTTATCAAGCTGGACAGCCTCTGGTTTCTCGTCCAACCTAGCAACCTATCCAACCTACGGTTCAAACCTCTGCACCTAGTTTAGTTCAGTCACCTGGGCCTAGCTCACCTCAGACTCCGCCTCGAACTGCTGCTGCAACTGCTGCATTTTCTATTCAATCTACCACACCTGTTTCTGGAGTATCTCTAGCTCTGGCTTCTACTATCCATGCATCAGTGTCGACTCCTCAAGTCTCTATACCCCAGTCAGGACCCATGGTTCAAAATTCGGTCCAGATGCCTGCAGAACAAGCTGGTCCAAGTACAATTGCAACAAATCAACCGTACCAGGGACAGTATCAATCCGGTCCTACTGTACAAAATCCAGTTTATTAGTATCAACCATACCCTGGCTATACTTATCAACAGCCTCAAAAACCCCAGTTTGGTCTGGTTAATCCTGGTTTTCCAGGAGGTTATAACATTCCTAGTGCAAATCTGATTCCAGGATATCTTGGATATCCTCCTCCTGGAGCTGGTCTCATTGCACAAGTTTTCGTGAACCTAACCATCAGTTACCATTTATTGCAACTTTGGATTTACCAGATTTGTCGTGCCTTACGAACGATCCGATTTATTATCTTCCGTACTGGCTGCTAATGCCTAATAAGTTGCCCAGTGATATCCCGAAATTCGAGGGTAAGTCAGGTGAGGATCCGTCAAATCATGTGATGACTTATCACCTCTGGTGTGCATCTAATTCAATTATTGATGATTCAATTCGCTTACGTCTTTTTCAAAGAACTCTTATTGGTCTTGCCGCCAAATGGTACATTGAGTTACCACGAGGCTCTTTTTATAATTTCAGTCAGTTAGCTACTACTTTCTTAACTCATTTTCATTTGCTTGTCAGATATGACAATGGCACGGAACTGTTAACTTCACTAAAAAAATCCACGTCCACATATATTTCTGATCATATTCATGAATGGTGACGTAGCAGGTGTTTAGTGAAAATTTTCATTCTGGATCAAATTTTAGCAGAATGGTTCATTAAATCATTGTTACCTAAAATCACTTAAGATGTAGCTAAGGCAGGAGTTGTCACTAAAGAGAAAGTCATTGCTCAGGCTCAGTATCTTGACCTCGTCTATACGTAGTCAGGTAATTTACATGAAAAAATCCCTAATCTTCTGAAAACTACAGCTCCTTTAGGGTCTCATACTGCTGATGGTATCATTGGTTCAGTTAGCATTAAAAGCAAGAAGAAATCTTCAAAGAATTCTTCTCCTACAATAACTTTACCTGATTCCCTGAAAGGAGTTTCTTCCACTAAAGTTTCTGCCGATGTTCATGTCGTAGATTCATGTATGACCAAATCCGGTAGTAAAGAGAAGGGGAAGAAAAAAAAAATCAAAATTCAAAAGATAAAACAAATAAAAATGAATCTATTGATGAAAAAAAAAAACTTCGCTATCCTTGTTTCATCTGCGACGAGGATCATTTTACTAAAGAATGCCCCTATCGAGCAAAGTTTTCAAAATTCGTTAAAGGTTCTCAAACACCTACTGTTTTGAAGGATACTTCTTCTACTCAAGATAGTAAAGCAGTTGCTTCTTCCTCAAATACCTTGGAAGAACCCATTATGATGATGTCTCATGTCAGGATTGCAACACGATCGCAAGATTATGGTAGTAAAAATCTTGTTGATGGTAAAGAAGAAGAATCTTCTAATTCAAACCCATCAACTACACCTCCTCCTGGGTATGCTCCACTACAGATTGAGAAACCCAACCCAGACTTAGTAACGAAACCGCTTGCTAAAGGTATATTTTGGAAATCAGCTTTCAATGCATATGTGAAAGCTGCTCAGAATTATAACATTGTTGAAGACTTAGCTGTTGCCCCTTCAGCAATGTCGACTTTGGAAGTGTTGCAATCATGCCCAACACAACATAAATTACTATTGTCTACTATAGGAGCTATTGATCTTCAGGATTTGAACCTAATAATCTTCAATTTAGAGAATAGTACACCCCACCTTCCTCATCAAATGGCTTTCCAGATTCCAGTGTTAGTAAAAAATAGACCTTGCTTTCGGACTGTGATTGATGAGGGAGCTTCTACGTGTATTATGTCGATCCAGTGTTGGAAATCGCTTGGTTCTCCTACACTCAATCAGTCTCCAACAATTCTAAAGGCTTTTGATGGCTGAGGGTTCCATCCTGTTGGTATTTTGGAAGATTTACCTATAGAGGTCGAAGGCAAAACTGTAAATCTAGATGTGGAAGTGGTTGATGCCCCTCTAGATTACAACCTTCTCTTGGGTTGCAGTTGGTCTTATTCTATAACTACTATTGTTTCATCAGTCTTTTGGCTTGTTAAGTTTCCTCATAATGGAAAGATTGTTACGATAGACCAGCTGAGTTATTTCTCATCCGACCTGGCCTCTACAAATAGTGTTCAGCATGTCGGTAAAATGACTATCCCTTACAAGGATGTTGGGGTAGGTTTGATTAAATATTCTGGTTTACTAGGAACTTTTTCCGTCCCTCCTCCTAACATATCGCCTTCAATTGCAACTATTCATATGATTTCATCAAATACTATTGCTTTTGATGATCCTCGGATCGTACCTTCCAATTCTAAGGTCGATTCATTTGATGGCACAATGCCTATAAATCCCTTTGGAATTGCATATCAGGCAATACAGTTGTTTTCTGATTCCTGACCTATCGCGAGGACAGTTTGTTCCCATGTCAACCTCGTTAAAAAATGAAATTGGATGTCATGAGCATAGTTCCTTGTCTTGTGTCAAGCTCGTTAAAGAATGAAACAAGGAGTCCGCGAGGATAGTTTCTTCCTATCTCAACCTCGTTAAAAAATGAAACTGGAAGTCTCCAGCATAGTTCCTTGTCTTGTGTCAAGCTCGTTAAAAGATGAAACAAGGAGTCACAAGCATAGTTCCTTGTCTTGTGTCAAGCTCGTTAAAAAATTAATCAAGGATTTTAGAGCATAGTTCCTTGTCTTGTGTCAAGCTCGTTTAAAAAATGAAACAAGGGTTTTGAGGATAGTTCCTTTCCTGTGTCAACCTCATTAAAAAAAGAAACAACTCCCTTTCCAAGTCGAGTCTTTATAATATCTCAAAAGTGAACCTTCATTCCATCCACCTGGTTGAATGCAATGAAGCTTGGGGGGCATGTACCTCATTTTGCATCATTATGCTGGGGGCACGCGAACTTATAACAAGCATAGTCTTTCATTTCAAGCTTGTGTAAACATGAAACTGAATCCAAGCAGAGTTCTCTATGGTTCAAGCTTGTATAAAAATGAACCTATACCTTTACATCTCATGATTGCTGTCTTTATCTGCTAAATTCTGTTAGATGAGCCTTGGTTGTTTTCATTCCATTGCCACCATCTCTTTGGCTGATCATATGTTTTCACTTGGTTGTTTACCCTTCCTGAGGGACCACAGTGATGAGTGGTTTTATTAGCCAGCCTCTTAACCATTACATGTTTTGAGCAATTCCTCCATTTTCAGAACCAGTTGCTACCCTTTATACCACTCGTTCCTCTAGGATGAGTCCTCTTTAAGCTCTTTTCTGACTCGTAAAATATGAAAATATTTCCAAGTTTTTTCCTTTTTAACTCGTTAAATGGAATTAAAAAGGCAGTCCACTTACAACCCTTTTCTGACCATATAAACATGAAAAGATCGTCGGAATTTTTTCATTTCAAGTTCGATATTGGTTATAAAACGACATGTCTTCGATTGTTTTTTTTTACTTTTTCAAATCGGAGCCACTAATTATGAAAAATACTCCTTGATCATAATGGTCAAGCGGTTCTCTCAAGTATTATTTTATACTTTTTCGGGCTTGAGGGACACAAATTTACGAAAAAGGACATCGATGGAGTTTCCTTAAGTTTTTCTGCTCACTCCCTAAAATTGAAAAACACCTAGTTTTTCCTATACTGGACTCGTTAAAATTTAACAGTAAAGGACCTGTTCAATTTTAAATAGGAACGAACCACTCCTTCTTAGAGTTCGAGTTTTAAACTAAGTTGGACTCATCCGAAGGATGAGCTTATAACCAAGCAAATGTTATCCTCCTCAGGCTTGTCAAAAATAAAGAGGTACTTGCCAGAAATGGTGGGGGAAAAGAGAGGAAAATGAACTTGTTTGTAATACTTTGTGTTTTAGAAATGAAGTTAATCACTCTTGAACATGACACTTTTTGTTCACCTGGGCTGGGAAATCCTTTGCCTAACAGTTAATCAAACCATATTGAAAGTCTTCAGCTGGTTTCTGGTTATTAGCTTTGGGTCAATTGTCACCAAACCGTCTGTAGTGTCATTATGTGTTCAAGAGGTCAGTTCAGATAAACCATTCATCTACAAAATATCTATCATCCATTTTGACCATCCCTGAGTTAGTCCTTGCCAAATATATTTATTCAAAACATGATCTATGATTTCGTGTTGTGGGCGTGCCTATGATAGATCACTTTCTATCGACTTCAGCTAATTATCTAGAAAGGTGATCTAGAAATCGTCAGTACCTTGGAATTTGCATGCCCTAATGGCAAGTTTCTCGCCTTCGACAATAGGTTGCATCATTGACCTTTGATCAAAGGATTCTATGACATGTTCGACATCAGCTCATCTATTCACATTTCATTGATTGTACTGAGTACTTTGAGAGCCATTGAAATTAATGTTGGTTTCTCTCACACTTATTAACAGTCCACACCATTGACTGGTAATCAATTGGTTTCTACCATGTTCGACTTCAACACATTCAGTCACATGGATATAATCGTACTAGTTCGGGAAGAAGAAATCAAGACCCTGGATCTAGTTTCCACCATTCAGTCAGCGAGGAATTTTTTTATTCATTATACAGTGGACTATTCATAAACAAATGGCTCCATCCATACTGTGTCTACATATGTCTATACTCATGATGTATTAGAAAATCATTCATGTATTAGAGCAGTTTAGTTAGTTTTCTAGTCAGTTTTGATCTAAGCATGGGAATGCCTACCTCAGCGATGATATGTTCACACATATATATATTTTTCATTGAATGTTTTTACAGGTTCTGACTGGAGTGTCCATAGGATGATCCTTGAAATGATAAAGTACTTCACTCTTCATACATGAAAGACTTCATCTTCATCTATTATAGACTTCGCACTTTAGGGGGAAATTTGTTGCACAAAATATTGTCACCTTGACATTCTACAATCTGTGTGAGTCTATCACCACTCATACTTTCCTCCTTTGCAAGTCTTAAGCCTCAGTTCTTCATATCAAGACTTAAAAATAAGAGAAAGTCCTCAAAAGTCTCTAAAGCTCTGGTTCCACACTTTCTGTTAGCATTACTTGCGGTCCTGCACCTAAATGTCATGTCTCCTACATACCTGACTGCTCTGTCTCTGTGTTATGGGTGCGGACCCCTATAAAAGTAAAAAAGGTGCAAGTATATTCTTAAAAATTCAATTTGAGTAATTTCTAGAAGCTTCTGGAAGAAATCTTGAGGTGGCAAGTTCGTTCTCTTAAGGTTCATGCATCCCATACCTTAAGGAGCTTATCCCTTTGAAGGAGGGCTCTATCCCTTCATAGGTGGACCTATAACCTCCTTCCTTTGCACTATAAAATGAAGCATTGGGCTGGTTACTGGGGATGTTGAAGCTGAATATTTTTGAGGTGAAATGCTACTGGAACTTACTATTCCTAATTGAGCTTTTGTGAGGAAAGATTACATACCTCTTTGATCTCATTTGGAAGAGTGTGAGGCTTGTCAAAGTAGAGGAGATTCCTGTTTCGGACCCTGAAGAGCTTGTACAAAATCAAGGAACCAAAGGTTGTAAAGTTATTCTATTTTCAAAGTTAATACAATCAAGTTTATTTTTCTCAATAAGCTGTGTTTTATGGTTTATTTTATGGATTCCTTCATCACCATGATGAAAATGATTTGCTATATTAGCTATGCAGGTGTTATTTGATGTGTGCTTGTTTGTGATTGCAGGTTCTCAAAAGGAAACTCTTTCAGACAGTTGAAGGATGGCTGCTACAAACTAGTGTTGGACTTAAGGTAGGGTCAAACACCTCTATAGTTTTTATTAATGAATCACAACATGTTTAGAGAATGGTAGATTTGCTTGTCCTGTTTGTTGCTAGATATCTTTTGATACTAGGGAGATCAGCCTTATCTGCAAGATCGATTTATCTGGCCAACACTAAGACTCTTTTGCGCATTTCTGAGGGATAGTGACTGCTAGCCCAGAAAATTGTGTAATGCAGTCACTGAGCCTACATCTATTACTAGCTAAGATTTCGCATTGCGAAATTATGGTAGTCAACAACTAGACTGGATTTTGCATTGTGCAGTTCCAGCAGTCACCCAGTCTCTCAGAAGCCCAGACTATGCCTTGTGTAGTCTTTGCAGTCAACCTCCTGACCTCCCAGCCAAAATTGTGCAACCTTCATGATCAGTCACATAGGTATGTGTGATAAAGGAAAGTGTTCCCTCTGCGGATAGAGGCAACCCCTCTAGCCCTAGAGAGGGTCTAGTCACAGCAAAGACAAAACAACAATCGATTCCCTTAAATAGTCATCATTGGAGGCCTACCTCAAACTAGTGGTTGATGAAGTTTCCATTGCACTACTCCAGCTTCCGTCTCTTTCTCCTCAATGGGCAATAAACCTGAAACACCACAAGAAAACAACAGATCACATAACCGAGAACAACAATGATCTATTTACTTGTAAAGTCAAGAAATCATAAGCTATCAAGTAAATTTTACACTAGATATACGAAATCATCATTGATTGTATTAAAATGAATCAAAAGCAAAGCTTACAACCAAGTCTTGACATCACAAGCCTTCTTGGAGGGTCCAACCAATATGTTTCTTCAAGCATTCACTCTCAAGAATTGGTCTCCCAAATATACAATATCTCTCTCTCACTCACAAGCTCTAATACAAGGTTAAGGCATTCCACAACCTCTTACCAAACTATTAGCAATCCCACACTTGTCACACTCACACCAAAGCTATCTATTTAGTTTCAAAGCAAACTCAAAATAGCTAACCAACACTGCCCAACTAAAGAACTAGCAGATCATAGCAATGGTGAGTGATTTTATAGGAGAAGGAGTCTCCATGAAATCAGGGAGAGGGAGATTATCCTTAAAGGAGGTTGCACAAGAGGTGGAACCACCATCCCAGAGGAGGAAAAGCAACCCAAACTAACCCAACAACCAGCTCTAGAAACACCCAGAAGGTTGACTGTTTGAACTAATTCGCCAAATTTTGGTTGTCGCAAGTCATGAACTAAGGATCAGCGATGACATTGCAAGGAGGCAATGCGTTCAGATGAATTATCACTGTAAATAGTTGGGAGCTTTGTGCCGAGCCCTAAAATTGCACTATCACGGGAAACACATGTACCCCAGCGATGGTGTCACGACGAGACAGTTCATGACAAGGGATCAACGCACATTTTAATGTCTTACTAGCGACGATGCAGAAACTTAGGAAAAAGGGTTAGTTCTTCAGCATCAGAGAGCACTGCTTAATATTTTTGCATAAGTGGGAAAATATGGACATGTGTATTTGATACATGACACAATAGAGGGACTGAGATGAGGACAATGACAAATTACTGTGTAACAGATAACCCCTAAAGCATGAAGCCCGAGGGAGTGGGAGGGGTGAAAGGCTTTACGAAACCATGACCGAACTGGAACACCACCTTGAAGAACCTGCAGGTGCAAGTACAATTGATATCTCTGATAGTGAAATACACGTAGTCTAGGCATGGGTGCAGCCATCCAAAAGACATATGAAACTTGTTCTATGGTATGGACGCATCCACCCAATTGATAAGACCATATATAATGATAAAGGTATGGTTGCAACCATCCATGAAGACTTAGGTATGGTTGCAGCCATCCAATCAAAGAGTCATGTATGTAATCATGAACCAATCCACGTAGCCTAAACATATGTAATCTTAGTTCGGGGTCTTGAAACCCTAACCGATCTCAGTACAAATTCTAGCATGCAAATAGACGTGCTAAAGTCGAGCATGATAGAAAGTCGCTTGATTACCGGTCAATAATGAAAACTGTTAACAAGCGTGAGAGAAACCATCAATAATGCCAATGGCTCTCAAGGTACTGCCAGTACAATCCACTAAGTGTGAAAAATGGGCTGAAGTCGAACACTCGTGGAATCACCCAATCAAAGACTAATGATGAAAGTCTGTCGTCAGGCGTGAAGAACTTGCCATTGAGGCATGCAAGCTCCAAGGTACCGAAAAGGATCTATAGATCAACCTCCTGGATAATGAGTTGGTGTCGACAGGAGGCGATTTGTCGCAGGAGGGCCATAATGTTTCCTCCATCAATGATGCAAGATAAGGAACAAGTGTAGATGGTGAAACAAAGCATTAGAGGAGGAGGTAAGGGTGTGAACTGCAGAATGATTATACTCTTGAACATATCGGTGACACGTCTCTGGAATGTGGCAGAATTTTGGTACCAAGGGATCAGAGGTCTAACGGAGACAACATGGATAAGATGGAATGAGGCAAAATGGCAACCCAAAACCCTAGAAGGCCAATGACGATGTGACGATATCCCAACCCGACGAGAAGCAAAAGTGTTGATGTTCAAGAGTGACTAGTTGCCGTAGGTAACCAATGACAACTTCCAAACTTTTCCCTGCCATTGCTAGCAAGTACCCCAGTTATTTTTGAAAAACAAGCTTGAAGGGGATAGCATATGCTTGTGATATAAGTTCAACCTTCGGACGAATCCAACCTAGTAATAGTTTAACAAGCCCTAGGGAGGAGAAGTTTGAGTCTGGTCATGGTGACGAGTCCAATGTCGTCAGGGTTTAACGAGTCCTACATAGGTAAAACTCAGAGTCTTTTTCATGTTTAGAGAGATTGAAAAAGACACAGAAAAGAAAACTCCAGGGGGGTCCTTTTTCGTAAATTTGTGTCCCCCGAGCCCGAAAAAGTAGAAAACAATTCCTGAGAGAACTGCTTGACCATTTCGATCAAGGAGTACTTTTCATAATTAGTGTTCCTCACCCGAAAATGTAAAAAAGAGATTAGAGACATGATGTTTCATAACCAAAATCAAACTTGAAATGGCAAAAGCCCGACCATCTTTTTGCATTTATACGATCGGAAAAGAGCTAAAAGTGGACCGCCTTTTTATTCCGTTAAACGAGTCAAAAAGGAAAAACTCGGCAATCTTTTCATATTTTACGAGTCAGAAAAGAGCTTAAAGGTGACTCGTCCTAGAGGAACGAGTGGTACAAAGGGTGGCAACTGGTTCCGACAATGGTGGAACTGCTCAAAATATGTAATGGTCAAGAGGCTGGTTAATAAAACCACTCATCATTGCGGTTCCTCAGGAAAGGAAAAACAACCAAGTGAAAGCATATGATTGGCCAAAGAGATGGTGGCGATGGAATGAAACAATCAAGGCTCATCTAGCAGAATTTAGTGGATAAAAACGATAATCACGAGATGTAAATCGGGTATGGGTTCATTTTTACACAAGCTTGAACCATGGAGAACTCTGCTTGGATTCGGTTTCATGTTTACACAAGCTTGAAATCAAAAAATTTGCTTGTTATGAGTTTGCATGGCCCCAACATAATGATGCAAATCAAGGTACATGCCCCCCAAGCTTCATTGCATTCAACGAGGTGGATGTAATGAAGGTTCACTTTCAAGATCTTGGAAAGACTCGACTCGGATTTTATGAGATCTTAATCAAAGACTCGATTTGGAAAGGGAGGTGTTTCATTTTTTAATGAGGTTGACACAGTAAAAGAACTATCCTCATAACCCTTGTTTCATTTTTTAATGAGCTTGACACAAGACAAGGAACTATACTCGATGATCCTTGTTTCATTTTTTAACAAGGTTGACACAAGATCAAACTATCCTCGGGACTCCTTGTTTCATTTTTTAACGAGGTCGACACAAGAAAAGAACTCTCCTTAGAACACCTTGATTCATTTTTTAACGAGCTTGACACAAGATCGGGAACTATGCTCATCACTCCTGTTTCATTTTTTAACGAGGTTGACATAGGAACAAACTATCCTCATACTCCTGTTCATGGGTCATATGAGAACATGGCTCCCAAGAGGTCTTCGAGGGATGGAAGAAATGCACTCTGGGAGGAATACATTTCATGAGGCACTAATGACAGATCGGGTTCCAATGCCCCCAGTACATGATGTACGAGACCATATACATGATCATCAGTAGATGCGGAGATGGAACGGGTAGCCACATAATTGACCTGTGGCGGTGAAGGCACTGCTTGTGAGCAAGAACCGATAGGGGACAACAGTTGCACAGGAGGCACCGAGGGATTAAAGAATGATAATTGATCTATGGTCACCATTCTTCCGTCATGCGGAAAACAAACCACATGGAAAGGTGAAGAGACCAGGCCCCCCATGGCATAAATATAATCACGGCCAAGAAGAAGATTGAAATCTAAAGCACCTTGGACAACCATCACGTCTATATGACGGTTTTGGCTCCCAAAGTAATAGGGAACATTAGAAGGATCCATAAAAGTTGATGATTTCCTCTGTCAAATGCTAACAGATTCTTAGTAACAGGCACAAGCTGTGGGGATCCCAAAGCTTGCCAAGTAGCGGAAGGCATAAGACTGACAGATGCACCTTCGTCCAAGAGAGTGCTCGATATGGCCTTGTCATAGGTGAGTATAGTAATCTTGAAAGGCACATATGATGGCAAGTGAAATGTGGTCAAATGGCTCCAGTCAAAAGAAACAATGGAACTACTTGGTGGGGGTATCATATGATTCCCCCCTGCTCTATAGGAACCAAAGAAAGACTCCCTTGATCAGCGGGGATAAGAGGGTCATTCTCAGAATCAGTAGGATCTGATGAGATGAGAAGAACATGAGCAGTATAATCATGATGCTCTTCAGGAACAGAGTGAACCACTGGTGGTGAATCTAAGTCGACACTCTCTCTGACCAATGGTTGGTTAGGAACGGGCTGAGCACAGCCAGGTTCGAGAAGAGAAGGGCGGACAAGAGAAGAATCTAAGTTAATATCTTTGTCAACCAGGAGAGGGTTTTAAGAGAGCCTTTGATAACCAATGGGAAGTGGAGGCGAAGAGGCTGTAAGGATTTCCAAAACAGAGGAAGCTTTATCCATGAGCGGACAAAGGTGAAGGGGATGATTGTCTTCACATAACCTACAGGGGAATCAAATCTTCCCTTTCTTCTTACCACTGCCAGTTGATGGGGTAGCATTGTCATGAGCTTCAAAGGACGATGAGGGATGAGTCAGATCATGAGACCAAACTTTTAAGATCCTAGGAATTATGGGACAATCAAGAAGAAGATGGTCACCCTTGCACAACTTACAAGGAAACTTAACCTTCCGTGGAGGAGTAGAAGGTGTCACGACTAGTGACGTACTTGGAACATGAGCTGGATGGGTGGCCAGATGCTTATCTGTAGTGGATTCACCAACTTGTGATAAAGGAAAGTGTTCCCTCTGCGAATAGAGGCAACCCCTCTAGCCCTAGAGTGGGTTTAGTCACAGCAAAGACAAAAGAACAATTGATTCCCTTAAATAGTCATTGTTGGAGGCCTACCTCAAACTAGCGGTTGATGAAGTTTCCATTGCACTACTCCAAATTCCATTTCTTTCTCCTTAATGGGAAATAAACCTGAAACACCGCAAGAAAACAACAGAGCATGTAACCGAGAACTACAATGATCTATTTACTTATAAAGTCAAGAAATCATAAGCAATCAAGTAAATTGTACACAAGATATAGGAAATCATCATTGATTGTATTAAAATGAATCAAAATCAAAGCTTACAACCAAGTCTTGACATCACAAGCCTTCTCGGAGGGTCTAGCCAGTATGTTTCTTTAAGCATTCACTCTTAAGAATGGGTCTCCCAAATAGAAAATATCTCTCTCTCACTCACAAGCTCTAATATAATGTTAAAGAATTCCACAACATCTTACCAAACTATTAGCAATCCCACACTTGTCACACTCACACCAAAGCTATCTATTTAGTTTCAAAGCAAACTTAAAAGAACTAACTAGCACTGCCCAACTAAAGAACTAGCAGATCATAGCATGAGTGATTTTATAGGAGAAGGAGTCTCCATTAACTGAGGGAGAGGGAGCTTATCCTTAAGGGAGGTTACAGAAGAGGTATAACTACCATCCCAGAGGAGGAAAAGCGCCCCAAACTGACCCAAAAACGAGCTCTAGAAACACCTAGAAGGCTGAATGTTTGAACAAATTCACCAAATCTTAGTCATCGCAAGTCATGAACTAAGGATCAGCGACGAAATCGCAAGGAGGCAATGCATTTAGATTAATCATTGCTGTTAATAGCTGGGAGCTTCGCGTCAAGCCCTAAAATCACACTGTTCTGGGAAACACGTGTACCCCGGCGTCGGCGTCGCGACAAGACAGTTCATGGCAAGGGATTGTCACACCTTTTAATGTCTTACTAGCGACGATGCAGAAACTTAGGAAAAAGGGTTAGTTCTTCAGCATCAGAGAGCACTGTTTAGTATTTTTGCATAAGTGGGAAGATATGGACATGTATATTTGATACATGACATAGTAGAGGGACTGAGATGAGGACAGTGACAAATTACTATGTAATAGTTGTTGGCATTATGTTTCTGGTATGACTATATGTTACAGATGTTGTACTTGATGGCAACTCACGTGGCAAGGCTCTCAATATGTTGAAAATTAAGAAGTACGCAGGAGATTAGTTCAAAAGGTGCGTACCCGTAGGTACACCATGAAGGGACCGCGGCCTGATACGCAGATAAGCCGTCCAGGAGGTGCGTACCCCAGTGCACACATTTCAAGGCAAAGAAAAGCACACGTGGGGTTTCTTATGTTTAACTAGCCAACGGTATTTTTGTTTCTATGGTTTTGGCTCGTGGTATTGATCCATGATCTTAGGAGGAGCTTGCCTATATAAAGCAAAGGAGATCACTTGGCTAAGTATCTTTTGCAATTGAATATCTTAAGATCTGAATTATTGGGTTATGGTCTTAAAAGCTTGATCTATATGAAGTTGAAAGCGAATCTGTGAAGGGTGATCTCTCGAGCGCATCTGGGCATCTGTACCACTTTGGTGGACTGCCTATTCGGCCCTAATCAGAAGTACGCAGGTGTTTAACAGGAGAGCAGCGTGGGTACGCAGTGCAGAAACAGAAGATCTGCGTGGGTACGCAGAGCAGAAACAGAAGATCTGCGTGGGTACGCAGAGCAGAAACAGGAGAACTGCGTGGGTACGCAGAGCGACGAAGGTTCAGGTGCGTACGCACAGTAACTGCACGCGGCGCGATAGTATCTTTGAGCGCATACTTTCAGCAACAGTACGCGGCGCAATAGTGTCTCTGGGTGCGTACCTGCAGTAACAGTAAGTAGCGCGGTTGAAGAAACAGTGCGTGGATACGCAGTGCGGCAGAAGGGTCTCTGCGGGTATACGCAGGGGAGCAGAAGGTGAAGTGCGTACGCACGCAGACCAGAGAAAGAAGAACTGCGTATCTGTCTTAAGACCTTTTGTTTGGCTGTATTTTTCTGTTGATAAAGTGATCTGGGTTTGGTTCCATTATTGTTGATTTGGTTACTACAGTTGACTGGGTGATTTTCTTATTCTTGATGATCATTTGATGCTTATGGATCTAGTTTGAAAATTTATGAAAAGTGGTCCTTGTAAAGAAGTAGGGGGTTGTAGCTCCCTTCCAGGAGAGTCTGGAAAACGAGAGAGGGAGTTGTAGCTCTCTGCAGGTTGCAGCCTGCGTGCTGGTAAAGGACTGCACCAGTACAAAACCATTGTAAAAGGAGTTTCTAATTTGAAAGAAGATAGAGACATATTGCAGCAGGTGGTTTTCACCCACATTGGGTTTCCACCTTACATCTTTTGTTCTTTGGTGTGACTATCTATTTTCTTTGCTCATGCTCATTATTTTATGGTACTGACATGCAAAATAATTCAAAGAACAAATAAGGAAGATTTATTAAAAGAATTAGATAATATTGATTCACCCCCCCTCTCAGTATTATTTTCAATAATAGTATGCTAAAAGTCAGTTCTCAAGTTCATTTTGGTTTTCGACTGATAGATTGCTTGCCATGAGTGTTGCCATGTATCCAGGTATTGTGGGTGTTCATCTACCTCTTAACAGTGCAGGTACAATGGTTTCCAAAAGCGCAGAGTCGAAGACACCGTTCATAGTACACTTGGACATGCAGTCGATCAAATGTCTATGAGCTTGCCTACTCACAAATATATCAAGTTTTTCTTAGACAAGAACATCAAGATATCACAACGAGCAACATCATGAACATTAGTTGAAGGCAACATACCGAATGGAATGAATACAATGAACGTAATGAATGCAGTGAATATAGCGAACACAATGAATGCAACGAATAAAACGAATGTAGCAAATGCAAGAGGAAGGTTATTGACATAACAGAGGTGGAACAAAGTTGCAAGACCAAGAAGATCCACTGATAAAGCAACTTTGGAGACTCAGGCTATGAGGTGATGGCATGACATGAAGATCACACAAAGACAAATAATGGAATAAAGAAGGAGTTGCATGTGCTCAAGAAGCAACCCGAGGAAGAACATGAAGCTGCATAGACAGACAAATGAGTTGCAGCAGGAACATGCACTCACGGATGAAACTGTGCCCGTACAAGTTAAAGTTCCATCCAAACAACTGGCATAGAGTAGACATGGTAAGCATCATTTTTGATTTCATGCAAGAGATTCAGCAGCATGCATGTCATTGTGTAGATGCATGCAATCCAACCCATTCATCACACTCACCAAAGCGAAGAAAAGAAGCAAGTACAACTAGAGCTGAACATGTACTTTAGAAATTTGATGCGCATGACCACCAACACACGCTTGAAGATCAGCACGAACACTATGCATCAATGTTTGCTAGTTGATCCGCACCTAGGAAGACCATGCACATGTTAGCATACTAGTTGGAGGAAGGAGTCGAACCAATGCACTGGATGCAACAGAGGAAAGAGTTCGCTTTAGCAAGATGTCACCATGGGGTGCATGCACACCATCACAGATGACCAAGCTTGGCATGAGTTCACCACCTTCACCATCACAAGCATGTCAAAGAGTTGGTCTCATCACAACGGACCGAGTGTCAGTGATTTCTTGCATGTCTTGATCAAGGCATTTTGTCTCACATGAGTACATGTGCATTGTAATGTTGAGTCATGTTAAGTTTAAGTCAAGTGTCAATAGTTGGATGTAACAATCATATAGTAGGTGAAGATTCATGAGGGTAGTTGAACTGTCACAAAAGGGAATGTCAAGGGTCACCCCACTCTTTGCTATAAATAGTCCTTCATAACTCATTGTATAGGATTTTGATCAGCCAAGCTTCTTATAAGGTTAACTTGAAGAAATATTGGACAGTATTATAAGGCGCCTTGGCTTTTCCATTGCATGGAGCTAGTTCATATATTTAGAGGAGCAGGCGGATGTGGTTGTAGTGTTCCACTTTTGGGGCTAGCAATTTTACATGGATGTATTGTATGATTGGGACTTACACTTATTTATATAATAAGAGCTAGCACATTTTCATGCATATGTTGTTATTGTAGTTGGACTGCTCCGGTTGCTTAGTAATATATGTTGTTTAACTTACGTAGTTGTTTATGAACTGCTTCATATGCGATTATATGAATCTTGTTGCAGATGTACTTTTGGTTTAACCATCACTTTGGATTATCGACTGATCTGATTTCCTGCTTGTGATGCAACTTCACTCGTGTGTTCCCTTCTTAGCTGAGTACTGCTGCAGGTTGCCAAGGGGCCCACTCATCTCACCCCTCATGTGTTAGAACCTTTCATTCACCTTCCTATACTCACTGCAACAGTCACACCCTTGCTACTAGAAAAGTTATCTCACTTGCCTCTGTGCGACATCGTGGTCAAGGAATCACCTTACAACCCACTGCTGGGACTCCTACACCAAATGGTCTTAGGTCTAATTGGGACTGCTTACCGGGGAGATCCCATTGAAATTTTGGTGGGTCCACCACCATCAATATTTATGGCGCTAGAAGGAGGGCGAGATGACAAGATGTGTCCTCTCATTCGGTTTTGAACCTTTGCATACCTGTCATGGATTCTTGCACCCTTCTCCCCCCATGATTTTTTTTCGAATCGTGAAGATGTCTCCATCATGAGGGAGTTTTTTTTATCTCTTGTCCACTTTCACATATGATGGTGAAGGCAAAGTGGCCTAGCCTGAGTAGTTACATCAATTTCTTTCCATGCTTCATGAGGAAGATGTGTGTTCTAACGAACAAGCTAGTTTCATGCTTGCACACACATTTTTCGAATCTCCACATCATTGGTTGCTTGGCCTACCGGCTGACAATGTGCACTCACTTGAGCACTTTTGTGATCTTATTAAAGACACTTTCTATCATTTTGATCTAGACCATCTTGACCAAAAATTGCTACAACAAAGGAAGGCTCTGCATGAATCAGTTATTGATTTTTGGCAGCGCTTCCGTGACTTTCTGTTTCAAGCTATGAGCAGTGAGATGAAATTTGATTATATTTGGGACCGGTTTGAGTATTGCCTTAAGAAATTTTCCTGTCACAAGAAGAAGCTTGAGATCAAGCCTCACTTAACATTCTTCATTGATGGAGCTGTGCAATCTCATGTGGATGCGGGAACTTTGTCGACTAACTATCTGTCTTCCTCTCATTCAATAGATCCACCACTACCTAGTGATGTTGAAGATCATGCTTACACACCTGTTCATCTTTCACATTCTCCCAACATCACTTCACTCAATTTTCGTGCAGATTTGGTTGTGAGTTCTTCAAGTTCTCATATGAATTATGTTCTATGACCTCTGTCTTCACACTCGGGTGTTCCTCCAGATGATTTTGTCTTGTGTTCATCCATTCTAGACTCTTCACTTGTTGTGAATGAAGAACAACTCATTGACGGAGTTGGTGTTCCAAAACCAACGTGCGTTGTCATTCATGAAGAGTATGAGTGGGAGCTTGAGCAACAACACTCGACGAAGGAAGACTCCCTTCTATCTGAGCCCCCTCCATTATTTCCTAACATCTTTGGTGAACCTTCCATACATGATTTTGCATGTGTGTCTTCATGCACGGATTCACCCATTGATGATAACTCATAGGACTCACCGGATGTTGGTCCATAATTCGACAATGGAGAGGATAAGATATTCATTGAAAATCCACTTGATCTTTCATTTGTCTTTTCTACAAATGCAGAGGATGAGTTGTTCGTTTATCATGTACCACTCTATTTGATTCATTTGATCATGAGGATGATGATGAAATAATTGATTCTTATGATCATGGTGGTCATGGTCCATTTGTTTCTGTATTTGATCAAGATCATGACTCTATCATTGTCGATATTTCGAAGCCACCAGTTTATGATGATCTATCTGATGATGAAGTTGAAACACCCAACTCTGTTGAGGCACTTCATCCCGAGCTAATGGTTATGTCAGGCCCTCGCTCCCTTGGGGTTAGTCTCACTTTCAATCATGAAACTATTCAATCACCCAAGGGTCCTCATCACTCATCTGTATACATTGAAGATCCATCTCACACACAGATCACATCTCCTCCACTAAAATTGCACGATCCCATTTCTCATGCATTGGAGGAATATTACATTGCAAGCACATGTGTACGATGAAAGTTATCTTTGTTTCTTTCATTTTCTTTCATGTCACAATAAAGAGTATGCTTATTCTTCATAGTTGCACGTAGTATCACAAAACACCATGATAAGTCCATGGACTGCTCGTCATGCATTTGCACTCACTTATGTCTTGTGGGAACTATCAAACAAAAAGTGTGGTTGTCTTCATTGTTATATCTTTCTTGCTTGCTGGTTCACACAACTGGGTTGCTCGCAGACCAAGTCTTCACCAACATGGGTCTACCAATGTGCCGGTGGCTGCATTGGAAATATCACTTCACGTGATCAAGCCCATGTACCGTTAGTGTAGGAGTAGGAGTAGAATTTGCTTTCAGTCAGTTTTCTTGCATGCTTGTTTGCTTATTCGATTTGTTTTCTTGTTTTCTACTGCTTGTTTGCTTACTTGCTTTTCTTTCACTTTTTCTTCTGCTTTTTCCTTGCTTTTATGTTTTTTAGTTCGCTTGTTTCGTTCGTAGGTTAGTTTTGCATGAAGCCATGTATGACTCTTGAAACGAGCTAGGTCAAGTACAAGAGGGCTTGTACAGCTATCACTACTTGGTTATTTGTCATATTGCCTCTGTATTAAGGGCTTGTTACTTTTAGTCCACGCTACATCAATGGAAAATATGTACTGTTCGAAGTGAACCTTGGTGAAAACACAATGCTTGCATGCTCACTAGTGTCACCATCTCTAGTCGGTTGTTTTTGCGTTAACCGTTGTTATCTCAGTCAAGTAGAGTAAGGTGAGGGGGAAAACCTTAACAGGCACGTCAAAGATACAAATAAACTACTTCTTAACTAGAACAACCTCTTCTTCTCTCAATAAGTCGAGATCCCTCTTTCGCCTCTAAAATGAATAAGTTATATGCACTGTTGGAAAAATGAAAAATGGAAAAATGAAAAGCCAAAAAATTCAAAATGAATAATGAATAAGGCGAAAGAAAATAAAGGCTTCATGTGTGGGGAGATGATGTAAGTAACTCCACGGGGTATTGACCAGGCTCACTGGCAGTGCAGCAATGCTTGTGTTCCTATGTGACTCCACCAGGGTACTGTCCAGGCCTGCTGGTAGTGGAGCAACACCAGAGATGAAACTAAGACTCTGATGACTATACTGCTTGTGCACATATATACCCCTCAACCCCAATCGAAATAACCATTTTGACTTGGCTTGAAATGTGTGTAAATCAACCAAGAACTTGGTAGATGCTACATCTTACAATCAAGCTAGTGTGGAAACCAAGAGGAGCTGAGAACTGAACAATACTTCATAGGTGTTAGACTTACTTTTCATGAACAAGGTCCATTCAGAGAGTTGGAGTTCTATGAGTGTGTCACCAAGTGTTGTAGTGGCTACAACCACCCTCCAAAATTTGGCCTTAGCTTTGTTTTGGAGCCTCCCTTCCAACCTTCATAGCGGATTTCCTGGCTTCATCAAGTTCACAAGCTTTAGTGTTTTTCTTGCAGAAAGGCAGCCTGTCATCACAGCTTGATGCATTCCCCTCATTGGTTGTTCTCTAGGACTTGGTCTAGCTATAGGCTGAGTAGCTTCCCCAATAAAATTGTGCATTTGGAGGGAAAATAGCCTTCCTCCAGAAATTGTGCAATCATGTTTGCCAGCCTGCTGAGCTCCAAGATTGCACAGTTCTGCCAGTCAACACTCCCAGCAAGAATTTCACAATTTTCCACAGCAGGGCTTCTTAGCCCAAAATTGCAAAAATCTGGGTAGTAGTCAGTTGCTCTGCCCAAAAATTACGCAAATCTCCTAGGTAGCCAGCCCAAATCCCAACTAAAAATGCACATTTTATCCTAGCAGTCGAGCAGTCTCTTGCATGTGCAGCTGAGTTGACCGGTTCCCTTCAGGACTGAGAAAAATCAACTTGCATGCATGGGTTGCTTCTCCCAAGGAAGCATGCAAAGGCATCCCTTGTTTCAGGGATCTACTTCTATCAGTTGGAGGCTACATGCAATGATCATTTCAGAAACCTCCCACAAAGTGTTGCTTTCCTTAGATTTGTGGCATGCGTGTCACAACCTCGATGTTATCAAAACTCATCAACTAAACACTACAGAGCTCATTCCTCACATCAACCTTGTAGCTCTGACATCCCACATCACATCTGGGAGCAGTTGGCACATTCAACTCACTTGTTGTGGGGTAAGCTCGCTTTCCATGCCTTGTGTTGCATTTCTGTCACTTTTTGTGTTTTCGCTTATGTGAGTATGTTTTCTTGATTTTTTTTAAATTCTTGATGTCAATTACATGTATACTAGCTTGTCCTAGCACTTTTTTAGTTTTCATTGCTATCTCACTGCTATCGCATGCATGAAACTGTTTTTCAAGAATGGTCGCCGATTTGGCAACTCACCTCACCCACATGCATGTTGTTCCATTTTCTGAATCTGTCATTCACTGTTTTCATGCATGATCATTCACTTATTCTTACACTTAGTATCACCATGAATTCACACTCACATTCACTTTTAGGTACCCGTCGATGAGTCTGCGCAGCCTTGGCCCAGACTCTACCTCACCAAGAGCCCCACCAAGACAGCATTGGGCAATCTTGAGAGGGAAGGCTCTATCCTCTTTTCAGAAAATGAGCATTTTTATCCAGGAAATATCCTCTAGGACTGTTTTGCACATTTCTGAGTGACAATGACTGTTGGCCCAGAAAATTGTGCAATGCAGTCACTTAGCCTACAACCATTACCAGCGGAGGTTGCACATTATGCAATTCCAGTGGTCAACAGCTAGACTAGAATCTACATTGTGTAGTTCCAGCAGTCATCTAGTCTCCCAGTAGCCCAAAATTTTCCTTGTGCAATCTTGGCAGTCAATCTCCTGACCTCTCGGCCAAAATTGTGCAACCTTCATGATCAGTCACACAGGTCTGTTGAAAGTTAGTTCTCAAGTTCATTTTGGTTTTAGACTGACAAATTGGCTGCCATGAGTGTTGCCATGTCTCCAGGTATTGCGGGTGTTCATCTGCCTCTCAATAGTGCATGTACAATGGTTTCCAAGAGGGCAGAGTTGAAGACACTATTCAGAGTACACCTGAAGGTGCAGTCAATCAAATGTCTATGAGCTTGCCTACTCAAGAAGATATCAAATTGTTGGTAGACATGAACATCAAGATACCATAGTGAGCAACATCATGAACAATAGCTGAAGGAGGCATACCAAACGGAATGAATGAAACAAATGTAATGAATGCAGTGAATGCAACGAATGTAGCGAATGTAGTGAACAAAGTGAACACAACGAATGCAACAAATACAAGAGGAAGGTTGTTGAAAACACTGAGGTGGAACAAAGTTGCAATATCAAGCAGATCCGATGATAAAACAACTTTGAAGACTCAGATTATGAGGTGACGACGCAACATGAAGATCACACAAAGACAGATAATGGGACAAAGAAGGAGTTCCATGTGCTGAAGCAGCAACTCGAGGAAGAACATGAAGCTACATAGACAGATGAATGAGTTGTAGTAGGAATAGGAACAATAGTGAGCACAACATGCACTCACAGATGAAACTGTGCCCGTACAAATTAAAGATCAATACCAGCAGGTGGCATAGAGCAAACATGGTGAGTAGTGTTGTTGATTGCATGTAAGCGATTCAGCAGCATGCATGTCATTATGTGCACAAAAGAAATCCAACCCATTTAGCACACTCACCAAGGTGAAGACAAGAAGCAAGTCCAACTGGAGCCGAACATGCACTTCGGCAAGTTAATGCACATGATCACCAGCACACACTTGAAGATTAGCACAGACACTATGCATCAGCATGTTCCAGTTCATCTGCACCCAAGAAAACCATGCACATTTTAGCAGAAGAGTTGGATGAAGGAGCCGAACCAATGCACCAAATGCAACGAAGGCAAGAGTTTGCTTCAGCAATATGTCACCATGGGGTGCATGCACACCATCATGGACAACCAAGCTTGGCATTAGCTCACCACCTTCACAATCACAAGGATGTCAAAGAGTTGGTCTCATCACAATGGACCGAGTATCAGTGATGTCTTGCATGGCTTTCTCAAGCCATTTTGTCTCACATGAGTACATGTGCATTGTAATGTCAAGTCATATTAAGTGTAAGTCAAGTGTCAATAGTTGGATGTAACATTCCTAGAGTAGGTGAAGAGTCATGAGGGTAGTTGAACTGTCACAAAGGGGAATGTCTAGGGTCACCCCACCCTTTTCTATAAATAGTCCCTCATAACTCATTGTATAGGCTTTTGGTGAGCCAAGCTTCTGATAAGGCTATCTTGAAGAAAGCTTGGATAGTATTGTAACGTGCCTTGGCTTCTCCACTGCACAGAGCTAGTTCATCTCTTTGGAGGAGCAGGAAGATGTTGCTGTAACATTCCAATTTAGGGGCTAGCAGGTTTACATGGATGTATTGTATGATTGGGACTTACACTTCTTTATATAATAAGAGCCAACACATTTTCATGCATATGTTGTTATTGTAGTTGGACTTCTCTGGTTGCTTAGCGATATATGTTTTTTAACTTATGTAGTTGTGTATGAACTGCTTTGTATGCGATTATATGAATCTTGTTGCAGATGTGTTGTTGGTTTAACCATCAATTTGGATTTTTGACTGATCTACTTTCTAGCTTGTGATGCATCTTCACTCATGTGTTCTCTTCTTAGCTGAGTACTACTATAGGTTGCCAAGGGGCACACTCATTGTAGGTTTTAACCCCGTACAAAAATTACCTGCATGCGAATTCTAAAACACAGAAAATAAATAATGCGAGAGCATAACACATAAAACACATATACACAGATATTTTCCCCTCGATCCCAAAACCAGGACTACCAGATTGATTTTTTGTTATGATCCTTTCAACGTTACAATACATATTTATACATGCTGAAGCATCCAATACCATGGACTAAAAACAATCGCATCCAAAACCATGGACCAAAAATCATCGCGTCCAAAACCATGTGCGAAAACCATGCACAAAACCATAGGTAGGTCTGCCCAACCTAATATAGGGTCCAAAAAAATTTTGCTCAGGGTGCTACCCTCAACCCCATAGAGGGGGGCTACCTGCCCCGCTTAGAACCCCCCGCTACGCAATCAGTACAATGAATGGGGGGCTTCGCCCGCCCTCTAACCTCCTGATTAACTACGTAGGCTAGTCGTGGAAAGAATATTACACAAACCAACACTCATCTCACCACCCATGTGTTAGAACCTCTCATTCACCTTCCTTGACTCACTGCAACGGTCACATCCTTGCTACTGATAGGATTATCTTACTTGCATCTATGCGACATCGCGGTCAAGGCATTACCTTATGAGCCACTGGTGGGACTCCTACGCCAAACGGTTTGAGGTCTAATTGGGACTTCTTACCGGGGAGATCACCTTGACATGTTGGTGAGTCCAGCACTGTCAACAGGTTTTAATAACAAAACAAGTTCAAACAAATCACAAATTCTCTTTTAAGATAATAATACTTTTTAAAATTATTTAATAATTTTTTATTTTTTATTTTTACTTTATTCTTTTAGGTGTTTTATTGGGGTTTTTGTTATTATTTATAATTTTGAAGGTTTGTTTTTAACAAAATAAAAAATAAAAAATTAAAAGTTGTATTTTAATTTTTTTCTCCTTGACAAAATGTTAACAAAATGTTTCAAAATAAATAGTGTTTTTTTAAGTTTCTCTCATAATAAAAAGGTGATATTTATTTATTTAAATTTATCCCCCCCACACCCACTCACAAAATGTTTTTGCTCAAATTTTTAATATAAACTATTGAAAAAATAAATAGTTAATAATTAACCAAAATTTACGTAATGCCACTTTTAGATTTATACTTGAATTTATGTTTTTATCTTCAATGGTACCAATGGTCAAGGCCATAATGTCAATTAATTGGTAATTTTAATCTCAAAAATAAAATAAAATGAAATAAAAGTTAGACAAATTTGATAAGTGCTTAAGAAACAAGTATTAAAAAAATAAAAATGAAATAGACATAGAAAAAATTTAGCCTTTGATTTTTAGGGTTTTTCACATTCATGATATTTGGCCTTTAATGCCATGACTAGCAAATGTTTAAATTTTAATCCTAGAAAAATATGGGGATTTTGTATCAACACTTTTGAATTTCAGTGTGTTTTTCTCATTTCTTTTGCAGCCATGATATTTTTTCTTCAATGTTGTGATTGGAAAATGTTTGAATATTAACCTTAAAAAAACGGTGTTGTGGTATCATGAGTTTTACATTTCAACATAGTTTTTCATATATTTCATAATCACGATGTTTGTTTTTTAATACCATAGAAAATATTGAAATTTTAACTCCAAAATAAAAGAAGGGTAATGTTGCATCACCAATTTTCAAAATCAGTATAAAAATCATAATTTGATCTGAATTCAAAAAAATAAGAGCTCAAACCAATTATTTTTTAAATTAGTAACTTTGTTCTTAGGGAATTGTTAATGTATTGCATTTTCTTTTATCACTTTTATTAAGTTAAAAAATCTTTATTTCAAAAGAAAATTTATTATTTATCTCTACATCGATGCAATAATGAAGATTCAATCTTAGAATTTTGAGAATGTTTCACTTTACCTCATCTAAAATGTTTATGTAAATATTGGAATATTTTACTTAATGAAGATTCAATCTTAGAATTTTGGGAACCTTCCACTTTACTCCATCCAAAAAGTTTATATAAATATTGTAAAGGTTTACTTAGAAGTTGGTTTAGTATTATAGCAATTTCTTTTAATACATAATTTTAAAATTTAAATTAAATAAACTTTCATAGTAATATTTACATTAATTTCTACTCCATTCAGAAAATCAAGCATCATATGAAAGTAAAATGCACGAAAAGATATTACAATATGACTACATAGGTATTTCTAGAGTATTAGTTGTTGGAAACAATATTTAATATTGAGAGGGGGTGAATCAATATTAAGGCTAATTACAACTTTTAATGCTAATTTATATATTCTTTTAATCTTGACAATCATTCATGTGAGAAACCACCATCATAAAATATGCAACAATACAAATAAACACATAAACACATGCCATCAACATGAGAAACATACACATATGGACATAGATATTTGATGTGAAAACCCAAAAGGGAAGAAACACCAATCTGTTTTTTATTATGATGTAATATTAGCTTCTGTTCTATTACATCATCTCTCTTTGTGATTCACCAATCACAGGAAGCACCAACACCCTCTTCTATAGACACCTAATTAACTTAACATGAAGCACCAACTTCATAGATTTATGCAAGCACCCACTTTCAGGAGGCACTGATCTCAAAGATCTCCTCTATACATCCACTAATATGGAAGCTCCAACTCCATGTTTTGTAGGATCTAGCCCACACTCAATAAGGAACTTAACTCTCTTTGCAATGGCTCTCATCAACCTAATTTCCAATCTCTATTCTCCTCAATAGCCTTCACTTTACTCAACTCATGCAACACTTTGCACTCTTCTCATTCTACACACTTTGGTGACTCTCCAACATCACGCACTCATCTCTCAACCTTCATACACTTCATATAAGCTCTCAATCTCTCTCAGCAATAGTTTCTCACATAGAGCTTTCCTGACAACTCTACTTCACTCAATACTTTGCTGCAATCCCCCTTCTATCTAACCATACGTTCCTAAGTTTTGATCCACTTCAACACAGGGATCAATGCTGGAACATTTGTGCATTATTATACCCTAGTGTACTCTCAACATAACTAACCATCTTGTTATTACATCATGATTCTTTGTCATTGCAGCTGCATTCATAAGAAAAAGGAATTCTGAGTGTTTTTCCATATTGAGAATTAAATATCATTCCACCTGCAGACTTAACAAGTACCACTGTTTTAAATTATGCATGGAAAATATCTAAACATCAGTGAGGTTCTCCATGCTTATTAATTGAAGATCATAGAGCTCAAAATGTACTCCAAAATGGCTCAGTAAGTCGTGTTCAAAATTCCATTAACTCTCTTCTACAGATCAAGGACTCACTATCTCAATTGTTTATTCATACTCAACCACCAACAATTGTAACTCTATTAAATTCAAATAATGACAAGTTCTCAACCCTTCGGCCCTTTACATCAAAAGATTTGGGCCCATGACCAAGCACTGAAACAACTATCAACTTGTTCATCTCCACACTAACCAAGTGTAGTGCACTACCAACTTTAGCGGACATAACCAGCTATGGAGGGACCTTGCCAAATATGTTGTGAACCCATTCAAGCCTTTAGTCATAAGGCTATAGGAATATTAAAATAAAGACTATAAATCAGTAAGTCCCCTGATTGGTCAAACACATAATAAAGATTTACAACAATGCTTTTCCATTGTAATAAGGCCTAAGTTTTATGTTCTCCATAATACACAAAATCAAGACTTGGGAAGCCCTTTGGTCACTCGATGGAAACATTAAGTGCCATGAAAATTTTGACCTATGTCCCATGTCATTGAATATTCCCAATGGAGCTCCTATAAATACTCCTCATATAGAATTGTTGGGGTGATGTGTCCTAGTGGTCCTAGTGTTGATGACTTTTGTTGATAGTAATTGTCACTCGCCAGCCTGTATGCCACCATGTCTTGATACCCCATCACCCTGACCTTTCTATTTCGATGTCTTTCAAAAACCTCTCATGTTCCTCCTTTCAAAAACATTGCGGTAGGGTGATGTCACACCCACGTCACATCTATGACAACTATCTACCACATGTGCCCCTAACTTCCACATGTCACTTTTTGAGTGGTGCCACATGTCACTCATTTTCAGCCCACTTGACCACTCAAAGATACCAAATAAGCATTGCATGTCACTGTCCTATATTGCCACATCACCCTAGGATTTTAAGCTTCTAACATCATCATCCCATCGTGGCTCCGCTTGTGCTCCAAGTCATCTAGGGATACTAATCATTTTGTGGCACGTGTCATTTTTCTTTCATATGTCCATGTCATCATTATGAAGGTGTGGGGTCTTGTATTTATATTTTTTTCCAAATTTTCATTATAAATTTTAAGCCAATATGGTAAACTTGTTGCACCTGATAGTAACTTTTCCATCTCCTTGGCAATAAGAATTGGATCTCTAATGGAAACTTGTCGGGGTCAATATGGTGGGGTGATGTGTCCTGTGGGCTCCCATTGTGTCATCTCTTATGAGCTTTGATTGATTTTTTCTTCCACTTGCATGCCAACTCACACCACTGGTCCTATCCCTAGAAATAAAAGTTTGTGACTCCATTAAAAACTATGGGGATCAATTTGTCAGGGTGATGTGTACCTGGTGGACCTGTTCCATCCTTCCTCTAATCGTTGTTGTGTACTGAAACCTCTGGGGTGATGTGGCGAGCCACCTTCTCCATCAACTTTCACCACTACCTCCAACTAGCATGAACTTTGCCAAACTAGTACCATTTTAACCCTTGTCACCAAACTTAGCTCTGTAAAATTTGAACTTTTGGTCTACCACCTTCAATCTATAGTAAATTTTGATCTAGGGGGTCATTTGTAGACATCCACATATTGTTGGAATTCGTTTTCTGAGCATTATCCCATTGTACCTTTTCCAAGAGAATCTAAACTAATATCCTAAAGTACAGATTCCCTCAAATTTATAACTCTTTCAAAGTCTCAAACTTCAACTGAATGGGCACCACACCACAACAATGCTAATCACACTATTCATCTACCGTCTTGACCCAGTTGACATGATCACTAGCCTAGTTGACATCAATCCCAACACACTTATGCCATCTTCCATCCTAATAATGTCAACTTTCCAACAATCTCCCCCTTTGGCATTGATTGAAACACCTCATCAATCCATATTAATGGCCACTCCTCATACTACATCTAGTCAATACAATGACATCCAAATAAGTCTCTCTCTCTTGTCATTGATTCTCTTTTATCTCCCTTTCTTGGATTGTCAATATCTCTCTCCCCTTTTGACATCAACGGCAAAGGGCTACAATCTTCTTTCTCTCTCCTTTCTAATTGATATTTGAGGATGTAGCTTCTATTTTCCATTCTCCTTATGAGAAACTAATGTTTTCTCATTCTCCTTTGCAAACTATTCTTCTCAAGGGTTGATATGTCTTTGATGGTGCTCTCAAAGTTTTCTCTTCAATCTTAGCTACAACCAACATGGGAAAAGACACCTACAAATACAAGAATTAGTAAAACAAGTCCTTATGTCTTCTTATCGTTTCTCCTCCACTTCTATAGTACTGGGTACATATGATACGCTAACCTTGATCATATATATTTTCATTTTATTTCATATACAACTCTAGACAGTTCAGAATTGTTGGCACTCTCTTCTACCAATGCATCTTTGTATTAATCCATACTGCAAGTGGTACTACTTCTTCCACACATACCAATTGTTAGTGATGCATTTGGCTTATTGTTCACTACTGCTACTGCTTCATAGAATATGCTCACTTCCCTTGAGAATACTAATCATCAACTCTTCTCCCCTTGAGATTATAATTCTACTACAAGGAACAACTACTTAAATGAAAATAATTGCACCAATGACTTGATAAAAATTTGGAAAATGCACCATGAAAACTCCCATAACATTTTCTCAAAAATAGTTGTACGTAAAACACAAGGTTACTCCAACTGAGACATAGGCTACCAATTGACATAGTGATGCCAAATGATAACCAAGGAACATGGAGAACAAACCACTTGTTTTCATGAACTCAATATTATTGGAAAAAATATAATTTTTCTACTTAAAGGAAATGAGTGTACTTCATATAAGATGAAAACCTTTAATTTCCTAACAAATCATTCTTCTTGAGGCCATGGATGATGCCTACTACTGCTAATAAATTAGTTCCCCTTGAGCTAATGATATCTTCCTTTATCTGATCTCTCAAATCTTCCTTCTTACATTTTCGTGGGGACTGATCATGGGGAACTAATTTTTTGTGCCTCTTTTTAGTCCATGACTTTGTTGCATCTCGTCTTCTACAAGAAATGTGGAATGTTAATATATCAACTCTTCCCATTAGACCATGTAGGTTTCACATTCTCTTTCTCCTACAATTCTATTATGTATAAATAAATAAATTTATTATAGTAATAAAAAATTGACTTAAATTCAACTCATTCATTTAGATGCACCATTTTTTATAAAAAATTTTGATTCCTACATTTGATTTCTTTAGCTTCTCTTGGAAATAATCTCTTCTTTTAATGGAGAGAAGCTAAGGATCTAATCCCCCTAAGTAGATTATCCTCCTTATTATTCCATACCATCAAAGGTTGAGTCCTCACAAGAACATTTGTGGGATTTATCTTGACTATGTAGGGGTAGAGGGAATTTCTCCTTCAGCTCATCTTTCTTTACCCAAATTTTCTTGTTGCATTGTTTCTGTATTTGCAAGGGAGAAATAGTTGGGTTGTCACTATTCACGTTTTCCTCCAAGTTGCACTTAATGTAGACAATGCTTTTAGAGGTGCCCACAATGGGGGTAAGAGGATAATTCTTCTCAGTCTTAATTTTACTCTATTATTTCTTTTCATCTTCAAAGATTGAGCTTCTACATTTTCATGCATACTCCAAGATGCATGCCTTGTCTTCTCATATATCCAAATTACTATGTTTTGCCCAAAATGTCACAATTATAGCATTCATAATGATATAGGACTGGGGGAAATAGGTTTCTATATCTGATTAGATTCTGGTCAAACATACTAAACATCCAAAGATTTAACCCTAGGAGATGAAGGGCCCAAATATGGGCCTTGTTTGGGTAAATTGGTACATCAACTTCCCGAGGTCGTAACTTTGGCATACGATCTTCGTTTGATGCGCATAATACCTCGTTAGAAAGATATAACCAAGGAATGCAACTTTAGAATGGCCAACATTGATCAATGACACATCATGGCCCCATTTTTCCAAAAAAACTTTGTTTAGGGCCTCAAAACAACTCTGGAAGTTCATGACCCAAAAACTGCCAAAAATAGTAAATTATGCTACAAATAAGGAAACTGAAAAACTGAAAGAAACAATGGTGGGTGTCCAAGTGGCATAGGTAGGTGGCCAAAAATATCCATCAAGATCATGTTTGTTTGCATATCAAGACACAACATATAGAGTTCACTTATGTCTGCCGATGTGAATTATCTGTAAAACAACTTGGTAACTCCACTAGGGATATGAGCTATTCCTTTAGTGCTTTAATTGATTTAATATTTTTAGACCTTTGAAATTGACTCAATTTTACTTGTTAAAATAGTAATCAATATTAGGAAAGTATAATTCTGCGCTTGGTAGGGGTTATGTTTCGTCTTTTGAACAAAATTAGCCCCATCACACTTTTTCTTCTGAGACATAGTGACCCGGTGCACTTGTCTCTCTCTGTAGGTGCATTGATTTGAACTTTTATTGGAACCATTGCAACTTTGTTGTGTATTAAGTGCAATCCATTGCAGTTTCCTAGTTCATTAAGTGTGACACATCACACTTAGCCCATGTACTACCTACATTGATTCATGTAGAATGCAAAAAAAATTGATTTTAATGCCTTGCTCTAAGTTCTATTCTAATGTAGTGATGTTCTTGAGTCTCTGAAGTGGCCTAAGTCTCTATTAAGCCAATTGTTTGTGTGGATTTGAGTGTGATTTCTTTTTTATTGGAGTTTTTTTTTTCTTCTTCTTGTGAATTAGGGTTTATGATCACCTGGCTTAGTTATTAATTTGTTAAAATACTTTCATGTTACAGTCTTGATCTGTGTGAATGTTTTTCATTCAATAATCTTGTCATTTTTTTCATTTTTTCATTTTTCTTTTCATCGAAGAATAAAAAGAAAAACAATTTGCATTTTCTCATGCATTAGGGAGTCGGATCATTTCATTGGAATAGTGAAGGTTGAAGATCTTGTTTGGAAGCTCTTGTCTATAGCATCATTGTTTGGAACTTCTACCTTTATTTAGATACATCTTCACCAAATAAAAAGAGTTATTTTAATCATGCTAGTTACATTATGGAAGTTCAAGTGAATTTGTTTCATGAGCCTTGAAATTGAAACTTAAATCAAGATCAAATTTAAATTATTCAATTAACCTAAGGAGAATTTGGAAAATTAAGGACACACACAGTGGTCTAGGCTAGAAGACATGTCCCGAAATCGTTAAATGTAGGAACTATCATTACTTGTATGTGTTGAATTCTAGAGGTGGTCAGTATTTCACGTACATCCGAGTATATAGGATCATTATTCCACGTACCCTCGGATATATTAGAATGGTGCTCGATGTATGAGGAGTATACAGGGATGCTTCCCGTCCTACAAGATGTATTAGACAACCCTACTAAGGACTACGCTTCCACATACCTCTAGTTATATTGTGGAAGTCCCCACTAGGTTGTAATCTTGCCATAGGTAACTGAGTCAACAACCTTATTAACTGTGATACACTAAGCACAACATTCAAGGAGATTGCCTACATGTACTTAACTATATATTGCAGTTCACAGTGGCTTGGCAATCCCTTTATGCCCAGTTACCCCTTTTTATATTTATTTATGTTTTTTATTTCTAAACTCCATTAATTAACTCACTTGTTACTCCTTAGTATACCTTAGGTTGAATCTGATGGCAATAGTTCCAGAGTCTACTAGTCAAGGAACCCTATGTGATGGGAATCCAATTCCTTTTCCTTGTTTTGGAAATATTGGTGCCCCTTATATGGCTACGTTGTCCCTTCCCCGATTCACCATAAGTTTTCCAATTTGGTTATTTTTTACCTCTTCAGTTTCGAATGTCTAAACCACTCCACAATCAAGTCCTCCACCTGAACAACATAAACCTCAAGTTGATCCTCAAGTTGACCCCTTTCCTTCTTCCCCCACTATCACTTATTCCCTTTTTTCTTCCTTTCTTGGTGAAGGTATTAATGCTAGTAACCAAGAGGCTAAGAAGAAGAAGACAAGGAGGAAGACAAAGAAGCCAAATAAGCAATGGGGAAAACAAGCAACCATTGTTGTTGATGTAGCTAGTCCTTCAATCCACGTAAAGTTAAATTCCCTTGCATGCTTTGTAAGGGTGACCACCTCCTTAGAGATTGTCCTAGTATTCCCTAGGTGTTAAAAGTGTGTTCTATAGGCCCACATTAGCCATTATTGTCAACCTCTAGAGATCATGTTGGTGACCAACCATCGACTAGTGCTAATAAGGTCGATGGAAAGAAGGATAAAGTTAAGTTTCCTTGTAATTTATGTGAAGGGAATCATCTAATTCACATTTTCCCTTGTTTCAATGAAGCCTCCAAACTATTGGAAACCCTTACTTCTTCTCAACAGTAGCTCCCAGTGGGTTAGCAAAATATTTATGTGAATCCTTCACTAGTTGATGAAGTAATTGACTCGAATCCATCTTTAGTCAATCTCACTTTCTCTAAATTTGAATCCCATTAGTTTGTTCCCATCCAACCATTGCTTGAGAAATTGGTTAACCTAATTCCACTTTTAGTCAATCACACTTTTCCTATAAAGGGTGGGGATCTAACCGCTTAGGTTCTTCTCATTTCTTCTAATTCTATAGAACAAGGGGGCAGTTATCTTGTTGTCACAGAACCCCCTCCAAGTAATGACATCATTTCTATTGATTGGAATCAATTTAAAGAACCTCGTCTCCCTTGTTACATGCCCTTCCAATTCAGGGTGAAGTCTTGCAATTAATATATATATATATATATATATATATATATATATATATATATATATATATATATATATATATATATATATATATATATATATATATATCGCATTGTTATAGAGGAGGGAGCTTTGGTTAGCATTCTATCCTCGATTGCATGGAAATATTTTGGTTCTCCTCAGCTTTTGTCTGCTTCTCCGAACCTATTTTATTTCAACAGAAGAACCAGTCAACCTTTATAGATCCTTCCTCAGTTTCTTATTACCTTGGAAGGAAAACCTATATGTATTGATGTTATGGTAGTCATGGGCCCCTTGGATTCCAATTTTCTCCTAGGGAGAGACTACATTTATGCTATGAACGTTATCGTGTCCACACTCTTTTGAGTGATGTGTTTCCTGCGTGATGGAAAGATTGTGACTATTGATCAACATTTGTACATTGGTCCTGATTGGACTGCCAACCATCCAAATTCCCTAAATGTTCCAAATATGCAAGTGGTATCTTCCCTAGCATAGGTTAATTATTTGGCAAGTTTTCCCATGCACGTACCGATTGATGAAGTTGACCCTTTCATTTTTTTCTCAACTTCTTTTGACTTAGATCTAGTAGGTGATATGGTAAATCATTTACTAGGGGCATTAGAGCTTGATCTTTCATTGGATCCTTTGATACCTTCCACAACATTATTCTTCCATCTGATTAGAACCTCTTGGAAGCCAAGAAATTTTGGGGGCCATGATTAAGATAAGCAAGAGAATAGTTCCTTTTCTTGTGTCAAGCTCACTAAAAAATGAAACAAGGCACCTCTCAAGAAGATTTATTTTACTATGTCAAGATCGTTAAAAGTGAAACAAAACCTCTCCCATTGATTTGAATCTTTGAATACGATCTTGATTTCAATCTTAGAGATGTTAGCTTCATTTCATCTACCCATAATCCTCTTCCTTCCTTCCTGGTGAACATATTTCTATTAGTAACCAATGGTCTATTTGGGTTCCATGACAAGAGTTTTCAGATGAAACGAAGTTGGGGGGCATGCCTCTACCCTTATGTTGGGGGTAACAATCCAATTCCAAGCATAGTTTCCACCTATTTCAAGCTTGTGTAAAAATGAAACCATATTCAAGTATTATCAAGGATATTTTTTCTTTGTTTCAAGCTTGTATAAAAATGAAACCTATCCCATACCTTACCTCTCGTGATTGCCATTTTTTATTAGCCTATTTTTGTCAGATGGGCCTTTCTTTTCTCATTGCATCGTCATCATCTACTTGGCTGATCATATGCTTTCACTTGGTTTTTCACCCTTCCCTGAGGAACCACTATGATGAGTGGCCTTATTAGCCTACCTCTTAATGTTTACATGTTTTCAGCAGTTCCATCATGAATGGAACTAGTTTCTACCCTTTATACCACTCGTTCCTATAGGAGGAGTCATCTTTAAGCTCTTTTTAGACTCCCAAAACATGAAAAGGTTATCGACCACTTGTCCTTTTGAACTTGTTAAATTAAAGAAAAAGAATTTTGTCTAGTATAATTTTAACCCTTTTCTGAACTGGATAGACTATTTACAAAAAAAGAATAATTTAGTTCAAAATGGAAAAATGGTTCTCCTAGGTATTGTTTTACGCCTTTTTGGGCCCAAGGGACAAATTTATGAAAAGGAACATCTTGGAGTTTTCCTTTTTTCCTCTTTTTCAAACTCTATAAACATGAAAAAGAAGTTGAGTTATGCCTTTGTTGGAATCGTAGATTTATTAAAACAACGTTGGACTCGTCAAGCATGATGAGACTAAAACACTCCTTCTTAAGGTTTGTTAAAAATACTTAGAAGGATTTATCTGAAGGATGAACTTGTAAATCAACCATATGTTATCCTCCTCAATATTGTAAAATATAAAGATGTACTAGCCATAAATGGTTGTGAAATTGAGACAAAAAGGAATAATACCTATTAATGTCATCGAGTCACTCCTGAACATGACACTCTTTCACTTCATTTCCATGACTACTTTGGTTTGGGGAGTCTGCTTGCCTCTCCATTGATCACACCTCATTGAAAGCCTTTATGACAGTTCTTTGAATCAATGCTTCCAACTCCATGCTAGTGTCACTGAAATTTTCAAGATAAATTCCACCCTTAGTTAACATTTGTTACAACACCCTTAAGCCTTACTTCATGTATGTCGCTCCTGAACTAGCTTTGCATAATCAAATTCTGTCTCAAATCTTGATTCCTGTTTCATGTCGTTGATGGGGGATACATCAAGGACCTCTTATGATGGGTCACTTCATGTCAAAATCAGCACATTATCCAGGAAGTTGACTTAGAAGCTCCCTTCAGTTACTCGGATCTTGCATACCTCAATGGCAAGTTTCCTTCCTTTCAATGACAAGTTCTCATCAATTGAGTTTGACCAAAAGATTATATGTAGTGTTTGAATTCAACTGATTTATTCAAAATGAATGGATTTTACTGTAGTACCTTGAGGGTCATTATCATTATTTATGGTTCCTCTAATATCTGTAAATAGCTTACAACATTGGCCGGTAATTATATGGTGTCTACCATGTTCAATTCCAGCTCATTTATTCACATGGTTAGACTCGTATCATCGAGTGATGAGGTAGAAGACCCATAATCTAGTTCCAACCATCCGAGCTTTGATTTTAGGATTCATACAAGATCACAAATTAGGATGGCTATGATCATTAAAAAATTAATCTAATCATGATTCCACCATTTATCATCAACAGAAATTACTTGATTATTATACATGTAAAATGGATTATATGTTGAGTATAGGTATGCCTACCTTAACAATGATATCATGGTGATTATGTATTGTAACAAATGATGATCTCAATGAATTTATTATTGATCCATACTTGTCATAAGGTAAAGAACTTTAGTCCTCAACCATTGCTTCTGACTTTGTACTTTAGGGGCCAATCTGTTACAGGTCATTTTGTCACATCCAATCAAATGGCCTTGAAATAAGATCAATAAACATTCATTGACACTTTTCACTCATCCCCTGCAAAGCCTAGAACATCTTCTCTCCAAAAATTCCAACAAGCCTAGGGAAAACAACTTAAAAACATCATTTTTGGCCCCATCACACTTTTCTTTTATGCAACCTTCTCATTTGCAAGTTGTACATAGAGAAACTTCACTAACCAACTCATGTTTTCTTCACTGCAAGTGTGATGGCTCTTGAATTTAAGTAAAAATAAAAAATAATTTTGAATCATCTCTTTCTACTCCTATACTCCTATACTTGAGATTAAGATCTCAAACTCCTATACTTGAGGTCTTATCTCTTATCCCTATAACGTATACTTCCTTATATGTGGATCTAAGTCCTAGATTGGTAAATCACAAACCACCCCATTTACCCTATAAATTGAATGCCTCCCATAGAATCTAGGTTGGCTTTTGGAGACTCTTAGTTATGCCCTCATTAGATTGGTAAATCACAAACCACCCCATTTTCCCTATAAATTCAATGCCTCCCATAGAATCTGGGTTGGCTTTTGGAGACTCTTAGTTATGCCCTCATGTTGTTGCTTTGTTCCTAAGGATCCATTATCCATCCATGCACTTGATTTTTAATTTAAGGATTGATTTGTAGTAAATGAAGGAAAATTTAGTTGAGATACATCTACAAGGTCAAGATCTGTAAAGGCTTGTAATTTCTCCTACTTTAATTAATACAAAACTTGTTTTGTTTTCCTATACTTATGTCTCATTAATGAATACGTATTAAAATTTCTTCCTGACTCATTGTTTAGAGATGCTAGCACGTGCTATTTGTATGTTATAGTACTCTTGCTTATTTTAATTGTCTTGTAGGTCCTATTTATAAAATTTGGAGTTGGAGCCAAAGTTTACAATCAAGGAGAAGAGGAGAACTTGCGTTGGACTCCAGGTAGGTCTTTCCTCCATGTTCTAATTTCTATAAGGAAAGCATAAGTTTTTTTGTCTCTATTGTTTCTATATCAAGACACTAGATCTAGGAAGTTCATTTATGTCCGTAGAAGAAAATTATCCTTAAAACAAAAAGGAGTGCACAATTTTCTAGTAACTCAGCAAGTGTAGGTGGAAGTACTTCATCTGCAAGACTGCGTAAAGCATTATGGTAGGTGTGGATATTAGAATTCCAATGTTTCTTGGAACTAGGAATGAGGACCTAGAATAAAAATTACCTGTGTGTGAGGCCATCTAGATAGCCAAGTAGGTCTAAGGAAAGGCTATAAAAATTGCGTAGCTGGAAGCCACTTTTAGTGGTCGTGCACTGACATGGTACATGAATTTCAATAGCGTGAGCCCAATCGGACAGAAAAAGACTCTAAATGAGATTAAACAAGCTGTGATATGGGAATTTTAGAAGTTGAAATTAGAGTCCCAATGCATTTTAGAATTGAAGTGAATTAAGCAAGGTTAGTACGATTCCGCATGGGACTTTGATCAATGATTTAAAGTTTTGAAGGACAACCTAACATTTGAGATTCTGAATATGCAACATAAAGAGTGTTTTATTTTCGAATTGTTCCCACATATTAGGATACCATTTGCGTAGCATCATATAGGTACATAGCCAAAGGCTTTAGATCTCACGTTAAATTGGAGGCTTGGACAACAGGAGATGAAGAAAATAATGGTATGGTGCAGGTGTAATAACACCTACTTGCGCTAACCTTACAGCCTGAGGATTCAACTGAGGGTAGATACAAATAGGAAGAGATATGGTGTACCATTTATCTGAAATAGGGTCACTAAAGGAAAAATGTAAATTATTGACGTAATATATGGAAACTGGTGCACCAAATCCGCTTACACAAGGTAGATGAATGTGGTGTGAAATATGTCGAGTGTGGGGCCATACACTTGAAATTTGTCTAATGATGTAGAAGTATGAAGCCACAACCCACACACTATTTTGTGATTTATGCAAATTAGTGGGACACGATATCCACCACTGTCACCCACTGGAGTTAATGCATGAACACACTTTCAACTCATTCCAGGTGCAAGGTCCCAAAAGGACCGAAATAGCTTCAGCTAGTTTAAACCAACCAAGGTATAACCAAGATGGATAGTATAATCAGTAAGTTTGAGGATAGAGAATGACAACTATAGGATTCAGAGGACTTAGTCAAGGAAGAGGAGTATTTGGCCAAGGTTGGGGTACAATAGTCTGCTACAATTGTGGACAACAAGGACAACTTGCATAGGACTGCACTAACCCCTATTGCACATGTACTTATTGTAGGGGATTGGACCATTCAATACAGAACTATCCTTAGCTGATTCATAAGTGGCATGAGAAGAAGGGCCCTAATGTGTAGATGATAGCTATCGAGCCCCATAGAGCCCAATAATGGGAATCTGTATTAACTTGAGGAGGTGCTAGGATAGGGGAAGATCTTATGAAGTATGAGACACAACATCTAAATTGGGTGAGAAGGGTCCCCGAACCCCCTTCAAATTTTGACCAAGTTTGGGTAAGGATACATATAAATAGGAAAAAAGGGAGATGGTTGTTGTAGAATGGGATAAGGAAGAGGAAGTTCATGAAGTAGTCATGCTAGATATCTCTAATGGTACTGTAGGAAGAGAGAAAGTGGTGGTAGCATATCTATTTCAAAATAAACTTCAAAGTTGTTTAATGTTAGTGAAGGACACCTAGGCTTTGGAGAAATTTAAAAGATTAGTGGAGTAATGTTCTAACATATATGAAAATATCATTGTGCAAACTTCACCGTGCATAGTAAACCAGGTGGCTTGCAAGAAAAGAACTACTAAAGCATTATAATTTGGCACACATATTGGGGAGAATGAGATGGATAACATTATACTAGACCTGGGGTTACACATAAATATTTTACAAGAAATTACCTAGGAGATAATGGGGAAACCAAAGTTGACATAGTCTCCAATTTAGCTAAGGTTGACGAACCAACATCTTATCTTTCCTATAGGACAATTGACAGTAATGCTGGTGGACATTGATGGGGTGTCAAGAACTACCAATTTTGAATTCAATGAGTTTGTGGATGACACTGATCCCTACCCTGATTTATTGGTGATCAATTGGGCATTCAATAATTAGATAATCATTAATATAAAGAAAAGACAAATGATATTTTAAGGTTGATATGTTTGAGTGATAACATCGTTGGATCCACGCAAAGGAGACTAATATGTTGAGCTAGTTAAAGGCGAGTTGAGTTGAGAGGATCTGGAAAATATCTATAATGTGATAGCTCAACAAGAGGACTATTATCCCACAAATGATGGAGTGTTGAGTTGGTGTAACTTTGGGTCCCATGCCTCTGACTCATAGGAAGCACTAGAGAATTAGGAGAACATATTGCATGAACTTAGTATATGGAGGTATGCACACATCACTATAATGGTGTGGTAGACAGGGACTGAGATGCACAATCCACGTCGCTTCAACAAATTGTTTAAGGTAGATATTTTTATATAGGAGCTTGAATACAAAATACCAAAGTGTTAAAGTATTTCCACATTGTGTGTTGCATTGTGCACAACTTCGACCAAATGGGGGGCTACACATAAGGAAAAGATCGAGTGGAAATAGTGTAAGAAACTAATAAACATTAGATTTGGGACTAGTCCTTGGGTCCATGGGGAAAAGAATTCAATAATTGAATGCCCTAGAATGCACCTAAAATGTGTGTCATAGCTTGGAAAAAGGGGTGTGTATAACAACAAGATTGGGTACACTGATTTGTATTGTTGGGTAGCGAAGGCCCCGCGCAATGGTTTTGGAGCTCAATGCCAGCAATTTTGGGTAAAGGTATGGTAAAGACACCGCGAGATGCATGGAGTGCGAAGTGTAATGAGTCAAGCCAAAGGGTTGTTTGCCCAAAAATAATGTAAAATGAGTCGACCTGTCCATGGTCCGCGGACCATGGAAATGTATAAACAGAGCAAGGCTCTATGGTTAGAAGTTAGTTTTTTGGTAAGAAATTTTGGATATAGAATGTAATGGGTTTATGAAGCAAGAATTCTTAGAGTGTTTGTACGTCCGAGTCAAGGGTGTTGGTAGAGAGATAGAGGCTTTGCAGCTATGTGCGCAGAGGCTTGGTAGAGTCCGCAACTGTGTGCGTAGACCCCTGTAGCTGAGTGCGCAGGGAGGATCTGGTTGTACTGAAGAGAAGATCAATAAAGATAAGAATTTCTAAGTCATTGTGTGGTTTCTTGTGGATCTGTCTATTGCTTATGTTCTGAATTTATGCATGATCTATTATATGAGCTTATATCTCTTTTTATAATTGCGCGCATGGGGTTTTTATCTTAAATGTTTGCTTAAAGACTGTAAAGAGTAGAACTAATCTATAACAAACTCATAAATAATAACTCTTAAACAAATACCTTGTTCTGGATCTACACAGAAGTAATGTAGCGCGAAGCCACAGAACAGTTCGCAACCCCTCTAGACCACATCAAGACATCCCAAGGGTGGGGAAACCTGGTTCCAGCACCCTCCCCTACTACCTCGAGTAAGACCTCAGTTCACGCTCTGCGAGATGTTGTGGAAAGGGCCAATAGCTGCGGGATTTGTTTGGCTAATAACTCTTCCAAACCTGGGTTAGGGCCCAATAAGCCAACAAATGGTTCCGTTGCTGGGACCGGGATCTACCTAAGGGATGTCTAATGTTGGAACACTAGAACCATATAAAGAAAGAGCTTGAAGATTGGTTGGATCAGAAGCTACACGAGTTCGTGGTTCAGGAAAATAGAAATCTGTGGATATCAGAAGAAAGGTGGTTGGATCATTACATATACACAGAGATCCACGAGATCTTCTTTGCGTCATTCTCGACAGAGTTGTACGAGTGGATCGTGAGGCTACCTGACAGTGTGGGAAGGTATAGACTAGGTCAACCCATTCTATGGACTCCAGAATTGGTGCGCAGGCTAGAAGCATCTAAAGATAAAATCGCATGTGCAATAGATCATTGGCTGGATCGGATAATAGGAGGGTTCATCACTGAGTTTGCAATAGACACAACTGTGAGCTATAGTGAAGTATAAAGGTGTTTTCTCCAAGGACTGTGGGGTAAGTACATCAAATCATTGAATACTTGGATTAAAATGTTGTTATGTGAAAAACAGATTATGCGCATGTATTGATTTCTGGCGTAATGCAGAGCGAAAGATGCTACCGAGGAACCGAAGGATTAGAGAACAGTCCTTTGATTTCTATTTCGTGAGAAATCAAGGAAGAACTCGTAGGGTTATCTCCAAGAAGCATAGTCCAGCTGATTAAGCAGCGCATTCCACTGATACCACCACCACCTACACCATCACCTACTTCACCTACATCAAATCCATCTTCACCAACCCCACCTCCACCACCACCGAAAGTTGGGATGGCTAGTGTAGTCAAGTTGCTGGTATTTAGAGGTGTAGGAATGAGGAACCATGTCAGTTCTGGTTTGTGGTAAAGGCTGTATGGGAAGCCTAAGGCATAACGGATGATAACATCAAAAAGGCTACTCTCGTTAGTGCGCTGCAGGACCGCGCGTTGATGTGGTATATAAAGTACTCAAGAGATCATCTAAATGTAGGAATAACGACAATCCAAGACACATTGACCAGAGAATTTAGTCGGCCGAAATCAGAGATGCAGTCGGTCATTGGATTCAAGGAGATCGTGATGTTACCTGGTGAAACCCCATGGGATCTGGATCAGAGATTGAAAAGCACAATCCACTAGGCTAATATGACATTGATGGATATGCAACATTGCATGTGGTTTGTGACGTCTTTGACACCACATCTGAAGATGATGCTATCATAGAAAAAGATCTCAACCCAAGCCGAAGCATTAGAGACAACAATGAGGTTGCACGAAACTCCAATATAGGATCCGAGGTTGGGAGTTCAACAAATCCATGCACAACTACAAAACCTGTGCTTAGAAATTTAATGCAAGCAAGAAAGGGCGCCCCGACTGGAGGCGCATACAGAGGGAGGGTGCATTAAGTGCAAGAGTTAAGGACATGACAAGGACCACTACTCCATCTTTGTGAACTATCTAGCAGGAGGGGGCCCGATGCCATTAAAGATAGAGGTACAAGTAGGGCCGAGTGCGGCACCTATGCTCTAGTGCGCAATTTGTCAAGTGGGGGGAAAGCACGCAACAAACAACTACCACCTATTGCAGAAGTATACCCAGACCCCACAGTAGTTGTATTGCAACTTTTGTAGATCAGTGGGTCACGACGAGCAAACATGTCAAAGTTATGATGTAATGATGGAAAGAACTCCAGCCTATCGAGTGTAGACTAAAGCACGAGGTTTCGACCAAGCCGTTGGGCCACCCGAGGGATTTCAAGGACGTGGATGGGGAAAAGGAATGGGTCCCAGGCGAGGGCATGGGCAGCTGATTTGTTATAACTACGAAGGACCAAGGCACTACGCTTGCGACTGTATGAATCCAACGAGGATATCTTGTCCATATTGTGAGAAATTTGACCATGAAATGGTAGATTTTCCAACGCTTATTGCCCAGATGAGGGAAAAGGGGGTATTGCATCCCACTCCGACTCAAAGTTTCCAAATGATGAGGTCAAAACCACACGAAGAGGACCCCAACATAAATATGGTACTAAGGAGTGGCGCAACCATCGGAGGAGATTCGAGGAAACAACCTAGAGAAGATGAGAAGGGTCGCGGTGCTCTGACAAAGGAACCTAACTTGGAAATAAAACAAGCGAAAGGGACGTCTAAAGAAGCTCAAAAGAGTTTCACGGAAGTCTCTACCCCAAGTGATTGGGATCCAATTGAGCCGGGAATGGATCCCTCTATGCTTACCACCTTTTAGAGACATGTATGAAGTTGCTACGTGGTAATAGGGTGGTTAAAGGACTCCAAGAGATGATTACTAGGCATAGAAAATTTTAGGGGCGAATGTTCACACTTTGGCGAAATTAAGGGGTTTTAAATTTTTAGTGGGCGAATGTTTTGTATCATAGTACATTTTTACAAATCACCTCAAATAGCCCACCTTATTTTAAGGGAGAGGGTAAAAAAGGTAAATTTAGCCCTTGAAATTAGGAGTTACAACCTTCCATTCGCCCATTTTCAAGAATAGGTTTTATTTAAGTGAATCCATTCCCCATTTTCAAGACTAGGTTTTATTTAAGTGAATCCTATGGGCCAAAGGCCCAAATACCATATTTATAAAAGAGGTATGGTAAATTAATAAAAATATAAATAAATGAAAGATATGGTAAATAAATAACACATTTTTTATATTTACTCCATAAGTCACCTTATATACATGCAAGGGTGTAAACAAATAAAAATATAAGTAAAGTGGAGGTATGGTAAATAAATAAAACGTCTTTTTATACTTACTCAAAAGGTATGGTAAATAAATAAAAATATAAATAAACTAGACACATGGTAAATAAATAAAACCTCTTTTTATATTTAGTCCATAACCCTTGTTCTATTTATGAAGGCTCAAGAAAGAGGTTTTATTTAAGTGAATCATATGGGCCAAATACCATATTTGTAAAAGAGGTATGGTAAATTAATAAAAATATAAATAAACAAGAGATATGGTAAACAAATAAAACATTTTTTATATTTACTCCATAAGTCACCTTATATTTAAGGACACTCAAAAAATGCATTATATTTAGGTGAAACCTATGGGAAAAATACTATGGGATAAATACCATGGACTATATTGTTATTAATACCATGCAAAAAACATTATTAACCCTAGTATTAGTATTAATAAAAATAAAAATGGCACATGGTATTGACCCATGGTATTCACCAAAATGGCACATGGTATTGACCCATGGTATTCTCCTGGAATGTAGCCTATTTAAATGGGGGAATTAAACCAGCATAGATCCATATTTACTCTGGATCTACTAACCCCTGAGAGGTATCAAATATCATGATATGCAAACTAGCATAGAGTGAAAAAATATTGATCCGATCAAGAGTAAAAATGGATGTTGTAATTTAACGTATGTTAAACATTTTAGCTTGGTTAAAATAAAAAATAAAATAAAAATCAACTATTAATTTTATTAATTTTTATAAATTACTAATAGTAATTTTTAAGCTCCAGGTTTATGATAACCCATGGTATTGACCCATGGTAATACCATGGTATTCATGTGAGCATAGACTATTTAAAGGGGAAATTATATCATCTTAGATCCATCTTAATTCTGGGTCTACCAAGTGCTCAGAGGGATAAATAGATTTCATCCCCCTAAGAGTGGTAGATGTGGAGTTAAGATGGATATAGGTTGGTTTTTATGATAATGAAGATATTAAATAGACTTAGGAAATTATATTGTAAAAACATCTTAAGGTGAATGGTTAAAGCATAGACATTGGACAAGTATATTTGTATACTTCTGTTTTAAACTGAAACAAATCCAAGGCTAAAAGGAATGGATTGATTGCACTAGTCATCCTTCTATAACTTTCCAACATATGTTGGAGTAAACAGATTGCAATTTGGGTAATTTTTCAAATTGCAAATAGGAACATACTTGTGTATTGGCAGGGTGGTTACGAGGTCCCTAGAAGTGATGAATTAGAATTTTTCTTGGTTTTATATATAGTATTAGGTTTTTTCTCATGCTTTCTGTGAATGGCATGGGTGAATTTTATCCTACACCCACTAGGTTATCGATATGTAATTTCGGTAATTTTGATTTCAAAAGATATTTTAAAGAAATGCAATGATTTCATTTGTGTATTCAATAAACACAAGATTTTATAATTGAGTAAAATATTAGCCATGCCTAGTGAGAGTTTCACCAAAAAATTATATATACATATCATATTATTGATCAAATCGCCTTCCATTTTTCCTATATACCATGGATATTCGCTCATTTATTATACATGTAAATTTGGGGGGCTTCTTAAAATTTTCCCTATTACTAAGTGTGTGGGATTAGGCGAACCGCATGTAGTCTAGAAACTGGGGAAACATGCTCTGCGCACTAGGTGGGAGATGCAAATGATGGCACAAATCAGTGAATACGAGATGGACCAGGTCATTTTGGATCTAGGGTCAGATGCGAATGTGTTACCTAAGTAAACGTGGGAATGCATGGGTAGGCCTGCACTACAGTGGTATCCTATTCAACTACAAATGGCTAATCAATGAAAGATATTACCAATGGGACGACTACAAGGGTGATAGTGGACATTGAAGGAGTAAGTACGCAAACTAACTTTGAGTTAATAGAAATTGTTGATGACAACAATCCCTACCCTGCATTGCTAGGAATAGATTAGGCCATGGACATGAATGGGGTCATCAACATAAAAAGATGGAAAATGATATTTGAGAAAAATTCACTTCGTGTCATAGTTCCACTGGACCTAGCTAAGGGAGCATGCTACATCGAGCTAGTGCGTGATGAGGACAATGACGATGAACTGGACTGCATCTACCAGATAATAGCGCAAGACCAAGATTGGGGGAATCCCTCAGTGGATGAAAGACTCTCATGGGAGCATGATAGTTCATGCACATCAGACTCGGATGAAGAGATTGAGCAATGGCAGAACCGATTGCATGAGGTAACGACACTAAATTGTAATATGATGGTTAGATCACTACACCAAGTAACAATAGAGGCAAGCAGGCGGCCAACTAATGAGGATGCCATGAAGGCAGAGGAACTAGTCGGCCAATGCAAAACAACAAATCTGAGACAAAAGCTACAGGATGCCCCTACGGAGGCACCGTGCACGAAAATTGCTCACAAATGGAGTACATGCACGAAGATTCGGCGAAATTGGCGCAAATGTCGGAGGCAGGTGCACCTACGGGTTGGAGGGCCAGATGAGGTAAGCATCCATTGCCAGCGTAGGCTATAGGTGTATGTTTTGCAGATACCCAACCTACAATCCAATTTGCTAGTGGCCCACGACAAATTCAGGAAGGGAATACGGGGAACATGAACAGCGTCTGCCAGATAAAATGACCTACTAAGAAGTTGTGGATACCATGGGTTCGATGGGCCTATACTAGAAGGGAGGTGAAGATGAGATTGTTAACAATAAGACATGGGGGAGCTCAAAATAAGAAGGGTAGCAGCAAGCCTTGCGAAATCAATGAACCATGGGCATGGCTAAGATGGACAGTAGCGATGCCTATAGATGCTGTACGAGTCTGTACATAAAGGAATCAAGCCCGGTGGAGTTTCCCGCAGAACCAGAACAAGCTGTGACCCTGTTATCATGGTTGCGCCCGCACCTATGGGAGGATACACCCCACACAACATCACACGAAGAGATAGTGGCTACAAAGGCACTTGAAAGGTGCTCGCAGCCCGAGCTAGCAGGGAAGCTGAGACATCGCAATGGGGGTGCGACCACCTAACTAGCTGTGGAAAGCACAGTCTCAGCACCCCCCACAGTTGAAAGAGGGCACGGGACTAAAAACAAGTCTACAGATGGTCAGCATGGAAAGAAGGATCCGTGCAGGGCAAGTCGGATAGCATAACCATGACTGCACCAAAAGGGTTGCACTACCGTGTGGCAAGGTTGGCAGGTGACCATTAACACCACTATTCCTGAAAATAAGTTCTAGCTACGGTAGAGAGGAGCGGGCAGCGGGTCATTATGACAGAAGTTCTGAGATAGATACAAAAAGATCTATCGCCTAGAAGATGTTAAAGACCGGGAAGTGGAGGGAAGGGGCATATTCAAATCTGCATGCTTCTATAACACCCTCTGGACAACACAATGAAAGGTGAGATCCGAACCAGTGATAACCAGCAAACACCCTGCAACCAGACACCCCATGAGTTCCATGGCAAGAACCCAAGCACGGTTTGCGGAAGAACTGCATCCAACCGAGGAAGAGCCAGATGAAGTGACTATGGCTCCTGAGGTTCCAAAGTCCCCATGCACACTGCAAACCAAAAAAAACAAGTAGACAATGGGGCCAATCAGGGTATCATCGAGATTCAACAAAAGGTCAGCAGCCGAAAATGGTAAGGCCGTCACCACCAAACCTGCTGAGGACGACGAATATTTGCAAGCCTTGATCACCTAGATTGAAGCACAGGATCAAGAAGAAGAAGATGCATTCAAAATGCCTTCATTACCCCCATATGTCTCTCCATGGAAGGGGACGACCAAAATACCGAAGGACCTAGACGCTGCAAAGAGTATGGTGCAAACCCTGCTTCTTCCATATGAGATAAGGTTTGATGGTTTGCCACTAAGCCGAGTACCAAGTATCAAGTTCGAATATTTGGATCTAGCGGACAATGACAAGTTCTCCCAGTTGGCCACAAACAAGTTATTACCGCGGAAATGGTTACTAGGTGTGGAAAAGATGGGTTTACTCAACCTGAGGTGGATACCCCGCTATCACCGCTTGACCATCACCACTTTTGTTATCCGGCAGTTACTATGTCTAGTACATGATGGGTATCTCTCGTTGGAGGTGCTTATTCCTATCACAGCTGATTTAGTACACTAGATTACCCACTTTCCTATCAAAGGGAACGACCCCAAAAACATAATTAGAACCAGTAGCGATGTGGGCCTTGCAGAAACAATGAAGGCTAAATATAAGTTGGAAAAGGGAAAGCGTGGGTATGTAATAGCAAACATCAATGACTGCAGGGTGCGAGTCACCACCCAGCTACTAGCCAATAAACTCATGAGGAAATTCTACGCTGATGAGATGCCAACCCCTGTTATTGTGCTTGCGGAACAATGCGCCAAAGGAGTCCAGTTCAACTGGGTGCAATTTTTATGCGAAGAATTCTTGACAAATTGTCAGGAAGCACAGGAAAAAGGAAAGACATTTCATTATGCATGGTTTCTACTATCAATCCTTCTCGTTGTAGGAGAACTGTTGCAAGGTAGCCAGTTCCCTAGCATTGAGGACAACCTACTTGAAGTAGTGCGGTATACTTCGCTCTGGGCTAGCAAGGACACAGTGAGGGTTTGTGAAATCAAGGTTTTTTGGACCTTCATGGAGGGGAGTATCTAGACACGGATCGCTTGTAGACCATGGATGTCTCCAATGATATACAACAATTTGCAAAGCACGACCGAGTTCAAAGCGGACATGCATAACTTATATATCCAGGTGTGGAAGGATCCAAAGTGAGCATGGATCACAATCCCATTCATTGCAACAGATGATGCATTTACGAGGTATTGGCAGCATGGCGTCTAGAGTGGTACCCCCCAGACAAGGCCGTACTAGAACGAATGGCAGCACAACAGCGAAAAAAGGAGATCCAGCTGTGACTCACTCAATTAGCAGAAAATACATGTCAGGGACAAAAGGCATCTTTGCAGCAGGAAGCAACCAAGGAAGTGATAGTCGAAGAAATCATGGAAAATCAAGAAATGTCCTCAGAACAGGACATGCAAAGGGAAAAGGAGGCACCAGAATGCATGAGCCATCTTACAGCATTGACCCAAGTCAAGAGGCCGCACAACAAGGAATCACTGCATACACGCAGGAAGTCTAAAACAACAAAGGCGTTGGAGAAAGAGTTTATTGATAGTAGCAAACCAGCAAGCACTGCCCCTATAGGTGCATTGGTAGAATTGATGACAAAACAAACAACTGTGTTGGGAGAGATCATAGCACAGCTGCAGGCATTACAAGTGCAACCCCTGGGCAGGGTGATCCTAAATCTAGCAAAGGACACAGCCACAGCTAAGCAGATGGCACACACCCACACAATGAACACCTTATCATTGTCAGCAAGCACTATCCTAGCAGAAGTCGAGGGTGATGTGCGTAGTTGGGGGTTGAATCTAGCCACTCTTCAAAGAGAAACCCTATACCAACTACAGGATGGGGTAACCACTGAGCTTCATGCGAGGGAAGGTCGCGCAAACGTTAACAGAGCACAAGGAAAATCTAGAGCAGGTCAGTCTCCAACATGATGACTTGGTCGCACACAACCAGGAAGTGGAACAGGCCATGATGAAAGCTTGCAACAAGGTACTAAAGCTAGCTATCCCAGCCGAACTTCCAGCAACTGACAAGATTCATCGATTGGCTGCAGGATTTCAGACAGTCCAAGAGGAGGCCGTGAAGGCTCAGTGGGAATTGAATTTACAAATTGCAGAGCTATGACTGAAGGCACAACCACCCACACCTTCGAAAGTTCGAAAATGGTGCTATGGTGAAATTCAAGCGGGATTGGAAATGATAAAGCGTGTGGTCCAAGATTGCTCGGGTATGTTAGATCAATCCCTCCTTATGCTCACCTCTCTCTAAGAATACTCAACCATACAAAAAGTGGAAACAGAAGCACAGGAGTTGCAGTGGGCTTATGACATAGTTCGGGGGACTGTGCAAATGATCACTATCATGCAGCGGTTGGCTAAAATGAAGGAGGCCCAGGCTCTCAAGGCACAAGTGGACGCCACTCGGCAAAAAGGGGTAGTGCTTAAAGACCGCATCCAACCCTGGCTTGATGAAGCATTCGCAGTCTCCACCACCATCAAGGGAAAGCTAGCACACATGCAGGTAGCATATGATCTCGGACAGGGTACTGCTACTAATGCATCAGTGACTCGCATAGAATAGGTACATAGGATGGCGAAAGAGTTTTTTGCAAGTACAAGTGAAGCGTAGAAGCTGTTGTCCGCTCTCCACGTGAAGATTATCACACTAGCCGAGTGACTCGGGATGTGTCACAATGATTGTGTTGGGGGACTGTTGGCTAGTGAAGGCCCCGCGTAATGGTTTTGGGGCTCAAAGCCTGCAATTTTGGGTAAAGTTATGGTAAGGACTCCGTGAGATCCATGAAGCATGAAGTGTAATGAGTCAAGCCAAAGGGTTGTCCACCCAAAAATAATGTAAAATGAGTCAGCCTATCCATGGTCTGCGAACCATGGAAATTTATAAATAGAACAAGGCTCTATGATTAGAAGTCAGTTTTTTGGTAAGAAATTTTGGATCTAGAATGTAATGGGTTTATGAAGCAAGAAGTCTTAGAGCGTCTGTAAGTACGAGTCAAGGGTGTTGGTAGAGAGATAGAGGCTTTGTAGCTGTGTGCACAGAGGCCTAGTAGAGTCCCCAGCTGTGTACGCGAACCCCTGCAGCTAAGTGCGCAGGGCGGATCTGGTTGTACTGAAGAGAAGATCAATAAAGATAAGAATTTCTGAGTCATTGTGTGGTTTCTTGTGGATCTGTCTGTCGCTTACATTATGAATTTATGCATGATCTGTTATATGAGCTTATATCTCTCTTTATAATTGTGCACACGGGGTTTTTAGCTTAAATGTTTTCTTAAAGACTGTAAAGAGTAGATCTGATCGATAACAAACTCATAAATAATAAATCTTAAAGAAATACCTTGTTTCGGATCTACGCAGAAGTATAGTAGCGCGAAGCCACAAAACGGTTCGTAACCACTCTAGACCACATCAAAACATCCCAAGGGTGTGGAAACCTAGTTCCAGCACCCTCCCTTGCTACCTCAGGTGAGACCTCAGTCCACGCTCCGTGGGTTGTTGCCGAAAGAGCCAGTAGCTGCGGGATTTGTTTGGATAATAACTCTTCCGAACCTAGGTCAGGGCCCAATAAGCCAACATGTACACATGTTGGACACCATTCCTCCTTATTGGTATGTTGATATGGAAGTTCACAAAGGAGTCCAAGAGTGTAATGAGATGGAACAATGTTTCAGGGCCACATTTAGCTTTGAAGCAGAGGAGCCAACACTTGACACGGCATTAAAGGTGCTACAGCATAATATTTTTGTTGTAGGGGAACCAACAATGTTAGGGCATAAATAATTGTGCTATGCACATAGACATAAATGATGGGTGCAAGAATTCATGGAATTCTATAATTTGGCAGAATAGGGAGAAGATAAGGGAAATCCATGGAACATTCAATCCTTGAAATTGAAGGGGAGAGTGCAGTAGATGGACCACTACTAGAGTTTGTTGAATACAAACAACCTATAAGGACTCAAAAAGTGAACATTGGGATAAAGGAGAATCCTAAGATAATGACAATTAGGGACTACTATGACAATCAGATAGTGGAAAAGGTTGTAAACTTGCTACGTGAGTACTGAAACCTGTTCCCTAATACACTTGAATAAGTGAATGGAGGTATCAAAATCTAGGAAAAACTTGAGTGGGTAAGTATGATTATTTATCTGAATAAAAAGGAAAGCAAGATCAGAATATGTGTTGCCTTCTAGAGGATGACCAAGTCAGATAGAAACTGATTGAAGTGGTACTCCCCCCTATGTACATAAATACAAGTATGTTATGCATAAATTAAGGTTAAGATTGCATTAGTTTTTAGGCATTTGTATTGTATTTATGATTAATAATCTTCAAGAAGGTATCAAACAAACTAACTCTGCATACTGAAAGGGAGGCGTATGATGTGGAGGTGGTTTGACATAAGGGTAGTCTTAAGATAGACAACACGCAGTGTTGGGGTAAAGTCCGCTATAGAATAATTGTGTGAAGAACTTGAAAATGGCATCGAGAATCATATCCTTGAAGTTCATATGCACCATCGATGATGTACTGTAGCATGTGGGAGCTCAAAATTTCAGGTGGAGGTTAGAATCACATGATTGGGAATACACATAAATAACCATCTCTACTGTGGTAATCCTAGTTGAAGTGAAAGAAAATGGTTAGGAAGGCCATTGAATCTGATTTGGGTTGTAGGAAGGATCACAGGATTGTCAAGTGGAACCATGGATTATTTAGATGATGGAACTAAATGAGGATAATAATGAGGTGAGAGGAATAAAGTAGGTTAAAAATAGCTGTGATGGGAAAGATAGCATGTGTATATCATCTTGTTAAGCTAAGCCAAAGTGGTATTTTACACCCAGTCTATGTAGAGGGACAACTATTCGAATCAGTAAATCATAGTGATAGAATTAACATCACAGTCATCCAAGAGAGGGAGCGTAGGACATGAAGAGATATAAACTACCACACAGGGGATGGAGAAGTAACAGAGGAATTGTTAAGAGAAGATCTTATTGTGGGATAGATTAGAGTAGAAAATAATATTTCATGGTTGAAGAGAGAGGAATAATGCAAGGATGGAATAGAGAAGGAGGGATGTATTGACAATCACAAAGGTAGATCAAGGAGAGATGAGAATGGTTGAGGAGATGTTGAAAGGTGTCCATGTTGCTGACGATGGTAAGGTGATGTAGATATGGAAGAGAATACTATATCAAGAGAACCTGGGAGGACAGAATGAGAATTGGAGATATTTTCCATGGGTGTTCCATAACTTACATCAAGTGGCCCAGACAAGAGAGGCCCCCCTCCACTCACAAGAATGGTTTTCACAGCACACTGCATCTCCACTAGTTAGTTTCACCCTGCACTGAATTTGGGAAGGCTTTGCAGGTATATTTAGTAGGTCATTGTTAAGTTAGTCCCCACCATGGGGGTTGTAGGAACTAGATAAGGGATTGTTCCCATGCATAATGGGGTGGGAGGGGGACAACCAGGGAAGAATGCCCGCTATGACAGGTAGAAAGAATTGGAATCACTTTGAAGGTAAGTAGTGGTTGATTGAAAAAGGATAAATCATCACACCACTCCCACCCTCGAGGTTCATTGGAGAAGGAAATAAGGAAAAATTCTTGCTGACACCCACCAAAGGAAGGAGTAGGTATAATAGTAATAATGGGGAAAGGGTTAGGTACAAACACAGAACTCGACCCTAGAGTAGTAGTGGTGGCTAAGTTTACTTTTCTAAGAGCACCGCTTTGAGGAGATGGATTGTGACACTCCCCTCTTATACAATTTTGGAGTTCGAGGACAACCAAAGAACCTAACCATCACTTCAAGTTGTGCCAAGAGATTTAAGACAACCTCAGTGAAAAACAAGGTTAACAAATCCATGGGGATAGGAGGATGACTGAGTGGCTTAAGGAAAGCCACAGTTTTGTGTTGGGGAGGTGTTGGAGCCCATAATCCTTTTTTTTTAATTTTCAAAGTGAAGGACTATGCAGGAGGATAGAGGAGCACAAAAGGAGCAAACAATGCATAACAGAGGACATTGGCATGGGAGGAAGAGGAGTTGCATGGAGGTACTATGTAGGAAGGGAATATGAATGTCTAGAGAGAGGTGATGCATGCAAGTAAGGGTAGTTTTGTAGCAACTACAACCACCCTCCAAAATTCTTCCTATGCTTTGATTTTGGAGCCTTCCTTCTAAACCAAAGTAGCTCATATCGCACTAATCTAGGTATTCGTGTTTTCACTGAGGCTTATATTTTCATCTTGGTCTTACAACATTTTTGGGCTTGAGCTCATAAAATGTGCAGTCATGTGAGGCAACCCAACATTGAACCCAAAAATTTGCAACCCTCACTAAGCTCATAAACTATGCAGTGAACTGAGCCAGAAAGTTGCCCAATTCTGAGAACTGTGCAGTCTTTCTTGGAAGTGTGCATGGAAAGCTTCCCTTGAAAAATAAAAAAATAAAAATAAAAAAACATCCATAAAAAATATGGATCTATTTTTAACATCACAAAGGAGGCACTTTTGGTCTTTTTAGTAACTTCCACCAAGTGTCACTTTTTCCTTGATTTTAGGCATGAATGTCATAAACCCTAATTTGTCCAAATCTATTTAATCAACACCTCTAGTGCTCTTTTTAGTAACTTCCACCAAGTGTCACTTTTTCCTTGATTTTAGGCATGAGTGTCATAAACCCTAATTTGTCCAAATCTATTTAATCAACACCTCTAGAGCTCATTTACACATTCAATATTGGATCTCTAACATTCCCAAGGAGATAAGGGAAACTTCGGTGGAATCATTCTCTCTTTTCCGGTGAGTTTTTCTTTCATCATATTTTGCCTCTTTTTCTGTCGCTTTTTGTCGTTTGACTTGTGTGAGTGTTGTTTCACATGTTTCTATTCATGGTCACTGGAATTTTGGCTTGCTTTAACTTGTAGAAGTGTTGTTGTAATTTTTATATTGCCTTGTCCAAGTGTCACACTAGCTTTCTTGTTTTTCACCAATTGTCAACGTTGTGGTGACTTTCATCACTTACTTCGTTTTCCTTCTGTTTGCACAATTGTTGCACTTGATTCACATGAATTTATCTATGCTTATTCAAATATGCACTCAATTTCACACTATCTCTCAGATCTGCTTGTTTTTCACACTTTCCTTGGGCAGATCTGGGTTTCCCTTGGTAGGATTTCACTTTACATAGTTGGCATTACGTAATTTGGAGGCTCAAGCCACAAGCTTGGCCTCTAGAATTGAACAGTGTGCAGTTCAAGCTGGTTCCAACTGCACGCTACATAGTTCTAGGAGCCAACCTCTTAGCTTTGCCACTAAGACTACGCAATATACAGTCTCTCCCAGGCCTCTTCCCAGATTGAATTTCACATTGGACAGTTTCAACCATTAGGTTTCCACCTTTTCTACTGAGACTGTTCAATGCATAGTTCCCATAGGTAGTTAGTTCCCCCCCTATCAGGAAAAAATGTGCAATCCTTCTCATCTAGTTCCTTGTTTACTGCTTGAACTTGCCTTGTAAGTTTTTATGCTTTAAACTGACATTTCCTTGCCATAAGTGCCCTCTCTATCCCATAGGTACATTAATTGTTGAGCAATCTTCAACAATCACTGTTACCATGGCATCTAAGAGAGATGCATCAAAGGAAACCACCGAGAGTAGTACTGGGGAATAATTTGAGCAGACATTAGTTGATTTTCTAGTGTACACAGATACTCAGTTGTTTATAGAGAAGCGATCAACACTGACATGGAAACAGATTAAATACACCTTTGCAAAGGACTTTGAGGCAAATTTAGAGGGTCGACGAGCTTATCTCAACAACCAATAGGTAGGGTTATACAAGGTTTCATGCAGGTATCCAACCTTCTTGTGTGCAGACATCATTAGCTAGATTGTCTCACATATGAATGAAAATACCATGACATTGAGCAGTGCCAACGAGTAGATGCTTTCCACCTTCTGGGAAGAATATTTTTAGTGGATTTATCAATTTCCCAAGACATTAAAGCACATGGACTCACTCTTCTATGACACCCATAGCTATGTGAACACAAGAGACATTGTCAAACGTCAAGTGAAAGAGCCATCAAAGTTTCGGCGGACACCCACCCATTTGTACAAGACAAAATCCCTCAGGAAGGTTTACTAGATCCTAATTATCTTTGCCTGTAGAATCTATGGTCAAGAGAGCACTGAAACCTTTCCTGAATGGTGGGCCATCTTATTGGATTAGTTGGTAAATGATAGGAGGACAATCAACTGGTCGGATCTGTTGGCTCAACAATTAAAAGCCCATGTAGCACAGGCTCTAAATCTTCCCAAGGATGAGTGAGCAATGTTCTATATGTTTGTATACTTATTAGATGAAATATGTGTGTAGCTATAGTTCCTCAGCATGACCTAGACATGGAAATTGCTGGAGACCATCATGAACATCTATTGCAAGTTTATTTCAGAATGTAGTTATCAAGGAGCAATGGAACGACTAACTAACTACTTTATCATCTCACTATACAAGCTTACATTTGAACAAGATCCACCTTGCATGTCGAGAGAAGCAATGGAGGCGATAGTAGACATTGGATATTGGTATGCCTCACCAGGTGGCACCTTCATCAAGGTGTTTGACATACAGAAGCCTCCGCATGTCTTACCAAGGTATTCTACTGACAAACTAATCATGCAAGAATTATCATACCACCTCACTGCAGGGTTGTTAGCAACACTACATAGGAAGAGGAAAGAACCACGGCACACTCTTCCTTTGCAAATTGGATTATACTAGATAAAGAACTTGAAAGTCACAGATTCTAAGGCTAAGGAGATAGTGAAATTCGAATTCAGCACTAAGGACTTTAATCTGTATGATCCCCATAGTATTTGCAAGGACCATTGTACGAGAGTTTACTTTTTGTGGATCAGTAGGGCATTTCATTGGCCAGAGGAGGATCCTTGGAGGTACTACTATATTGCCTCTAGACTCAATGAGACAGTTAGTATAGCAAGGACTTTAAAGGATGCTCCACAGACATCAGCAGTTCTAGAACCAACAATAGTAGAAGGTAGCAATCTCGTGCAGGACAAGGGAAAGAGGAAGATTCGAAACAGTCTAGAGGGAGAGAAAATCTGAAAAAATAGAGTGGATCCTATTATCGAGAAATCATATTTGGAAATAGAATAAAAGAGGAATCAAAGGATGTAGACAAAAAAGTGGAGGAAGAGATAAAAGAAGAGGTTGCAAGAAGCAAAACTCAAGTTGCGGGAGACAAAGAAGAAGTTGAAGGAAGAACATGAGTTGAGAAGAGAAGGTGAAGATAAGTAGAAGCAAGAAGAAGAACAAAGGAAATGCACAATGACAAAAGGAACATCGTTGATACAGTTTGAAGAACTAGAACAACCAGTAGCTAAGGAGAAAGGTGAACAAATGCATGATCGAGAGTTTACTCAGCAGATTGAGCAACTGATCAAAATGACAGACATGGAGTTGGAAAAGGAGTCGCAACAAGAATATGTTGACCTGATGCCGAGAGAACCACAGGTCACCCCTCAGTCTCCACCACCTCTAGTAGTAGAGCCAACCTTGAGTGAGTAAGGGGATTTTTTTCTCGTTAATGATGATCTCGTCATGGATGTGTACAATCTATCATTTGATGAGTTCTAGAATAGGATTGTACAAGTGTGGAAGAAGAACTTTCCATATGATCATGCTTCACCTGCATTCATTAAATAAAGGGTGATAGTGTTGGATACTAGGAAGAATCCAACCTCCATTTCTAAAGCAAACTTGGCCTATGCAAGAGCAACATGATTAAATGTTCAATATTTGACAACCGAGAATGAGAAACTAGCACAGAACTTGCAGGTTGCTAGCCAAGAGGGAGAAAAACTTGGAGCAGTAGCACAAAATTCAGGTTCCACATTGGGGGAGATGAGAGAAGAGATAATTTCTGAAGTATCAACACTTGGAGAATCTATGCAAAAGCTCTATGACAATTTTGTCAATGTACATAAAGTAGTCATCCATTTACATGGCCTACAACATCAGAGCAAAGAGCTTGTTAAAACTCTTAAAAACATACATGTTGTCATTTCCTATATACAAGAGTGGAAAATGTGGTTCGAAGGGGCCCCACTTGACTCAGTGAAGAAAATGAAGCCATAGAAAAATGTGGAGAAAGCAAAGGTTTCAATGCTGATTTAGAACAAACATCAACTCACCTCATTCATTGGCAGGACATAGGCCTCATATGTGTGGTTGTACAAAAGATTAGATGTCTTGGTGAGAACACACCAGATCACATCAATCAGTTCCCTCACCAAATCTAAACCAAGGAAACAAGTCCTCTAGGAGGTTGAAGAGTACTTGGAGCAGCTAAGATATGATGCTAGTAGGGAAGACTTGGAGCAGCTAAGACATGATGCCACTAGGGAAGACTTGGAGCAGCTAAGACATGATGCCACTAGGCAAGACTTGGAGTTGAGCACACACAACATGCATAATTTCATTAGTGGTCCTGTCAAAGTCAAAAAAATGTTGATCATCCTTCAGAATGAGTTGGATACAGGTTCCAAGATAGTGTACCTAGATGACATGGAGGCTACAATACTATTCCAACAAGACACCCTTAAGCAGTTTAGGAACACCATCACACAATTATACCAAGCTTAGCACCAATATGTGATTGAGAAGTAGCAAGTGGAGGTTGCTAAGCTAGATTTATCCCAAACTCCAACATCATAGTGTCGTGTCTTGTTAGCTTGTCAAGTTGTCTCTACCCTATTTTTCCTTATATGGGTACAAGTGTAAAATGCAATATTATATGTAATTATGTTGTAAGTGAAATTCCAAGTGTCAATATTGGAATATAAAGAGTCATCATGTAATGTAATGTGCCATTTTGTAAAGAAGTTGAAGAGTCATGAGGGTAGTCCAAAGGTCACAAAGGGGAGTTAAAGAGTCACCCCCTCTTGTTATAAATAGAACCTCATAACTCATTTAACAATATTTTGGGAGCCAAGATGTTGGCTAGGCTCAGGCTTAGAAAGAGCTTGGGAGTATTATGAGGAGCCTTGGCTTTTCCATAGCATAGAGCTAGTATACTTATTTGGAGGTGCAGGCACTCTTGAGAGTAATTTTCCACTATTAGGGATAGTGGTCATCAATGGTGTATGCATGGATGGAACTTTCACTTATAATAATAAAATCATAGTCAACATGCTTTCATGCATATGTTGTTAATATAGTAGTACTATTCTTGTTGTATTGGAAATGTATGTTATTTAACTTACACATATTCCTATGAACTATTTTGTTTTCATTTTCATGAATCTTGTTGAATGTGTGTTGTTGGATTAATTCATCACTTTAACTAATGGACTATTCACATCTTAGGTTGTGATGTCATTTCACTAGTGTTTTCCTTTCAAGATGCACACTATGATAGGCTTCCAAGGGGCACACTTCCTTTTCCCTTCATGTGTTGGAACCTTCATACATTGCACTTGACTCTCCATAGGGTCACACACTTACTCTTAACCAAAGTTATCACACATCCCTCTGTGTGTTTTTGTGTTCAAGGAATAAAATTACCACCCTATGATGGGACTACTACAAAAAACGGTGTGAGGTCTAGTTTGGACTTCATCAGGGAGATCCCCTAAATGTTGGAGGGTCTAGTACCATCAACATTCCCGGCACTAGAAGGTAGGCCAGATGACAAGCTGAGTCCTTGAGGTCAGTTTCAAATTTCTGCACACATTTGATGACTTCTCACTAAATAATAACCCTAGCATGTTTTTATAACTCTATAAATTTGAAAGTGTCCATGAGAATTTTAAATGAATTTTCAAAATTTAAGTTCAATAGTGAGGGTGGAAGAACCTTGCTCAGAAACACAATTGCTTTTCTTGGTTTATGTGGTAGGAATGGCATCCAGTCTAAGGATGCTTCCTGTGGGTTATTTTATCTCACATTCAAAGGATGCGTAAAGAAATGGTGTTACACATTTCCTGCAACCTCCATACACTCATTCAAACAATTTATTATAGAGTCATGTGATGATTTCATTCTCTATGATCGTTATGAAAATTCCTAATCCTCAAGGAACCCCTACTGCAGAAAATCTGAATCTACTTCACCTACTTGATTTTTGATATACATTAACCAAGTTATTATTATGAATACTGAAGAAAATTACTTATGTAGCCTACACTAATTTAATATTTGATGTCATGAAACAAAAAACAGAGCAAAGAACAATATACATAGGACACACTCATTTTTGGATACAATAGTCCTCAAAAAAACCCAATGCGGGAAAACTAGTGTAGCAATTCTAAGGGTTTTATTATTATGTAGTAGAAAAATCTGAATACATCACTGAATACAATTACTTAGTTACAAATAGAAATACTCGCAGAAGATTTGTGAGTTACCTCACACAATCACTGAGGAAATTCCTGGCTGTTCCAGTTACTGATTGAGATGTCCCTCACAGGCACTGTGCTAGCTATACAATGCCTCTACATTGTCCCAGTGTCAACCCTTGTAGGCATTGTGTCAACCAGCTCAAAATTTGATCAGAAGCCTAGAGTATCTGCTCTCAGCCTCTTGATCTCAAACCCTGACTTCCGATAGCTGAAACTAACCCTTGATCTGATTTTTGACTTCCTCTCTCTGCCTCTATGTCACTTCTATGTGGCGATTCCATCCTAGCGTCAACCTCCGCGTCAAGGCCTCTGGATCACTTACGACCTTTGTCTGCTGATGTATTTTCAGTTGAAAATCTCTCTCTCTAGAAGCTACTATCCCTACCACTGAACTACAAGACCTCCCTAATCGATTTCCTTTCTAGGAACTACTCCCCTCAGAAAATCGATTTCCTCAATCTCTCTGTGTGTGTTTCTGAATGAATCCCAACCCTTCATTTTATACTTTTCATGTTGAGTCTTCAACAGTCGAGATTAATTCTCTAATCAATGACTAAGATTAAAACATGACTTGATCTACCTTCTAAATCATTCTCACCTAGATTTTGATTAATACCCATTAATATTTTAATTTCCCTAAGTTTAGACTTAGGAACCCCATTAAAAATATTAATTATTTTAATAAAATATAATCTGAGTGGAATTTCACTGAATGGTTTTTGGGTTCTTTAGAACTCATGTGCCTTAGCCTCTCCAATTTTCAAAGCTAGAAAACTTCCGATGCTACAAAACGTTAACACTCCCTCTTAGCGAGGAAAGTGCTCTAGCAACAATGTTTACCTACATGCTTCTCTATTTCTGAAGCACCTCCTTTGTGCACTACTATTGCCACCAACATTGTGATGCTGTTGCTACTATACTGCTTCCCATGACCACCACTACCACTACTATATCTGTACTACAAATACCTCTCAAATGTTCCATCTGCTATCTTGCTAGCACTGCCACTCCTAACACTGCATCTGTACTACAAATTAGTTGTTGAGAGAAGCAACTGAAAAAATTCAAAATTAGTTTAATTTAAATATGTTCAACATAATACAATGAATGTTGGAATCTGACTGCTGCTGATTCTGACCCTCTGAATCTTTAGCGCTACTGCTGACTCTTGCACTGTGCCAACTACACTGCTACCAACCTTGTGCTGCGCTGATTAGTCTCTAGTCCCCAAGCCATTGCATTTTTCTTGCAAACAATCTTCTGCATCATTTAACCCTAAGTCCATCTCACTACTGCTGAATCTTGGGCTCCCGTAGCAAGAAATTGATCTAAGAGGTGGAATCCTCAAGGATCCTGCCCACATGTAGTCCTCTCGACTACAACTCAATATTGCCCCATCTCCCACCTAGAGATGCATGGGCACTCAGGAAAACTCATCCTCGTCAATATTTGTTAAAGTAACCTTAGGATCATGTTTCTCATCCTTCTCCTTTTTCTTCAAAGGACACTAAGATGCATACTAGCCCAACTCGCCACAACTGAAACATTTCACCTTCAGAATTTCCTTCTTTCGTTTTAGCTTTTTTTGTCCCTTCGATGCTAGAGATGTGTTCTCCTCCTCCTCCTTCGCTTGTGTGCCACTTCCACTGTTGCCACTAAGGTTTACCTTCACTAGGTCCCTCCTTAACTCCTCCTGTTGAAGATCTGCCCACATCTCTTGCCATGAAGGTATTTTTTCTCTGCCCAATATTCTTTGGATGAAAAATTTCCATTCATCAAAGACTCCATTCAGGGCTATCCTCACCATTGTGGTTGTATGAGGAGTGGACCCCACTACAACAATCTAGTCTCTAGTGTCCTAAAGACGTGGAAGATAGAGGTTCACCCCTTCTTCTTTCTTCATCAACGTCCACTGCAACTTCTGCTCCAAATACATCTTCCCTTGTTTGAAAGAGCCTTCATATAAAGAAGACAAGGCTTCCCACATCTCTCAAGCTATATCCTTTCCCTACAAGTGTGAGACCACATGATCTCGAACTCCATCAAGAATGAGCCTCTTTTCCTTCCCCTACTCGGCATTGTACTTTTTCTTTTGATCGTTGTTAGCAGGGACAACTACAACACTATTGACATAGGCCTCAAGATCATATTCCTCTAGAATAACTAAGATTCTAGTCTTCCATATGACATAGTTGGAAGAACCTTCCAACTTGTCCTAATCTCTGAGCCCATGCAATGCAATCTCACCTAACTATCGAACTGACTCCCCTAGTCATTGCTTAGCACTACTAAGTTGCTCAGCAAGTGAGAAATTTGAACTTTCTGGCAGAAATTTCTCTAACAAGAAAATTCCCCTTCTACATGTCTTCATTCTTTTCCAGCACATTTCTGCCCCAGCATAAATTGCACCGTTCAAGCATTGCACTGAGCCTTTGCGTCACTCCCTCTGCCTATGCAAACTCATGAACTGGAAATTGTACCTTTCTGTCATTTCACTCAAAGAGATATTTCCTTGGATCTTCTTCCCGGCAAGGACTACGCAATCCCTCCAAGGGGATTCAAATTGCTGCCAAGTGCAACTTTCAACCTCACTGCTCAACATTAGATCTTCTCTTCCTGTTCCAAAATCAATGCTCTGATACCATGTGAAAATTCCTAATCCTCAAGGAACCCCTACTGCAGCAAATCTGAATCTACTTCACCTACTTGATTTTTAATATACATTAACCAAGTTATTCTTTTGAATACTGAAGCAAATTACTTCTCCATCCTACACTAATTTAATATTTAATCTCATAAAATATAAAAGAGAGAAAAGAAAAAGATACATAGGACACACTTATTTTTGGACACAATAGTCCCCGGAAAAAACCAATGAGGGAAAAATAGTGCGATAGTTCTGAGGGTTTTATTATTATGCAGTAGAAAAATATGAATACATCACTGAATATAATTATTCAGTTACAAAGATAAATACTGGCGGAATATTTGTGAGTTACCTCACACAATCACTAAGGAAAGTCCTAGTTATTCCAGTTACTAATTGAGATGCCCTTGGTAAGCACTGCGCTAGCTCTACACTGCCTCTACATTGTCCCAATGTTAACCCTTGCAAGCACTGCACCAAATAGCTCGGAATTCGATTAGAAGCCCAGAGTATCTGCTCTTAGCTTCTCGGCTTCATTCTACTAAAACTGACCCTTGCTATGATTTTTGACTTCCTCTCTCTACCTCTACGTCACTTTTGCGTGGCCCTTCTGGCCCAGCGTTAGCCTCTGTGTCAAGGCCTTTGGATCACTTACTGCCTCTCTCTGATGATGTATTTCCAACTCAGAATGTATCTCTCTAGAAGCTACTATCCCTACCCTCAACTACAAGGTCTCCCTAATCGATTTCCTTCCTAAGAACTTCTCACCTCAGAAAATCGATTTCCTCAATCTGTGTGTGTGTGTTTCCAAATGAACCCCAAGACTCCATTTTATACTCTTCCTGTTGAGTCTTCAACAGTCGAGATTAAGTATATAATCAATGGATAAGATTAAAACATGACTTGATCCACTTTCTAGATCATTCTCACCCATATTTTGATTAATACCCATTAATATTTTAATTTCCCTAAGTTTAGACTTAGGAACCCCATTAAAAATGTTAATTATTTTAATACTGCTGCTATACTGCTACCCATGACACTTCCACTACCAATGCTACCTTTGTACTACAACATCCTCTCAAATGCTACATTTGCTATGTTGTTAACACTGCCACTTTTTGTATTGTTTTCTTCTCAAAGATGTACAAAAATAACCCACTTAAGGTTGTGGATGAAAAACAATATCAATAATATCAATGGCTATTAAACATTGTAGATCTATAGAAAATGATAGAAACACAACCTACCAAAGTCTAGATCTATGCCATAATCATAGTTAAACAACAAAAAGAAAAATTAATAACTCCAATCATCCAATGGAAACTAGATATACAAAGAATAGTTTTATTATAACACCTGTGAAGGGAACAACTAAATGTTACCAATCCCCCTCTATGGAATGGGTTCTTGGCTATCCTCAAACATCTTTAGCTTGTATAGAGTCTCTCTCCTCTATAATGTATAAGCCCATCAAAAAGATGGTGTGCGACAATGAAAATAATCAGAGTTACAACAGTGAGTGCAACAATGAAAATAATCAAAAGTGAATAATGAATGGAAAACCCTTCTATTTATAATGAAATATTGAGTTATTCCCAAATAATGTGTAATAATAAAATATTATTAATCCCATTATTGGAATAACCATGTGGCATATTTTATTATATTTGTTTAGGAGGGAAAAAGTCTTTAAACTTTTATTTAGAAATATAAATAAATAAATGATTTATTTATCATCTCAAGGAATTAGTTAAGGAATAATAAACAAGTACAGATTTATTTAATTCTTCCTAATGGATTTATTCAAATTTGACAAAGAATAAAAATTAATTGGTGATTATTTAATTATTCTTGGAGAAAAATAAGATAATTAATGATTTATCTGTTTATTTTTCATGATTGGGTTAAATATGGCAAGGAATAATAATAAAACAATGGTTAAATTAATTATTCCTATAATAAAATCAAATAAATAGTGATTTATTTCATTATCCTTCATGGGTTTAACTATAAATTACTTAACAATGGTAGTTTATTAAGTAATTTCTCATAGTGAAAGCAATTTTACTATAGTAAAATTGGATTTACATGGTGTACTTCGATCCATCTAGTAAATTAGGCTATATGATCAATTTTTTGGTGATAATAGATCTACCCCCAATGTACGAGTGTTTGGAGAAAAACGTATGACCAAAGTATGTTTTAAAGACACAATCACTAGACAACACAGGGGAGTTAGAGAGAGAGTGTGTGTGAGAGAGACTAGTGAAGCTGAATTGAAAGAGGATAGGGACATAGGGGGTGAGACTAATGCAAGTCTTCTTTTATGTTGTGGTACCAAACCTCACTGAGGTGGGGGAGGCATACCCATACCCACCAAGATAACTTAGTACAAAAATAATGTTTCGCCCAGAAATATAAAACTGAGAAATGAAGTACATGCTGAATGGTATATGAAATGCTGACATAACAGAGCCAAAAAATAATACAATGTGTCCCATATACATAATGCAGATGGAAAAACATGAGCCAGGACTGAATACAATAATATCTGAGTACATGAGATACAAATCCCCTTCCCTCAAAAATAGGTGGGAGGAAGGGTAGAACAATCGGAGAAACCCCGTTGAACGAGGAAAAGCTCTACAAAATTGAATGGATCATCTGGAGGAGACGTGCATGCTATGAACACTACAATTGGTAGGAACTAAACCCATCAACTCTATGGAACTCCATCTGAGGCTGTAGTATAGTAAGTATGCATTTGGGCATGTGGGGGTCTACCTAAAGTGCCACCCCCTCATGAGGTATGAAACATATCACACACTAGAGAATCACTGGTATAATCTATTAGATCACCAGACCATCAAGTGTATGGATAATGAACATGAAACGATAAGGTCAAAGGGTAGTAATGAGACCCTCTGTTCAATCCAAGGCACCGAACAATACTGGAAGTTGGAACCAAGATACATTGCCCTCTAGGTCGTTATTTTGGAGTGAATGAGGTGATGTTGACAGAATAGGGCCTGCGATAGATGAGGCAATGGGGATCCTCAACTAAAGCACAAGGGAAAAAAGTAATGTGACTGATGGACTGACACCAGGGATAATGGGGAAAAGTGGGAATGAGGGACAAGTAGACAACTTCCCTTGTCATAGCATAAAGTGCATGGTTGACCTAACAGCGACTCACTCAACTCTGGAGGTGATGGGGACAGTATGAATGGAGGCCAAAATGGGAAACACTGGATGAACGGTATGAAAATATGGATGGAATACTATGACATGATATGATGGGACATGAAATAGACTCCAAGAATGCAAGGGTGACTCATCACAGATGCTCTGAACAAATGTGACTCGATGATGCTACCACATAGACTAGGCCCAGTGGGGACCATGAAAACATGAGTAAGTAATGGTTACTCATGATGAAAGTTGACATATGGTATGACAAGTATTAAGAGGAGGTGGACCTCCGAATACAAGTGCCGCTTTATGACAAAATTTGATTTTGAGAGGCGACGAAGTGACCTTTCATGGAAAAATGGCTTCGTGGTGAATGTCAAATCATCAAACACTGAGAGAAACCCATTATAGAGCTTTGTGAGAGATTTCGAATAGTGCTAACGATTCACCAAACTAAGCTATAGTCTAGTCGCAATGGGTGATAAGAAAATTGGGGATTTTTCTATGAAAGGACGTTTTCCCTCCAATTTGGATTCATTCGCTAAGTGAGATGTGGTGAATTTGGAGAGGCAGAAAAGGCCCTAAATCTTGTAGAGATCATAGCAGACAAACTGACCATCAAAATCGTGATATATGAATTTCAGGCAAGTGGACTTACTTGTATAAAGATGGCCTTAATGATTCTTGGAACGATGGTTCCTAATGTAGAATTAATGGAAGAGGAAAACGAGAATGAACTACTATAGGAGGTCTAGAATCATTCTCACCCACTAAGAGAAACATGGATACTATGTGGTATCGAGTATAATATTTTAAGATATGTTATCAAATTTCTATGATATGCGATGTGCATATGGCTCACTGGATAGGCCAGTAGGACAAACTATCCTAGGAATGGGAGGATAATCGACCATACCTAGATTCAGTGGGATCTAGGCCAAGACTTAATTGAGAAGATGGCTAGGGGAAAACCATCATGCCCCAAGCATGGGATATTTCCTGCAAACATATGTGATGGAGGGGACTGATTTGGTATGCAAAGGTGGGAATGATGCCTCCTAGAAGGAGGAGTTTGTGGAGCACCATTTTGTTCCAAGTGCTCAAAAAATGGATTCAAGCATCTCAACGCAAATTGGCATGAGATCCTCCAAAGGATGATAAGGGGATGTAGGGGCCTATGTGCCCCTCCCCCTCCAATATGCTATTGGCATACTGGATGTATTTAGAACTAAGGGCTCCAAAAACTTGTATGATACATAATATGATTATGAATTTTATATGATGATGATGGTTTTCCATTTGTTTTGTCTATGGTTATCTTTTGTGGTATACATGTGATAAATGCCAATCTATAATGTTTTTTGTGATGGTATCTACATAGTGATTTTTGGCTCTAGGAATGTGACTAAACGTAATGGTTTCAAATTCACGTACCAACAACTTAACCTGTAGATATTTTCTAAATAGTACTTGGTTATGCACATGATACACACCATTCAATTGCTTGACAAGTAGCAAGGAATCTAAATGAATATGAAGATGAAGGTTGTGATGAGCGAGGAAATTGACTAACAAACCTATCACTACATCATATTCGGCCTAATTATTGGTGGTATATCCAATGCACATGCTATTTGAAAGGACTAACGTATGAAAGGGGGTAAAAATGGCCTAGGATGTTGAGGCTAGATTCCGGGAGAAGCGACTTGCACCATTGGCATGACCGATATACGATGTGGATGATGGATCCATCTAAAAGGTGAAAAATACAATAGATGAGATGATGCAATATACCTAACTTCATGGCAGAAATAAAGACACGCAAATGAAAGGGATGTGATATGAGAAAAATTTCTTGAGTTAGAGTGCATTGATAGAATTAGGAAGGAAATGGCCTTCAAAATCATCTGAACAAATGCCCCCTTACTTAAGGCTAGGGGTAATCAAGGGTAGAAATAGCTTCCATGGTGTCCTCATTAGGCTGAGGGATGGACAGATGGGAGGAAGACTGATTACATGATGTGGCAGCGGTACCTGGTGCATCAACCTGAGAAATAAGGTTCACATACGCATTATCTAAAATGGTAGACGACAAGCTATTAGATGGAGGATCTACGGATGTTCAGACTTAGGATTCTGTCGAAATAGGAATGATAGAAGCGCACGCAGAAACCTCAGAAAGGTTTGTCTGTGAGGAACTCAACGATGACGACGGGTAAAGGATGTGGCCTTTAGTGTCTATCATCTCGACATCGGCGGGAGGGATCACAATAGTGGTGATAGAGTCTCCCTACTCTGGTTGACCAGTGGTACTACAACCACGGTTATCGGAGTAGATGATCCACTATGAGTGGCCTCGTATTCGCAAATCACCCCTCATCAAGACAAGGGAAACAATGGGAATAGTGACCATGATGATCACATAGGGCACAAGGGTGATTTGTGCGTAGCATTTTGAGTTTCTTGGGTGGGCTTGGAAAGTTACCATGGACTTCTGGGATATTTGACTTAGGGAACGCTTCATGAACCAAAGGTCTAAGTCAAGGAATCTCAGGACAATTATTGGTGGCATGCCCAACAACTTCACACAAAGTGCACGAATGTGACGACTTTGGGGCTTTGGGAGCTAGAGAAGCTTGGGGATCCTTATCCTTAGGTTCTTTCCTGTTGACTTTTCCCCCCTATCTACATGTTGTCACAACAGGAGTAGGTTCATGTTGAGGTTGCAGTAGAACTGGAGAAGTGACAGGGGTTGTGGGGACCAGTTGAACTGGGGTTAAAGAATGATATGGTCATAGCCGACCAGGCAGAGTGCTTGATGGGGATCAATGTACCATACCGAGATCCCCAAAGTCATGTTAGGAAGGAAAAATGAAGCCATGACAGGGACATAAAAGGTTCCCAGAGGAGGAAACAAGAAAGATATATGTCCTATAGGGAAATGTCCTGGTTAAACAACTCTTGGATGGTTAAAACCTGGAGGAGCAATTCTTGGTGGGAACATAGGAGAGACACCTACAAACGGAGGAGGTTTTGGGTGGGTGGATCTGAATGGCATAGCTGAGATGGTAACAACAGAGTGTTGAGGAGTTGGCTGAAGATTAGAGGTATCGAACTTGTTAGAATCCATCATGAGGATCTGGTAGTCACTAGGACCAGAAGGTTGGGGGAGATGGGTTGCTTGACCTAGTTGAGGTTGGGCAACAAAAATCCTTGGTTAGGGAAAGTATTTGTGAGCACTTCTAGTTGAGATGGCACAGGATTTTGAGGCGATTATTGACCTCTAGAATTTGCTTGAGCTTCCCACATTTGGCACATCTAGGGTAAGAGAGGACACTCATGTGTATAATGGCCATGTACACCATAACATGCACAAGGCTTATTCATGTGAATAACCTTGTTTTGCTTGGGCTGGCTCCCCTGTTGCATGTTATTGTTGTTAGGATGGTTCCCCTGGGGTTTGCTAGGTTGATTATCTTGATTAACCTAATTACCCTTGTTACCCTTCCCCTTATTATTTTTCTTCAAATTTTGTGGATTGGTTGCACTCTGCTGTGCAAACACTGGCCCTAAGGGGGTAGTGGCTGTTAGGTCTGAGGGTGCATGGGAGGTTGCGACACTAATGCTTGAAGGGATGGAGTGCTAGGCTATGCATAAGGAGGATCAACCATTTGGTAGACAAGTTGGGGTCTCAAAAACATGTTGCTAGTAGGAGGGGCATAAGTGTTGGAGTAACTGGTGCCCCCTGCAGATAGCCATAACTTTGCTGAGTATATGGAGAAGGGTGTGAAAGGGTTCTAATGATACCGTCAGCAGTGTGAGATGCCCCTATTGCATTGGCACTTTGAGGACGATGGAGGTCTAGAATGATGGTATAGACATAATCAGATTGCGCATAAATCAAGTCTTTACTTAAAGCACTTTAGAGAGCTTCTTCCTCGATCTGAGGAAAATGAGATGCGACATATTTTCCAATGGGTGCTAAAAGGCTCCTAAGAAACCAATCTAGATAGACACGATCTTCAAAGGGTGGGCCACAACATGTGCTCCTTCTTCAACGCCACTCTTGAACATGGTCAAAAAGGTGAGTGGCAGAGGACTCACAAAATGTGGTCAATAGCTTTGTACCAGTTTCGTATCGAATAGGAAACTAGAAATATGAAAGGAACGCTTTAGCAAGCATCATGAAAATGCAATGAGATGAAGAGGGTTAGTCTACATACCATTTAGCAGCATCTATAGTGACCATGCATTGGAAGAGACGAATATGAATGGAGTCATCAGCTATGGAGTTGGAGGAACACCACATGTGGAAGGATCAAACATGGTTGGTACGATCCTCTCCAGCATTACCCTCAAACTTTGGGATGTCTGAGGGAATCTTATTTGACATAGAGGGCCAACTAGCATCATGGTGTATGGGGTCATTTATCAACTAGTTAAAATCTAGTAGACTTAACCCAGCCATAAAGGGTATCATGGGGGATGCCCGGATGGTTCCTGAGATTGTTCCGCTTAATGTGACCATCGGGATAGAACCAGAGGCAACACCAAGTTGGGTTCCTTCACCAGCTATGGGTCCAGACATGGTGACGATATGCGGTGAAGGAGTCTCGAAATCAGATGAACCAGGAGAAGAGTTTGTAACGGGACTCAAAGGGATATGAAATCCAACCTGACGGGGAAGGGTAATATGCTGAAGCAAAAACTGGGGGTTGAAGGCATAATATTCTCCATGACAAACACCTTGGTGGCGCAATGATGGTAGGACACACGTGACACGAAAATGGTGAAGGGATATCAACAATATATCTTTGTCTCGATGCGGGGAGATAAATTTATTATGTTAAGTCTTGGCTTGGTGGTGTAAACGAAACACCCTTCACTTAAGGTGTTCTTGTGTGTGCAAGTGTATTAATTGATTAAGCCCAAATTGTGTTTGTAAAAAAGAAAAAAGCTTGCTGAAAATAAACTGAAATCAATAACAGGAAAACAATTAACTAAACCCCACCCAACCTAGGCTTGCAAACACTTTACTGCTTGGTGACTAAACTGACAGAAAATACACTAAAATGGTCAAGAGACCTAAATTTTGGTGTGACTGGGATCAACTGACACTAAGCTATTGGAAAGTGGTGCAGCAACAACAAAAAACTAGAGAGGAAGATCACTGCAAAAAGATATGGAGATGGGTGAAACACCTAGGGCAATCGATGGGACCCTAAGGCAAATGACCAAACAAGTTTAAATGTGAAACTATGGATGGTAACAACCTATCTTAATAAATCTGAAATAGGAGGGTACAAATATGGAAAATGTGGCTGAAAGCGCTGCAGAAACTTAGACTACTCACTCAACTAAACTCCTCCTACAAAGGTGGAAGCGTACTAGAAGCCCTAGGGGAGGATAAATTCGACTTCAACAAGTAAATCAGAGTGGATCAAGGCCTAAGCAAGATGATACAGAGGTCAGACAACCCAGTAAAAACTCTCTGCAAAACCCAGAAACAGATCTGAGAAAAACCCTAAAACCCAGCAATCGCAGGTAATGACCTGTTTTCCGGTAGGGATCACACTTTTTGGGATGATAAGTGTGCTTTGGCCTCAAGATCACACTTTTTGGGCCAAGTCATTTATATGCTGTGGATCCTGGTTGGCAAATCTCAGAAAAAAGTGTCACCTTTGTCGCGGATGGTTCTTGTGACCTGTGGAAATGACCAGAAAGCTTGCGAAAGTTAGAAATTTAACAGATCTACAGTTAAAAAACTAGGAAACATTAATAGAATTGAAAAAAGAAGATTCCCTAAGCTGAAAACCGAAGGTCACACAGGTTTCTGGATCTGAAATATAAAACCGAATGGAGTCGCCAATTTTTGTATTGTAGACCCAGGGTTCTGAATCAAAATTATTCCCCAGCGGAGTCACCAATTTTGTTGTAGTGTTTTCTTCTCAAATATCTACTAAAAGAAACCACTTAAGATTGTGGATGACAAACAATATCAACAATATAAATGGCTGCTAAAAATTATGAAACTGTAGCAACTGATAGAAACAAAAACTTCCAAAGTCCCGATCTATGCCACAATCATAGTTAAACAACAAAAAGAAAGAGTAATAACTCCAATCATCCAATGGAAACTAGATATACAAATAATAGTTTTATTATAACACCTGTGGAGGGAAAAAATAAATGTTACCAGTCCCCTTCTATGGGATGGGTTCTTGGTTGTCCTCAAATGTCGTCAACTTGTATAGAGTCTCTCTCCTCTATAATGTAGAAACCCAACAAAAATATGGTGTGCGACAATGAAAATAATCAGAGTTACAACAGTGAGTGAAACTACAAAAATAATCAAAAGTGAATAATGAATGGAAAATCCTTCTATTTATAACAAAATATTGAGTTATTCTCGAATAATGAGCAATAATAAAATATTATTAATCCCATTCTTGGAATAACCACCTGGAATATTTTATTATATGTTTTTTAGGAGGGAAAAAGTATTTAAACTTTTATTTAGAAATAATAAATAAATAAATGATTTATTTATCATCTCAAGGAATTAGTTAAGGAATAATAAACAAATAAGGATTTATTTAATTATTCCTAAGGGATTTAGTGAAATTTGAAAAATAATAATAATTAATTAGTGATTAATCGATTATTCTTGGAGAAAAATAAGATAATTAATGATTTATCTGTTTATTTTTCATGATTGGGTCAAATATAACAAGGAATAATAATAAAACAATGGTTAAATTAATTATTCCTAGAAGAAAATCAAATAAATAGTGATTTATTTCATTATTCTACATGGGTTTAACTATAAATTACTTAACAAAGGTGGTTTATTAAGTAATTTCTCACAATGAAAGCAATTTTACTATGGTAAAATTGGATTTAAATGGTGTACTTTGATCCATCTAGTAAATTAGGCTAGATGATTAGTTTTTTGGTGATAGCACCACCACTAACGCTGCGTCTTTAATATAACTCAGTTGCTGAGAGAAGCAACTAAAAAAAATCCAAAATTAGTTGAACTTAATTGTGTTCAACATATTACAATGAATGTTGGAATTTGACTGTTGTTGATTCTGAACCTCTGAATCTTCTGCATTGCTGCTGACTCCTGCACTATGCCAACTGCACTACTACCAACCTTGCTCTATGCTGATTAGTATCTGGTCCACATGCCATTTCATCTATCCTCCAAACAATCCACTGCATCATCTGACACTAAGTCCATCTCGCTACTACTCGCTACTACTGAATCTTGGGCTCTCGTAGCAAGGAATTGATCCAAGGGGTGGACTTCTCAAGGATCCTGCCCACTTGTAGTCCTCTTGACTACAACTCAATATTGCCCCATCTCCCACCTGGAGATGCATGGGCACTCATGGAAAACTCATCCTCATTAATCTTTACCAAAGCAACCTTAGGATCATGTTTCTCATCCTTATCATTTTTCTTCAAAGGAAACTGGAATGCATAGTGGCCCAACTTACAACAAATGAAAATTTTCACATTTGAAATGTCCTTCTTTCGCTTCAAATTTTGTTGTCCCTTCAATGTTAGAGCTGCATTCTCCTCCTCATCCTTCATCTTTGTGCCACTCCCACTGCTGCCAATGAGGTTGACCTTCACTAGGTCCTTCCTTAACTCCTCTTGTTGAAGAGCCGCCCACATCCTTGATGAGCCTCAACATTGGGTAATTATATGGGCCTTAATTCACCTCCTAGCTTAGTCAAACCAACTATTCTCATAACTTATTGCATACTTTTGATTATATTTTATTTAATGAGATGAGTTAGATTTGGATATTTTGCTTTGTGGCCTAATGTGCATTTAATACAGGATTAAAAGGATAAAAGCAAGGAATTTTAACAGAGGCCTTGGTCAAAACTCAAATGGGACAATGGAGAGGAATTATAGGAGGAAAATCCTCCTCAGTTACTACCACTCCATTCTAATATTCCTCCATCATCTTGGAGTGAAAACAACCAAATCATGAGGACTAGAAGGTAGCCGAGCATGTGAAAGACAAAGCACCAGTTTATCTCGAGTTTGGGAGCTGAACTTCCCTAATTTTAAGGAAGTCGTTGGAGACTTCAGATGTATAAGTAGAGAGGCCTAGGACCTCAGTAGGATTCAGATTTTTTATTGTAAAACTCTACTCTATTTTCGAGCTGCAAGACTTGTGACGGTTTTTGATGTAATCCATTGTTTTGGTAATAAGAATGAGTTTTGTCTGGAGCCAAAACTGAGTTAACTCAGAGGGCTGAATCTCTTGGGTTAGGGCCCAACCCTAGTAGCCAAGGCTCCTCTTTATTGTAAAGGTATGCTAGCATAGATTCATAGTTTAATTGTTCATTTTCTTAGTAGTTGCATTTCCATTACAACAATGTAGATTAGATTGGTTGTATGTTATTTTGCTTCCATTTGTGCCTTATTTCAATTAGTAAGTTAGAAAGGAGAAAAAATATCACCATAAGGTTTTCAATAGGTGTCTTGACCTCACTTCCTCCCTCTGGTACCATGACTTGAGGAAGAGATCCTTCAGCAATCCCAAAAACACAGATTTCTATTTCTTGCATGAGCTTTGGAGTTTGTTGTCTTGATTCAGTATTTGTTTCATTTCATTGTCATCTCTTTCCATTGCTCTATTTCTGCAATAAGATCTCACTCATGCTTTCATTCCCTTCAGCACTTTCTTCATGCATAATATAGGAAATTGATTCATGCTTTTCTAGTTTATGAAAATGTATCTTGTTACATAGTTCTTGGAAACACGCATGTTTTAAGAAAACCATGTACTTCAGGAGGAGACACAGACTTCATCACCAGCAGCCACCTTCCACTTCATCCACCCAAGCCATCTCTTGTTCCACCATCACCCTCACTAGTTTTTCTGTCATTTTTCATTAAAATTCCCCTAGATACATTGAGTGAATCTAGCCATCTCTTATCTTGGATATTGCCTCCTGAGTGCTCCTAGACCTTCTAAAACCCCATTCCACTCATCACATGCCTTTGCCAAGCTTCCCAACATCTCCAATACATCACAATTAGCTCTCATCTCTATCCTGTAGGTTTCCTATAATTCCTACATGATCATCCTGTAGGTTTCTAGTACATCCTATAGGTTTTCCTGAAGTGGCCTGTTTTGAGGCTGAATCGATAGGGAACCTCTAGGAAGTCACAAAAAGCCTCCTAGGACCCTTCCACACCATCCAACCACTACATAATCCTTCTATCGATCCTCAACCACCTTCCATCCACCTGTCACATCTACAAGAACAATTAAATTGCATACTCGATTTTGCCTACAAAACCCAAAAAAGTGAAAATAGATTTAGTTTAGTTTTCTTGCTTACACATTAGTATGGTTTGATGCTCTTTACTTCTACAGCTTAGATATTAGCATTTTTTTAGTGTTGATTTAGCAATTCTACTTAGCATAGTTGTTTAAATGGTTAATTAGGGTATGGTGTGATTTAGCATTACATATTGTTTTCTTCGTTATTGTAGTAGAGTAGCTCTCCTAGAGTAGATTTTCTCTTCTTCCATCAAAGATTCAAGCTTCTTCTGACTCTATAGAAGTCTCTCTTGGAACCCTTGGGGTCTCTCGCTGGAAGAACAATGGCAATAGGGAGGACCTTCACTTTTACTTGTGTATATAGCACTGTCACCTCCAAGTTTGTACGAACCTCGGGTTGATAAGTAAAGTTGGTAGCCTAGGAGTTGCAACATCCTTGCTGCAATACTAGCTCTCATCACTTTTTGGCACCATTGCCAGGGATATGTCTGAGTAGAATGTGATTACTACCTTTTCTTCTATTTCTTGTGTTCAATTTTTATCCATTAGTTTATTTCTGTAAAAGTAATCTAGTAGCTTCCTTTCTTTCATTTTTCATTATCTGCTTTCCTTTACATTCTGCAAGTAGATTTTTCATTTTGTCATTGATTTTCATTCAATCAGCATTTTCATTTCTACAAAGTACTTTTCAGCTTAAAAATTACAAAACCAACCCAAAAACATTTCCTTTCATGCCTCATAGGAATAGGTACAATTTAGGGAAATTTTTGTCAAATACCCCTACTACATCCAACAACCAACTTTCTCTCTTCTTCGGTGGCTATGAATTGGAGGAACATTTAGGTGAGCAACTTGACATATTTGAAGAACCTACAGGGGAAGAAGAAGAAGAGGAACCCATTCCTACTAAACCAATGGCTGAAAACCAAAATGATAGAGGGAATAGAGAGAGAATTGAGGGTGCCTTCCCCACCAGGGAAACCAACGGGGAAACTAAGATGAATAATATAAGCCCCTCTACCCTACCTCATTTCCATGGTCTGATCACCGAAGACCCTAACACTTTCCTATTTGAGTTTGATGTTATATGATGAACCTATGACTATACAGATGATGAGAAACAAATAAAACTATTTCCATCTACCCTCAAGGATGTAGCATTGTGTTGGTTCATGGGCTTACCTGGGGATAACATCACAACATGGGATTAGATGCAGCAAGATTATAACAAAAAATATGGGGACTATTGTAGTTCAAAGGATACGAAAGATAAATTTTCAGGATGACCATAGGCCAAGATGAATCCTTAGAAGACTACAAAGAAAGATTCGAGCTCAGTTACAAAAGGGCTAGGTGCACACTTGACCCTCATTCATTAAAATTGGTCCTGCTCAGGGGAGTAAGAGAAGACCTTTTGGATACCTTACACTTGTTAGCAGGAGGAGATATCTACTAATTACCCTATGAGGATATCAATATTGTCTTTAGAAACCATTCTAGGGTAGCCAGGAAAAAGGGTAGGGGAAGTCAACCTATGGCCAGTACATCATCTTCCAACTCATCCATAAAGGGTGAAATTGGAAATATGCTGGAAGATTTCAAAAGTGAGATGCTGCAAACCCTTTCCTTGCAAATGGACAACATGAACATCAAAAGGAAGCAAGAGGAAGCAGAGAGAGCCTTGTCCAACTTTTGTCCTAGATACACCAGGAGGCATCCTAGGAACAAATGTCCATTGAACTGTATTGAAATTTGCTAGGTCTGTGAAGAGAACCACTCCACAAATAAGTGTCCTTTGTTACCGAGACTCAAAGTTGTATATCAAGGAGTTGAAGGGGGCACTGAGAAGATTTGCTACATTAACAAAAGGAGGCTTCTTGGGCCTAGAACATACCAGCAAGGCATGCAAGGGTCATCCCATGAATATTACAACCCCAAACAAACCACAACTATACCTTCTTAGGGACCCCATGCTCATCCTTCCTGGTCTACACCCCCTCCTTGGTCTTATGCATCTCAGTATCATTCCCAGCCAACCAGACAGTCATTTCAACCTTACGCTCCACCACAACCTCAGTGGAATACACCACTCTAGGGGTGGAGGCCCCAATACAACAATGCTCCAGCCCTATTACCTCCACCACTTGCCCAACCACAACTCCTACACTCTGCTCCACCCCGGCAACCCAAGATTCCTACCCAATCAAATCTGAACCCGAAAAATATGTCGGCTCAACAAGTATACAGTGGAGAGACATCATATCCAGCTTATGTTGTGGAAATCTAGGAGATTAACCTAAGATCTAGGAGAGTCCTCCAAGATAACCAACCTCCCCCTCGAAATAGGGAGGTTGAGGAAGAAAGAGAGGAAAGAAACCTTAAAGTAAATCCACCCTTTCTTGAGAGATTAGCCCAACCGCTCTAGCTTACCCCAGAAGAAACTGAACTTATGGGAGAATTGAAAAATCTATGTGTAAAGATCCCCCTTCTCCAGGCAATAAATGATGTTCCCATTTACAATAAGTTGATTAAGGAGAAATGCTCCAAGCATCCAGGAAGAAGAAAAAGGGATGCCCCTACCATTAATGTCATTGGGTAGCTGTCCAACTTAATGTTGGGGCAGGTAATATGTCTAAAATATCTGGACCCTGGAAGCCCTAAGTAGATGTGCACATTGTTAGAACCTAGATCAACCTCAGGCTGAAGGGAGGCAAATCTTAGGATAACCACAAACCAAGCTTAACCTGGTAGCTAGCCCTACCAGGTCGGGAGAGGGATCTCTCCTTGTCAATCTTAGTTCAGATGACTTTAAATATGGATTTTAGGCTAGGTATAGTAGCTCTAGGGTTTTTGATTGATTTTGATGGTTTTGTTGCTAGATCAAATGGAGTAGGTAGCTTTGGGTCCGGGAAATCACGTCAAAATCGCAGGGTGTTCTGTGGGGCAAGGTAGGTAGGTGTTTTGGAACTTGGAATTGAGTGAGATGGTAGGTATAAGACTAGTGAAGGGTTGAGGAGAGCATGCAAAGGTCATGAATCCTCTTCAAATAGCTAAAAATATAAAAAACTAAATGTATTACCAAGGAAGAGCGCTGTTACCAATGTATTCTACCTATCTATCTTGATTTCATTTAGTTAAGAAGAATGAAATAGATTTTGGCACATATAACACATGAGAAAAACTAATGACAGAAGGAGAAATAATGCAAAAACACATTACCACAAGAATCCCACAAAAATAGCTGCAAATCCTAGTTTATTTCCTTGCCAAATTGTTGTAGAGATGTACAATGTAGCTCAAAGCATCCAAAAGAGTCCAACCTTTGCTAATGACTGAAAAAATATATAATATAGACATCAAACCACCTATGCTAGCCATCAAGGGTCGAATCCATGAGAAGAGGGGTAGTTTCAACCATTTCTAAACTAGGAACATGAATATAGGCAGTGGAACAACTTGCCTCAATAACCATGGACACTGATTCATTTACCCCTCAACCACCTAAAAATGATGAATCTACCCTCTAAGGTCATTTTGAAATTACATTTACATAGCATAGCATCATTTACAATTATAAATTCATCCATGATGAGAGAAAAAGTCAATTTGTGAAATAACTAGGAGAAAACTAGATTTTTGAGCAAAACTGGCAAAATTTATCCTATGCGCAGTGCCCCTTCAGACCCAGTTTTGGAGGCCTTCCCCTTGACCAAATTGAGCCCAAGATAGCGCGTTGGAAAGGTCTTCCTATCTAGCTTTTGGAAAATCTTGAATTTTTGAATTTGGAGGTCATTTTCCCCCTAAAAAGTGGAATCTCCCAAGGCCGCTTCTTGTGTGTCCAAAAAGTGCCAGAGAGATCATTTTTTTATGGTTATTTGACCTTTTGGTGACCAAGTTGTGCTCCAAAATTGCTGAAATTTTTTAGGTTTACTTATTTTTTCATGTTGAATCCAAATATACAAGCCATTCTTTCAAAAAGTGTCTCCATCAAAACCGCAACGTGCACCTATGCCAAATTCCTGTGTTGCAAAATTTAAATTTTGAAAATTGCAAAATCTTACCAAAATTTTCCTAGAATTGGCACAAGACACCCTCATCCACTGCTTTGATGAGCTAATGAGGCATAAGCTAGGATTTCCAACTTGTCTTGCTCCTCGTTGGCCATTAATGCCTTTCTCAACCTAGCCTTATGCTTCCTCATTCTTATGTTGCAGATTTTGTTCTGGGTCATGTAGTGATAGGCCATGTGGCAAAGCATCTTTTTGTCTCTATTAGCCCTCTCAATCAGCTTCAATAGGTGCATGTTAACCCACTCAAGACAAGTCTCCCTTGGATTCTCAATTTCCTTTGCCTTTTTTCTTTCCCCTTTTTTTCTTGGTCACTTGGACTTTTTGCATTTTTGTTTTGAGTATCTCAAGCTTCATGAGCTCTTGTTTATCACTCAGCTGTTTATTCTCCTCCTATAGATATTTGATGACCCACTTAGCTCTTTCTCAATTGACTGCCAAGGCTTGTCTCAGCCTCTTGTTCCTTTATGATCTTGTCTTTTACAGTCTTCGGATCTTGAGTATCCAAGTCAATGAAATTAACTCCTTGTGTCTCCTCATGATCAACCAGGTCAAAATCTCTCTCTTGCCCATCACTAAGATCCTTCTCATGCATCTTTTGCTTGCCTTTACCTTTGAATTTGCTTTACTGCTTTGTTTGTACCTATTTTGTTGAAGAAGAAGGCAAAGCCCCTTCCACACCTTGTGGAGATAGAATTTTCCTATGGCCTAACAATGAAGGCAAGACCCCTTCCACACCTTGTGGAGATAATACTCACCTAGTAGCTGTGAAGAGCCTCCTAGTGCCCCTATGATATGTCACAATCATTGGCACTCCAACAGTTTCAGTTTCTTTGACTTGTTCATGTCCTGAAGGTCCACCTTCCTCCTAATGCACTGATGAAAAGATTTGTGGGCCTTTGAACATCTCATGAGAAATGAAAGTCTCCCATGGAATGTTGAGAAGGTTCAGCTGATGTAGAACAATGATTTTAATCAAAAAATAATGAAAGATGCTACTTAACTATTAGGGATATGGCTTCTTCTTGACATAAAGTGCCATATTCTCAATATTTTGGAACATGAAGTAAGGAATATTCATCATCCTCACTCTAGTAAAATGCATCAACAATCTAATGTGGTAGGCATACAACCGAGAAAACCTACCTTCACAAGTAAAGTATTTGATGATGATCTTCATGAGTGGAGCAAACCTGTCCTCCAAGAATTTGAAGGGGAACACTCTCTTCAATTTTCCATGGTATTTAGCCTTGATGTAAGGCTCATAGTATTCCTTGTCAATATACTGTCCTTTGTTCCATTTTTCACCTACATTTGGAATGCCTGTAACCTCTGAAATAACAACAGGTGACAAAGTGAATGTAACTCCAGCAAGGTTTACTTCATTGTTGTCCACGTGTCACAAACAACCTTGCTAGTTCATGATGAAACTTAACCCTCCCACCATTTCACAGAAACCAAAACATGACTGATGTTTGAAACATGAGATGGAAAGTGGACAAGCAAGCAATTTCCTCAAACTAATTGTCTCCTCCCTAATTATCTTTCCCCCTTTGTGAGGCTTCCTCTACTGCAAATTTATTTCCCTAGAACTGTAACTATGGATATCTTCCTCCATTTCATACTCATTGTCCCTCTCCATTATTGTACAGTTTTTTCCCTTGTGATGAATGAAGTATGGTGAATGAATGTACGATGAGTATGAAGAGCTTTTGATAGATGAATGAGTGATAGTGAATAAGGGTGTGAATAGGATTTAGTGAGTGATTAGGGTTTATGAATAGTGTAGGGTTTGGGAATAGTGTATGAAGTGGGGAAAATATAGAGGGAATGATGTTTAGGGAATCTTGTATGGGGAATAGGTTTTAGGGAACAACAACTAGATGAGGAAAGACAACAATAAAATAGTGGGATTTTAAATTTATGAGATATTTTGGTGACAACTAGGGTTTACTTTCTTAAGAGACAAACTCACTAAAAACTGATTGCAAAAATTATTTTGAGCAATAATAGCAATGATACTTACTTGCAATGGAGGAAATTGGGAGATTTGAGGCGATTTAATGCAATTTGGAAAAATTTGGCACGTTTTGGAGCTTGGCTGCTAGGTGCGCAACGCCTCTTCTATGCACAACGCATGTTCAGTTTTGCACTATGTGAATTCCCCAGGTGCGCAGTGCTCCTTCTATGCACAGTGCTAACTGCCAGGTGTGCAGCACCCTCAGATTTCTCCAAAAATGCTATGACTTCCTCCCTTTGCTCAAGATCATGTTTTTGGCTCTCCTTAGCATTTGAAACTTTCAACAATGAAATGATGTAAGATATGGATGAACTTTATATAGCTTTTCAACTTTTGATTTTTCATTCTTCAAAACCCACTTTATAATGTCTATTTTCTTTCTTGAAATACTCTTTTTTCTGATATTTTACTTTTTGGCTTTTGACAGGTGGACTAATGCTTGATTGTTTGTCTTTTTGCAGTGGCATGTACTTGGAAAATGTCACCAAGTGACCAGGAGCAGCATAGAAATATTTATTACATATAGGATCAATAAAATTACATGAAAGTTACAAATAAAATACCGATGCTCTGTTTTCACCTCAAAACTAGTTTTGAGGTAAAAACTTATTAAGTTTACAAATTTAACAGATTAAAACTTTTCTAATGATTATTGTCATCCTCATGTGTCTGCTAACCCTTATTAGCAATAGTCATTGAAATTTGACCATGGTAAAACCCTAATACCTAATGAGACTGAAACCCTAGACCTAAAACCAAAATGATGAAATGAACTGAAAATATACAAGAATCATGGACTGAAAAGTATGAAAGGAGATCAGCAGATATATGTCATGAGGGAAAAAACTGAAATGAACCCTACCATCAGTTGATCCATGACCTAATGGAATGCAACTCATCGGAAATGGGACACCTAGTATAAAATGCAAAAGAGTAATTTTGATCACTAATGGCAGTGTGAAGACACTAACACTAACATTGGCTCCAATGGGGATGGTAGCTCCTTGGAGGTGCCAAGAACCATAGATCTCTGAGATAAGTAGACTAGTGCCTCATCCATTGGGCAATACGGTCAAGATACTTCAAAGACTGAAACTGAGACTATGAAAACCAACTCAAGACTCAAATTGACTCAAGACTCAAAGACTAATACAAATCACTCAAGTTTATAGCCTTCACTTCGGGACCCAAGTTGAAATGAATTGTAACTTTTGAACACTTGCAATGAAAGGAAAATGGTATATACAATGATCACATCGTAATTTTAGAAATCACCTTAGAAAAAGTAGTGCTTCAGGAGCCCACCATTGACTGGTCCTCCCAAACAATCTTGTCCATCCATCTCTTTGAGTAGGAATGAATTTTGTCCTGTGTATGCAGCAATCTTGCAAGGTCCCTTCCATAAGTTTTCAAAATTACCATGCTTCCCCTTATCTTCATTCCTAGCATCCTACCGTAACACCACATCTTCAAGCTAGAATTTATCTGCTTTAATTTTCCAATCATAGATCTTTTTGATCTTCTCTTGCAATCTGAAATTATTTTGGAAGACTTCCTCACTTGTCTACTGTAAATGGATCATCTGATTAATTCTTCGCTAAGAATCATCTTCCTCACTGCCAGCCTCCTATAAAAGTTTCACAACCGAAATTGCAAGGGATGTTGGAAAGACTGTGTGAATGCCATATATTATTTCAAATGGAGACATACCTATAAACTTCTTTTGGCTCACCCTATCCACCCACAAAGCATTGACTAACTTTTTATGCCATCCTTTCTTATTTGTTTCCAACAGTTTCTTGATGATGTTCACCAATGACTTATTGGAGGATTCGGCCAAACAATTACCTTGCAAATAATATGTTATGGAGTGACCCAAGGTAATCTTATACTTGCTGCAAAAGTTGATCATCTTCTTGGATTTGAATGCAGTTGCACTATATGTGATGATTTTACTAGGACAACCAAAACGAGATAAAATGTTTGATTCCAAAATTTGAATGATTATTTTGTCTATTTCTTGTCTGGTCGAGATTGCTTCAGTCCACTTGGTAAAATAGTCAGTTGCTGTTAGGATCCATTTGTGCTGAGTTGATGATGTTGGATGGATATCCTCGTTAATATCGAGTCCCCACTGTTGAAATGTTGCATTGACTTCAACCATTTTTAGAGGAAGAGGAAACAACTTTCTTTTCCCCTGAAAGAGCTAACATTCATGACAGCTCATGACTGTTTTATAGACATTTGAAAATAAGGTTGGCCAGTAATAACCCGCTCTCAATATTTTGTTTGTTGTTTTCTTCTAGAACAAGTGACCACCATAATCACCCTTGTGAAAATCACTAATCACCTCTTGGTCTTCATCTTCAATTAAAAAATTCAGCAAAATACCTCCTAGATCCTTCCAATAAAGAGTGTTATTCAAAATGTATAATTTAGAAGCTTTAAGTTTTAGAGATCTACCTTTATTCTTCGTCATCTCCAGAGGTGGAGAAAGGTGCTGAAGTACATACACAATATCTGAATACCACAGTGACTGAAGGAACATTTCAGACACTTGAATCAAGGGGGTTTCTTCTTCATCTTTGGACATGGCTGTGATAATATTTATATCTAATGCATGCAGATTTGATTTCACCATAAACCGTGCTAGGCCTTGTCCTTTGATCAGCCTTGTAGGCTTGATCTCCAAATCGTACTCTAACATTGCTGCAATCCATTTTCCCCGCCTTACTTCTGGATCAGTTTGTACCAACACATCCTTAACTATTGCGTTGGGAACATATGCCAAGATGTGTGAGTGCAGAATATACACCTTGAAGTCCTTTAAAGCCTTGACAAGAGCAAGAGCCTGTTTCTCAATTATGTTGTACCGCAAAGCAACATCTCTAATGGTCCAACCAAAAAATGCAATGGGATTTTCTAGCTGATCTCCTTTTTGCATTAAAATAGTTGCCATGGTATGCTCAGATGAAAATTAAAATAAAATGAAATCTTTTGTATAAGTTGGACTAATCAAAACTGAAGCTGTAGATAAGGCATACTTTACCAGATTAAATGATTTCATAGCAACCTCCATCCATTTTACCATGATGTCCTTCTTCAACATATTAGTAATTTCTCTCAAATTCTCAGCAAGATTAGGTACAAATCTTCGTAAGAAATTCATCTTACCATTAAATGCTTGGATCTATTTTTTGTTCCTTGGAAAATCAATCTGCTGAATTGCTTCTACTCTTGATGGATCAATGTGAATTCCTTCCATTGAGATGATATGACCAAGTAGCTTCCCTTCATCCATGGCGAAGAGAATTTTCTTCGGATTGAGTGATATCCCAAATTTTCTACAGCGCTGAAACACAATCCTCAAATGGTGAAGATGTTCATCATCTAAACCTAAAAGCACCGTAAAGTCATCTAAGTATAGAACCATAAATACATCCTTTTCATTAGCAAAAGAAATATCCATTGCACGCTGAAATGTTGCTCCAACATTTTTCAAACCGAATGGCATTTTAGCATAATGGAATGTTCCCCAATGGGTGGTGAATGCAGTCTTATCACGGTCATCTTCATGCACTAGAATCTGATTATATCCGGAATATCCATCGAGCAGCGACATACGTGTTGCCCCAACCACTCTCTCGAGGATGTGATCCATCTTTGGCAGTGGGTAATTGTCCTTCAATGACACTTTATTGAGATTTATGAAATCAATGCACAATCTGATCTCCCCGGTCTTCTTTCTCACAGGAACAAGATTCGAAATCCAATCAGAAAATCTGATTGGGACAATTATACTAGCCTTGTACAATTAGTTTACCTCTTTTTCAATTAAAGACAACAACTTGGGATTGATTCTTCTTAGCTTCTGACGGAATGGCTTTTGATTTGGATTGATGGGAATCGTGTGTTGAATTATGTCTTTGTTATACACCTTTAAATCTGAATAATCCCAAGCAAACACATTAGTAAATTCAAACAATAATTTGATATATTTAGACTTTACCTCTAGTGACAATGTTTTGGACAATTTCACAAACTTGGGCTCATCTGTTATTCCAAGATTCACGTCCTCAACACCTTTGTTTATTGGCACCAAGCTTGGCTTCCTAGCCACATCATCTTGATCAAAAAGTTCTTCTAAAGGTATGAGACCTTTAGGAATGACATTGTCGTTCAGCTGCAATATTTCCATCTGATTCACCTCAATTTCCAGTTCATCATCATCATAATCACAACCTATGGAAGCATCCATGTAGTTTCCTTCATTCTACAAAAAATTATTGATCTCCTTATCATCCCAAAACACCTGCCAATACCTTAGATTGTCGGGAATAGCTAGGCGGTGCTTGACATGGATCTCAAATTTGTTGTTGGAATTCATCGAGATCTTCGAATTACTTGTAGCAGTAGCAAGTGAATCTACAATTACATTTTGTGCACGAGGTATGCATGTCAAGGTATAGTCTAGAAACATCCTTAAGATATCTAAAACTACATTTCGGTAGGCTCGCATAGCTTGATATTCACCCTTGACTTGCTTGATTATCAGCACTGAATCTCCATAGAATGATATCATTTTTGCATTTAGCGTTTTGAGAATTTTCAAACTTGTAATTAGTGCTTCATATTCAGCTTCATTGTTAGAATAGTCAAAGGCCAATTTATATGAACAAATTCTAACATTACTAGGGACTTTATTTGGCTGGAAAACAGGGTTGCGAATCCAAATGCCTATGCCGACACCATCCTTACCCATAGCTCCATCAAAATCCATGCTCCATAGGCCTGCTTCTTTCTCTAAGTGCTAAAATTCTGTTTTGTCCCCTTTCTTACCTTGACTGATCTCTTCAATTTGCTGCTACCGGAAAGTGGACTGCTCAGAGGTACTTGCAAGCTTTTGTCTTTCTTGATCAAGGACTACTTTGAAATTTTCTCAAATCTCTGGCACATATTCTACTTCAACTAACTGACTATCAATATCAGTCAAACCATTATCAAAATATAATACAAATGACTCTAAATCTGTATGTACAACATTAATTGGATGATTAAGTGGTTTCTCCTTGCTTTTGATCATGTACTTCATTTTATTCTCCCTATATAATTTTCTAAATTGACCAAACACGGGAATGGTAGCATAGGAGAAATCTAGTTGTAAAGTCCCTTTAAGCTTTGCACCCCATGATCTGGAAAAAAGCACACCAAACCGTGGAAGAATGTCTGTAACAACTACATCCATGAGAACATTCTTTGTCAGAATTTGGTCTAAAGACACCACCAAGTCTTTGATAAGACCAATGTAATGGACTCTACCCGAATCAAAAGAATACAGGTCATGATACTTTTGAGTAATGTCAAGGCCCAGTTTCTCCATAATGGCTTTTGGTGTCATATTATGGGAAGCTTTGAAATCAAACATGGTATTGTGGAGTACATATTCGTGTAATCTAAGGCTTATATAGAATGGAGGCACTTCACTATCATCATACTGACCTTCTAAAGCAGGGCCAAAGATGAGATCAGGGTGATCATCTTCTACCTTGACCATATTAGATAAATGATCTATGTTCAAAATTTTGGACAATTGGTGTTTATAAAGGATATTCTTCATCAACTCAATCAAAGGGATTGAAACTTTTAATTTAGCAATCTCATTTTCTAAACTAAAAGCTAAAACTTTATCTACCTCTTTGACAGGAGGGTCCTTCTTTTCGAGATTTTCCTTTGCTACACTTTGTTGAATGGTCTTCTCATTTGTAGATGGTCCTTTGCTCGAAGTTGGATCAGCAACCTCCTTCCCCTTATTTTGAATGTTCGAGGAGTCATTATTAGGTTGTGCTTCCTTTCTCTTTTTAACTAGGCTAATTGGTACATCTCTGCTTCTCAATGAATATTGTTTCTATTGTGCTATCAATGCATTCATATATCCATAGTGATAATCATCTGAATCATCCTCCAAAACTGCTTCATTTTCCAATATATAATCTTCATCCTTTTGCACATCGGGGATCTCTAAATATTCTTCATCTTCCGTGAGATAGCTAGGTAAACCATTAGCAGTAAAGAAATGATTTTCATCAACTACCGGATCATCATCATCTTCACTCTCCATTCCATGTACATAGTTTTGCTGCAAAGGAGTTTTGACTTGCTGCTATGATTATTGATCTTGTGCCTTCTGCTCCGTTTGTTTAATCCTGAACTGAGGTTGCTACTGTCCTCTGAAGTTTGGATTTCTAATTGTGTTTTCAAGCTTGTCTGCAATTGTTAACTGATCAAACATCTTCTCAATTTTCTAGAGTATATGATCTGCCTTAACATCTGAGGAAGATGCTTCTTCCTTTATAGTCACCTTCTTTTCAGTTTTCGTCCTTTCTCTTTTGGCCAACAGATTAGCTTCTACACTCACTGTGTTCTTCTGCATATCCTCAAGTGTGGTAGGATAGCTTTCGCTCAACTGATATGCCATATCAGCATTGAATCCATCGGGAAATTTGATCGATGCTAACCCCAGTGATGGCTTAATGTTAGCTGGAATAGCATTATAAACTGTATTGAACCTTACGTAGTAATCTTGGACACTTTCACTTACATTCCTTTTAATATTTTCATACTCGGATAGAATTTGGAGAGGATTTTTCTTTACCTCCCATCGGTCCAAGAATTGTCTATGAAGAACTGGCAAAGTATTGATAGATCTCGCTGGTAATGCTCTGAACCACTTTGGAACCTCCCCTCCGAAACTCTGCACAAATAACCTCATGGACACATTTTCGGAATCTACCTCATGAAGATCAAAGAAGTCATTCATCCTATCAACATGCTGTTGTGCTGTGATACTTTGAGTGGCATTGAATAGAGGCATTTTACTTTGGTAATCAGCGGGCATATCATCCAAATTCTGAGGCAGAACGAGAGGTGCATATCTGGCAGCCATGACTCGAGGCAGATTTGAAATTGGTCTCGGAGACAGAGGAGGATTTATGAGAGAAAGAGTTGTTGATGTAGTAGAAGTAATGGGTATTTGAGGAGTAATGAGAGGCTAATGAGGGAGGGAAGGTATAAATAGAGATGTCGAATGACTTACTGGAATATGGGGTATTGATGATGAGGAAAAAGATGTTGGAGCCGAATCAGAGAGCTCAGGAATTCAATCAGTGGTGATAGATGACTGAGGAGAGTTTTAATGGTTACGGTTTCTTATCAAGTTGGCTCATTGGATTTGAAGCTCTATGGTGAATTCTGGGTCTCAAACTATATCCAGAAATTCACTATCAGATGTGGTTCTAAACAGGGATAGACCAAAGTATTTGTCAAAAGGAAGATCTTCATGGAATAGACACTCCACCAGACATGAATGAGATTTGAACACTGGTTTAGGTCTTGATAAACTTTCTTGTCTAAGTATCCTCAGAATGAGATTAGGATTTTCAAATACGGGAGGAGGATCAAGATCGAGATTGGACCTGGTGTATCTTCTTGAAGCCAGTGTATTCAAACTTCTTAGGAGTTTGATATTGCTTTACAAATTTCCACATTTCAGCCTACTGAATTCTAAACTTTATCATCCAAAAGTTCAGAACTTCTCAATTGTACTGGGGTGATTTGTCTTTCTTCCCCGGTATGGTCACCACTATGTTAGAGCCTAGATCGACCTCAAGCTGAAGGGAGGCAAATCTTAGGATAACCACAAACCAAGCATAACCTGGTAGCTAGCCCTACCAGGTCGGGAGAGGGCTCTCTCCTTTTCAATCTCAGTTGAGATGACTTCAAATATGGATTTTAGGCTAGGTATAGTAGCTCTAGGGTTTTTGATTGATTTTTATGGTTTTGTTGCTAGGTCAAATGGAGCAGGCAGATTTGGGTCCGGGAATTCAAGTCAGAATTGCAGGGTTTTCTGTGGGGCAAGGTAGGTAGGTGTTTTTTCACTTGGAATTGAGTTAGATGGTAGGTCTATGACTGGTGAAGGGCTAAAGAGGGCATGCAAAGGTCATGAATCCTCTTCAAACAGCCGAAAACATAAAAAACTAAATGTATTCCCGAGGCAGAGCACTGTTACCAATGTATTCTACCTATCTATCTTGATTTCATTTAGTTAATAAGAATGAAGTAGATGTTGGCACATATAAAAAATGATAAAAACTAATGACAGAAGGAGAAACAATGCAAAAACACATTACCACAAGAATCCCACAAAAATAGCTGTAAATCCTAGTTTATTTCTTTGCCAAACTGCTGTCAGACATGTACAATGTAGCTCAAAGCATCCACAAGAGTCCAACCTTTGCTAATGACTGAAAAAATACATAATATAGACATCAAACCACCTATGCTAGCCATCAGGGGTTGAATTCATGAGAAGAGGGGTGGTTTAAACCATTTCAAAACTAGGAACATGAATATAGGCAGTGGAACAACTTTCCTCTATAACCATGGAAACTGATTCATTTATCCCTCAACCACCTCAAAATAATTAATCTACCCTATAAGGTCATTTTGCAATTACATTTACATAGCATAGCATAATTTACAATCGTAAATTCATCCATGATGATAGAAAAAGTCAATTTGTGAAATAACTAGGTGAAAACTGGATTAAACTCGCAAAATTTATCTTATGCGCAGCACCACTGTACTATGCACAGCGCCGCTTCAGACCTAGTTTTGGAGGCCTTCCCCTTGACCAAATTAAGCCCAAGATAGCTCGTTGGAAAGGTCCTCTTGTCGAGTTTTTAGAAAGTCTTTAATTTTTGTATTTGGAGGTCATTTGCCCCCTCAAAAATGGAATCTCCCAAGGCTGCTTCATGTGTGCCCAATGGCAGAGAGGTCATTTTTTTATGGTTCTTTGACCTTTTGGTGACAAAATTGTGCTCCAAAATTGCTGAGATTTTTTGGGTTTACTCATTTTTTCATGCTAAATCCAAATATGCAAGCCATTATTTCAAAAAGGTCTCCATTAAAAGCGCAGCGCGCACCTATGCCAAATTCCTGTGTTACAAAATTTAAATTTTGAAAAATGCAAAGTCTTACCAAAATTTTTCCAAAATTGGAACAAGACACCCTCATCCATTACTTTGATGAGCTAATAAGGAATCAACTAGGATTTCCAACTTGTCTTGCTCCTCATTAGCCATTAAGGCCTTTTTCAACCTAGCCTTAAGCTTCCTCATTCTTATGTTGCAGATTTTGTTTCGGGTCATGTAGTGATAGGCCACATGGAAGAGCATATTTTTGTCTCTATTAGCCCTCTCAATCAGCTTCTCCAGGTGTATGTTAACTCACTCGAGAAAAATATCCCTTGGATTCTCAATTTCCTTTGCATTTTATCTTGCACCGTTGTTTCTTGGTCACTTGGCCTTTTTTCATTTTTGTTTTGAGTATCTCAAGCTCCATGAGCTCTTGTTTATCACTCAACTGTTTATTCTTGTGCTCTAGATATTTGATGACCCACTTAGCTCTTTCTAAATTGACTGCCAAAGCTTGTATCTCAGCCTCTTGCTCCTTTATGATCTTGTCTTTGACAGTCTTTGGATCTTGAGTATCCAAGTCAATGACATGAACTCCTTGTGTCTCGTCATGATCAACGAGGTCAAAATCTCTCTCTTGCTCATCACTAACCTTCTCATGCATATTTTGCTTGCATTTACCTTTGACTTTTCTTTTCTGCTTTGTTTGTACCTATTTTGCTGAAGAAGAATGAAAATCCCCATCCACACCTTGTGGAGAAAGCATTTTCCTGTGGCATGATGACGAAGGTGAGACCCCTTCCACACCTTGTGGAGATAATGCTTGCCTAGCAACTACAAAGAGCCTCTTAGTGCCCCTCTGATATGTCATAATCACTGGCACTCCAACAGTTTCAGTTTCTTTGACTTGTTCATGTCCTGAAGTTCCACCTTCCTCTTGATGCACTAATGAAAAGATTTGTGGGCCTTTGGACATCTCATGAGAAATGAAAGTCTCCCATGGCATGTTGAGAAGGTTCAGCTGATGTAGAAAAATGATTTTAATCAAGGATAATGAAAGATGTTGCTTAGCTGTTGGGGATATGGCTTCTTCATGACATAAAGTGCCATCTTCTCAATATTTTGGAACATGAAGTAAGGAATATTCATCATCCTCACTCTAGTAAAATGCATCAACAATCTAATGTGGTAGGCATACAACCGAGAAAACCTACCTTCACAAGTAAAGTATTTGATGATGATCTTCATGAGTGGAGCAAACTTGTCCTCTGAGAATTTGAAGGGGAACACTCTCTTCAATTTTCCATGGTATTTAGCCTTGATGTAAGGCTCATAGTACTCCATGTCAATATACTGTCCTTTGTTCCATTTTTCACCTACATTTGGAATGCCTGTAGCCTCTGAAATAACAGCAGGTGACAAAGTGAATGTAACTCCAACAAGGTTTACTTCATTGTTGTCCACATGTGTCACAAACAACCTTTCTAATTCATGATGAAACTTAACCCTCTCCACTGTTTCAAAGAAGCCAAAACATGATTGATGTTTGAAACATGAGATGGCAAGTGGACAAGCAAGCAATTCCCTTAAACTAATGTGCTCCTCCCTGATTATCTTTCTCCCTTTGTGAGGCTTCCTCTGCTGCAAATTTCTTTCCCTAGAACTGTCACTAAGGGTATCTTCTTCCATTTCATACTCACTATCCCTCTCCATTATTGTACATCTATTTCCCTTGTGATGAATGAAGTATGGTGAATGAATGTACGATGAGTATGAAGATATTTTGATAGATGAATGGGTTATAGTGAATAAGGGTGTGAATAGGATTTAGTGAGTGAGTAGGGTTTAGGAATAGTGTATGGTTTGGGAATAGTGTATGAAGTGCGGAAATATAGAGGGAATGATGTTTAGGGAATCTTGTATTGGGAATAGGTTTTAGGGAACAACAACTAGATGAGGAAAGACAACAATAAAACAGTGGGCTTTTGAATTTATGAGATATTTTGGTGACAACTAGGGTTTACTTTCTTAAGAGACAAACTCACCAAAAACTAATTATGAAAAATATTTTGAGCAAGAATAGCAATGATACTTTCTTGCAATGGATGAAATTGGGAGATTTGAGGCGATTTAATGCAATTTGGAACAACTTGGCACATTTTGGAGCTTGGCTGCTAGGTGCGCAATGCCCTCTCTCAGGTGGGCAACGCCTCTTTTATGCATAGCGCACATTCAATTTTGTACTATGTGAATTCCCCAGGTGTGCAGTGCCCCTTCTATGCACAGCGCTAGCTGCCAAGTGCACAACACCCTCATATTTCTCCAAAAATGCTATGACTTCCTCCCTTTGCTCAATAACAGCTCAAGATTGCGCTTTTGGTTCTCCTTAGCATTTGAAAATTTCAACAATGAAATGACATAAGATATGGATGACCTTTATATAGCTTTTCAACTTTTGATTTTTCATTCTTCAAAACCCACTTTATAATGTCTATTTGCTTTCTTGAAATACTCTATTTTCTGATATTTAACTTTTTGGCTTTTGACAGGTGGACTGATGCTTGATTGTTTGTCTTTTTGCAGTGGCATGTACTTGGAAAATGTCACAAGGTGACCAAGAGAAACATAGAAATATTTATTACATATAGGATCAATAAAATTACATGAAAGTTACAAATAAAATAACAATGCTCTGTTTTCACCTCAAAACTAGTTTTGAGATAAAAACTTATTAAGTTTACAAATTTAAAGATTAAAACTTTTTTGATGATTATTGTCATCCTCATGTGTCTGCTGACCCTTATTAGCAATAGTCATTGAAATTTGACCATGGTAATACCCTAATACCTAATGAGACTGAAACACTAGACCTAAAACCAAAATGATGAAATGAACTGAAAATATACAGGAATCATGGACTGAAAAGTATGAAAGGAGATCAGCAGATATATGCCATGAGGGAAAAAACTGAAATGAACCCTACCATTATTTGATCCATGACCTAATGGAATGCAACTCATCGGAAATGGGACACCTAGTATGAAATGCAAAAGAGTAATTTTGATCACTAATGGTAGTGCGAAGACACTAACACTAACACACATCAATGGCACCATTGTCCCACACACTCTGATCGATTTTGGGGCTGCCATTAATGTGATGATCAAGGACACCATGCTCAAGCTCAACCTCCAAGGGTCATTAAGGAAGACCACAACAGTTCTACAACTTGCAGACCATTCCACAGTCACCCGTGAGGGAATTGTGGTGGATGTGATGGTCTCCATTGACTCTTGGGAGTACCCTGTATATTTTCTAATTCTCCAGCCTGAGGGTAAGCTCACTGGTTTTCCTCTCATCCTTGGGAGGCCATGGTTGGCCACAATCAATGCTTACATTAGCTACAGAACTGGGAATATGACCATCAAGAACGGGCATATGGCCAAGTAGTTAGTTTTATACCCTCTTGCTCAACCTTTGTTGGAAATAATACTGAGAGGGGGGGGTGAATCAGTATTATCAAATTATTTTCAATATAACTTCCTTATTTATACTTTGAATAATTCTTCAAATATTGATCATTACTTTGTATGTTAGTATCATAAAATAATGAGCAGGAACAAGAAAAGAAAATAGTCACACAAAAGAACACTAGATATAAGGAGGAAACCCAATGTGGGTGAAAACCACCTGCTGCAATATGTCTCTATCTTCTTTTAATAAGAAACTCCTTTTACAATGATTTTGTACTGGTGCAGTCCTTTACCAGTACGCAGGCTACAACCTGCAAAGAGCTACAACTCTCTCTCTCGTTTTCCAGTCTCTCCTGGAAGGGAGCTACAACCCCCTACTTCTTTTCTTTCAAGGACTGGATCCAAGAACATCAAAAACCCATCAACTACACTTGCATCATCAATCTCTGATTTCACCAAAGCCAACCCGCATACAGATCTGCAAATATTTCCTTATAACTTTGCAGTTGTTCCATACATCAAACATACCCAGATCATAACATGTGTACAATAAAACATGCATCAATAATTCAGACCCAGATTATTAGATTTATAGATCAAGCGTGTGCCACATATCACAGATCAAAATCATATAGAGATACCACTATTCCAGCCTTAAGATTTTGACCCATCAAAAGAACTTATCCTTCTCCTTACGCTCAGGTTCCTTCTTCATTCAGATCCAGATCTGCACCATAACCCAATCACCATATTCCAGATCTAGCACTTTATCAGATATTCAATAATTCAGAAGATGCTTTGCCAAATGATCTCCTTCCTCTTTTATAGCCTTAGTCCTTTCTCAATACCACGGTCCAAAACCATAGGATCAAAAAACTGTTGGACTAATACCATGAACCAACCATGAAAGTGCGTGAGATCAACACTTTTGGATGCAATACCACGGACCAAAACCATAGGATCAAAAACTGTCGGAATAATACCATGAATCAACCATGAAAGTGCGTGAGATCAACACTTTTGGATGCAATACCACGGACCAAAACCATAGGATCAAAAACTGTCGGACTAATACCATGAAAGTGTGTGAACTTTTCTCTCGCATGAAAGTGCGTAAACTTTTCTCTACATGAAATAAAATTTTCTCTGCATAAAAGTGCGTGAACATTTCTCTACATGAAATAAACTCTTCTCTGCATAAAAGTGCGTGAACTTTTCTCTACATGAAATAAACTTTTCTCTGCATAAAAGTGCGTGAACTTTTCTCTACATGGAATAAACTTTTCTCTGCATAAAAGTGTGTGAACTTTTCTCCACATGGAATAAACGTTTCTCTGCATAAAAGTGCGTGAACTTTTCTCTACATGAAGGAAACTTTGTTGCACTATAATTTATCAAATAAATTTGCTGCACTATAATTTATCATTTGTGTGATTTGCCATCAAGGACAACACTTGTCTCATAATGCCAACAACCTTCTCTAGAGCATGATTTACCTTTATGGTTGGAGGAGGAGGAAAAATATGAGGTTTATTCCGCCAAACTTTATGCCTTAGAAGTGTTAGCTCTGCTATTGATCTTGACATTCAAGGGTTAAAATGCATGCTTGATCGGGTTTTCCATGAGAAAGCAGGAGTTGCAGTGGCCAACCCGCCTCTTTCCCCTTCACTCTGCCCATGTACTCATAACTCCCCCACACCTCCGTTTCATCCTTCCCCTTAAATTCTCCTCATTCCCCTTTAAACTCCTTTGTCCTTATTTTCCTCCCATAACCCCACATAAACCTTTTTCTCAGTGCTTTTTGTTTATAATTCCTTTAAACCCCGCTTAAGCCCTTTTTTGGGCTCCTAAAATTTTTTGTGTTTTAACACTATTAAACCCCGTATAACCCATTTTCCCCTTGGTCCCGGGCATGAAGCTAAACCTTATAACCTTGGATTATATAACAGTGCATATAATAAAAATCAAAATGCGCTGTCGCCTTCACCTGTCACTTCAAACTCTAAACTTGTGCATTAAATCATGTCCATCCAATCCTCTACCTCGGGATCTGATGCTTTTCGCTGCCCCCACACCGTGAACTTGCATGCCTGTTAGCCTACAGGGAAGGTGGTTTCCTGCCGGACCTACTTGCCACACGGTGCTATTTCACTGGATCACGCCATCATGTATGTAAACTGCCTATTCCCGAAGAGCGGTGCGGGGAAACCACTTACCGCACTTCCGGTACGATCCCCCGCTTGTTAACTTGTGCACACCTTTCGCTCCCGTCAGTCGTTGGATCATTACCGCCATGATCCAACGACCATCATTCATCCATTCTCATTTATGCTCGATAGCCCCCTAGATCCAATCTCCGCTGTCCATTTTTTCATCCAACGATTAATATTCATGCCCAGTCCATCATCCATTTTCAATGTATTTTTCAGTTTTTTCAACCTATTTTGTGCGCGCAAAGAAGGAAGAGATGATCCAGCAATCTGCACATGAATTCCTCAGCTACCACATTTAAAGAACAGTACGGTCAAGGACTAGAAGGATGATCCTCAAGCAGCTCAATGACTGCAGCAATTATGGAAATTCATTCAAATAATACTTCACCTATTCAGGAAGGACAACAAAGTACCATTAAATGTCAAATTGATCCATTAAAGCAATCAAATTGTATCAAAGCTCATATCTGATTGTAAATGTGGTTGGTGGTTAGTTATGACCTCTCCACGCATAGGTTAGTAGAGATTTTTTGTGAACAAACTCTATATATACCCAGAAAAAATATGTAATGAGGTTGAAGAATGTTATCTTGATGTAAACTTCAAGTTTTGGAGACTGCAACTATTGTGACACCTGTAGCTTCTGGTCCTCATTTCCAGCTAATACAAGCTTCTTTTGATGTTGATTTCTCACTTTCCACTTCTTCTTCTTTGTTCCAGGCTATGCCTGTTATGTATTTATTCATGTGTTGTTGATGCTTAGCATTAGAGGGGATGTCATCCCACCTCTGTGTTAGAATCTAGCTATATCATTGAATTTGTATGTAGGTTTCTGTTGTTTTAATGCTAGAGAGATGTCATCCTGTCTGTGCATTAAGAAATAGATTGACAGACCTTTTAACTGGTTGTAGCTGGCCATATTAGGGTCCTGTGCATCTACTGGTGTGATAAGTCTTCTCCATCTTCACATTTTCCCTAAAACTGTGAGTAATTAGTGGTCTAAATCCTTGTAGTTTGGGGGTGTTCACCCATGTCTGGGGTTAAGCATAGTAGGAGTGGTTATCTGGCTTAAATATGCAGCATTTCTTACATTCATCCACCATTTTCCAACATTTTTTTGAGTTTGTAATGTTCCCGAGCATTTCTGAGATAAAACCTAGGAGAGTTTCTTGGGGTGATAACATTAATTGGCGTTGTTGCTAGGGAGAGATGAATTGAAGCTCAGCTTCCCTGGGAGAATGGCATAGCTTCAAGCTTTGATGATAAATAAGGTTTGAATACAGTTTCTGGTTGTAATCATCTATCTGGTGACTCCATTGGAGGAAGACCATCCTTTGGTGACTCCACATTGAAGTTCTGGCTCAGTTTGTGAGACATACTCGAAGGAATCCTCAAAAATCACCAGCTAAATCAATACCTGACCATGAGAGGACTGTTAAATCGAAGAAAGCATCACAGAAATGGGCATCAGGATCAGGTAAGCCTAAGAAATCTCATGCATCTCTGAAAGATAAAGTTATTGCTGAAGATATACAGTTTAAAGATTTAGAACTCAGCACTGTTAATAAGGAAATCCCTTCAGGGATTAATACAACTCCTTTGTTAGTTAGTTCCCCTTTGAATCTCAGTCCAAATAAAACTTCTCATTCAGTCCAAAACATCCCTTTGTCTTTGCCATCCATCACATTATTTCCTACCATTCAATCTACTAGTATTCTTCCACATATTCCAATTATGGTAGGACAACAAGCACCCACAAAGATTGAGAGAATTGTTGCTACTAGATATGGACCTTTAGTCTTGCATGTTCCTTTAAATCCTATGCATGTGGGAGAATATCAAAAATATATGCCTAAATTCATTGGAACAGAGGGAGTGACAGCAAAAGAACATCTTGAAGCTTTTTACAGTTATGCTGATAATTTAGATATAAGTGAAAATGATGTGTGGATGAGAGTCTTTGTCCAGAGCCTTGATGGAGGGGCTAGGAAGTGGTTTAGAGAATTACCCCAGAGATATATAACTGATATTGAAGCATTAGATGATGCATTTTTGAAGCACTGGGGAGATAAAAAATACTTGTTGTATTATCATACTGAGTTTGGTAATCTGAGGAGGGAAAATGGTGAATCTTTGCCTGATTTTAATAAAAGATTTAATCGAATGTATAGTAAGATATCAGCTGAAGTAAAACCTACTCCTACCTCTGCCAAACTCACTTATGCCAATGCTTTTGACTCTGATTTCTGCCTATTGTTGAGGGAAAGTAGATGTGCTACGCTGCTAGACATGCAGGATGCTACCCTAGAAGTGGAGTCTAATATCATGGTTGCAGAAAAACTGAAAAGTCAAGCTGACAGAAGGAAGCAGAGAGGTCAAGATTCTACTTCTTCTAAATCATCTTCAGAGCCTAAACTAGAAAAAATGACTAAGATGATAGAGTCATTGGCTGCTGAAATTTCTAAGCTAAAGGTTGAGCAGAATTTAGGGAAAACAAGGCAGCAAAACACATTTGCTCTAAGAAATCCAAATCCTTTCAGAAGAGCAAATGAGCAGTTACAAATTATGCAAAGGGGTGAAGAATCAAAAGAAGAACAGAAAGTTAAAGCTCCTTTCCAAAATGTAGTCATGGAGGAGGAACAATTTGAAGAAAGTGAGGATGAAATTCACTGCATGGAAGATAAAGGCAGCACTGCATTTTTGAGTTTGGCCACTTATGAAGAGTCTTTGTTGTAGGAACAAGACAGTCAAGAATGGGATAGAGAAGCTGTCCTACAAGCTGAACAGTATCAGAGATATAGCTTGAGGTCGAATGCAAAGAATGTCAAAGAAAATTCTGCCCAAAGAGCTGCTGTCCAAACAAAGTCACAGAATAGCAGGTAGAGAAGACCAGTAGCTGATCCAGTCATCCTCAAAGCTCCAATTCAAGAGGTAAAAGGTTCTGATAAGTTATTTTCTTCTTTCAGCTTTGATTCAGAGGTCCATAAAATGAAAATATATGTGCCTCTGGTAGAGTTGGCGAAGAGAAAAGTATATAGAAAGCCTATCCTTGAAGCCCTTGAGCTAGAAACCACACAAACGCCCACTGACTCTGTCAATTTGCAAGATGACAAGCCTGCCATTGTGCTCAGCCCTATGATTGAACCTGCTGATAATAATTCTCCATCTTTTTATGTCCCATTGACCATTGATGACAAAATCCTCCACAATTGCCTGCTAGACACAGGGGCCAGTCACAATTTAATGCCTAAAGCTGTCATGGAAGAGTTAGGCCTTGATATCACTAGACCCTATCATGATTTATTTTCTTTTGATTCAAGGAAGGTGAAATGTCTTGGATTGATTAAAGATCTAGCCATTACCTTAACTCAGCTGCCCATGAAGAGTATGATGATGGATATTGTGGTAGCAGATGTCCCTCCTAAGTTTGGCATGCTGTTGTCCAGAGGGTGGATTAAGAGACTAGGTGGGACATTACAGAATGATTTATCTTATGCCACTGTCCCAATTTTTGGAGGAGAAAGTAGGAGATTGTATAGAGAAGCACAATTAGCATACATCATTAGTGATGAGAAGCATCCTACAAATCATCCCATTTATGCAGTGGACACTGATTTTGGAGCATGTATTCTCCAAATAGAAGAAACTCAGAAGGCCTCAATGCAGATCAGGAAACCAACAGTTCAGGTCAAGCAAGAGCAAGGAAGTCAGGTTTGGGAGATGTTCTTTGATGGAGCATGTTCCAGGGAGACTGCAGGAGCAGGGGTGGTGCTAGTGTCTCCAGAAAAAGAAAGCATTCAACTGTCTTTTAAGCTGGTTTTCCAAGTCACAAACAATATAGCAGAGTATGAGGCTTTGTTGTTGGGCCTTAATGCAGCAAAAGACAGAGGAATCAAGAATCTGAAAGTGTTTGGAGATGCTGATTTGATCATTCAGCAAGTAAATAAAACATTTCAAGCGAAGCACCCAAGGCTGAAAGCATACAGAGATGAGGTATGGAAAATCAGAGATTCTTTTGGTTATTTATGTATTTCATACATTCCTAGAGCCCATAATCATCTTGTTGATTCCCTTGCTATATCTGCTAGTCTATTTATATCTCCTTTAACTCCCAGACTAGTTTATGAAGTCCAAATGAAATGCAAACCGTCCTTGCCCGATAATTTCCACCATTGGAAATTTTTTGAAGATAATGATGAATTGAATAGGTTCCTTCAAGTCATTAATGAGTTTTCCGAAATGCAAATTTACCAAGAAAATGAAGCCTTGGAAGAAAGCCACCAACCCAAACTTAGAAATAAAATTGGTAAAGACAGTATTGTTCAGCTTCCTAGTAACCATATTCCTAAGGGTCTAATTCCTCTTGAAAAACTGTTTGACCATAATGATGTGCCTTACAAAGCTGCCCAAAAGGAAGACCAATCTGCAGTCTATAAGCATGATATAGGAAGTCCGGGTCAGCCTAGATGTGTACATTTTTCCACTCATTTTCCAGCTGATCAAAGTGTTGAATACTGCAATTTAATGAGGCAATTTGATGATGTGTTTTCCTGGGAGAATAGTGACTTGAAAACATATGATAAGAACATAATTCAGCATAAAATGCCTCTGGAGAAATACACCATTCCTTTCAAATAGAAGCTGAGACCGATAAATCCTATGCTTCTTCCCTTGATTGAAAAAGAAATTAAAAAATTGTTGGCTCCCAAGATTATAGTTCCTCTTAGATATTCCAAATGGGTAGCCAATTTGGTGGTTGTAAGGAAGAAAAATGGAGAAATTAGACTGTGTGTTGGTTTCAGAAATTTAAACAAATGCTCCAAGAAAGAAAACTATCCTCTACCCATGATGGAGCATTTGCTGCAAAAAGTCTTAGGTGCCAAAGTAATGTCTTTCTTCGATGGATTTTCAGGCTTTAATCAGATTGTTGTGCACCCAAATAATCAATAAAAGACTACATTTACCACTCCTTGGGGCACTTTTATGTATGCCAAAATGCCATTTGGATTGATGAATGTTGGAGCCACCTTTTAGAGAGCTATGGATATAGAATTTGTGGGAGAGAAGGACAAATTTGTGCTTATCTACCTTGATGATATAACAGTTTACTCCAGCAGCCATCAAAATCATTTACAACATTTGAAAAAAGTGTTTCTAAAGTGCAGAAGGTTTGGAATTTCAGTCAATCCCAAAAAATCTCAATTTTCTTTAAATGAAGGCAAGTTGTTAGGACATATTGTGTCTACTGTAGGTGTTCAGATTGACCTAGAAAGAGTCAAAGCAAACAAACTTTGTCTGTCCCTAGATCAAAGAAGGATATTCAGTCTTTTTTGGGCAAAATAAATTTTGTAAGAAGGTTTATTCCAAATTTTGCTGAATATGTGAAGCATATTACCTCCATGTTGAAAAAAGGGGCAGAAATCAAATGGACTCATATAGCAAGAAAATCATTTGATTCCATCAAAAAAGCTATTATGGAGGCTCCCACATTAATAAGTCCATATTACAGCAAGGAGTTTCATATATTTTCATTTGCCTCTGAAGACACCATTGCAGTTGTTTTATTGCAGGCAGATGAAGAAGGTTCAGAGCATCCAGTGGCATTTTTCAGCAAAAATTTGAGGGATGCTGAACTAAGGTATGATATTATTGAAAAATAGGCATATGCTCTTATTAAATCCTTGAAATCTTTCAGAGTTTATATCTTGCATTCAAAGATAATTGCATATGTGCCCTCTGCTGCAATAAAAGATGTCTTGACACAATCTGATGCTGATGGTAGAAGGGAAAAATGGATTGCAAAAATGATAGAATTTAATATAGAGCTGAAGCCCACTAAGCTGGTCAGAGGTCAGGGTCTTGCCAAGTTGTTGGCTGAAGAAAATTGCAGATCATTAGATATAGATTTCCTGTGCACAATTGCAGAAAATAGTCAGGCAGAAGAGGAAGAAACAACTGAAACAGAGAGAAAGCAGTCAGTGGCCGAGAATCTAGCTTCTTGTAATGGGTATGCTGAAATAATTAATTTCTTGCTGAAACTAGAAATCTCTTCAGAATTTACTCAAAGTCAAGCTAGAACTTTAAAACTCAGGGCAGCTAAATATTGCATCAATAAAAATCTGCTCTATTGGAGGGATCCATTTGGAATATTTTTGAGGTGTTTGGACAAAGAACAGTCAAAAGAAGTTATGTAGCAGTTTCATAATAGCATGTGTGGAGGGCACCATTATTGGAAAACTACAGCCCATAAAATTCTCAGAGCTGGGTACTATTGGCCCACTTTATTTTCTGATGTGTTTTCTTTTGTTAAATCTTGTGACAAGTGCCAAAGATTTGAAGGAAAACAGCAGTTGAAGTCCCTGCCCCTAAAACCAATTTAGGAAAAAGAACCTTTTCAGTAGTGGGGCTTGGATTTTATTGGAGAAACCAATCCACATTCTAGTGACCAGCACAGATGGATATTAGTAGCCACTGATTATTTCACTAAGTGGATTGAAGCAGTCCCTACCAGGAAGGCTGATCACAATGTGGTCATGAAGTTTTTGACAGAGAATATCTTCAGTAGATTTGGTTGTCCACATAAATTAATAACAGATAATGCAACAACCTTCAGGGCAAAAGAATTGGTGGAAATGTGTGATTCAATGGTTATTAAACTTGTTCACTCCACTCATATTATCCTCAAGGAAATGGTCTGGCAGAATCCTCTAATAAAAGTATGATCAGGATAATTAAAAAACTGTTAGAGGAAAATAAAAAGAATTGGGATTCAAAGCTCAAGTATGCACTGTGGGCTGACAAAGTGACCATTAAGAAGTCCACAGGAAATTCTCCTTTCAAGATGGTATATGGCACTGAGGCTATATTTCTGATTCAGCTAACTCTCCCTGTGGCAAAATTCCTTCAAGAAGAGCAGGATGAGGAAGAAGACATGGCAAAGAGGATCACTAATTTAGCAGAAATACATCAGATTAGAGAACAACTGGTTGAAAAGGTTGCAGTACATCAGAAAAAGATCAAGGAAGCCTTTGACAAAAAGGAAAAAACAGATAGTTTTCAGATTGGTGACTTGGTTTTGAAATGGGATGCACTAAAGGAGAAGAAAGACAATCATGGGAAGTTTGATGCTTTCTGGATAGGACCTTTCATTATTTCACAGGTTCAAGGGAGCGACACCTTCATACTAAAAAGTATGGGAGGAGAGGCAGTTTTTGATGGCCCAGTTAATAGGCGGTTTTTGAAAGTTTATGTTGTTTAAGGTCTTTGGCCTTAAGGGTTGTAAATATTGTGTTTTTATCAATTTTAGTATATATGCAGTAGACTCCATGCCCAATGGAACACTAGGAGTTTTGGCTAATTTGTTTTCAACTAGAAAGGCATTGATCTATAGGTTCTTGAGACCTCACAAGGAGGATCTCATCCCCAGAAGGAGCCAGTGTTAGCTCTACTATTGATCTTGACATTCAAGGGTTAAAATGCACACTTGATCGAGTTTTCCATGAGAAAGTAGGAGTTGCAGTGGCCAGCCCACCTCTTTCCCCTTCACTCTACCCATGTACTCATAACTCCCCCACACCTCCGTTTCATCCTTCCCCTTAAATTCTCCTCATTCCTCTTTAAACTCCCTTGTCCTTGCTTTCCTCCCATAACCTCACATAAACCTTTTTCTCGACGCTTTTTGTTTATAATTCCTTTAAACCCCGCTTAATCCCTCTTTCGGGCTCTCAATCATTTTTGTGTTTTAACACTATTCAACCGCATATAACCCATTTTCGCTTTGGTCCCAGGTGCGAAGCTAAACCTTATAACCTTCGATTATATAACCGCACATATAATAAAAATCATAACGTGCTGTCGCCCTCACCTATCACATCAAACTCTAAACTTGTGTATTAAATCCTATCCGTCCAATCCTCCACCTTGGGATCTAACGCTTTTTGTTGCCCCCGCACCGTGAACTTGCATACCTGTTAGCCTGCGGGGAAGGTGGTTTCCCGCCAGACCTAACTACCACGTGGCACTATTTCACTAGATCACGCCATCATGTATGTAAACCACCTACTCCTGAAGAGCGGTGCAGGGAAACCGCTTACCGCCCTTCCAGTATGGTCCCCCGCTCGTTAACTTGTGCGCACCTTCCACTCCCATCAGCCGTTGGATCATTACCGCTTCGATCCAACGACCATCGTTCATCCATTATTGTTTACGCCTGATAGCCCCCTAGATCCAATCTCCGCCGTCCATTTTGTCATCCAACGGTTAATATTCATGCCCAGTCCATCATCCATTTTCAATGTATTTTTCAGTGTTTTCAGCCTGTTTTGTGCGCGCGAAGAAGGAAGAGATGATCCGGCAATCTGAACATGAATTCCTCAGCTACCACATTTAAAGAACAACACAATCAAGGACTAAAATGACGATCCTCGAGCAGCTCAATGACTACAGCAGTTATGGAAATTCATTCAAATAATACTTCACCTGTTCAGGAAGGACAACAAAGTACCAGTAAATGTCAAATTGATCCATTAAAGCAATCAAATTTTATCAAAGCCCATATCTAATTGTAAATGCGGTTGGTGGTCAGTTATGACCCCTCTACGCATAGGTTAACAGAGATTTTTTGTGAACAAACTCTATATATACCCAGAAAAAAAGTTGTAATGAGGTTGATGAATGTTATCTTGATGTAAACTTCAACTTCTGGAGACTGCAACTATTATGACATCTGCAGCTTCTAGTCTTCATTTCCAGCTAATACAAGCTTCTTTTGCTATTGATTGCTCACATTCCACTTCTTATTCTTTGTTCCAGGTTGTGCCTGTTATGTATTTATTCATGTGCTATTGATGCTTAGCATTAGAGGTGCTGTCATCCCACCTATGTGTTAGAATCTAGCTGTATCATTGAATTTGTATGCAGGTTTCTGTTGTTTTAATGCTAGAGAGTTGTCATCCTATCTGTGCATTAAGAAATAGATTAACAGACCTTTTAATTGGTTGCAGCTAGCCATCTCAGGGTCCTGTGCATCTGATGGTGTGATCAGTCTTTTCCATCTTCACATTTTCCCTAAAACTGTGAGTAATTGGTGGTCTAAAGCCTTGTATTTTGGGGGTGTTCACCCATGTCTGGGGTTAAGCATAGTAGGAGTGGTTATCTGGCTTGAATATGCAGCATTTCTTACATTCATCCACCATTTTCCAACATTTTGTTGAGTTTGTAATTTTCCCAAGCATCTCTGAGATACAATCTAGGAGAGTTTCTTTGGGTGATAACAAGAAGCAACCATGGGAGGAGGACAACAAGATGAGGATGACTTGATTGAACACCTGCTCCAAAATCCAACTCCTGGTTCGTTACCATTAGAAGAAGTAGTAAGGGAAACCTAGAACAATCATCCAATTGACTTATGCTTGGCTGATTCCAACCCACTCTGTGTCAAAACCATAGAATTTGGCACAGAGAAAACCTTGAAAATTAATCCATCCCTTTCTGCTCTCGAAGAGGAAAAGCTATGCAACATCTTAAAAGAAAACCTAGAAGCATTCGCTTGGAGTTACAAGGAAATGAAGGGAAATGAAGGGAGTACACCCCTCAGTGTGTACTCACTACATATACATCAAAGAAGGTTTCAATCCTATCTGACAACCGCAAAGGAGGATGAATCTAGCTCTTAAAGATATAGTCAAAGAAGAACTGCAAAAACTACTAGATGCAGGATTTATTTATCCTATCTCCGACAGTGAGTGGGTCTCCCCTTTAGTGTTAGTTCCCAAGAAAAATGGTAAGTGGAGTATTTGTGTCGATTACAGGGAGTTTAACAAAGCCAAAAATAAGGATCATTTTCTCCTACCCTTCATTGACCAAGTGCTAGATGGTCTGGTAGGGAAAAAGTTTTTTTCTTTCCTAGATGGATTTAGTGGGTACAACCAAATCCAAATCTACCCAGAAGACCAAGACAAGACAATGTTCACCTATCCTTGGGGTACTTTTGCCTATAGGGTCCTTCCTTTTGGCCTATGCAATGCTCCTGCCACTTTCCAGAGAGCGGTCTTGAGTATTTTGGCTGAATTAGTACATGATGTGGCGGAAATTTATATGGATGATTTTACACCTTATGGCTGTGATTTTCAAGAAGCCCTGACTAACCTAAGCAAAGTACTGCATAAATGTATTGAAATGAACCTGTCTCTTAGTCCTCAAAAATGTGAATTCTTAGTGACCGAAGGGACTGTGCTAGGTCATTAAATATCTCAGCAACGACTGCAGGTGGACTTGAAAAATATAGAAATCATCCAAAGGGTCCCACCTCCACAAAAGCAGAGAGATGTCAGGAGTTTCTTAGGGTTAGCTGGATACTACTGAATGTCCATAAAAGACTTCTACAAGTTGGCCTCTCCTTTATTTGGGTTGTTGGCCAAAGATTCTGAGTTTATATGGTCAAAAGACTGTCAAGAGGCCTTAGATATTCTAAAGGGTAAGTTAACCACTGCACCAATTCTCCAAGGCCCAAACTAGGCCCTCCCCTTTCATATTCATGTTGATGCCTTGCAGAAAGCCATAGGAGAAGCCCTAGGTCAGGTAGAGGAGAAACTACCTTATGCCATCTATTTTATCAGTAAGAACTTGTCAAAGGCTGAGCTAAATTATACAGTGACCGAAAAGGAACTCCTTGTTGTTGTGCATTGATTAAACAAATTTAGGAATTACATTACAGGTTATCAACCATTTGTGCATACTGACCATGCTGTAATCAAATATTTAATGAACAAACCAGATGTTAATGCTCGAATTATAAGATGGTTACTTTTATTACAACAGTTTGATCTAACCATTATTGATAAGCCTGGTAAGGAAAATGTTGTTGTAGACTTTTTATCTAGGGTAAATGTGCCTGCATGTGAAGAAGGAATGGTGGATGACCAATTACTAGACAAGCACTTATTCACCATTTCAGTTCTCTCTCCATGGTTTGCTGATATAGCAAACTATTTGGTATCAACACAACTCCTACCAAGCTTGCCCTCCAAAGAAAAGAGGAAGATAGTCAGGAAAAGTTTCCCCTTCACCTAGATTGGGGGCAATCTTTTCAAACTTGGCCCAGATCAAATCTTGAGAAGGTGTGTAAGGGAAAATGATGTTTTTGACATCCTTTTGAACTGTCATGATGGGCCTTGTGGAGGTCACTTTGCAACAAAGATGAAATCATTCAAAGTGTTACAAGCAAGCTATTATTGGCCCACTCTTCATCAGGATGTGAAAAATTACACTAGTCAGTGTGATCAGTGCCAGGGGATGGGAAAGCCTACTCCAAGAGATGAAATGCCCCTACAGCCTCAAGTGACTTTCGAGCAATTTGACAAGTGGGGCATGGACTTCATTGGGCCTATAAACCCTCCTTCAAAGAAAAACAATACATTATTGTGTGCACTGATTATTTGACTAAGTGATCTGAAACCAAGGCAATAAAGGTAGCAACAAAAGAGAAGGTGGTTGAGTTCCTAAGGGAAAATGTGTTCTACAAATTTGGGTACCCTAGAGAGCTAGTCATAGACCAAGGCTGCCAGTTTACCTCCAACATGATTGAAGAACTACTCATCCATCACAAAATCAAGCATAGGACCTCCACTCCCTATCATCCACAAGCTAATGGGCAAGTGGAGGTGACCAACAAGGCATTGGAGGGAATCTTAACCCAGGTAGTGAACAACAGCAGGAAGGATTGGGCAGAAAGACTAGTTGAGGTCACTTGGGCCTATAATACCACATGGAAGACCACCACTGGATTTACACCCTATGAGATAGTCTATTGGAAAAAGGCCTTGTTGTCCATTGAGTTTGAATATAACACATTGAGGATGGCAACCCAACTATATTTGTATCTCAATCATGCGAAAAAAGAGAGATTGCTCCAATTGAATGGCTTGGATGAATTCAAAATGCAGGCCCTCCTACATACAGAGATAGTTCATCTTCAAAGGAAGATTTGGCATGATAAACATATTAAGGAGAAGCAATTTCAGGAGGGCGATTGGGCATTGTTATATATTCTAGGTATAGAGACTTCAAGGGCAAGATAAGGACAAGATGGCTCATGCATTATGTTGTGGAAAGATTCCATGATAATGGTTCAGTGAAAATCAAAGCTGTAGATGAAGAAGGCATTTTGTTGCTTGTTAATGGGCACCGATTGAAAATGTACAGGAGACCTTTATCAAAACAAGAGTTCATTGACAATATCAAGAAAATAGTGATGATGGTGGAGCAAGTTCCAGCTCCTCCCTCATCAAGTCACTGAAAAAAGAAAAAGAGAAAAAGAATAAGGACTCATGTGAAAACCTCCATGAGGCTCCTGAGTCCCATATTTGAGTTGAAAACCTCAAGAGGCGGCCCATTGATGAAAAAATTTAGAAAAAAGAATAAGAACATCCCTGGGTTAAAACCTTCCTTGAGGCGCCTAGGGAAAATAGCTAGTGTGAAAATCTCTCTGAGGCAACCTAGTCATTTTTCAAAAAAAAAAAAGAAAGAGAAAAAGATATAATTGTTATTTGCAGGTGGGCAAGAAAGACAGTCAAGGAGAAAAATGAGGATCTAAACGGAACCCTTCCTCACACTCCTTACCACGCATCCCTCCATCATTTTTATCATTTTTCCACTCCATTGCTTCAATTTATGCGAAGACTGTGTTTTCTACAAGATCCCCTAAAAACCTATAGGATGATCCTGTAGGAATTATGTTAGAAAATTATATATTATGGAGCAATGGAACACATAAAATATTGTAGAATTATAAACACTGAAAACGCACAAAACAAGAGAGACACAGATATACGTGGTTCACCCAGTTTGGGCTACGTCCACCCCGAACAGCGAGTCCTTCCTTTCTATTATCCAGCAAAATGAAGAGACACAACCTACAGCAAATCCACTGTAATATCCTCTGTTTTCTCTCACAGTCTCACCTCTCTATTTCTCGCTCATAGAATACACATCTATTTCACAGCCTCAAATACAATACCCTCATACAAAGAGAGGGGTTGCCTTCTAGGGCAAAAAACCCTAAACTAAACATAAGTTCTACCATCAGATCATCCGCCTAATGAACAGCCCAGATTGACTAGAAATTACTATACTTTTACAAGGCAATTTTACATTTGTTTTTAGCTTCGGGGGCACTGCCCCCGAGCCCCCGCCGGGGGACTGCTGGCCCCCAGACCCCCCAGCCGGGGGGGATCGGCCCCCCTGGACCCCCGCAGGGGGGACAAGTCCCCCCCGCACCCCCCCACGTGGAGGGGTGTACAAGACTTCCTGGGGTATACATCCGGCTAAAAAAAAGACCTCTGAACAATCATGCTCCACACACAACAATCTCCCACTTGGAGAATGATTGTAGAAACTCCACCGCTGCTTCATTTGCTGGACAATGACTCCTCTTTGGACCTGGCTGTTTCTCATCTTCATCGTCATCCTTGAAGACCAATTGAAACTGAGCATATTCCCATTTTCTCCCTGGTTACAACTTTTGTTAGCATATCTGCAGGATTCTGGCTAGTGTGTATCTTTTCCAGCTTCAACTATCCATCTTCCAACACTGATCGTATGAAATAGTACTTGAGTTGTATGTGTTTAGTCCTGGAATGAAATGTTGAGTTCTTTGCAAGATGAATGGCACTTTGGCTATCACTGTATAACGTGCCCTTATCATGCTCCTTACCCAATTCACCCATAAACCTTTGTAACCAAACCATTTCTTTACTAGCCTCTGTAGCAACAACATACTCTGCTTCTGTTGTCAACAACACTTTGGATTTTTGAAACCCAACTAACAGTTGTTCCTCCAACAGTAAATACATATCCTGTAGTGCTCCTCCTGTTATCTCTATCACCTGCCATATCTGCATCAACGTATCCCTGTAGAGAAATGTTTGCACCACCAAAGCATAATGCTTGATTTGTGGTACCTTTCAAATATCTGAGAATAGATTTCACTGCCATCCAATGTTCCTTTCCTGGATTGTTCGTGTACCTGCTTACAACTCCCACTGCATGTGCAATATCAGGCCTTGTGCAGACCATTGCATACATTAAGCTTCCAACTGCTGATGCATATGGAACTTTAGACATATAATCCATGTCTTCTTGGTTCTTTTGGCACATTTCCTTGCTAAGTTTGAAATGGCTAGCAAAAGGTGTACTAACTAGTTTTGCATTGTGCATGTTAAATCTTTTCAACACCTTTTGTATGTACTCATTCTGAGAAAATGTTAATTTACGATTTTTCATGTCTCTAGTTATTCTCATACCAAGGATTTGTTTTGCAGCTCCCAAATCCTTCATTGCAAATGAATTTTCCAATTTTATTTTGAGCACATTTATTTCCTGCATGTTATATCCTGCAACAAGCATGTCATCTACATACAATAACAATATAATATAGCTGCCATCATTTTGCTTTTTCAAATAAACACAATGATCAGAGTGACATCTAGTATAACCTTGTTCAGACATAAACTTGTCAAATTTTAGATACCACTACCTTGGAGCCTGTTTTAAGCCATACAAGCTCTTCTTCAACCTGCACACTAGTTTCTCCTTCCCTTTCACCTCATATCCTTGTGGCTGCTGCATATATATCTCTTCCTCCAAATCCCCATGGAGAAAGGCTGTCTTTACATCTAACTGCTCAAGATGCAAATCTTTAGCTGCTACAAGACTTAAAATAGTTCTGATTGAAGTCATTTTAACAACAAGAGAAAATATTTCATCAAAATCAATACCTTTCTTCTGTGCAAACCCATTCACCACAAGTCTATCTTTATACCTTTGTTTTCCTCCATCTTCTTCCTTCAGCCTGTAAACCCATTTATTCTTCAATGTAGTTTTTCCTACAGGCAACCTGACTAAATCCCAAGTATGGTTATGCATTAAGGAGTCCAACTCTTCTTCCATGGCTACCTCCCACTTCTTCTTGCTTTCAACCTGCATTGCTTCTTCATAACATCCGGGTTCACCGGAATCAGTCAACAATAAATAATATAATGAAGGAGAGTATCGTTCAAGGGGTCTACTTATCCTGGTAGATCTTCTAACACCACTTTCAGGTGTTTGGGGTGCCTGTTGTTGTTGTGGTGGTTGCTGTTGTTGTGGTTGTTGATTATTATTATTTTCAGGCACCTTTAATTTTTCAGTGATTTCATCAAGAACTGCGTATTCCTTGTTTTCCTTTTCCTATTTCTTTTCCTGCAACTGATTCTTATACAAGACCTTTTCATTGAATATTACATCTCTGCTCCTAATGATTTTGTGATTTTCGTAATCATATAAGCGATAACCAAAAACATTAACACCATATCCAATAAAGGTACATTTCTTTGACTTTGCCTCAAGCTTTGTTCTATTTTCTTTATCAATATGGACAAAGGCCTCACAACCAAAAGGCTTTAAAATAGAGTAGTTTACCTTTTTACCTGTCCATGCTTCCTCTGGAACACCACCATCCAAGGAACTTGAAGGCCCTCTGTTTATTAGATAAACAACAGTATCTATAGCATCTGCCCAAAACTGTAAAGGAAATCCTGCATGCAATCTCATGCACCTTGCATGCTCCATGATTGTTCTGTTCATCATTTCTGACACACCATTTTCTTGGGGTGTTCTTGGAACTATCTTCTCTCTGCGAATTCCATGCTCTGAAAAGTACCTATCAAACTCTTTGCTGCAATATTCACCTCCATTGTCTGATCTAAGACACTTCAATTTCTTTCCTGTCTCAATCTCAACCAAAGCTTTCCATTTCTTGAAAGTATCAAATACATCAGATTTATTCTTAATACAATAAATCCAAGTTTTTCTAGTTGCATCATCAATAACAGTAACATAATAACGAGAGCCACCGAGAGATGATACCTGAGCAGGTCCCCATACATATGTATGCACAAGCTCTAATTTTTCATTCTTCTTTTCTTTCCCAACTCTGAGAAATCTAACTCTCTTCTGTTTTCCATAAATGCAATTCTCACAGAAGTCCAAATCAACATTCTTCAAACCCAGCAACAAATTCCTTGAGTGAAGAATCTTCATCCCCTTTTCACTCATGTGTCCGAGCCTATGATTCCATGATGCTGCATCTGCTCCTTTGGAAGTTAAAGCATTAACAGAGTTAGAAATATCATTGCATAAATACAATGTACCAACCTTTTCACCTTTTGCTATTACCAGGGCTCCTTTGGTGAGCTTCCAAGCTTTATCTATGAAAGTTGTCACACAACCTTCACCGCCTAACTGCCCTGTTGAAATCAGATTTTTCTTTAGATCTGAAACATGCCTTACCTCCTTTAATAGCCATTGGTTTCCATTCTCCTGTTTTACAAGAACTTACCCATTCCAACGATTTTACAGGGTTTATCATCACCCAGACGAACTTGTCCAAAATCTCCTTGAACATAGTCATGAAAGTATTTCTTATCAGGTGTGGCATGGAATGAAGCCCCTGAATCTACCACCCAGGAATCAGTAATATTTTCGAAAGAAAGAATCAAAGCATCTTGTAACACCTCACCTGTCACATTTTCTTCATGATTGTTTTCTTGCTGTGCATCTCCTTCTTTTCCCTTCCGAGATCTACAGTCTTTCTTTAGGTTTCCTTTCTTTCCACATTTCAAGCACACTATCCCCGATCTGGACTTGGATTTTCCTTTCCTTGATTTACTGTGATATCCTGAGCTCTTCCCTCTTTCCATTTTTCTTCCTCTAGACTCTGCACTCAAAGCATTTCCCGATGTCTCACCAGAGATTTTCCGTCGCATTTCCTCGCTAAGGATAGCACCGACAACATCATCAAAATTTAAAGTACTAGATCCAGAAACGAAGTTACTAATGGCCATTACCAAACCATTCCAACTTTCTGGTAATGAGCACAAGAATAAAAGAGCTCTAACTTCATCATCAAAGTTTACCCCTACAGAACTTAATCGACTTGTAACTGTATTAAAATCATTTAAATGTTTTGCAACAGATCCACCTTCCGACATATTCATATTAAATAACCGTTTCATAAGAAATACCTTGTTTGAGGCTGAGGGTTTTTCATATAGTTTCGACAATGTCTGCATCAAACCCTCTGTCGTGGTTTCCTTCGAAATGTTGAAGGCGACTGACGCAGCAAGGCTCAACCGTATTGTTCCGAGTGCCTTTCTATCGAGAAGATTCCATTCTTCGTCTTTCATACCCGTCGGCATCTTTGTTTTTCCGCCCAATGGTAGGTATAGATCTTTCTGATACAAATAATCTTCCATCTGCATCTTCCACAGCGAGAAGTTTTGGCCGTTAAATTTCTCGACCCTAAACTTACCATCTTCTGCCATTGCTCCCACTTGAACCAGGAACCCTTCTTTCCTGCGAGTTTATCAGCCAAATAGACCTTCGGTTTTGATACCAGTTGTTAGAAAATTATATATTACGAAGCAATGGAACACATAAAATATTGCAGAAATATAAACACAGAAAATGCACAAAACAAGAGAGACACAGATATATGTGGTTCACCCAGTTTGGGCTACGTCCACCCCGAACAGCGAGTCCTTCCTTTCTGTTATCCAGCAAAATGAAGAGACACAACCTACAGCAAATCCGCTATAATATCCTCTGTTTTCTCTCACAGTCTCACCTCTTTGTTTCTCGCTCACAGAATACACATCTATTTCACAGCCTCAAATACAATACCCTCATACAATGAGAGGGGTTGCCTTCTAGGGCAAAAAACCCTAAACTAAACATAAGTTCTACCGTCAGATCATCCTCCTAATGAACGGCCCAGATTGACTAGAAATTACTATACTTTTACAAGGCAATTTTACATTTTTTTTAGCTTCAGGGGCGCTACCCCTGACCCCCACCGGGGGACCACTAGCCCCCCGACCCCCCAGCCGGGGGGGATCGGCCCCCCCGGACCCCCGCGGGGGGGACCAGTCCCCCCCGTGTGGAGGGGTGTACAAGACTTCCTGGGGTATACATCCGGCTGAAACAAAGACCTCTGAACAATCATGCTCCACACACAACAATCTCCCACTTGGAGAATGATTGTAGAAACTCCACCGCTGCTTCATTTGCTGGAAAATGACTCCTCTTTGGACCTGGCTGTTTCTCATCTTCATCGTCATCCTTGAAGACCAATTGAAACTAAGCATATTCCCAGTTTCTCCCTGGTTACAACTTTTGTTAGCATATCTGCAAGATTCTGGCTAGTGTGTATCTTTTCTAGCTTCAACTCTCCATCTTCTAATAGTGATCATATGAAATGGTACTTGAGCTGTATGTGTTTAGTCCTGGAATGAAATGCTTAGTTCTTTGCAATATGAATGGAACTTTGACTATCACTGTATAATGTGCCCTTATCATGCTCCTTACCCAATTCACCCATAAACCTTTGTAACCAAATCATTTCTTTACTAGCCTCTGTAGCAGCAACATACTCTACTTCCGTTGTCATCAACACTTTGGATTTTTGAAACCCAACTGATAGTTGTTCCTCCAATAGTAAATACATATCCTGTAGTGCTCCTCCTGTTATCTCTGTCACCTGCCATATCTGCATCAACGTATCCCTGTAGAGAAATGTTTGCACCACCAAAGCATAATGCTTGATTTGTGGTACCTTTCAAATACCGCACCCCCCCACGTGGAGGGGTGTACAAGACTTCCTAGGGTATACATCCGGCTGAAACAAAGACCTCTGAACAATCATGCTCCACACACAACAATTACACTGGCCTGGACAACCTACAGGAAGTGATCTAAGGGCACATGGTAGGTTTGTTAGGTCCCTAAAATTCACCCTATGCATGATCTAACACCTCACCTTGTCGACCATCATCATCCCTACACTCACCATCCAAAACAAAAAAATATCAGTTTCAATAGTTTCTGCCAATCATGAAAAAGAGAAAAAGGAAAAAAGGAAAACGGAGAGGAGTAAGAGCATTACCTAAGATTCCTTTTCTCTACACACACTCCTACTTCTTTCCATTCATTACACCATACTCACAGCCCTAGCTAGCAACATGATTAAATAATTCTGAGGGAGAAGCAGCTATACGACATCCTATAGCAGCCTATCTCACCAAATGCCAATCACCAGCAACAGGTCTTCACTAGGATGATCCAGGAGCTCTACAGTAGCAGCAACATCAGATCTTCAATCACATATACCTGCAAAAGCAAAGAAACCATTAGCAGAAAACAAGAGGAGGAAGAAGAGTGGAATGCAGAAAATAAACAATGCAGCACCTTTGATCTTTGACAACTACAACATGGAATCGAAACCACGGGTAAGTATCCCACTCGCTCACTCATATGCATAATTTAGTCAAAAGTTGTAAGGGTTATGAGATTTTTGGTTTACAAGTGAAAATGTGGCTAGTTAACTTGGCCACCTTCATTCAGTCAGCACATGGAGAATCGGGTGTCCCCTTACACGTGGCTGCAATCAACTCAAAGACAGGAGAGGAGTAGGAAAAAAAGTGGTTAAACTATGGATCTACAAGGTGGGAGCTGATTACGAGGAGTGGGAAATGATGAGGTGGTAGTGGGGACCAATGGTCCAAAAATGGCAACGTATCTCTGCTTCGAGCACACCACCTCACCCCGAACCACCATAAAGGGAAATAAAGCATTGTTCCCATTCATTCATGCATTTCACCACCTCAAAACTCCCTCACTCAAGTCACTCTCATAACTCTGGCCACCCACCAGAAGCAAGGATCCATCGTTCTGCATAACAATTCCTATAAGAGCATGCACAAGAATTCCTACAAGATACAGTCTACAGGATCAGTCTGCAAGATACACAGAGGCAGTCTATAGCAAAGGCAGAGAAGAGCTCAAGAGGGGATATCACAGCAATTGTCCACTGCCACCATTCTAAAGAGGTAGGCTCTAAAATTCCATCCCCATTTACAAGCAAATGAACCAGAAATACTCTAAAATCTAGTGAATTTAGAAACTGTGAGAAGTGAATTACATACATAGTCGAATCTGTTTTGCTCTTGCATTTAAAAAAATTATGTCAACCCTCTCATTTTCTCCTCAAGCTTCACCACCATGATGACATGAGGGTTTAATAGGAGAGATCCCACAAATACCGTAAGGATATAGCAACACCCCCAGGTGTTTGAAATATTTACAATACACAACTGGATGGGGTTTTTCCAAAAATTCACAGGATATGATGATAAGGTGGCTCAAGAATTTTCTCACTTCCTCACTCCACACAACAGAATCAATGCCACCAATTTAGTTAGAGGCCTCACCATAGATCTCACCCCAGAGCTCATTAGTAGGGTCACCACACTTCCCCTAGGAATTCCATGGAGAAAAGAAGACAAAGGAGACAATTAGGTGGAAAAAATGAAATTCTTTTTAGAAGGTGAAGAACCAACTGAGGAAAAAAATGGAGTAAGGAGGGAGTCTTCCATAACCATGGAGTGCGGTAGGCTACCAACTCATCAAATATATCCCATGTGAGGGTACATATAGTGTTGTTTATGGCTATCATTTCAAGATCCTTAAAGAATTAATATTTTGGGTAGAAACACTAGTTCACCAAAGACTCAGCATACCCTATTACTTGATGCAATCACTCATAGACTCCAGAAACAAAGTGAAGGAAGGGAATGTTGGCTTGTGTTATACTCTTTCCATGACTAGCCTTCGTTGCGCCGATTACGTAGTGGGGGGGTCACAACGGGGGCGACAGCCCCCCCTATCTAGGGGGTTTGAGGGGGGTGGGTAGCCCCCCTCTATGGGGTCTAGGCGAGCGGCCTAGGAAATTTTTTTTTGGACCCTATATTAGGTTGGGTTGACCTACCTATGGCTTTGTGCCTGGTTTTTGCACATGCTTTTGGATGCGATGGTTTTCGGTCCATGGTTTTGGACGTGATGGTTTTCAGTCCTTGGTATTGGATGCTTTGACGTGTATAAATATGTATTGTAACATTGGAAGGAACATAAAGAAAAATCAAGCTGGTAGTCCCAGTTTTGGGCTCCAGGGGAAAATATATGTGTATATGTGTTTTATGTGTTAGGCTCTCACATTGTTTATTTTCTATGTTTTAGAGTTTGTATGCAGGTAATTTATGTACAGGGTTAAAACCTACATTTGGTATTAGATTTGTTTTGGCTTTAAGGGGATGCCTTTGTTGCTGAGGGGTTTCGCTCAGGCCTTTGGTAGACCCTGTTCAATGGGAGATTTGCGGGATCGATTCTGGTGGTGAAAGAAGATGGTGAGAAGTGGAAATATAGATATTGATAAATTTAATGGTCAGAGTTTTGAGTTTTGGAAACTCAAGATGGAGGATCTCTTCATGGATAAAGAATAGTGGATCACGGTAAATCCAGATACTAAACCAACGGGAGTGTCCAATGAAGAATGGAAGAATTTGGATTAAAAGGAAAAAAGCACAATACGATTGTGTGCCTCAGATTCAGTATTCCTGAATGTATCAGGAGAAGCTACGGCTAAGGATTTGTGGGACAAGTTAGGGACTTTGTAACAATCTAAGTCTCTAGTGAATAAACTGTTCCTGCGGAAAAAGCTATATAACCTGAGGGCGAAAGATGGATACTCGGTTTTAGAGCATCTGAATGCATTTAATACTGTGGTAAGTCAGTTATTATCTATTGATATTAAAATTTCAGATGAAGATAAGTGCATCAACTTGTTGTGTTCTCTACCAAATTCGTGGGATAGTCTGGTTATTGCAATAGGTAGCAATGCAAATGCCTTGCAATTTGATGAAATAGTATCATACTTGCTAACGGAGCAGATGAGATAGAAAAATATGGAGAGCCAGAATGGTGATGCCTTGTCTATATGAGGATGGTCCCAGAACATAAACAAAATAAGTCATCGAGTGGGAGATCTAAATCTAGAGGGAGATCTAAATCTCCATGAAAACCTGTAAAGGTGGTGTGTTGGAAATGTGGAAAGGAAGGGCACTACAAAAGGGACTATAAATCTAAAGCTTCTGAAAAAGGACAATGATATAATGATGCTCCTTCTGTAGAGGCGAAGACCACCTCAGATGGTGGGGATGTGTACTTGGCTTCTTCAAGTACAAATGTAGATCACGAGGCATAGTTGATTGACTCAAGTGCATCCTTTCACTTCACTCCCCATAAAGAGTGGTTCTGCGAGTATGAGGAATATGATGGTGGTGATGTCTTCTTGGAATGACAAGAAGGCTAGAATCATTGGTCACAGAAAAATAAGGTTGAAGTTGCAAGGTGGAAGGGTTAGAACACTTCCGGGTGTTCTGCATATTCCTACTTTAGCCAGAAATCTGATTTCTATAAGCAAGCTGGATGATGCAGGTGTAAAAACAGTGTTCGAGAAGGATACCTGCAAGATGGTTCAGGGACCATTGGTATTGATGTGGGGAGTTCAAACTAGAACTATATACAAGCTGCAAGGTAGCATTGTTGTTGATGGTGCAATAGTTCTATGGTTCCTGAAAGTGGAGCAAAAAATCTAGTGGTATTTGGAGAGAAGACCATGTTGTGGGATCAAAGGCTTGGACATATTGGAGAGAAGGGCCTTCAAATACTTCATGGTAAAGGTATGGTAGAAGGTCTGAGTAATAGCTCTCTAGATTTTGATTTCTGTGAAAATTGTGTATATGCGAAGTAGAATCAGGTGAGTTTCCCCTCTCGTGGTAAGAGGGCGAAACAAATATTAGAGCTTGTGCACAGTGATGTGTTTGGACCTGTGAAGGTTCCATCACTGGGTAAGTCTATGTACTATGTATCATTTTGGTAATCAAGCCATTTTGTCATGTGGAAAGAGTCATCACCGAAAATCTTCCTGCTGGTTGATAGCTATTGAAGAACTTGCTCCAAAGGAAGAATTTGGCATCTCTATCCTTGAAGATCAACCTACTATTGATCTAAAGGAGCGTGAATCCATCTTTTACAGTCCTCCTAGAAGCACTACTTGGTATCTTTCGTTAACTAATTATTTAGACAACTCAGGGTTAATTTTTCTCCACCTCGTACTCCTTATCCACCTGGAGGTATTTATACTCCTGTAAATATGTCTGGTCAGTCGTCTATGTTTACTCAATCTCCTAAATCTTTCTTGTACGGTGGTCCTTCTGTTCCCTTTGGGTATCAGTCACTTTCTGGTACTTTTGCGGGAGCATCTCCTCAACCCATTGAACATGGGTTATTAGCTGGAAACAATGGTAATAAACCGATGGGTGTAGGAGACATTTACATGATGTCAGGTTCAGTTCCCGGTTCTCAGCCTCAAGGTGGCCAGTTACCGTCTGGGGGGCAGCCTCAATTAATGCCTGGGGGGCAACCTCAAGGTACACAAATTGCGTCTGGGGGGCAACCTCAAGGACAGTATGTACCCATAGTACAATACATTCCTCAAAGTCAACCCCAGCCTCAATATGTACCCCAAGGTCAACCTCAGTATAAATTTATAGCTCAAGGTCAACCCCAGTATCAGTACTTACCTCAAGGGTCTCTACCCCAAGGTCAATACTCGAGTCAAGGTTATCAACCACCCCAAGGTCAATCTTATGTTCAAGGTACGGGAAATGTACCTTTCAATTATCAATCCTACCCTCAATCCGGTTATGGATCTCAATATCCTCAACCTGTCATGGGTCAATACCCCGGAATGAACATAGTGTGGGATCCATCGCAAGTTCAACAGGTATTGCAGCCATGTGTACAGTTGTCATCTCAAGCTAGACAACCCTTAGTTTCTGGTTCACCCCAGCAACCAGTCCAGTCTAATGTTCAAACTTCTGTACCTTCGGTAGTTACTCAGTCGCCCATTACACCTAGTACTCCATCTCAAACGACTGCTGCAACTACCGCAACATCTGTTCCTTCTACCACACTTACTTCTGGAGTATCAACAGCTCTGGTTTCTATTGTCTCTGCAACTACTCCTCAGACATCTTTACCATTGTCTGGATCCACGATTCAAACTACGGTTCAGATGCCTATAGGACAGCCTCGTTTAAGTACGGTTGTCACTAGTCAACCACAATTCGTTTATCAACCGTACCAGGGACAGTACCAATACGGGCCTGCTGTCCAACAGCCAGTTTACCAGTATCAACCGTATCCTAGGTACACTTATCAACAACCTCAGAAACCCCAGTACGGTCCGGTTAATCCTGGTTTTCCAGGAGGATACAATATCCCGAATGCGATACCTATTCCAAGTTATCCTGGATATCCTCCTCCTGGGACTGGTCTTGTGACCCAGAGTTTTAGGGATCCTAATCGGCAATTACCGTTTATCGCAACTTTGGATTTACCGGACTTGTCGCACCTAACGAACGATCCAATAAATTATCTTTTGTTCTGGCCGCCAATGCCAAATAAGTTGCCTAGTGATATTCCCAAGTTTGAGGGTAAGTCTGGAGAGGATCCGTCAAATCATGTGATGACTTACCACCTCTGGTGTGCTTCAAATTCCATCTCGGATGATTCAATCCGCTTACGTCTTTTCCAGCGTATGCTCATTGGTCTCGCGGCCAAGTGGTACATTGAGTTACCACGGACCTCTTTTTACAATTTTAGTCAGTTAGCTACCTCGTTCCTAGCTCATTTTCAGTTGTCGGTCAGATATGATAATCGCACGGAGTTACTGACTTCATTAAAACAATCGACGTCCACCTATATTTCTGATCATATTCATGAGTGGAGACGTCGAAGGCGATTAGTGAAAGTTTTTATCCCGAACCAAATCTTAGCTGAATGGTTTGTTAAATCATTATTACCGAAGATTACTGAAGATGTAGCTAAGGCCGGAGTAGTTACTGAGGAGCAAGTGATTGCTCAAGCGCAGTACCTTGACTTAGTTTACACTCAGTCAGGTATGTTACACGAAAAGATCCCAGATCTTCCAAAGTCAAATCAAATCGCTGCTGCTCCTTCGGGATCTCATGCTGCTGATGGCATGATTGTTACGGTGAATACTAAAAGCAAGAAGAAGTCTTCAAAGAATTCTTCGCCCATTATAACCTTACCAGATTCCCCGACAGGAGAATCTTCTCTTGAAGTTTCCGCTGATATTCACGCTGTAGAGTCATCTACGGCTAAATCAAAAAACGGTGGGAAGAAGAAAGGTAAGAAGAAGAGTAAAGCAGACAAGACTCCAAAGGAGAAAACAGAAAAGTCAGAAACCAATGACGAAAAACGCAAACCTCGATATCCTTGTCTTATTTGTGAAGAGGATCATTTTACAAGAAATTGCCCTCATTGGGCCGAGGTTGTGAAAATCGTCAAGGGTTCCCCAACTCCTGCTGTTTTGAAAGATCCATTTCCAAAGCAGGAGAGTAAGATGATAGGTTCTTCCTCGAGTGCCAGTGAAGAACCCATATTGATGATGTCTCATGTAAGGATTGCGACTCGATCGCAAGATTATGGTAGTAAAAGTCCTATTGATGGATCGAAAGAAGCAGAATCTTCTCATTCAAATCCATCAACCTCAGCTCCCGGTTCCGATCCACTACAGATCGAGAAACCTAACCCTGACTTAGTAATCAAACCGCCCGCCAAGGGTGTACTTCGAAGGTCTGCTTTCAATCCACATGCGAGAGTGGCCCAGAATTACAACATTGTTGAGGATTTAGCTGTTTCACCCTCAGCAATGTCGGCTTTAGAAGTGCTGCAATCATGTCCAGCACAATGAAAATTACTTTTGTTGGCTATAGGAGCTGTTGATGTTCAGGACCCGAACCTAATAATCTTTGATCTAGAAAATAGTACACCGTGTTTGCCTCATCAGATGGCTTTCTAGATCCCAGTGATAGTCAAAAACAGGCCTATTCATCGGACTGTAATTGATGAGGGAGCCTCCATGTGTATTATGTCGATACAGTGTTGGAGATCGCTTGGTTCTGCTTCACTAAATCAATCCCCAACAATTCTTAAGGCCTTTCATGGCCGTGGGTTCCATCCGTTTGGCATTCTACAGGATTTGCCTATAGGGGTCGAAGGAAAAACCGTTAGTCTAGATGTGGAGGTGGTTGATGCCCCTCTAGACTACAACCTTCTTTTGGGTCGAAGTTGGTCTTACGCTATGACAGCGGTCGTTTCATCGGTCTTCAGAGTAATAAAGTTTCCACATAATGGCAAGATCGTAACCATAGACCAGCTGGCTTACTTTTCGTCCGACCCAGCCTCTTTAGAGAGTATCCAGCATGTCGATAAAACGGCTATCCCTTACAAGGATGTTGGCGTAGGATTAGTTAAAGATGCCGGTTTACTGGGAACTTTTCCTTTTCCTCCAATCAATGTCGTGTCTTCGTTTGCATCTATTCATATGATTACTTCAGATACCATTATTTATGACGATCCTTGGATCGTTCCATCTGAATCTGAGATAGACTCTTTTGGTGATGCAATGCCTTTGAGTCCATATGAAATTGCCTATGAAGCCGTGCAGTCTTTTTCCGACCCAAGTTCAACCAAAAGCGACCAAATGAATGTGGTCCGTGAGGAATCCCTTTTCACGTCAACCTCGGAGTTAATAACGTTTCCCGAAGTTGTGTCATCTGACGAACAGCTTTGTGAAGTCCTGTGCGTAGACGATTTACCATGGGAAGATCTCCATCATAGATCTTCGTTTTTACCTGAGGATGATCGTTTTGAAAACGATTTCTCATCAATCTTTACAGCTGAATATGTCAAAGAAGCTCAGAGTCCAATGAAACATCCTGATTCAGAGCTGAATTTGGGAAACATTTCTCGCACTATTGCCATTGACATTTCAGTCAAGCCCGGAATTGTTAAACACATTCATATAGGTGCCTCGTGTTCAGATAACGAAATTCAGACATACAAGGCCCTATTACAAGAATTCCGCGACGTGTTTGCCTGGTCTTATGAGGAAATGCCAGGAATTGATCCCGCCATTATTGTCCATGAGATCAAGACTTACCTGGACGCTAAACCCGTCGGGCAACGTTTGCGTCAGATTCACCCACGAAAAGCGGCTGCGATTAAAGCAGAAGTTGAGAAGCTGTTGAAAGCAGGTTTCATTTATCCGATCCCGTTAACGGATTGGGTATCGAATATTGTTCCGGTTAACAAAAAACAAGGAACAATAAGAATATGTATCGAATCTAGGGATATTAATCATGCTTGTCCCAAGGACAACTATCCAACACCCTATATCGATCAAATAATTGATGATTGTGCCGGCAGTGAAATATTTTCCTTTATGGACGGTTTTTCCGGTTACAACCAAATCAATATTCTACCTGCCGATCAACCAAAAACGGCTTTCATTTGTCCATGGGGGACATTTGCTTATTGCAAATTACCTTTTGGGCTTAAGAATGCCGGAGCCACTTTTCAAAGGGCGATGTCTTATGCATTTCATGACATCAAACACATTGTGCAACCATATCTTGATGATTTGCCCGCTCACTCCTTACATCGAGCTGATCACCTTGTCCACTTACGAGCAATTTTTATGAGGTGTAGGCATTATCATATACAGTTGAACCCACACAAATGTGTCTTCTGCATAGAAGTGGACGATTGCTGGGATTTGTAGTTTCAAAAGCCGGCATCTGCGTCGATCCCTCGAAGGTAGAAGCTATCATCAAATTGCCTCCTCCTTCGAGTCTTCGCCAACTCCAAAGTTTGCAGGGGAAAGAAAACTTTTTATGCCGATTCATTCCTAACTACGCCGAGATTACCAAGGGTTTTACCCGGTTGTTGAAACAAAATTCTCAATTCTCTTGGGATGAGATAGCTCAGAAATATTTTGATGCACTCAAGCACGCGTTGACCCATGCATCGTTGGTGCATCCTCCCAACTACAACCAGGATTACTTTTTGTACCTCGCCGCCGCTCATTCCACCATTGGAATGGTCTTAGTCCAGGAAGACGAATTCAGAACGGAACATGTGATCTATTACCTTAGTCGGACGTTAAATCCCACTGAGCTCAAATACTCACATGTGGAGAAATTGGCCTTGGCAGCCGTTCAAGCTGTCCAACGTTTTCGTCACTACATTCTTCTCCGTAAAACTACAGTCATTTCGGATTGCAACCCTATGATCTACATTTTGACTAAACAATTGCTAGGGGGCAAGTACTCTAAATGGATCGTTATCCTGCAAGAGTTCGACTTGGAGTTTGAAAAATCTAAGTCTAAGAAATCTTTAGTTTTTGCAGAGTTGATGTGTGATTTCCCGCGTGCTGACACGGAAACAATGGCAGAGGAACCCATTGCGGACGAATATTTGTTTCTCATCAGCACTTTAGATCCGTGGTATGGGGATATAATTGTCTATCTCCAAACCCAATTCTTTTGGCCCGAAGTTTCAAAGTCGGAACGTCGGAAAATTCGATTCCAGTCCCAACAGTACAAAATTATTGGAGATACTCTTTATCGCCATGGGGCGGACTTGATTTTTCATCGTTGCTTAACTCATGAGGAAGCTGAAATGGTTTTGAATGACTGTCACTCTGGAGCATGTGGTGGTCATATGTCTGGGTATGCCACAGCCCAAAAGATATTGCGCGCTAGCTATTTCTGGCCCTCCTTGTTTAAAGACTGTATTATTGCGGTCCGGAAATGCCACAACTGTCAAGTGTTTGATCGCAAGATGCGCGCACCACCTGCTCGTCTCCACCCTATAATTTCCATTGGTCCTTTTGCCAAATGGGGTATCGATTTTATTACATGTAACCCTCACTCGGCCGGGGGGCATGCGTATATCATCCTTGCGGTTGATTATTTTACTAAGTGGGCCGAGGCGATGCCTACATTCGAGGCAGATGGCAAGACAACTGCAATTTTTGTATTCAATCACATTATTGCTAGGTTTGGTGTCCCACAAGCGATAATCACTGACCATGGGCACCATTTTCGAAACATTATGATGACAGAACTTACAGGCCAGCTTGGTTTGCGTCACGATAGCTCAACTCCTTATTATCCACAAGCCAATGGCCTAGTTGAGTCCATCAACAAAGTTTTAGTTATCATGATCCGACGAATCATTGGTATTCATCGGTCGAATTGGCACAACATGTTATTTTCTGCGCTTTGGGCGTACCGAACCTCAGTGAAAACATCAACAGGGTTCACTCCTTTCCAACTAGTTTATGGTTTGGAAGCAGTGCTGCCCATTGAATGCGAAATCCCGTCACTTCAAATGGCTGTCGAATTACTTCCAGCTACTTCCGAAGAGGAGAAGCGTCTATTATACTTAGCTCAATTAGATGAGACTCGACGTGACGCTGCATTGGCAATCGAGACTCACGCAAAACGGATGAAAGCTCAGTATGATCGCAACGTGACCCCTCGAAATTTTTCGGAAGGAGACCTAGTGCTATTATATGATCAAGCTAATGATAAATTAGGTGCTGGAAAATTTGTTCCTATGTGGCATGGGCCCTACATTGTCAAGCGAAAGCTAGCAAAAGGGGCCTATGAGCTGGTAGATTTTGATGGGGACTCTTTGGGTAAACCCAGAAATGGACTTTACCTAAAGAGGTATTATGCTTAAATGATGGGTATGGAGATTTAGTTAGGTTAGTTTTTTCTTTCTAGCTGGTGTGTTTGTTTGTATAGACAGTGTGCTTAGCTTAGAGAGTGTGTTTTCGTCGTTATTCTGGCTTATCTTGGTTTTACTCTTGATATTGCAGATGTCGACGCCTCTCCAAACGTACATTGGATTCGCTGATGGTGCTTGTCATAGTACACAGAATATCTCTTCCGCAGCTTGGGTTATTTATTCGCCCTCTGACGAGTTAGTTTCTATGCATGGGGTGAGCCTTGGTCAAACAACAAACAACATTGCAGAATACAGTGCAGTGATTGAGTTATTGTTTGAATCTATTTCGTTTGGGATTTGGAGTTTGATAGTGAGGTTAGATTCTGAACTCGTTGTATTACAGCTTAATAGAGTATATTCCATTAGAAATCCAGTGTTATTAAGGTTATTTTTGAGAGTGCGCCTCTTGGAATGTGAATTTGATTACATTGAATATCAGCATATTCCAAGGTCTTTAAATACATTAGCAGATGCAATTGCTTCTCGAATGTTAGACAGACATTTGCGATAATCATACATGTAAATTTAAAAACATTTCATCACACATGTTTAACACGATAGGCCGGTAATAATGATATATATAGATAGGAGTGTGTCAAAAAATACATCGTCTTCGATCATAGGTTGAAAAACACCTTATGATCGGCAAAAATGATAAGTACAAAAAACCAAAATGTCACATGTGTCTACAAAAGTGACCATCCAATCACTGGTGGTGCTCTCTATACGACACCACTGCACGGGCTACCCTACATAAGAACCTCCTAAAAGGTCCTGGGACTGCAACCACATAGCGCTGAAGTCTTATAGGAATATTGTCTATAGTCGTCTCTGGTATGTCTGCCGTAAGACGCTCTAGGTCTTGTTCCAACTCAGCTAAGGTCTCTGTGGCCGCGTCTTGTGGGGCCGATGCCAGTGCAACTGGTACTCTCCTCTCGAAAGGCCGGAGATTGGCCGGACGCTGTGGGCCTACATCTGCATTTTGAAAAATGTCACTGTCAGTTTTGAGACAATATAAAAACGAAAAAAAGTAAATAATTTAAAAACTTGTGAAAAATGAAGTACCTGTGTCGTCCCACTGTTCTCCCGTTGGAAGAATCATGTCCGGATCTCCGCGAAAATCAACTCCGGCATACAGAAAATCCTGTATCGAGAAGACCTGGTTCTCTAACCAGTGAAAATATTCCGGTCTAAATCGGACAACCTCTGTGCCCTCGTCAGGATGACGGGCCATTACCGCAACCCATCGCATCAACTTAGGCTCTTGGGGAGGCCTAACCTCAACAGTGAGCTGTTGTGGGATTAGCATCAGAACCCTCTCTAGGGAAAAACTCACAACTAAAGGCCCATAACCAAAAGTCTTCAGCTGTCCGTTTTTGGTCCTAGTCAGTTGGCCCTTTAAGTTGGCCAACACAGCATCGCACCAGTTGAAAATGGTGCCCCGATAGCAATCAATCGCCATCCGCATCTGGGATCCAGTGGCAATGTGCAAAGTGGCAGTCCCGCAAAGTCTGGTAACTGTAAAGGCAATTACCATACGTTTAGGTCGGGATATCTTTTTGATTTCTATCCCCTTATCCTGGTTTTGGTTATTACACCACTCTAGTCGGAGACTAGCAATGGACTGGCCACCCGGCCTAGTCCCGGACAGAGTCAATTGTTTGCCCCTCTTGGGCAAACCAGTGAGAAAGTGAATATCAGAGGGCTCTATCTCGAGCTGGTGCCCTCCAATGTAGAAACACTGATCCTGAACGTTCCACCTTTCGACCAGCCACTCTAGAAAGCGCACCCGGGCCCTCATGCCAGGTATGGCCCAGTATTTGTAAAGACCGCATGCCTTCAAAGCATCAATGGAAGGTTGGTGATTAATCGCGGCCAAATCAACATCTTCATGTTCTCTCTCGCGCGAATCAAGCATGGTGGGCAATCTACACACCATAAAACATCTGTTAGAGTCCATAAAATTGAAAGTTTTTGGTTCATTTTGGAGAAATTGGAGTTTAAAAATACACTCCGCGGTGTACGCAGCCCACCTTTAGAGATAGGGCGTATGTACGCAAGTTCCCTTAAGGCAAGCTGCGTACGCCCGGCATTTTCCCAACTGAGAAAATGTCGGGGTACGCAGGCCACCCATGGGGCACCTGCGTACCCCGGAAAGCGGACCTTGAAACCCCCAAGGCCTCCAAAAAATAAAACTAAAGCTTAAAAACAAATTCTAAACGGATGGAAATGCAAGGGAGGATGTTGTAGAATACCTGATGAGACGGCGTTCGATTTAGACGGTCGGATTCTCCGCAATGTCCACGGGAAGTTTCTTGCCAAAATCCCTTTTTCTCTCCTCAACAGTAAAATGGTAAAAATGAAATGGTAAAAGCCCTTTTTATAGGTTTTTTGAGTAAATGAATGTCAAATTTGTTTATTTTCCACCATGAAAAGGTATTTTTCAAGTATTTTTATCTATCTTTAAACCTACTTTCAACAGCTTCTCTACTTCTGCTTTAATCGCAGCCGCTTTTCGTGGATGAATTTGACGCAAACGTTGCCGGACAGGTTTAGCGTCCGGGTAAGTCTTGATCTCATGGACAACAATGGCGGGATCAATTCTTGGCATTTCCTCGTAAGAACAGGCAAACACGTCGCAGAATTCTTGAAATAGGGCCTTGTATGTCTGAATTTCATTATCTGAACACGAGGCACCTATATGAATGTGTTTAACAATTCCGGGCTTGACTGAAATGTCAATGGGAATAGTGCGAGAAATGTTTCCCAAATTCAACTCTGAATCAGGATGTTTCATTGGACTCTGAGCTTCTTTGACATATTCAGCTGTAAAGATTGATGAGAAATCGTTTTCAAAACGATCATCCTCAGGTAAAAACGAAGATCTATGATGGATATCTTCCCATGGTAAATTGTCTACGCACAGGACTTCACAAAGATGTTCGTCAGATGACACAACTTCGGGAAATGTTATTAACTCCAAGGTTGACGCGAAAAGGGATTCCTCACGAACCACATTCATTTGGTCGCTTTTGGTTGAACTTGGGTCGGAAAAAGACTGCACGGCTTCATAGGCAATTTCATATGGACTCAAAGGCATTGCATCACCAAAAGAGTCTATCTCAGATTCAGAAGGAACGATCCAAGGATCGTCATAAATAATGGTATCTGAAGTAATCATATGAATAGATGCAAACCAAGACACGGCGTTGATTGGAGGAAAAGGAAAAGTTCCCAGTAAACTGGCATCTTTAACTAATCCTACGCCAACATCCTTGTAAGGGATAGCCGTTTTACCGACATGCTGGATACTCTCTGAAGAGGCTGGGTCGGACGAAAAGTAAGCCAGCTGGTCTAAGGTTACGATCTTGCCATTATGTGGAAACTTTATTACTCTGAAGACCGATGAAACGACCACTGTCATAGCGTAAGACCAACTTCGACCCAAAAGAAGGTTGTCGTCTAGAGGGGCATCAACCACCTCCACATCTAGACTAACGGTTTTTCCTTCGACCCCTATAGGCAAATCCTGTAGAATTCCAAATGGATGGAACCCACGGCCATCAAAGGCCTTAAGAATTGTTGGGGATTGATTTAGTGAAGGATAACCAAGCGATCTCCAACACTGTATCGACATAATACACGTGGAAGCTCCCTCATCAATTACAGTCCGATGAATAGGCCTGTTTTTTACTATCACTGGGATCTAGAAAGCCATCTGATGAGGCAAACGCGGTGTACTATTTTCTAGATCAAAGATTATTAGGTTTGGGTCCTGAACATCAACAGCTCCTATAGCCGAAAAAAGTAATTTTCGTTGTGCTGGACATGATTGCAGCACTTCTAAAGCCGACATTGCTGAGGGTGAAACAGCTAAATCCTCAACAATGTTGTAATTCTGGGCCGCTCTCGCATGTGGATTGAAAGCAGACCTTCGAAGTACACCCTTGGCGGGCGGTTTGATTACTAAGTCAGGGTTAGGTTTCTCGATCTGTAGTGGATCGGAATCGGGAGCTGAGGTTGATGGATTTGAATGAGAAGATTCTGCTTCTTTCGATCCATCAACAGGACTTTTACTACCATAATCTTGTGATCGAGTCGCAATCCTTACATGAGACATCATCAATATGGGTTCTTCACTGGCACTCGAGGAAGAACCTATCATCTTACTCTCCTGCTTTGGAAATGGATCTTTCAAAACAGCAGGAGTTGGGGAACCCTTGACGATTTTCACAACCTCGGCTCGATGAGGGCAATTTCTTGTAAAATGATCCTCTTCACAAATAAGACAAGGATATCGAGGTTTGCGTTTTTTGTCATTGGTTTCCGACTTTTCTGTTTTCTCCTTTAGAGTCTTGTCTGCTTTACTCTTCTTCTTACCTTTCTTCTTCCCACCGTTTTTTTATTTAGCTGTAGATGACTCTATAGCGTGAATATCAGCGGAAACTTCAAGAGAAGATTCTCCTATCGGGGAATCTGGTAAGGTTATAATGGGCGAAGAATTCTTTGAAGACTTCTTCTTGCTTTTAGTATTCACCGTACCAATCATGCCATCAGTAGCATGAGATCCCGAAGGAGCAGCAGCGATTTGATTTGACTTTGGAAGATCTGGGATCTTTTCATGTAACGTACCTGACTGAGTGTAAACTAAGTCAAGGTACTACGCTTGAGCAATCACTTGCTCCTCAGTAACTACTCCAGACTTAGCTACATCTTCAGTAATCTTCGCTAATAATGATTTAACAAACCATTCAGCTAAGATTTGGTCCGGGATAAAAACTTTCGCTAATCGCCTTCGACGTCTCCACTCATGAATATGATTAGAAATATAGGTGGATGTCGATTGTTTTAATGAAGTCAGTAACTCTGTGCCATTATCATATCTGACCAGCAACTCAAAATGAGTTAGGAACGAGGTAGCTAACTGACTAAAATTGTAAAAAGAGGCCCGTGGTAACTCAATGTACCACTTGGCCGCGAGACCAATGAGTGTACACTGGAAAAGACGTAAGCGGATCGAATCATCCGAGATGGAATTTGAAGCACACCAGAGGTGGTAGTCATCACATGATTTGACGGATCCTCTCCAGACTTGCCCTCAAACTTGGGAATATCACTGGGTAACTTATTTGGCATTGGCGGCCAGAACGGAAGATAATTTATTGGATCGTTCGTTAGGCGCGACAAGTCCGGTAAATCCAAAGTTGCGATAAACGGTAATTGCCGATTAGGATCCCTAAAACTTTGGGTCACAAGACCAGTCCTAGGAGGAGGATATCCAGGATAACTTGGAATAGGTATCGCATTCGGGATATTGTATCCTCCTGGAAAACCAGGATTAACCGGACCATACTGGGGTTGCTGAGGTTGTTGATAAGTGTACCCAGGATACGGTTGATACTGGTAAACTGGCTATTGGACAGCAGGCCCGTATTGGTACTGTCCCTGGTACGGTTGATAAACGAATTGTGGTTGACTAGTGACAACCGTACTTAAACCAGGCTGTCCTACAGGCATCTGAACCGTAGTTTGAATCGTGGATCCAGACAATGGTAAAGATGTCTGAGGAGTAGTTGCAGAGACAGTAGAAACCGGAGCTGTCGATACTCCAGAAGTAAGTGTGGTAGAAGGAACAGATGTTGCGGTAGTTGCAACAGTCGTTTGAGATGAAGTACTAGGTGCAATGGGCGACTGAGTAACTACCGAAGGTATAGAAGTTTGAACATTAGACTGGACTGGTTGCTGGGGTGAACCAGAAACTAAGGGTTGTCCAGCTTGAGATGACAACTGTACACTTGGCTGCAATACCTGTTGAACTTGCGATGGATCCCACACTATGTTCATTCCGGGTATTGACCCATGACAGGTTGAGGATATTGAGATCCATAACCGGATTGAGGGTAGGATTGATAATTGAAAGGTACATTTCCCGTACCTTGAACATAAGATTGACCTTGGGGTGGTTGATAACCTTGACTCGAGTACTGACCTTGGGGTAGATACCCTTGAGGTAAGTACTGATACTGAGGTTGACCTTGGGGTACATATTGAGGCTGGGGTTGACTTTGAGGAATGTATTGTACTATGGGTACATACTGTCCTTGAGGTTGCCCCCCAGACGTAATTTGTGTACCTTGAGGTTGCCCCACAGGAGTTAATTGAGGCTGCCCCCCAAGCGGTAACTGGCCACCTTGAGGTTGAGAACCGGGAACTGAACCTGACATCATGTAAATGCCTCCTACACCCAACGGTTTATTACCATTGTTTTGCAGCTAATAACCCATGTTCAATGGGTTGAGGAGATGCTCCCGCAAAAGTACTAGAAAGTGACTGATACCCAGAGGGAACAGAAGGACCGCCGTACAAGAAAGTTTCAGGAGATTGAGTAAACATAGACGACTAACCAGACATATTTACAGGAGCATAAATACCTCCAGGTGGATAAGGAGTACAAGGTGGAGAAAAACTTAACCCTGAGTTGTCTAAATAATTAGTTAACGAAAGATACCAAGTAGTGCTTCTAGGAGGACTGTAAAAGATGGATTCACACTCCCTTAGATCAATAGTAGGTTGATCTTCAAGGATAGAGATGCCAAATTCTTCCTCTGGAGCAAGTTCTTCAATAGCTATCAACCAGCAGGAAGATTTTCGGTGATGACTTTTTCTACCCTAGGTGAATCAGGAGCACTAGAAGTTGGAGTAACAGGTTTAGATATTTCAGGTTCTTCGCCTATATCACTAGTAGATGAAAAACTACCAGCAAGCTCGGAAACTGCAACAGCTTCGGGATTATAACTTGTTTCTAGACCTTGGTAATCTGGATGGACTACCAACGACGACTCTCCTTCTTCAGGTGAACCTACTTTACTGCCACTAGGAGTTACAAGGACTTTCAAACCTTCGTAATGACCCAGGACGCCTTCAGGAGGTTTGCCCCGAAGTCTACGGGACTTCCTCAACAAATCGGCCACGGTAACAATCTCAGGAGACTTACCCCGAAGTCTACGGGACTGTCTCGGTAATTCAGCCACAGTTAAAAACTTTTAACTACTGCACACGCAAACAAAGTAAAATCTCAAAGCAAACCACCTAAAGTCTCTAAAGAACCAAACAAATTCGAATCACACGCTTAAAGAATATAGGGCGTCAAACCATACACAAACAGTAGCCTTCTGGACCGAAAACACTAGTTGGAGATGAAACCCAACATCGCCGAATTCGGTACAGAAGTGGTGGGTGGAACAGTTACCCCGGCAACCTGCTTAATGAATAGACTGGCACAAGTTCCTCCACTTTAACCGTCTCGAGTGAAGTGAACCCCCCGGAAAATCCAGGTGAGTCTAGCCGACGTCTGCTCCAGGTACAGTGGGATCTTCCCTCCACCGTCACCATGGTAGAATCCTAAAGATAATGGTCACTAAGGTTACCAACAGCAACAAATATACCTGGGGGAACAGTCTACGACCCGATAGCACGCAAGGGAAGCGTAACAAGCTCAATCCCCTTGCCGGCTCCTTGACAATAATCCAAGGTTTACCGACAAGTGACCCCAGGCTCCTCAACAATAATCCGAGGTTTACTGTTTGTAGTATGTGCGTATCTGGCATCTTTCCCAATGAAGGAGGATTGATCCCCTCACTGGTTTGGACACGGTCTCGTGCTTCTCCTTTAAGAGGAGCTTTCCCAAAGTACAAATGAAACAGTTGGATTTGTCCTACCACAAGATGAGCTACTTGTTTGGTTTTATTGTCTTGGAGAGTTAATTACTCTCCTACTCCAAGACACTAGCCTGATCTATATTGGTGTTTCAGAGCCCTAGTAAATAAAAAGTTACTAAGTTGATTTTACTTTAAGCATTAATTTTATTGCTTTTCTTTAAGACAAAAGGTAGTGGAGATGAAACTGATGGTGTGTAGACTCGACTCAAATCCACTAAAAAGATGCACTTAGGATGATTTATACTAATTTTCTTTTTCGATGAATTCCCTAGCTAAGATAGTTGGCGAATGCAAAATTGATATAAAGACAACTTTCTTGGCAATGAAAATCAAAGAAACAAACTCTTTATCTTTTCAAAACATACAACACATGACCACTAATTACTTCACGAAAATTCCTTTTCCTTTCAAAGACTCAAATGCTACCAAAGCAAACTTTTCTTCAAAAGAGTTTTTTTTTGTATTTTTCCCTATATTAGCAAAGCATGTAAAACTTACTTTAACAGAAATCAAAGTTAAAAAATCTATGGCAATCAAATAAACTCAATTTCACTAAAAAGCAAATCTAAGAGAAATGCACCTAAAAGTAAATCTAGTGAGGCAAAAGCCTACCAAGCATGATTCCAGGATGTTTTACTCAGTCAAAATTTAACTAAGGACTAGTTAATGCAGAATCAAAAACCAGTCAAAAACAAAAATCAAAATCTTTTTTTCTTTTTCTCAAGAATAAAATTCAAAGTTCAATCAACAAACTTTTTCGAGATTCGGCAAAGAGAGAACACAAAGGTAGGTTTCTCACAAGGGTCGATTCTATGAAAGGCCCGACTCCTAAGAAGACTGAACAAAACCAGGGAGATCCAAGGTTTTATAACTTCTAAAGCCAAAGTCACTACAGGACCAGTGCAAAAATCAAACCCTAGGGCAAAATCTCTATGAATTTCACTAAAACTCTTGACACTGACGAAACAAGCTTAGGTGAAGATTTATGATAGGTAACCAGTGGATCTGGGCAGAAAAAACAAATTAAAAACAAAATTTAAGAGGCAAAAAAGGAGAAAATTGAAATTTTCTGAATTTTGATAGGGTATGCAGGCAACCTGTTTGCACAGGTGCGTGTACGCTCTGTGCACAAAGCTGCAGTGCATACAAGTACGCACTATGCTCAACGCAGAGGTTGCGTACTTCTAGCAAAACTAAGAAAAACTAAAGTTTAATTTAACCCTAAGCTATCCCACCCAACACACAGTTAGACAGCCAAAAACCAGAAAACAAACGACTTTTCTCAGATCAAAGTTTCACACAAAGGAAAAATCATTCACATCAATGGATTCCCCAGTGGAGTCGCCATTTTGTCATACGGAAAGAGTCGATTTTGCGGACAAAACCGACCTCCCTAGAAGCAAAGGCTTTCTAGTGACAAACAAGACAAATAAACACTACCTTTCTCTAAACATGCATTTAGAATACAAGTAATCAGGTGATTATAACATACCTATAGTCCAATGCTTTGTAGTAGTCCAGCCTCGCTGATTCGGATGAGCTCCTCCTTCTCTTCGAAACCTGCATTCACTAACAAGCCAAAAGATTAAATAGCACCTGATAAACTTATAAAATAACACATATCCATCATACAGACCAAGGAGTATATGAAACAAATCATGAATAACAATCTGTTGAGAAAAATGAGTTCATTTGTATTAAGTGGAAACAAAAGAAACCATTACAACCTGAGCCTTGGTGTTGTGCAGGTCCCTCCTAGGGTCTAGCAAGAGTTTTCCTTTACTTTGATCAGCTCACCCACTTCCAAATAAGGCTAGGAAAGGATGGGAATCTCTCCTCTCAAGCTTTACAAGGGAGTCCTAATTCCAGCAGCATCTACCCTTAGGAATGTTTAGCTTTCAACCTCCCCTCCTTTTGGCCCAATGCCTGTATTTATAGTGCTCTAGAGGAAGTTAATCAGATCCACCATCAATGGGATAAGCCCCTCTTTGGATGGGATAGCTCCCCTCTTGATGGGATAAGTTCCTCTTTCATAGGGATACATGAACCATCTGGAGGTGCTCCATACACGTCAAACAAGCTTCTAGAATGCTCTAGAAATGACCACAAGTAACTTTTTTGGAGTGAAACTTGCACCTTTTGACCTTTACAGGAGTACGCACCCACCCCTTTACAGATAGAGCGTACAAGTACGCAGGTATTGTGAACTTGAGGTGCGTACACGCAGGTAAGGCTAAGAGAAACTGCGTACCCAGAGATATATAGATTTTTAAAGACTTTCTCTTTTTCTTGGAGTTTGACATGGAGAGCAGAGGTATGAGACTTGCCAAGGAGGATAGTATGATAGTTGATGGAGCCATACTAACTGCAAATAGTCATGGTGACAAATTTTAGTGTAACACATTTATAGATGACTTCTCAAGGAATACATGGATATATTTCCTTAAGAAGAAATCTGTAGTCTTTGACAGGTTTAAAGAATTTAAGGCTCTAGTGGAAAACTAGATAGAGAAGAAAATAAAGGTGTTGAGGTCAAATAACGGTGGAGAGTTTTGCAAAAAGGAATTTGAAGAATTCTGTAATAAGTGTGGTATAGCATGATAGAAGAGTACTCCATACACACCTGAGCAAAATGGAGCTGCACAAAGAATGAACAAGAAATTGATGGAAATGGTAAGAAGCATGCTTAGTGGTGTCGCATTAGGACAGAAATTCTAGGCAGAGGTAGTGGAGAAAACATGTTATCTGGTCAAGAAATCACCTTCATCAGTGTTGGAGGATAAGACTCCACAAGAGGTATGGATTTGTAAGAACTCCTCTCTTTCACATCTAAGGGTATTTGGATGCGATGCATATGTACATGTTCCAAAGGAGAAAAGAACCAAGTTGGATAGTAAATATGAAAAGTGCATCTTTATTAGGTATAAGGATGGTTTAAAGGGTTATAAAATTTGGAACCCAGTAACAAGGAAGGTTGTGTATAGCCAAGGTGTGGTGTTCAAAGAGGTGAAAAATGTTATTAAAAATGAAGTCCCATCAAAATAACCTGAGAAGATAGAGTTTGAGATTAAGGAGGAAGAATCAGACTCTACAACAGAGGAGGAATCAGAATATGAAGAGCCACAAACTCCGGGTGTGAGAAGATTAGTTCGAGAAAGAAGGAAGATAGAAAGGTATAGTCCATCTACTTTCTGTTCAAATTTTGCTTTATTTATTACTAATGATGATCCTAGAACTATGAAGGAAATAGTGGATTCAGAGGATGGCAAACTCTGGAAAGAGTCCATGGTTGATGAAATGGCATCTTTTCACAAAAATGAGGCATAGGATCTGGTGGAGTTGCTGGATGCAAGGAAATCCATTGGAAACAAATGGGTGTTCAAGAAGAAGACAAATGCAGAAGGAAAGGTGGAGAAATACAAAGCTCAGTTGGTAGCAAAAGGTTATTCCTAGGTGTCGGGAATTGATTTTGGTGATATTTTTTCTCCTGTTGCCAAGGTAGCTTCTATTAGATTAATTTTAACTATTGCTGCTACTTTCGATTTTGAGGTAGAACAGATGGATGTGAAGACAACATCTCTTCATGGGGATCTGGAAGAGGAGATCTACATGAAGCAACCTAAAGGCTTTGTGGTGAAGGGTAAGAAAGAACTGGTATGCAAGTTAAAGAAGTATTTGTATGGGTTAAAACAGTCACCAAGTATGTGGTATCAAAAATTTGATACATTTATACAGGGACTTGGCTTCACAAGAAGCAAAGCATATCACTGTGTATTTTAAGTTAATTGGCAACCGTGTTATTTATCTGGTCTTGTATGTGGATGATATGTTGCTAGTTGGAAGTGACAAAGAAATTATCCGGGATTTGAAGACCCAATTGTCATCCAAATTTGACATGAAAGATCTTGGTGTTGCAAACTATATTTTGGGCATGGAAATTAAAAGAGATCGGGCAAAGAGGAAGCTCTAGTTAAACCAGAGGAAGTATGGTGAGACAATATCGTAGAGGTCTAATATGCAGGATAGTAAACTAGTGAAAGTTCCTATTCCTTTAGGTGTAAATTTATCTGATGAACAGTGTCCCAAGACACAAGAAGAGGAAGAGGACATGTCCCGTGTTCCATATGAAAGTGCATTCAGTAGCCTGATGTATGCAATGGTCTATACTAGACCAGACATTGCACATGGAGTGGGAGTATTGAGAAGGTTTATGTCAAAACTAGGGAAGCAGCATTGGACAATAGTGAAGCAGGTTTTCAGGTATTTGCATGGCACTAGTGATTATGGCTTGTGCTGCTAAGGAAGACTAGGTTTGGATAGAGTGTTGGAAATTCGTGGCTTTGTTGGTGCAGACTGGGCTAGAGATCTGGATCAGAGAATATCTACAAGTGGGTATGTGTTTAACCTATTTGGAGGTGCAATCAGTTGGATGAGTAAGAAACAATCTGTAGTGGCACTATCAACTATAGAGGCTAATTACATGGCAGCCACTCATGCAAGCAAGGAAGCAGTTTGGTTGCAAAGATTGTGTTCAAGTATGGGGTTAGTACAGGGAGCTATAAGGATAAACTGTGACAACCAAAGTGCAATTTTCTTGGCACAGAACCCTACTTATCATTCAAAGACAAAGCACATTGATGTTCAATATCACTTTGTGAGGGATATGGTAGAAAACAAAAATGTGTTGCTGGTTGTTAGCTTGTTGGGGCTTGACCCAGGTTCGGAAGTGTTTTAGCCAAATAAATCCGGCACTACTGACCCTTTCGGCAACAACCCGTGCAACGTGAACTGAAGTCTCACCTGCAGTAGTAGGGGAGGGTGTTGGAACCAAGTTTCCACACCCTAGGGATGTATTGATGGGGATCGCGAACCGATCTACACACTCGCGCTACTCTGCACAACAATCTGGATCTTGCGAAGCACGGTGATGAGGTGCTTCTTAAGTTCCTATTACTACTGAGTTATTATAGATCTGATCTAGGTCTTAAGGTCTTATTCAAGCATTCAACAATAATAACTAGTGTGCACCATCATAATTCTTAAAGACATACATAAACTCATATAACAGATGCATAAACCAATTATAAACAGATCTACAATATTTCAGAACCAACTTATCTTTACTAATGTCTTCGTTTTAGTAAAATCCACTTCTTGCCCTGTGCACATAGCTACAAGGGTCCACACACATAGTTGCGGACTCTACCAGGCCTCTGCACACACAGTTGTGGAGCCTCTACCTAACCACTAACACCCACGACTCGGACTTACAGACTCAGAGCGAATATTGCTTTCACAGACCCATAATACATCCCATCTTTCACCAAGAAGCTACTTTCCCTCCTTAGAGCCTCACTCTATTTATACATTCCCATGGTCCGTGGACCATGGGTAGGCCGACTCACTTTCTATTATTTTACATTATTTTCGGGTGGACAACCCTTTGACTCAACCTATTACATTTCGCACTCCGCACGCTTTGTGGAACTTTTATAATATCATTACCCTAACTTATGGGATTTAAGCCCCAAAACCATTACGCGAGGCCTCTGCTACCCAATAGGCCCCCAACACAATCATTGTGACTCATCCCGAGTCACTCGTCGGTGCAGCGATATGCGCTGCCAAGGCTTCGCGGTCCACCATCCTTGTGAGTGATGCACTACGTTCTGTTGCTTCCTTCTTGTCTTCTGCAACTCTTCTTCAAGCTCCTGCTCCATTGCCACTACTAATTCACGCAACCGATGATGCTCATTCTGCTCTGCTTAGTTAACACAGAGCACCCCCTCATAGGATTTTAGCTCAAGCTAGGGTGCCACCTGCGGGAACTCTTCGTGCCAACGCAACAAGTCTCCAATTTCTGGTCTACTATACGCACTGTCTGCTGTAGCTTGTGTTGCATTTTTGCAAGAAAGATGTTGTTGTCCGTGAGATCCCAATCTTCAAGGTGCATCAGAGACAAACAGTTAATTGCAATTTCCTCATTTGTCTCAATATTCATGGTCTTTTCCTTATCATTCGTAGGTCGTCGGCCAGCCCGTGGTGTAGACAGTGGAATCCGAACCCGTTCTTCTTCATGTCTAAGAATTTTTGTTCATCCCCTACCGGCAGTCCTGAACTTGGTGCAGCATCTTCGGTCATTGACATCATACTATCCAGAAGGTCCTGCATCTCCATTGGCCATATTACAACCCCTAGGCTTACTCCTTTAGCATCAATGATTAACAATTCCATACCGGTGGGAAGGCACAATAACTCACTTCTCTCAATACCATAGATCGTTCAATGGATGCCCCCCTGCGATTTATAGACATATTAAATTCAGTTTTTCCCTCCTTTTCTGGCACTTTAATGTTACATCTACAGTAGATCATTTCGAATCTAGCTCATACTTTGTATCTTAATTGTCTACTACCCGCTCCTTTTTGCCATAGATCAGACATCCTATCATGAATAGTGACAGGAACAGTCACCTCCATGGTTATCCACACAGTAGCGTAGCCCCTTTTGCGCAACCATGACCCTTGTGACATACCGATTTTACATGCACCCTTGTTGTCACGCAGCTCCCTCACAGATTGCTTTATTGTCCCGCGCTCTCTTTCAACAGTTTGGAGTAGTGAGACTGTACTTCAGTCAGTTAGTTGGGAAGTCAGCTCACTTGTGTAGAGCTTCAGGTGACTGCCATTTACTCTACCTAGGAAGGGCTCTCCATTAAGCTTTCCGAGCTGCACCGTGCCTCCATCAGTGACTTCCTTGACTACATATGGTCCCAACCAATGCATCCAAAGTTTTCCATGGAATTTCTCGAACTTGCTGTCATACAGCAATACTAAATCATTTTCTTTGAACATGCGCAACTTTATGTTGCGATCATGCCATGCCTTTTCGCGCTGCTTCTGCACCTGCTGAAGTAATCCTGCCAGAAACCATTCCTCCTCTAGTTCTTCCAATTGCATGAGTCTTTCTTCCAATGCTCTATGGTCTGTCATGCCTGTCATCATTGCTATTCGCAAATTGGGTACAATGTATTCCATTGGCATGACAACTTCCGTGCCATAGACTAACCAGAAAGGTGTTTGACCTATCAACTTCTTGAATGTTGTTCGGTATGCCCATAGCACAACAGGTATGCACAAATCCCAATCGTTTCGCTACGCATTACATACCTTGGTCAACATAGTCTCCAAATTCTTGTTGAAAGCTTCAACAGCCCCATTCGCTTGCAGATGGTATAGCATACTCTGTTGATGATATATTTTGAATTCCTTAGTGAGCGCGCTGATAGTCTCATTCAAGAAGTGCGTTCCACGGTTGCTCATTAAAATTTTTGGGTATCCAAACTGCGTCAACACATTTTTGAACAAAAATTTTGCAGTTGTAGCAGCTGTGCAGTCCTTAACTAGTTGTGCTTCTGCCCATCGAGTCAAGTATTTTGTCGCGGTGATGATATAGCGTGCACCCGTCTTTCCTTGAGGTGTGATAGGCCCCACAAATTCGATCGCCCATTTTTCGAATGGTTGCAGCATCATCTGTGGCTTGAGTGGCATTTCATCCCTCCATGATGGTTTCCTAGTCCATTGACATATGTTGCAGGCCCAAAAGTATGCTTTTGAGTCTTAATGTAGAGTTGGCAACCATAGTTCAACGTGAAGAATCTTCTGTGTTGTGGCGTATCCCGCATAATGCCCTCCTGCAACCACCCCATGTGCTTCGGCAAGGATCTGTCCTTGCTCAAATTCAGGTACATACCTTCGTAATATTTCATCGTTGCCCATTTTATAGAGGTGCCCTGCAATAACAGTAAATTCTGTTGCGCATATCACCAGTTCTTTCTTTTGCTGAATTGAATACCCCTGCGGCATGGTCCCTGTGGTTAAGAAGTGGATTATATCCTCAAAGTGGCCATCCGTGATACGCACTACATAAATATAAGCCTCAGGTAGTCCTTCTTCTAAGTTTTTTGGCTCTTCACCATTCCCAATTTTGGACAGGTGATCTGGGCCTGCGTATAGACATCCCGGCTTTACGATGACTTTGAAATCATATTATTGAAACAATAAAAACCATCTACAAATGCGGCCCCCAACATAGGCTTATTCACTAAGTATTTTAATGCCCAATGATCATTATACATCTTAAAGTGTTCTCCGAGTAGATAGTGGTGGTATTTCTAGAGCGTGTATACCATTGCCAACCCCTCACGCTCAGTAATGGAGTAGTTGTTTTCAGCTTTGGACAATCGTCGACTTGCGAATGCAATCGGGTGATCAATTCCTTCCGCTCTTTCCTGCATGAGTACAATTCCTAGTGTGATACACGACGCTTCAACATGGACATGAAATTCGATGTCCCATTTTGGGAAAACCAAAATGGGTGTGGACGCCATTTTCTCCTTGAGAATCTCCAAACTTTTCTTACAATCGTCATTCCAACAATATGTAGCATCTTTCTTCAACAACTGTTCCATTGGTGTTATGATTTGTGCATAGCCCTTAATAAACTTACGATAGTAGCCAGTGTGTCCCAACATGGTGCGGAGTTGTTTGACACTACTCAGCACTTGCAGATTGAGGATGATAACAATCTTTGCCTGGTCCACCATTAGGCCTTGTCTACAGACCACATGACCGAGAAAATTCCTGAAGGGGATGAGGAAAGTACACTTTATATTTAGCACAATTTGGTGCCGTCGGCAAGTATCCAGCATCAACCATAAGCTCGCGATATGTTTCTTAACTAGACTAAATACAGTCTAGTCATCAAAATAAACTTCCAAAAACTTATGGATGAATTTCTTAAACGTGGCCACTACTACACAGGAAAATATCACCAGGGCATTCTTTAACCCAAAGGGCATGACCGTGTACTAAAAACATCCCCATTCGGTCGTGAAGGTGGTCTTGCTTCTATCTTCTGGTGCGATCTTGATCTGATGGTGCCCTAAAAACCCATCCGTAAATGAATACACTTTCTGTCCACCAAAATTCTCTAGAAATTCATCTGTAAATGGCGTTGGGAATGGGTCATGAACACATGCGTCACTCAGTTTTCGGAGGTCCATGCAGATTCAAATTTTTCCCTTCTGTTTCTTCTCCTATACTATCATAGGACTCACCCAATCAGACTCTTTCATAGGTTCAATAATTCCCGCTGGCAGCATTTTGTCCAATTCTTCGCGGACCTTTTCCTTATACTTCAGATTCAAGCGGTAGGGATGCTTCTTAACTGGCTTCGCATCTAGTTTCAGAGTTATCTTCATCACCCCTAGGTCACCAAGGATCCCTTTTAACTCGGTTATTTTGGTCAGGAATAAGTCTTGATATTCAGGAAGTAACTCGATGACCTTATTCACCGTGGTATCATCCCAATAGTCCCCAAGCGTTGTGTACTTTGGCTCCTCCTCTGTACCAACGTTCACTTGTTTCATCTTCAGCGTTGTGGTGACGTCAGGGTCCTCCATCGCAGGTCTATGAACCTTGTGACTCCCCTCTATTTCCGGAATATTGATTTTTCTGGGGTCATCCTCATCATCGTTTACCTGAAATTTGTAACATTCTAGGGCCTAGCTCAACTGATGCGACCACTCTGGCTGTGTTATTTCTTCTCAGTCCAGTGGTATTTTGAAAATGGAAGCTTTCACAACTTGCAATGCATCGTCAACAGTATCCATCCATTTGTTTTCAAATAAGAACATTAATAAAAATCCTTCACGCAATATATCCCATTCGCCTGTACCATGTCGAAGTTCTGTCTCAGTATACCAGTTCCTGGGAATGACATCCAGGGTATGATAAAATAAGTGTACCCACTCCAGTTGGGGTCCTTCCCCATAGGATTTGGTCTATTTTGTGAGTTGCATGTGCAGATCATCGCGTCCATCGTATGTCTCAGTTATTCATAGTTCCGGCTTCCCAAACCTTATCTGCATCATCCGCCTACAGCCGCGCCAGTCTTTAAAGGTTCCTTCATGTGTTCCCCACCAATGCGCAAGCGTTGCATGCAATGCCCATTTTAATGCATCAAATCTCTGGAGATCTGGTACCACACTCTCAAACTTGGTCAGGAATTCATCCACCTCTCTCAACCCATCATACATTGGTATCTCTCGATCCTGAGCTGTTACGCAACACAGCGACCTAGTCATCATGTTGCAGTTTAATGTTGTTACTCTGTTCAGCCGATTATGCCATCGTTCGTCTTCTTCATCTGAATCTGAAGTGCATGCCTCTGCGCACTCCCATGATATTCTTCCTTCTATAATCAAATTTACCCAATCCTGATTTTGCGCAATTATCTTGTAGATATGATCCAAGTCATCATCATTTTCATCGTCACGTTCAGATTCAGTGTAGCGCACTCCTTCAGCCAGGTCTAGCAGAATGACTATGCTAGGGACTTTTTCTCAAATATCATCTTCCATTTTTTTAAATTAATGACCCATTCATATTTGTGCCCTAGTGTATCCCTAATAATGCGGGGTAAGTGTTACTGTCATCCACAATCTCTATTACCTCAAAGTTCGTTTGTGTGCTCGCGCCTTCTATATCCACTATGACTCCTTGCAATCTCCCCATGGGCAAGACCTTTTGTTGGTTCACCATCCACAATTGAATAGGAGACCACTGTAATGTTGGCCTGCCCATGTGGTCCCATGTCCATTTAGGTAGCACGTTAGCATCTGAGCCTAAGTCCAGAATGATCTGATCCATCTCATAGTCATCGCTCTTTGTCATTAATCGCATTTCCCGTCCAGTGCGCAAAGCATGTTTTCCCAATTTCGGACCACGTGACGTTCACCTAACCCTGCGCACCTAGTTATCGGCTCTTGTAGTCCTTTAACTGCCTTATTTTCGCGTAGCAACTTCATACATGTCTCTAGAAAGGTAGTTAGCATCGAGGGATCCATTTCCGGCTTGGTTTGATCCTTACTACCAAAAGTAGAGACCTCCGCAAAGCTCTCCTTAGCTTCCCTAAATGTCTTCTTTACGCGTTCCAAGTCGAATTCAGGCCACTTGGTTTTCCTCGGTTAATTCACCCTTATCTTCCCCTGCGGCTGCACCACTTCTATGCATCATGTTCACATTGGGGTCTTCCTCGTGCAGTTTGAACCTCATCATTTGGACGTTCCTCATCGGCGTAGGCTGTGCTGCCTTTTTCTCACGTATCTACACTATTAGCGTGGGGTAATCTATCATTTCATGATCAAACTACTCGCAGTAGGGGCACGATATTCTGGTTGGGTTGGTACAATCACGTGCATAGTGCCCTGGTCCTCAATAGTTATAATAGATTAGCTGCCTGTGGCCCCTTCCTAGCCCCATTCCTCCCCATCCGCGTCCTCGCCCATGGAACTCACCACACGTTATCGTTGCAACTGGATCTTGACCTCGTGCCTTAGTCTGCATCCTATAGGCAGGTGTTTGATCCATCAACAATTCATAACTACGGCATTCTTGTTCATCATGGCCCACCAATCTACAAAATTTGAAAAATAGCTGCTAGGGGGTCTGGGTAAACTTTTGCAGTAGGTGACAGTTATCCGTGGTGTGCTTTCCTGTAATCTAACAGTTCGTGCACTAGAGCAAGGGCATCGCTCTTGGCCCCACCTATGCCTCTGGTCACAACAGCATTAGTCCCCCCTGCCAAAGAGTTCACAAATACCAAACAGTGATCCTTATCGTGGCCCTAGCTTCTACATTTTATGAACCACACCTCTTCTTGCGCTTCTAGTCGGGGCACCTTCTCCAATTTCAAACTTTGCATCTCCAAGCATAGGTTTTGTAGTTGCACGTGGATCTACTGAACTCCCAACCCAGGATCCTGTATTGGAGTCTCATGCAACCTCATCGCTATATCTAATGCTTCAGCCTGGGTTGAGATCTTTTGTTGTGACATCACCATCCTCAAATGTGGCGTCAAAGACATCACAAACCATGTGCAGTGTTGTGCATCCGTTAGTGTCATGTTAGCCTCTCGGATCATACTCTTCAGTCTCTGATTCAAGTCCCAAGGGGTTTCTCCTGGCAGCATCATGATCTCCTTAGACCCGATGATTGACTACGTCTCTGATTTTGGCCGGCTAAACTCTTTTTTTAATGCATCTGGGATCTCCGCTATTCAGAATTTAGGTGATCGCTAGAGTGCTTGATATACCAAGTCAACGCATGATCCTGCAGCGCACTCACCAAGGTATCCCTCTTAATATTATCATTCGTAACTCCATGTGCTTCCCACACTATCCTTACTACGAACCAAAATTGTTCTGGATCTTCACTTCCTACTCCTCTGAATACAAGCAACTTGATCGCGCTTGCCATGTCAACTTCTAGTTTGGCGGAGGTGGTGTACTGAGGCCAATCACAAACTCGTACAACTTCTGATCCAACCAATCTTCAATCTTTTTCTTCGCTGGGTTCTAGTGTTTTGACGTTATATATCCCTTAGGAAGATCTTGGTCCCAGAAACGGAACCATTTGTTGGCTTGTTGGGGCCTAACCTAAGCTCAAAAGTGTTTTAGCCAAATGAATCCTGCACTACCTGCCCTTTTGGCAATAGCCCATGGAATGCAAATTGAAGTCTCACCTAAGGTAGTAGGGGAGGGTGCTGGAACTAGGTTTCTACACCGTAGAGATGTCTTGATGGGGATCGCAAACCGATCTACAAACTCACGCTACTCTGCACAACAATCTGGATTTTGCAAAGCACAGTGATGAGGTGCTTCTTAAGTTCCTATTACTACTGAGTTATTATATATCTGATCTAGGTCTTAAGGTCTTATTAAAGCATTCAACAATAATAACTAGTGCGCACCATCAGAATTCTTAAAGACAGACATAAACTCATATAACATATGCATAAACCAGAATATAAATAGATCTGCAATATTTCAGAACCAACTTATCTTTATTAATGTCATTTTTTTAGTACAATCCACTTCCTGCCCTGTGCACAAAGCTGTAGGGGTTCGCGCACACAGCTGCGAACTCTACCAGGCCCCCGCACACACGACTGCAGAGCCTCTATCAAACCACTAACACCCACGACTCGGACTTACAGACTAAGAGAGAATATTTCTTTCATAGACCCATAATACATCCCATTTTTCACTAAGAAGCTACTTTCTCTCCTTAGAGCCTTGCTCTATTTATACATTCCCATGGTCCATAAACCATGGGCAGGCCGACTCACTTTCTATTATTTTACATTATTTTCAGGCAGACAACCCTTTGACTCGACCTATACATTTTTCACTCCATGCACTTCACGGAACTTTTACAATATCATTACCCTAACTTATGGGCTTTAAGCCCCAAAACCATTACGCAGGACCCTCGCTACCCAACACTAGTAAAGGTGGACACTTTGAAGAATACTGCAGATGCATTGACAAAATCTATGAGGTCTGAGAAGTTCTCTTGGTGTAGAGAAACAATGGTCATTGCAGGGCTAGATAAATGACTAAGCTCTCCTATGGCCCCATGTCGAAAGAAAAAAACAAGTGGGATAATGTTGGGTTGTGTTATATTCTTTCCGCGACTAGCCTACGTAGTTAACTGGGGGGGTTAGAGGGGGGGTGGAAGCCCCCCTTTGTTGTGCCGATTGCACAGCGGGGGGGTCACAAGGGGTTTGAGGGGGTGGGTGGCCCCCCTCTCAAAGGCAACACCCCAGGCAAAAATTTTTTGGACCCTATATTAGGGTGGGTAGACCTATCTATGGTTTTGTGCATGGTTTTTGCACATGGTTTTGGACACGATGGTTTTCTGTCCATGGTTTTGAACGCGATGGTTTTCGGTCCATCGTATTGGATGCTTTGACATGTATAAATATGTATTGTAACATTGAAAGGAACATAAAGAAAAATCAAGCTGGTAGTCCCAGGTTTGGAATCCAGGGGAAAATCTCTGTGTATATGTGTTTTATGAGTTATGCTCTCGCATTGTTTATTTTCCGTGTTTTTGAATTCGTATGCAGGTAATTTCTGTATGGGGCTAAAATTGACAGGGAATTCCCAAAAATTGGCTAACCATGGGTTGATTAGGATCCTCATTGAATATTCCCTCCAAAACCTTAGAATCCCTATAACATGGTTAGTCTTCAAAAACTTGCCAGCAGAGGATGACATCAAAACCCTCACTTATGATGTTAGTACTTTTGCTAGTGAGGAGGAAGAAAAACAGGAAGAGGAAGATACATAGATAGATAAGGATGATATGGATGAAGAAGAAGATGACACAGAGGAACATGATGAAGTAGAAGAAGAAGAGGAAGAAGAGAAGGAGGATTATGATGAAACAGAGAAGGAAAATAAGGAAGAAACTGATGGAGATGAGGAAGAACCATAAGAGGAAGAAGACAGGAAAAACATAGAGGAAGAAGGCATTGAAACAGAAGGGAAAGAACACAAGGAGGAGTCACCTAGGGTGTCTCCAGAGGCCACTAAGAGGGAGGCAACAACTGCCCTCACTGCTCTCAGTACCCCAGTCAAGAAAAAAGGAAAAAGAAGGAGGAAAACCCCACTATATTTCAGAACAAGAAAGAGCACAAGAATCAAACAAGGGAAGCCACACATATCAGCAAAAATTCATATTAAGATTGAAGATTCCCATACACAAAGAGACAAAATTCCTTTGCCTAAGTCACCAATCACCTATGTAAGGAGGCCTAGTACAAGATCAACTTCCTCAAAGGATAAGGCCATCCTACAGGATCCACAACAAAACCAATAGGAAGTAAAAATAGTCCTACAGGATACTCTGTTGAAACTAAATGAAGCATAGAAATTGGAAAACAAGGTAGGGGAGCAAAAAGAAACAAAAGAAGAAGACCCAGAGACAAAGTAACCAAGCCCCCAACCTAACCTAGACTCCTATTACCATTTTATTGAAGGGGGCAGGGTAATACTTCAAAAATTTGCAATCCCATTGTTTTTTGAACTTGAGAAGGAAAGGACTAGAACCCACTGATGGATGCAGATCACCGAAACAAAGGGGGTGGAAGACATTGGGCACATGGAATTGAAACTCAAAGAAATGTGCAAAGAGGTAAGTGGCTTAAGGGATAAAGAAGCAATAATGAAAGGTCAACTTGAGAGAGAAAATGCATGGCTGAGGGGACAGCTGCAGGAAAGAGAGAACCAACTAGCATGTATGGCCAGCCTCTCCTTGGAGACCATCCAGTGTAGGATGCCAGTTAAATCCTATGCTCTTTACCTCAAAGAATAATGGCTACAGTTTCAAATTAAATCACTAGCTCAAAGGGGCACCACGCCATTTCAGGACTACTAGCAGTTTTTGTGATCAAAGTACACTAGAGGATAAGGCCAAAATGGTTGAGTTTTATTTGCACATGGCGCTCACAGACATGAATGTTTGGGACCCTAATGCCAAGATAGCATATCTACAATTAATGGATTTGGAATCATTGGTGAACCATGAGGAGTCAAGAGCTACAAAGATGAAAAGAATATTGGCCAGAGCGCAAAATGAACCTCTTTTCATCAGAGCTAAACAATCAAATCCCATGGCCCTAATCAGGACCTATAATTTGATTGCAAATGATCCTCAGCTAGCACCTAGATATCTTGTTACCCAAGAGCAAGAAATTTCACATTTTGAGGATATGTTTAGGTTGTTATGAGATGAGAGTATACATGCCTGCCTAAGGAGATGGAACACACTGCCACACAACTTGAAGATAAGAGAATATCACTCCCCTCAAAGGTTGAGAGAGGCACTCAATAGGACACCTATGTATAAGCAATCAATGCAAAGGTTTAAGGTCAATTGGATAGGCCTAAAACTCAGTCCACCACTACTCCTAAGGATGCTTGAAGGGAGAAAAGAAGAAGAAGAAAAGAAGCAGTGGGAAGAAGTAAAAAAGAAAGCAGGCTTCTATGAACAAGAAGAAGAGACCACAACAGTGGCATGGCATTACAAAGAGGCTGTTAGGCCCCTATAATACTAGTGATTCCCCCATTACTATTGTCATTGTATCCCTTATTGTTATTATTGTGCCCCTATTGTCCCCATATTGTTATTAGTATGTCCCATAGAAATCCACTATTGTTATTTTTGTGCCCTTATGTTATTACGTTATGTCGGCTTGATTATATTGTGACCCCTTAGACTCCTATATATTGAAGGGAGGTTTAGTCATTTGTATAATCCAAGAATTTTTCATTTGTGTAATGTAAAGGAGGTTTCCCCCTCGAAGATTGTTACACAGTAATTTGTCACCGACCCTGCATTCCCTAATTCCGGACACTACCAGTCTGTGTTATTGACATTTGCATTGTGTCATGTTGCAAATTATGTTTCAAGGTCTTCCTTATAATCTCAGGAAGAATATCTCAGTTTACTTCTCCTAGAGTAGACCATTTTTTACTTGTGTTTCTGGGTCGTTGCAAAACAACAGTTGTTCCACCCGCAAAAATGGCCAAGATTGCACTAGCCCTAACGAAGTCTTCGCTCTATCTCTGTGTTGCACCAGCAATGAGCTACTTTTGGAAAGTTGTTTAAACAACTCGTTGAAGCTTTGAAGTATAACAACTTCATTGGAGGTCCTAGGGTTGGTTTTTGGATCATATGAGCTTGCATCTCTCCTTTGGGATAGTTGTTCCACCTTTTGTGCAACCTCTAAAAGAGATAAGCTCTTTCTCCCATAGTTTATGGAAGCTCCTCTTCCTATAAATACTTCCCCCATCACTGAGATCAGCTAGCTTTAGAGTCCAAGAATTCAATAGTAAGAGTAGAGATTTTTTTTCTAGACTATGGAAGTAGCATCTCATGTAACTTAGCTTGGGATGGTTTTGAGTGGAGTTAACTTGATTATAAGAGTATTCTAGCATTAGCCTTTGGGTAGGAGAGAGATAGAGCTGTTCATCTTTTGGGAGATAGTATATGAGTGAATTCTTGTGGGGACATGCTAACAAGACCCTTCAAGGAGGCTTACGACGTCAAGGTTTGGTTGTAAGTTCTACTTTGATTTATATTAATACAAATCAACAGATTATTTCCCATATCATATGTCTAAATGCGTAATGATAGCTTGAAGCTCCTTGACTCTTTAAGTAGATAGTTTCTATCATAATCTATAATGTTTGTGGTTGTGTTTTTTATGTTGATTTCAGGTACAAGTGATTAGAAGAATGAAAGTTGGAGCAACACAACGGGAACTCCATCGAACGACAGTTTGAAGGTAAGCCTTCATGACATCAACTTTCTAAGGAAATTTGTTTGGTATTGTCTTTATTGTGACTAGACCCACTCTAGGGCTAGAGGGGTTGCCTCTATCTGCAGAGAGAACTTTCCTATGTTACAAAGAGTCTAAATTCTAAGGTGTTGATCTATATTTTCTATATTTTTGTGAGCTGGATTCCTAACATTTGGTATCAGAGTTTTGGATTCTAGGGTTTCGCTACTCCAAACAGGTCATTGTGGAATTTTCACTATAATTTTTTTTAGTGGCATTTCAAAAGCTACAAAAAAAAATCCATTTGAGCCGAAATTGTTTTGAACTTTGGGTACAAATTTCAGAGCTTTTATCGCTATATTTGCGGAGATATGATCTAAGGAAGTTAGGATTTTTGCAGACTCTCGAATTACATTCCAAACAGGTCACCTGGGGAAAATCGTCAAAACTTTTGTTTTGAGAATCAGATTGAAACTTCATCAGAAGTTTTAGAAAGAGGATGGCCTGTAGTTTTCTGTATATCAGTTTCAGGTACTAAGGTCGAAACAATGATATGTGGCATGTCATACAAGTTCGCTCTACTGAACTAGTCTATAATCAAGTCACAGTGGGAGATTTGGCATAACTATTCCTTGGAGAATCCAATCTTGATCAGACTTGTGGGGTTAGAAAGAGGACTCAAAGGGCTACTGTAGGATGATATTTCAGCTATTCGAGGTACACAGTTACAAATATTCAACATATTCAATATCGATCTCTTATAAAGTGAAAAAAAGGTGTGTAGTTTGTTTTAAATTTTGCATAAGATTGGTTTGAAAAATTATTTTGAAGGAATTCAAAGGGAATAGTGAAGAATTATTAGCATTAATTAATGCCCAAAAGAAAGAAAATGGAAACACCTAGTAAGCAAACTTAAAGCTCTAGCGTGACTCGTGAAGAACATGAAGAAATGCAACATGATATATCAAAATTACAAGACCAAGTACAACACATTTCACTCTCACTAAAGGTAAATGAAGCCAAGATGAATGGTGTGGAAGCTAATATGAATGGTATGCAAGTTAAGATGGATGGCGTGGAAGCTAAGATGGATGGCATGGAATCTAAGATGAATGACATGGATGCTAGGATGAGTGGCATGGATGATAAGATGGAAGAATTGAAGATAAATTTGAATAAGTTGCTTCAAGAAATGGTCACTAATGGTGAAAAGGTAGTAAAGGAAACTCATTATGAGAAAAAAATAAATGTTAATCATGATTTCATAGACTCTAATGTTGGATTGAAGACCCACCATGTTCCAAAAATCGATATGAGGAAGTTCGATGGCAAGGATACCGGAACATGGATACTAAAGATGGAGTAATTTTTCGACCTCCATAATGTGCAAAACACACAAAAGGTACGTAGTGCAACTTTATATTTGGAACCAAATCAATTTGTATGGTATCGATGGATTTTCTCTCATAAACAAATTTTCACTTGGGCAATTTTTACAGAAGAAATGATAGCACATTATGAGGGTACAAAAAGCAACACCTTTTTTAGCCAATTGATAAATCTCAAACAAAAGGGTTAAATGATGGAGCACATTGAGGACTTACAAAAATTGAACATAAGGGTAAACTATATTCTAGAGGAGCATGGGTTTGATGTGTTCATAGGGACTTTAAAGGATAATATCCAACATGAGGTTCTCCTTTGGGAACTTGATTCATTGGAGAAGGTATTCAGGTTAGCAATAAAAATGGAAAGAAAAATTATGGCAACCAGGAAGCCTACCACTTACAATTATAAAGATGGAAGTGTTGTTGCCTCTAGCCTTCCAAAACCTACAAGGTTGACATCATAAAAATTGGAAGAAAAAAGAGCAAAAGGTCTTTGTTACAGTTGTGGTAGAAAATACACTAAAGGTCATAAGTGTGCTTAGAAGAAATTATTCTACATAGATTGTGAAGAGGAGGAAGAAAAGGAACAAGAAATGTCAAAATAAGAGGATATACTCCAGGAACAAACCCTAGATAAAGAAGAAATGAATCCGACCATATCTTATAATGCATTGGCTGGAATTACCACTCCTCAAACTATTAAGATAGAAGGACATATCAAGAAGAAAAAGGTAATAGTGTTGATTGATTCGGGAAGTACCCATAATTTTATTCATTGTAAGATAGAAAAGGAATTGAATTGCTTCCTATATCCAACACCAGAGTGTCAAGTGATGGTTGCAAGTGGAGGAACCATAAATTGCTCTGGAAAATGCCATAATATCCCAATGCTTTCCATTCCAATGGGTGGTGTTGATGTTGTACTAGGAGTCCAATGGCTACAATCCTTGGGTACAATAACTTTTAATTTTCAAGAACTTTTCATGAAATTTTGTGTATAAGGAAAGGAAGTTTAATTAAGGGGTATTGTAGGGAAAATGGGAAAGATAATCAACTCTAATGGTATGATAAAGCTTCTAAAGAAGGAAAACTAGGTGTAATTGCACAATTATGTTCGCTAGAGGTTCCCACATCGAAATCATCTGTTTCTCTAGATCTCCAAAAAGTCTTGGACAATCATTCCAAGGTATTTGAGACTCCCAAAGGTCTCCCACCTATTTGTGATCATGATCATGTTATTCATTTGATTCCAAAAAGTTTTCCTCCAAACATCAGGTCGTACAGATATCCCTATGCCCAAAAGAGTGAAATTGAATGTATGGTTGCAGAAATGCTAGAGGCTGGTATAATTCAACCTAGTCAAAGTTCTTTCTCTTCTCCAGTATTATTGGTGCACAAGAAGGATGGATCATGGTGCATGTGTATTGATTATAGGGAGCTCAACAAGCTCACTATTAAATATAAATTTCCCATTCCCATCATTGACGAATTATTGGATGAATTGCATTGATAAATTTACTTCACCAAGTTGGATATTCATTCAAGATATCATCAAATCAAAATGAAGACTGAAGACATTCTCAAAACAACATTTAGAACTCATGAGAGTAATTATGAGTTTTTGGTCATGCCTTTTGGGCTTACCAATGCACCTTCTACATTTCAAGGTTTGATGAATTCCATTTTCAAACCCTTCCTTAGAAAATTTGTGTTAGTATTTTTTGATGATATACCAATCTACAACAAGTCTTGGAAGGATCATGTTGAACATGTTGACAAGGTGCTCAAACTATTGGAGGAGAAACAATTATATGTAAATAGCTCCAAATGTTTCTTTGGAGTACAAGAGGTGGCATATCTAGGTCATATTGTATCTCATGAAGGTGTTAAGATAGACCCTAGCAAAATTAAAGCAATAAAGGAATGGAAAATCCCCACATCCATAAAGCATCTGCGAGGATTTATCGGGTTGACAGGGTTTTTTTGCAAGTTTGTTAAGAATTATGGGAGAATAGCAACACCTCTAACAAAATTATTGAAGAAAGATGCTTTTTCATGGACTCCAGAAGCAACAAAGGCCTTCGAACATCTTAAAGAGGCAATGTGCCAAGCACCGGTCTTAGCTACACCAAACATCACAAAAACCTTTATTGTGGAATGTGATGGTTCAGGAAATGGAATTGGGGATGTTTTAATGCAAGATGAAAGACCCATTGCTTTCAAAAGTCATCCAATCAAGGGAAAGTATTTACGCAAAGCTATTTATGAGAAGGAAATGTTGAAAATACTGTGAACTTAAGAAATGGCGACCCTACCTAATGGGAAGAAACTTAAGGGTAAAAACAGATCATGATAGTCTTAAATACTTTTTAGAACAAAGATTATCCTCTGAAGGGCAATAAAAATGGGTCACAAATATGTTGGGTTATGACTTTGAAATCATCTACAAAAAAGGGAAGCAAAATGTTGTGGCAGATGCACTCTCAAGAAAGGATGAGGATGTGGAAGCATTGTTGTGCGCCATTTCTATTATCCAACTAGATTGCATAAATGAAGCAAGGGAGGAATGGAAAAATGATGAAGAAGTTGGGCACTCATTCGAAAGCTACAACAAGATCCCAATACATATGATACATTTAGTTGGAAAAATGATTTGTTATGGTAGAAAGATCGCTTAGGCCTATGTAAGAATTCCCAACTCAAACAAAACATTATTATGGAATTGCACACTTCTCCCTTAGAAGGGTAGGACTTTTAAAAACTTACCACAGGGTTAAGAAGGAATTTCTTTGGGATGGCCTTAAATATAATATTCAAATGTTTGTGGTGGAATGTTTGGTTTGCCAAAAAAATAAAGTTGAAACAATTAAGACCCCAGGTCTATTATAGCCTTTATCCATTCCAAGCCAACGTTGGGAGGAGGTTTTAATGGATTTTATCGCAGGTTTACCCAAGTATGAAGGAAAGAGTGCCATCATGGTGGTAATTGACAGACTTACCAAGTATGCACACTTTTGTGCATTATCACATCCATGTAAAGCGAGTACAATTTCTACTGCATTTATGGAAACAATTTAAAATCTACATGGTGTTGGGCAGCGGATCCCCCGCGTAACGGTTTTGGGGCTTAAAGCCCACAATTTTGGGTAATGGTATTGTAAAGGCTCTGCATAGTGCATGGAGCAAAAATTGTAATAAGTCAAGTCAAAGGGTGGTCTACCCTCAAATATTGTAATTTAATATAGAGTGGGTCAGCCTACCCATGGTCCACGGACCATGGGAATGTATAAATAAAGCAAGGCTCTAAGTGTAGAAGTTAGTTTTTTTAGTTTGTTCTGGATTATTATGGATTTTTGAATGCGATATTCGCTCTGAGTCTGTAAGTATGAGCCTTGGGTTATAGGAGTAGGAAGAGGCTCTGCAGCTGTGTGCGTAGAGGCCTCGTAGAGTCTGCAGTTGTGTGCGTGGACCCTGCAGCTAAGTGTGCGGGATGTAATTGGATTTTACAGGAACAAAAGATTAATAAAAGATAAGTTGATTTTGGAATATTGTGCATTTGATATGTGTGTTTATGTTCCAGTTATATCCTTTCATCTCTTTACAGTTTATGATTGCGCGCACTGGTTATAAATGTTAAATGAATAAATAATAATACTGGGTCCACAAAATTAACTCATATCTATAATAATAACACTGTAAGGGTAAAGGATCTAGGTAGCACCTCTTCATGCTCTGTACATAGCTATGCAAAGGTCAGACACCTGCGTGAAGCAGTGCAAGCAGGCAGGATTGGTTTGCGACCTTTCCATGCCTCATCAAGACATCCCTAGGGTGTAGAAACCTAGTTCCAGCACCCTCCCATACTACCTCAGTTGAGACCTCAGTCCGTGCTCCGCGGACTGTTGCCGAAAGGGCCAGTAGTGTCAGGATTTGTTTGGCTAAAACACTTTTGAACCTGGGTCAGGCCCCAACAAGCTAACAAATGGTTCTATTGCCAGGACAGGGATCTATCTAAAGGATGTCTGATGTTAGAACACTAGAACCCTATGAAGAAGAAAATTGAAGATTGGTTGGATCAGAAGCTTCATGAGTTCGTGACACAGGAAAACAAAACTCTGCAAATATCTAAGAAGAGGTGGCTGGATCACTATGTATATATGGAAATCCACGAGATCTTCTTCACGTCCTTCTCTTTAGAGCTATATGATTGGATCGTGAGGTTAGCCGACAGCTAGGGAAGGTATAAGCTTGATCAACCGATATTGTGGACTCCAGAGTCAGTGCATAGGCTAGAGGCATCAAAAGATAATATCGTGTGGGCCGTAGACCATTGGCTCGACCGGATAATAGGAGGGTTTATCACTGAATTTGTGATAGACATGACCGTAAGCTACAACGAAGCAGAAATATGTTTTCTCAAGGGATCGCATGGTAAGTACATCAAATCTTTGAATACCTAGATTAAGATGTTGTTATGTGAAAAATAGGTGATGTGAATACATTGATGTTTGGAACAAGGTGGAGCGGAAGGATATATAAAGGGACTGAGGGATTAGGAAAGAGTCCTCTAATTTCACCTTTGTGAGAGAGCGAGGAAGAGCATGCTTGAGTTTCTCTGAGGAATGTAGTCAGTTTGATAAGGTAGCGCATTCCGCAGTTACCATCCCCACTTACGCCACCACTTGCGTCACCTCCTTCACCTCCATCTTCACCCACACCACCTCCACCAAACCAGCAGTTCAGTATGGTGAGCACGATTAAGCTACCCGTATTCAGAGGAGTAGGAAATGAGGACCCGGATCAGTTCTGGTTCGTGGTAAGAGCAGTGTGGGAAGCACAAGGGGTTACAGACGATAACATTAAGAAGGCTACATTGGTAAGCACACTGCAGGATCACGCGTTGACGTGGTATATCAAGCACTTGAATGATCACCCAAATGCAGGAATAGCAGAGATCCAGATTGCGTTGAACAAAGAATTTAGCCGTCCAAAATCAGAGTTGCAGTCAATCATCGGATTTAAGGAGATTGCAACGCTTCCAGGTGAGACCCCCGAGGATCTAGATCAGGGACTAAAGAGTATGATCTGTGAAGCTAATATGACACTAATGGATGTGCAGCACCGCGCGTGGTTTGTGGCATCTTTAACACCTCACCTGAGGATGGCATTGTCATAGCAGAAGCTTTTAACCTAGGCAGAAGAATTAGAAATGGCAATGAGGTTGCATGAAATGTTGATACCGGATCTGGGATTTGGAGTCCAACAGATCCATGCGCAACTACAAAACCTATGTTCAGATATGTAGAGTTTGAAGCAAGATAGGGCACCATGGCGAGAGGCACGCGAAGAAGTGTGGTGTATAAAATGCAAAGGCCAGGGCCACAAAAAGGATCACTGTCTGGTATTCGTGAACTACTTGGCAGAAGGGGGAGCCAATTCCATTGAGACCAGAGGCACAAGCAGGTTTGAGTGCGACACCCCCACTATGGTGCACAATCTGTCAGATAGGAGGAAAGCACACAATGGACAATTGTCATCTGTTGCAGAAGTATAAACAGACTCCACAATAGCTATTTTGTAATTTTTGTAGGTCGGTGGGCCACGATGAGCATACTTATCAAAACTACTAGTTAATGATGGAGTGGACCCCAGTATATATAATGTAGACAAACGTGAGGCCTCGACCCATCTGCGGGGATGGCTCATGCTGGATTTCAAGGCCAAGGTCGAGAACGAGGAGGAATGGGTCCAAGAAGGGGCCGAGGACAATTAATTTGTTACAATTATAGAGGACCAGGGCACTACGCTCATGATTGTACCAACCTGACGAGACTATCTTGTTCGTATTGTTCTCAATTTGATCACAAAGCAGTAGATTGTGCTACGTTGATCAAGCAGATGCACGAGAAAGGGGTACTTCAGCCTACTTCAACGCAAAATATTCAGATGATGAGGTCTGAACCATGCGAAGAATACCCCAATGTGAAAATGGTGCTCAGAAGTGATGCGACCACAGGGGAAGACAAGGGGAAGCAGTGCAAGGAAGATACATGGGTTTGCAAGGCTCCTATAAAGGAACATGAGATTGACTTGGAAGACGCAAAGGAGATGTTTGTGGAAGCTAAGAAGAGATTTTCAGAAGCCTCTACTTCAAGTAGTAAGGATCAACTAGAGATAGGGATGGATCCTTTTATGCTTACTACCTTTTTAGAGACATGCATGAAATTGCTGCACGATAATAAGGTGGTTAAAGGACTACAGGAGTTGATAACTAGGTGTGCAGGGTTAGCAGAACCCTGCATAGTCTGAAAACTAGGAAAGCATGCATTGTGCACTGGGAGGGAAATGAGATTGATAGTGCAGTTGGAAAATATGAAATGGATTAGGTAATTCTGGACTTGGGTTCAGACGCGAATGTGTTACCAAAGCAGACATGGGAACGCATGGGCAGGCCCACATTATAGTGTTCCCCCATTCAATTGCGAATGGTGAACCAACAGAAAATATTTCCCATGGGGAGATTGCAGGGGATAACAGTTGATGTCAAAGGCACGAGAACACAGACGGAATTTGAGGTGATAGAGATTGTGGATGACAGCAACCCTTACCCCTTATTGCTAGGAATAGATTGGGCCACTGATATGAATGGAGTCATCAACCTAAAGAAGCAGAAGATGATATTTGAGAAAAATTCTTTACGCGTAGTCATTCCATTAGATCCAAATGAAAGATCACGCTACAATCAACCTGTATGCGACGATGAGTTTGATTGTATCTACAAGATAACTACGCGGGATCAAGATTGAGTAAATCTGACTACAGATGGAAGAATCTCATGGGAGCACGTAGGTTCCTGCACCTCGGATTCAGATGAAGAAGACGAACGCTAGCACAATCAGTTGAATGAAGTGACAACACTAAATTACAACATGATGACTAGATCACTATGTTGCGTAACAGCCCAGGCCCGAGATCTACTGACATATGATGGATTGATAGTGGTTGATGAATTCTTGAGCAAGTTTGACAGTGCAGTATCGGAGCAATAGCAATCTGATGTATTGAAGTGGGCGCTGCGTGTGACACCCATCCGTTGGTGGGGAACACATCAAGGAAATTTTGAGAACTAGTGCGGTTGCAGGAGGATGATGCGGCTACGATTTGGGAAACTAGAACTATGGCTAATAGATAAATATGATGGATGTGATGACACATGCACAAACCTTGCAAAATGGACCAAGGCCTATGGCGAAGAGCCTCAGCCTAAATGTGTACACTTATTCTATCATACCCTAGATGTCATACCCATGAATTGGTATACCGAGACAGAACTCCGACATGGTACGAGTGAATGGGATGTGTTGCGCGAGGGATTTTTGTTAACATTCACCTTTGAAGACTGAGGGTCGAATATTATTGATGATGCACTGCAAGCTATGAAAGCCGCCATCTTCAAAATACCACATGAACCACGAGAAGAAGTTCAACCAGCATGGGCAACCCAGTTAAGCCATGCCCTAGAATGTTATAATGTACAAGTAAAAGGGGATAATGACTGTTATCACCCCAAGAAACTTTCCTAGGTTGTAGCTCGGAGATGCTCGGGACATCACAAACTCAACTTGACATTGGAAACAGATGAATGGAAGGAATGATCCATATTCAAGCTAGATAACCACTCCTACTTTGCTTGAATCTAGACATGCATGAACACCCCCAGACTACAAGGCTTTAGACCACCAATTACTCACAGTTTTAGGATTGGGTGAATATGGAGAATACTGACCACACCAATAGATGCACAGGACCCTGTGATGGTTGGCTGCAACTAGTAAAAGGGTCTGCAAATCTAATTCCCTAGTGAATAGATAGGATGACAGCTCTCTACCACTACGTGAAAAGAAACCTGATCAATACATTCACTGATACATGAAAGATACAAACACAGAGGTGGGATGACAACTCCTCTAATGCTAAACATAAAGAGTTCAGGGAGAATGCAAATCAAGGATAGCCTAGAACAGAGAACAGGTGGAAAGTGAGCAATTAATAGCAAAAAAAGCTTGTATTAGCTGAAAATTCCGACGAGACGCTGCAAGTATCAAAGTAGTTACAGTCTCCAGAAGTTGAACCTTACATCAAAACAACAACCATCAACCTCGATTACATCTGTTTTCTGAGGATATATAGAGTTTGATTACAAAAATGCTCTGCTATTCTATGCGTGGAGGGGTCATAATGGACCACCAACTACTTTAACTGTCTGATAGAGTTTCTGGTGAAATTTTCCTGTGAATTTGATCTTCTCGGATGTTCTGTTGTCCTTCTCTAGCAGGTGGAGTGTCGTATGGAAGAAGTTCCATAACTGTTAAATGCATTGATCTGCTCGAGGCATGTCCTTTTTCTTCTCAGCCATCCTGTTTGTTGAATGCGGTGGTTGCAGAGGAAATACACCAGGTACAGGTAGATGGTCGCCTTCGTCCTTCGGGTGCATGGCATGATAAGGGTGAGTGGACTGCATGACGGATGTACGAGCAGGGCGGAGGAGAGACATCGGCCGTTGGATCGTGCAGATGGATGGTGGACAGTGCTTGGAGGGAAGTATTAGGAGGATACGGGAGCAAAGTGATCGCAAGCTATTGGATCTCGGGCGGATAGATCCAACGGTTATTGGGCAGGAGAGATATGCGAAGTTTAATGAGAAGGACAAGCAGTTTTAGGCGGTGGGTGGTATTGATCGCACCACTTTGGGGGGTCAGGTGGTAATTGTATGCGGGGGAGCGATGCCAGTCAATGTATGACGCGTGGTGGACGGGACGTGAGAAAACTGCTTTGATCGTGAGTTAACGTCAGGGCGGTTTGAAGGCATGGGAGGTGCGACTGTCGTCTGATTGCGGTGGAGTTGATCGGACAGTGCAGATGTGATTGCATGGATTTTTGACTGATGTGACAGGGAAATGGTGTATTAGGAATTTTGCAGAGGCATGCGGTTATATGGGTTTCAGAGTTTTAATGCCCGAGGCTAAAGGAAAAGTGCTTTATGCAATTTTAGACAGAAGCATGTGTAAAGGGGGTGAGAGAGGAATGGGCGAGGGATTTGAGAAAGGTATGGATAACCGGTGTAGGCCTTCTTTGTCTAGAACCAAGGTCCGAGATCATTTATGCTCTTTGAACATCGACACCTTGTAGCAGAGCTAACAATGACGACCCTCGAAACTTTAATATTGCAGAAATTGAAGGGTGCTACAAAGTTTGAGGACCATCAATTGAGGACCCTGACATCATTGCGCTGCTAAAAACAATGCAGGTAAACATAGGTAAAAACATGGAGCCGAAGTACGCGATGCTTGGGGACTACTGGGATGATGCTACAATAGATAAGGTTGCGGAGTTACTCCGAGAATACCAAGATTTGTTTCCAACCAAAATCATGGACTTAAAGGGGATCATTGGCAAATTAGGGATGATGAAGATCACTCTGAAACCATATGCAAAGCCAGTTAAACAGTGACCTTACCAATTGAATTCGAAGTATAAAGAAAAGGTTCACAAAGAATTAGATAAAATGCTTGCAACCAGAATTATTGAACCAGTGGAAGAATCAGACTGGGACTTGCGCATACCTGCCATATTATAGGAATACAGAACCACATGCAAGAAATTGACGGGCCAGACACCTTTCAGTTTAGTCTATGGCATGGAAGTAGTCATGCCAATGGAATACATGGTACCCAGTTTGCGGATAGCAGCGATGACAGGCATGTCAGATAGTGAAGCATTGGAAGAGAGGCTCACACAATTGGAAGAACTTGAGGAAGAACGGTTTTTGGTGGGATTCCATCAGCAGGTACATAAATAGCATTAGAAAGCTTGGCACGATCGCCATATCAAGATGCACACATTCAATGTAAACAATTTAGTGTTGTTGTATGATAGAAAGTTCAAAAAATTTCTGGGGAAACTCAGAATGCATTGGTTAGGACCATATGTGGTCAAAGAAGTTACAAATGGGGACATGGTCTAGCTAGTCAAACTTAATGGAGAACCCTTCCCAAGTAGAGTAAATGGTAGTCGCCTGAAGCTCTACACAGGTGGGCCAACTGTTTGACTATCCGTAGGAAGCACAGTCTCACCGCTCCAGAGAGTTGAAAGAGAGTGTGGGACTATAAACCAGTCTATTAGGGAGCTGCGTAACAACAGGGGTGTGCACAAGGTCGGTATGTCACAAGGGTTGCGGTCGCGTAGAAGGGGCTACACGGATAAACAAGGAAGTGACCATTGGTGTCATTATTCATGAAAAGACGTCTGAGTTAAGGTGAAAAGGAGAGGGCGGTTGACATTTAATACATGGAATCAGAAGTAGATTTGAAACGATCTACTGCCAGTATAACATTGATGAGCCAGAAAGGGGAGAGTGGTCGAATTTGAATTTCAACAGGCCTACAAATCATAGTTAGTCATCCACCGAACAAATCATGGCATCTTTAGAATTAAGTTATTGCACTATCCAATAGATATGGACCTGTCAAACTTCGATGCTTTGAGAGTAAGCCCAGTGTTTGAAACATTGCCAAAAGAGGCACAGGGCCTTCTGGACAACGTAATGTCGATAGCCAAGGATGCTGCACCGAGCCCAATGCCAACTGTGGGAGATGTACCATAAATTCCGAGATAGGTAGTAGGACCGGTCTGGTAAGCGATCTATTAACGATAAGGGCAAGACAATGAATCTTGAGCAAAATATGGAATTCTGTTTAAAATTTCATCTTTGGGCTGTGTGCCCACAACGAAACTTGAAGATTGGTACCTCGTGGACAGAAAAAACTCTCTTGCAAAAATGCAACAAAAGCTTCAGCAAACATTGAGTATAGTGAACCAGAGATCACAAGGTTGTTGCTCTTGCACAAAAATTTCATGCATTTGACATCTCAGCTAGAGCTAAAATCCTTTGAGTGGTCACTTTTTGTTAACCTAGCATAGAATAATGAGCATCATCCGTTAAGCGAATTAGTAGGGGCAATGAAGCAGGAGCTTGAAGAAGCGTTGCAGGAGGTAATGATGGAGCAACAAATTTTAGTGTGTCACTCACAGGGAGGGCAGACCATGAAGCCTTGGTAGCGCGACTCACCACACCGATGGGGTGACTTGAGGGCGAGTCACGATGTTTGTGTTGGGGGCTTGTTGAGTAGTAGATCCCTTGCGTAACTATTTTGGGGCTTAAAGCCCACAATTTTGGGTAATGGTATTGTAAAGGCTCTGCATAGTGCATGAAGCGTGAATTGTAATGAGTCAAGTCAAAGGGTGGTCCACCCTCAAATATTGTAACTTAATATAGAGTGGGTCGGCCTACCCATGGTTCGAAGACCATGGGAATGTATAAATAGAGCAAGGCTCTAAGCGTAGAAGTCAGTTTTTTGAGTCTGTTCTAGATTATTATGGGTTTTTGAATGCGATATTCGCTCTGAGTCTGTAACTTTTAGTCTTGGGTTACAAGAGTGGGAAGAGGCTCTACAGCTATGTGCACAGAGGCCTAGTAGAGTCTGCAGCAATGTGCACGAACCCCTGTAGCTGAGTGCGTAGGGTGGAATTGGATTGTACTGGAACAAAAGATTAATAAAAGATAAGTTGATTTTGGAATATTGTGCATCTGATCTGTGTGTTTATGTTTTGGTTATATCCTTGCATCTCTTTACAGTTTATGATTGCGTGCACTAGTTATAAATGTTAAATGAGTAAATAAGAATACTGGGCCCACAAAATTAAGTCAAATATATAATAATAACACCGTAAGGGTAAAGGATTTAGGCAGTGCCTCTTCGTACATTGTACAGAGCTACGCGAAGGTCAGACAGCTACGTGAAGCAGTGCAAGCACGCAAGATTGGTTCGTGACCTTTCCAGACCTCATCAAGACATCCCTAAGGTGTGGAAACCTGGTTCCAGCACCCTCCCATACTACCTCGGGTGAGACTTTAGTCCACGCTTCGCGAACTGTTTCCGAAAGGGCCAGTAGTGTCGGGAATTTTTTGGATAAAACACTTCTGAACCTGGGTCAGGTGCGAACAAGCCAACACATGGAAACCCAAAGATTATTTTAAGCGACAGAGATGCCATTTTCACTGCAAATGTTTGGACATAATTATTTTCTTGTCTCGGTAGTTAGTTAGCTCATAGCTCATCTTATCATCCTTAATTTGATGGGAAAACTGAGATAGTAAACAAAAGTTTGGAAGGATATCTTCATTGCTTTGTATCTGATAAATAAACACAATCGTTCAAATGGTTGCCTCTTGCTGAATGGTGGTATAACACTTCCTCCCATACTGCAGCAAAAATGACCCATTTATGGCACTTTATGGATATCATCCACCATCCATCACATCATATTCAAGAGAAAATTCTAAGGTTAAAGCAATGGAACATCACATCGAGCATCAACAACAAGTTCTCCAACTCTTAAAGGATAGCCTCACGTTGGCACAGAATAGAATGAAACAATAGGCAGATCAACTTCGCAGCGAAAGAAGATATAGGTTACTGGGTATTCCTACGACTACAACCATATAAAAAAATTTCCCTCAAGTAAGCTAAGAAGGATAATAAATTATCACCAAAGTATTATGGTCTGTACAAGGTGCTGCAAAAGATTGGTACTATGGCATACAAATTGGAGCTTCCTGCAGCTTCTTGAGTGCACCCAGTTTTCCATGTTTCATGTTTAAAGAAGGTTATAGCTGAAAAGCTCCCAATTCATACAATATTGCTAGAACTTAACGAGGAAGGAAAAATCATATTGGAACCGGAAGCAGTCACAGAAACAAGAACTTGATAGCTACGAAATCGATCAATTTTGGAGTATCTCACTAAGTGGAAGAACTTATCTACTAAAGATTCCACATGGGAGGATGAGAATTTTATACAGAAGCATCTAGAACTACTCAAGCTTTGAGGACAACGCTTTTTAGAAGGAGAAAGGCATGTTAGGCCCCTATGATACTAGTGATTCCCCCATTACTATTGTCATTGTATCCCTTATTGTAATTATGGTGCCCCTATTGTCCCCATATTGTTATTAGTATGCCCCATAAAAAGCCACTATTGTTATTTTTATGCCCTTATGTTATTACTGTTATGTCGGCTTGATTATATTGTGACCCCTTAGACTCCTATATATATAAGGGAGGTTTAGTCATTTGTATAATCCAAGAATTGTTCATTTGTGTAATGCAAAGGAGGTTGCCCCCTTAAAGAGGCTGAACTCTAAGGTATTGATCTATCTTTTCTATCTTTTTTTGAGCTGGTTTCCTAACAAAGGCTACTAGAGCCATGAAGGACATGGATATTGACTAATTTGCTTAGAGGATGAGCAACACTTTCAATAGGGGGGTGATGATGAGCCTAATCATTGGGTAATTATATGGGCCTTAATTCACCTCCTAGCTTAGTCAAACCAACTATTCTCATAACTTATTTCATACTTTTGATTATATTTTGTTTAATGAGATGAGTTAGAGTTGGATATTTTTCTTTGTGGTCTAATGTGCATTTAATTCAGGACTAAAAGGATAAAAGCAAGGAATTTTTGCAAAGAATTTGGTCAAAACTTGAATGGTACAAGGGAGAGGAATTATAGGAGGAAAGTACTCCTCATTTACTACCCCTCCATTCGAATATTCCTCCATCAGCTCAGAGTGCAAACAGCCAAATCATGAGGACTAGAAGGCAGTCGAGCAAGTGAAAGACAAAGCACCAGTTTATCTTGAGTTTGGGAGTCGAGCCTCCCTACTTTTAAGGAATTCATTGGAGACTTAAGATGTATAAATAGAGAGGCCTATGACCTTAGTAGGATTTATATTTTTTATTGTAAAACTCTACTCTATTTTCAAGTTGCAAGACTTGTGACAGTTTTTGATGTAATCCATTGTTTTGATAATAAGAATGAGTTTTGTCTAGAGCCAACACTGAGTTAACTCAGAGGGCTGAAGCTCCTGGGTTAGGGTCCAACCCTAGAAACCAAGGCTCCTCTTTATTGTACATGTATGCTAGCATAGATTCGTAGTATAATTGTTCATTTGTTTAGTAGCTGCACTTCCATTACAACAGTGTAGATTGGATTGGTTGTATGTTAGTTTTCTTCCATTTGTGCCTTCTTTCAATTAGTAAGTTAGAAAGGAGAAAAAATATCACCATAAGGTTATTATCAGGTGTCTCGACCTCACTTCCTCCCTCTAGTACCATGACTTGAGGAAGAGACCCTTCAGTAATCCAAATAACACAGATTTCTAGTTCTTGCATGAGCTTTGGAGTTTGTTGTCTTGATTCAGTATTTGGTTCATTTCATTGTCATCTTTTTCCATTACTCTATTTCTACAATAAGATCTCACTCATGCTTTCATTCCCTTAAACACATTCTTCATGCATAATATAGGCAACTGATTCATGCTTTTCTAGTTTATGAAAATGTATCTTGTTGCATAGTTCTCTGAAAACATACATGTTTTAAGAAAAGCAGGTACATCAGGAGGAGACCCAAACTTCATCACCAGTAGCTACCTACCACTTCATCCACCTGAGCCATCTCTTGTTCCACCATCACCCTCACTAGTTTTTTGTCATTTTTCATTAAAATTCCCCTAGATACATTGAGTGAATCTAACCATCTCTTATCTTGGATATTTCCTCCTGAGTGCTCCTAGACCTTCTAACACCCCATTCCACTCATCACACACCTTTTCCAAGCTTCCCAACATCTCCAATACCTCACAGTTAGCTCTTGGCTATATCATGTAGGTTTCCTGTAATTCCTACAGGATCATCCTGTAGGTTTCTAGTACATCCTATAGGTTTTCCTGAAACAACCTGTTTTGAGGCCGAATTGATGGGGATCCTCTAAGAAGTCACAAAAATACTCCTAGGACCCTTCCTTAGCATCCAACCACTCCATAAGCCTTCTGGCCATCCTCAACCACCTTCCATCCACTTGTCACATCCACAAGAACAATTAAATTGCATATTTGATTTTGCCTACAAAACCCAAAAAAGTGAAAACAGATTTAGTTTAGTTTTCTTTCTTTGATGCTCTTTACTTCTGAAACTTAGATATTAGCATTTGTTTAGTGTTTATTTAACAATTCTGCTTAGCATAGATATTTAAATGGTTAGTTAGGATATGGTGGGATTTAGCATTACATATTGTTTTCTTCATTACTACAGTAGAGTAGCTCTCTTAAAGTAGATTTTCTCTTCTTCCATCCAAGAATCAAGCTTCTTCAGAATCTATAGAATTTTGGTGTGGAACCCCTGGGGTCTCTCACCGAACGAACAATGACAAAAGGCAGGACCTTCACTTTTACTTGTGCATATAACACTGTCACCTCCAAGTTTGTACGAACCCCGGGTTGATAAGTAAAGCTGGTAGCCTAGGAGTTGCAGCATCCTTGCTACAATACTGGTGCTTATCAATCCCCTCCCATGAAGGTAGTTTTTCTTTTCCCAATATGCTTTGGAAAAAAACTTGCTATTCATTAGAGAATCCATTCAGCATTATCCTCACCATCATGGTTGGCTGATGAGTGGATCCCACTATAGCAAGTTGGTCTCTAGTGTCTTGAACATGTTAAAGATAGAGGTTCAACCCTTCTCCTTTCTACATCAACGTTCACTGCAACTTGCTCCAAATACATCTTACACTATTTGGAAGAGCCTTCATACAAAGAAGACAAGGCTTCCCACATCTCTTAGGTTGTATCCTTTACTTGAAAGTGTGATACCACATGATCTCGAACTCCATCGAGAATGAACCTCTTTGCCTTCCCCTACTCAGCCTTGTACTTCTTCTCTTGATCGTTGTCAGCAATAACATCTAAAACACTATTGATGTAGGCCTCGAGATCATATTCCTCTAGAAAAACTAAGATTTTGGTCTTCCATATGAAATGGTTGGAAGCAACTTCCAACCTATCCTAATCTGTGAGCCCATGCAATGCCATCTCACCCAATTGTCAAACTGATTCCTCTAGTCACTGCTTAGCACTGCTCAGCTTCTCAACAAATGACAAATTCGAACTTTCTAGTGAAAAGTTCTCTGAGGAGAAATTCCCCTTCTATGTGTCTTCGCTCTTTTCCAACATATTTATGCCCTAGCAGAAACTGTGCCCTTAAAGCATTGTGTTGAGGCTCTGCATCACTCCCTCTGCCTCTGCAAACTCATGAAATGGAAATTGTACCTCTCTATCGTCTCACTTAGAGAGAGATTTCCTCGGATCTACTTCCCGACAAGGACTACACAATCCCTTCAAGGGGATTTGAATTGCTACCAAGTGTAGTGTTCAGCCTCACTACTGAGCACTAGATTTTCTCTTCCTGTTTCAAAATAAATGCTCTAATACCATGTGAAAATTCATAATCCTCAAGGAACCCCTATTGCAGCAAACTTGAATCTACTTCACCTACTTGATTTTTAATACACATTAACCAAGTTATTCTTCTGAATATTGAAGCGAATTACTTTTTCAACCTACACTAATTTAATATTTGATCTCGTGAAACAAAAAATAGAGCAAAGAACAAGATACAAAGGACACACTTATTTTTGGACACAATAGTCCCCAGAAAAACCCAATGTAGGAAAACCGATGCAACAGTTCTAAGGGTTTTATTATTATGAAGTAGAAAAATCCAAATACATCACTGAATACAGTTATTCAGTTACAGAGAGAAATAATGGTAGAATATTTGTGAGTTACCTCACACAATCACTTAGGAAAGTCTCGATTGTTCCGACTACTAATTGAGATTCCCCTAGCAGGCACTTCTTTAGCTCTATGCTACCTCTATGTTGTCCTAGCGTAAACCCTTGTAGCAAATGTGTCAACCAACTTAGAATTCAATCAGAAGCCCAAAGTCTCTCCTCTTAGCCTCTCGGTCTCACACTCCAGCTTCTAGCTGTGGAAACTGACCCTTGCTCTGATTTTCGACTTCCTTTCTCTGCTTCTGTATCACTTCTACCTGGCCCTTCTTGCCTAGCGTTAGCCTCTATGTCAAGGCCTTTGGATCACGTACTGCCTCTCTATGTTGATGTATTTCTAGTTGAGAATCTCTCTCTCTAGAAGCTTCTATCCATGCCCCTCAACTACAAGATCTCCCCAATCGATTTCCTTCCTGAGAACTTCTCACCTCAGAAAATCGATTTCCTCAATCTTTTTGTGTGTGTTTCCAAATGAACCTGAAGCCTCGATTTCATACTTTTCCTATTGGTTCTTCAACTGCTATGATTAATTCTCTAATCAATGGATAAGATTAAAAAATGACTTGATCTTCCTTCTAGATCATTCTCACCCATATTTTGATTAATACCCATTGATATTTTAATTTCCCTCAGTTTAGACTTAGGAATCCCATTAAAAATATTCATTTTTTTAATAAAATACCAATCTAGGTGGAATTTCACCACAGTTTCTGGGTTCTTTTGAAATCATGGTCTTTAGCCACTCCACCAATTTGCAAGGATAGAGAACTTCCGATGTAACCAAAAAATAAAAATCATAAATCCCTTAATAAAAAAAAATTACAATTACGAAAAACACCCGACGAATCCCTTCATGGTTTTCATGATCATTTTACTCATTACTACTTTGAATTTTCATAAAATGAAGTTGATAGGGAGTTCTTGGCTAGAATATTTCAATATCTTGTTCACATTTCTGAAAATCCACATAAGTTAGAATCTTTCGAGCCTCTCCCAACATACCTCAGTGTTAGAGCCTCTAAATATGAGGTGAACAAGGTTGTTGTTCCAAGTGACCCTCAATACCCTTCTCATCAAACAACTATAGCTCCACAGGTCAAGGTGGGAGAAGTTTAGAATTCACTCGTTCATCTACCACCATCTCCTCCTACCCCACTTACTCAAAACTTCATTGCAGAGCTGGACTGTGTATCCGATGGTTGTGATGAAGTGCTATCTCCTTGTCCTCCATCCTTTGGTCCTTTTGATCCTCTATATTTTGGTGTTTTGTATTCACCTATCTCAGATCTCTCTTGTGATGTTCATGAGGATCAAGTTCTGGATGGAGTTGGTGTTGAACAACAAACCTACAATATCATTTTTTAAGAGTATGTGTGGGAGTCTGAACAACAATCTGCGGTGAAGGATTACCTCATTCTATCTACACCTCTTCTGCATTATCCTGACATTTTCCATGATTCTGTCATTCCCGTTTGATCTTGTGAAAATTCATTTTCAGATGTTACTACTTTTGATCACTTGCAGAACACGTGGAATGCCAATTTTTCATTTGAATGTAGAGAGGAAAATTTTCTTTTCCCTGATCCTCCCAATCTCTCATCTTATCTTTTTGGGAACATAGAGGGTGAGATTTCTCATTTTCCATCATCCCCTCTTTATGATTCGTCAGATCATGAGGATGCCCCTATTTGTGATATTGAACTTTCTGATTGTGGCTGTTGTGATCTTTTCGTTCATTCATCTGATCATGATTTTGATTCTTCCACTATTGACATCTCTAAGCCACTGGTCTTTGATGATCCATGATCTGATGAATTGGAAGCTCCCCAATCTGTCGGGGCACTTTAGCCCGAGTTGATGGTTATGTCAGGTTCCTGTAGCCTTGAGGTCAGTTCCACTTCTAATCAGAAATGTGTTGAATCTTTCCAGGCTCCTCGTCATTCTATTGTTCACATTCAAGATCAATCTATCTTACATTTTTCACATCCTCCATATCTATCATGGAATCCTATGTTCAATCATTGGAGGATTTGTACATAGAAAGCACTGTTACAAAACATGAATTTTCTTCTTTCTTCATGTTTGATCATTTTTTAAATTTGAAAGTTTGTGCATGCTTGTCTTCGACTCGCAATGTGTTTGGACACCATGGTACATCCATAAAATGCCTCTCATGCACTTTTTGTTTTTGCTTTTCTGCGGGTTCATTAAAGCTTCAGATATCTTTTTTTTTTCTATTGTCTTATATTTCTTGTTTATTGATTTACTTGTATATCCTCTTTGACATACATGCTCTCGTTTACATGGTCCATTGAATGCATCGATGGCTGCATTGGAAGTATCACTTTACGTAAGTTGGCCTATGTTCAGCTTAGGTTAGGAGTAGGAGTAGTGTTTTCTTTTCTTTTTTGTTTATTTGATTTTCTCTAATCCATTTTGCTTTACCCTACTTCTTTCCTTTGGTTTCCTTTCTTTTGCAGCTCTAGATTAACTTTCACATGAAACCGTGTTTGGCTTCTTAGAGAAGCATAGTCAAGTTCAAGAGGAATTGTGCTGCTATCAACACTTGGTTATCTGTCTATTCCCTCTCTTTATGTTAATCTTGCATTTATTTTACTCGATGATACCCTAATGGAAAACACATTCCTTTCAGAGAGATTCATGGCAAAATCATGTTTCTTGCACTTTTAACTAGTAATGCCTACACTAATGAGTATTCTATTTTTGATTAACCCCTATCAACTAAGTCAAGTAGAGTAAGGAGAGGGGGGAAACCTTAACAAGTATGTCAAAGGTATATATAAATATCTTTCTCTGAAGGGACAACCTCTTCTATTCCCAATAAGTCACAATCCCTCTTCCGACTCATGAAATAAATAAGTTCTTATGCATAGTTCTTTGAACAAATGAAAATGAAAAAATGAAAAAATAAAATAAAGGGTGAAAGAAGATAAATGCTTTCTGCACAAAGAGGTGAAGCAAGTAACTCCACCGGTGTACTGTCCAGGCTCACTGGAAGTAGAGAAATGCTTGTGTTCCTAAAGTGACTCTTCTAGATTACTGTCTAGGCCTACTGGCAGTGGAGCAACACTATAGATGAAACTAAAACTCTGACAACCTCTTTTTACTTGTGCATCTACATACCCCTCATCCCCAATCAAAGCTGTCACACGGAATAAGTCGATCTTGCAGACAAGATAGACCTTCCTAGAATCTAAAGAAGACCTAATGACAAGCAAACCAATCACACACTATCTTTCTCTAAATATGCTTTTATAAACAAAGGAAAACAAGTGTTTTAGGCCTACCTTAGGTCCAACACAAGTTTGTGGAAGCCTTCGCTCCTTCGATCCAAATGAGCTCCCTTGTCGCGAATCTGCAAACACAAACAAGCAAACAAATTAAATAGCACCTGAAAAGCCAGTATCATAAAACATATTTAACATGAAAGTCAAGGAATTCATGAAACAAATGACATGAGACAATTTGTTGAGAAAAATGAGTTTGATTGTATTAATTCAAATCAAGAACTTTACAACCTGTGCCTTGACATTGTACAAGCTCCTCCCAGGCTCCAGCAAGAAGTCTCCTCTACTTTGACAAGTTTCACTCTCTTCCCAATGAAGCCAAAAAGGTATGTGATCTCTCCTCTTAAGCTCAACTAGGAAGTCTTAATTTCACCAGCATTTACCCTAAAAAATGTTCAACTTCTAACCCCCTCAGCAACTAGCCCAATGCCTAAATTTATAGTGCAATGGAGGGAAGTTACTAGGTCCTCCTTCAAAGGGATAAAGCCCTCCTTCAAAGGGATAGCTCCTCTCATCAAGGGATTATCTCCTTCTCTTTTGGGATGCATGAACCACCTAAGAGCAGCCAATCCACGTCAAAATTCCTTCTAGAATCATCTAGAATTAACCCAAAGTGAGTTTTAGAATAAACTTGCACCTTTTTGACTTTCACAGGGGTCCGCACCCACACCTTTAGGGACAGAGCGGGCAGGTCCGCAGTTTTTGTAAATAGAAGGTGCGGGACTGCAGGTAACAGTGAGAGAAAGTGTGGAACCAGAGTTTTATTGATTTTCAATGTCTTTCTCTCAATTTCAAAGCTTGACTTGAAGATCTGAGGTCTGAGACTTGCTTAGGAGGACAGTACAAGTGATGATAGACCCATACTAACTGCAAATAATCATGGTGACAATATTTTTGTGTAATAGATTGCCCAATAAAGTGCAAAGTCTGTAGTAGATGAGGATTTCATTAATCATTTAGGAAAATTGAAGTACTTTATCATTTAGAGGGTCATCTTGTGGAGAGCCCGGTTGGAACCTGTAAAAACATTCAATGCAAGATATATATATATATGAGATCATATCATCGCTGAGGTAGGCATTCCCATACTCAGATCAAAACTGACTTAGAAAACTAACTACTGCTCTGATACAGGATTGATCTTGTAATAAATCACAAGTATAGACTCATGTGGACACAGTATGGATGCAGCCATCTGTCTATGAATAGTCCATTATATAATGAATACAAAATTCCTCGCAGCCTGGATTGTGGAAACTAGATCCAGGGTCTTCATTTCTACTTCTCGAAACAGTACGATTCTATCCATGCGAATGAATGTGTTGGAGTTGAACATGGTAGAAACCACTTGATTACCAGTCAATGATGTAAACTGTTAACAAGTGTGAGAGAAACCACCAGTGATGTCAATGGCTCTCAAAGTACCTAGTACAATCCATGAGATGTGAATAAATGTGTTGATGTCGAACATGTCACGGAATCCTTTGATCGAAGGTCAATGATGCAACCTGTCATTAAAGGCGAGAAACCTGCCATTGAGGCATGCAGATCCCAAGGTACTGACGATTTATAGATAATATTTCTAGATAATGAGCTGAAGTCGATAGAAATCGATCCGTCACAGGCAAGCCCACAACACGAAATCATAGATCAAGTTGAAGAAATTTAGTTGCAAGGACTGACTCAGGGATGGTCAAGATGGATGACAGATATTTTGCAGATGAATGGCTTATTGGCAGTGACCTCTTGAACACATAACGACATGACAGATGGCTTGGTGACAATTGACCCAAAAGTAATACCCAGAAACCGGCTGAAGAATTTCAATTTGGTTTGATCAACTGTTAGGCAAAGGATTTCCCAACCCAGGTGAATAAAAGTGTTGTGTTCAAGAGTGGTTAGAAAGTATGACAAACAGGATCATTTTTCTCTCTTTTCCCCCACCATTTCTAGCAAGTACCTCTTTATTTTTGACAAGCTTGAGGAGGATAACATTTTCTTGATTATAAGCTCATCCTTCGGATGAGTCCAACTTAGTTTAAATTCGAACCCTAAGAAGGAGTGGTTCGTTCCTGTTTGTAATTGAACAGGTCCTTTACTGTGAAATTTTAACGAGTCCAGTATAGGAAAAACTCAGCGTTTTTCAATTTTAGAGAGTCTGAAAAAACTTAAGAAGACTCCAGGGTTGACCTTTTTCGTAAGTTTATGTCTCCCAAGCCCGAAAATGTATAAAATAATACTTGAGAGAACCGATTGATATTTTACGACCAAGGAGTACTTTTCGTAAATAGTGTCCCTGATCCAAAAAGTAAAAAAGCAATCAACGACACATTGTTTTATAACCAATATCGAATTTGAAACGACAAAAATCCAGCAATATTTTCATGTTTTCACGGTCAGAAAAGAGATGTAAGTGGACCGTCTTTTAGTTTCGTTTTAACGAGTTTAAAAGAAGAACTTGACAATCTTTTCATGTTTCAGGAGTCAGAAAAGAGCTTAAAGGTGACTCTAAATGTTTTTTCGTCAAAAATGATAAATTTCGCCTGAATAATCCGTAATCCTGAACAAAACGCAAACATTACTCATACCTGTTTGAAATGGATAAAAATGTTGCAAAAATACCTTTTCAAAGTGAAACATAAACAAACTTCCAATTTATTTACTCAAAAAACTTATAAAAAGGGCTTTCGTCAATTCATTTTTACCATTTGAGTTTTGGGTGAGAAAATAGTGCTTTTGTTCATAAAACTTCCCGTGAAGATTGTGGAAAATCCAACCGTCGGAATCGAACACTGTCTTCTCCAGGTAATCCACATCGTCCCACTCTTCATTTTTAACCGTTTCATTTCTTGTTTTAGGCTTTCATTTTATTTTTTGGAGGGTTTTTAGGCTTAAAACCTGCACGCGGGGGCCAGCAGGTGTACCACTGCCAGCCCGCGGACCCCGACTTTTTCTCAATGGGGAAAACATCAGGGGTCCACACCTTCCATGTGGGCAAGTTGCGGACCCACGCACTGTGTCTAACCCGGAGGGTGCGGTCCCTGCCGCAAGGGTTTTTAACCCAAAATTTCTCAAAATTGGCCCAAACAAAATAATTTCTAGCATTCTAATTTGTCTTTTAACTTGATGCAGAGAGTACATCATGCTAGATTGGCGTGAACGAGAGCATGAGGACGTGGATGCTACTGCATTGAACCACCAACCTTCAATTGATGCATTGAAGGCCTGTAGCTTGTACCAATTCTGGGCCATACCTGGCATGAGGGCCCAGGTGGATTTATTACAGTGGCTGGTTAACAGATGGAGCATACAGGACCAGTGCTTCTTCATTGGTGGCCACCAGCTCGAAATCGAGCTCGCAGACATATATTTCTTGACCGGCTTGCCTAAGAGAGGTGAAGACTTGACTCTATTCGTGGCTAGGCCAGGTGGCCAGTCTATCGATAGCCTCCGGCTAGAGTTCTGCAATAGCCAGGCTAGAGACAAAAGGGATAGACATAAAAACCATATCCCTTCCTGAACTCATGGTGATCGCGTTTACTGTCACCAGACTTTGCGGGAGTGCCGCATTACATGTTGCCACCGGATCCCAGATGCGTATGGCAGTTGATTGCTTTCGAGGCACCATCTTCAACTAGTGCGATGCTGTGTTGACCAATGTGAAAGGCCAACTGACCAGAGCCAAGAACAGACAACTAAATACCTTTGGTTATGGTGCTTTGGTTGTTAGCTTTGGTCTGGAGAGGGTTCCCATGTTGATCCCACAGCACCTTATTGTTGGAGCTGGGCTTCCTCGAGAGCCCAAACTGATGCGATGGGTCGCATTTATGGCCCGTCATCCGGAAGAGGGGACAGAGGTTGTTCGATTCAAACCTTAGTATTTTCAATGGTTGGAAAACCAGGTTTTTTCTATTCAGGACTTCCCTTATGTTGGGGTAGATTTTCGTGGTGACCCAGACATGGCTCTTCCACCAGGAGAGCAATGGGATGACTCAGGTAAAATCATTTTCAACATTTTTCCCATTTTAATTTTTTTTATTATTTTTCCATCATCCCAAAACTGATAGTAAGAGTTTCAAATGCAGATGTGGGTCCACAGCGACCAGCTGCTCTCCGGCCATACGAGAGGAAACAACTAGTTACAACCGCGCCAACCCCATAGGACGAATCAGTAGAGGTTTTGGCCGAGTTGGAGGGTCATATCGAGCGCTTGACAGGAGATATTCCGGAGACCACTGTAGATGACATTCCTCGTCAACTTCAGCGCTATGTGATTGGGGTCCCAGGACCTTTTAGGAGGTCCCTTTGCAAGGTGGCCCGTGCAGTGGTTTCTTATCGAGATCATCACCAGTGATAGAATGATCGCCTATTGTGGGCACATATGACATTTTTGTTTTTTGTACTTATCATTTTTGCCGATCATAAGGTGTTTTTCAAACTATGATCGAGGGCGATGTATTTTTTGACACACTCCTATATATATATATATATATATATATATATATATATATATATATATATATATATATATATATATATATATATATATATATATATATATATATATCACTATTACCGGCTTATCTTGTAAATCATGTTATGGAATTGTTTTAAATTTACATGTATGATTATTGCAAATGTCTACTTAACATTCGAGAAGAAATTGCATCTGCTAATGTATTTAAAGATCTTGGAATATGCTGATACTCAATATAATCAAATTCACGTTCCAAGAGATGCACTCTCAAAAGTAATCTTAATAACAATGGATTTCTAATGGCATATACTCTATTAAGTTGTAATACAATGAGTTCAGAATCTAACCTCACTATCAAACTCCGAATCCCAAATGAAATAGATTCAGATAATAACTCAATCACTGCACTATACTCGGCAATGTTGTTCGTTGTTTGACTGAGGCTTACCCCATGCATAGATACTAACTCGTCACAGGGCGAATAGATAACCCAGGCTACAGAAGAAATGTTCCATGTATTACGACAAGCACCATCAGCAAAACCAATATATGTTTGGAGAGGCTTTGACATCTGCAATATCAAGAGTAAAACCAAGATAAGCAGGAATAATGACGAAAAACACTCTCTAACCTAAGCACACTTTTTAAACTAAAACACACCAGCTAGAAAGAAAAGTTATCCTAACTAGAAATCTTCATACCCATTCTTTAAGCATAATACCTCTTCAGGTAAAGACCATTTATGGGTTTACCTAAAGAGTCCCCATCAAAGTCTACCAATTCATAGGCCCCTTTTGCTAGCTTTCGCATGACAACATAGGGACCATGACACATAGGAACGAATTTTCCAGCGCCTAATTTATCATTAGCTTGATCGTAAACTAAGACTAGATCTCCTTCCGAAAAATTTCGAGGGGTCACATTTCGATCATACTGAGCTTTCATACATTTTGCGTGAGTCTCGATCGCCAATGCAGCATCACATCGATTCTCATCTAATTAAGCCAAGTATAACAAATGCTTCTCCTCTTCAGAAGTGGCTGGAATTAACTCGATGGCCATTTGCAGTGACGGGATTTCACATTCAATGGGTAACACAGCTTCCAGACCATAAACTAGTTGGAAAGGAGTGAACCCTGTTGATGTTTTTACTGAGGTACGATATGCCCAAAGCCCTGAAAATAGCATGTTATGCCAATTCGACCGATGAATCCCAATGATTTTTCGGATCATGATGACTAAAACTTTGTTGATGGATTCAACCAGACCATTAGCTTATGGATAATAAGGAGTTGAACTATTGTGACGCAAACCAAGCTGGCCTGTAAGTTCGATCATCATAACGTTTCTAAAATGATGCCCATGATAAGTGATTATTGCTTGTGGGACACCAAACCTAGAGTTTATATGATTGAACACGAAAATTGTAGCTGTCTTGCCGTCTGCCTCAAATGTAGGCATCGCCTCGGCCCACTTGGTAAAATAATCTACCGCAAGGATGATATACGCATGCCCCTCGGTTGAGTGAGGGTTACATGTAATAAAATCGATACCCCATTTGGCAAAAGGACCAACAGCTATTATAGGGTGGAGAGGAGTAGGTGGAGCGCGCATCTTTCGATCAAATATTTGGCAGTTGTGGCATTTTCGGATTGCAGTAATACAATCTTTAAACAAAGACGGCCAGAAGTAGCCAGCGCGCAATATCTTTGGGCTGTGGCATACCCAGACATATGACCGCCACACGCTCCAGAGTGACAGTCATTTAGAACCCTTTCAGCTACCTTGTGAGTTAAACAACGTCGAAAAATAGAGTCCGCCACACGGCGATAAAGAGTATCTCCAATAATCCTGAATTGTTGGGACTGGAATCGTATTTTCCGACGTTCTGACCTTGAAATTTCTGGCCGAAAGGATTGGGTCTAGAGATAAATGATGATATCCCCATACCATGGATCTAAAGTGCTAATTAGAAATAAGGATTCGTCTGCAATGGGCTCCTCCACCACAGTTTCCGTATCAGTACACGAGAAATCACACGTTAACTCCGCAAAAACTAAAGATTTCTTAGACTTAGATTTCTCAAATTCCAAGTCGAACTTCTGCAGGATAACAATCCATTTAGAGTACTTGCCCCCTAGCAATTGCTTAGTCAAAATGTAGATCATAGGGTTGCAATCCGAAATTACTGTAGTTTTACGTAGTAAAATGTAGTGACGAAAACGTTGGACGGCTTGTACAGCCGCCAATGCCAATTTCTCCACATGTGAGTATTTTAGCTCAGTTGGATTTAAAGTTCGACTAAGGTAATATATCACATGTTCAGTTCCGAATTCATCTTCCTGAACTAAGACCATTCCAATGGTGGAATGAGAGGCGGCAAGATACAAGAAGTAATCATGGTTGTAGTTGGGAGGATGCAATAACAGTGCATGGGTCAACGCGTGTTTGAGTGCATCAAAAGATTTCTGAGCTATCTCATCCCAATAGAATGGAGTATTTTGTTTCAACAACCAGGTAAAACCCTTTGTAACCTCGGTGTAGTTAGGAATGAATCGTCGTAAAAATTTTGCTTTCACTTTGGATTTGGCGAAGACTCAAAGGAGGAGGCAATTTGACAATAGCTGTGACCTTCGAGGGATCGACACGAATGCCGGCTTTCGAAACTACAAACCCCAGAAATCGACCTGTTTCTATACAGAAAACACATTTATGTGGGTTCAACCAAATCCAATAATGCCGACACCTCATGAAGATTGCTCGTAAATGGACGAGGTGATCAGCTCGATGTAATGAATGACCAGGCAAATCATCGAGATAGGGTTGCACAATGTGCTTAATGTCATGAAACACATAAGACATGGCCATTTGAAAAGTTGCTCCGACATTCTTGAGTCCAAAAGGTAACTTGCAATAAGAAAATGTCCCCCATGGACAAATGAAAGCCGTTTTTGGTTGATCGGCAGGTAGAATATTGATTTGATTGTATCCAGAAAAACCATCCATGAAGGAGAATATTTCGCTGCCGGCACAATCATCAATGATTTGATCGATAGAGGGAGTTGGGTAATTGTCCTTTGGACAGGCTCAATTAATGTCCTTATAATCGATGCATATTCTTATTGTTCCTTTCTTTTTGTTAACCGGAACAATATTCGATACCCAATCGGTTAACGGGATCGGATAAATGAAACCTGCTTTGAGTAATTTTTCAACTTCTTCTTTAATTGCAGCAACTTTTCTTGGGTGAATCTGACGCAAACGTTGCCAGACGGGTTTAGTGTCCGGGTAAGTCTTTATTTCATGAACAAAAATTGCAGGATCAATTCCTGGCATTTCCTCATAGGACCAAGCAAACACGTCGCAGAATTCTTGAAATAGGGCCTTATATATTTGAATTTCATCATCTGTACACGAGGCACCTATATGAATGTTCTCAACAATTCCAGGCTTAACTGAAATGTCAATAGGAATAGTTCGAGAGATGTTTCCCAAATTTAACTTTGAATCAGGATGTTTCATTGGATTCTGAGGTTCCTTGACATATTCAGTCGTAAAGATTGATGAAAAATCATTTTCAAAACGATCATTCTCAGGTAAAAATGAAGATCTGTGATGGAGATCTTCCCATGGTAAATCATCTACACATAGGATTTCACGAATTTGCTCATCAGAGTGAACAAGTTCTAAAAACGTGATTAAATCCGAGCTTGATGTGAAAAGTGATTCCTCACGGACCACATTCATGAAGTCAATTTCGGTTGAAGATAGGTTGGTAAACGATTGCACGGTCTCATACGCAATTTCATATGGACTCAAAGGCATGACATTACCAAATGAGTCTATCTTAGATTCAGAAGGGACGATCCAAGGATCATCATAAACAATGGTGTCTGACGTAATCATATGAATGGTTGCAAATGAAGACGATGCATTGATCAGAGGAAAAGGAAAAGTTCCCAGGAAACCGACATCTTTAACTAGTCATGCTCCAACATCCTTATACGGGATAGTCATTTTACCGACATGCTGAATACTTTCTGAAGAGGCTGGGTCGGATGAACAGTAAGCCAGCTGGTCTATTGTTACAATCTTTCCATTATGAGGAAACTTTATAACCCGAAAGACCGATGAAACGACCGCTGTCATAGCATAATACCAACTTCGACCCAAGAGAAGGTTGTAATCTAAAGGGGCATCAACCACCTCCACATCTAGATTAACGGTTTTTCCTTCAACCCCTATAGGCAAATCCTGTAGAATGCCAAAAGGATGAAACCCACGGCCATCAAAGGCCTTTAGAATCGTCGAGGATTGATTTAGCGAAGGAGAACCAAGCGATCTCCAACATTGTATCGACATAATACACGTTGAGGCTCCCTCATCAATCACAGTCCGATGAATAGGCCTGTTCTTGACTATCACTGGAATCTGGAAAGCCCTTTGATGAGGTAAGCGCGGTGTACTATTTTCTAGATCGAAAATTATTAGGTTCGAGTCCTGAACGTCAACAGCTCCTATAGCCGACAAAAGTAATTTACGCTGTGCTGGACATGATTGCAACACTTCCAAAGCTGACATTGCTGAGGGTCAAACAGCTAAATCCTCAACAATGTTATACTTCTGAGCCGCTCTCGCATGTGGATTGAAAGCTGACTTTCGAAGTATACCCTTCGCGGGCAGTTTGATTACCAAGTCTGGATTAGGTTTCTCGATCTGTAGTGGATCGGAACCGGGAGCTGAGGTTGATGGATTAGAATGAGAAGATTATGCTTCTTTACCATCAACAGGACTTTTACTACCATAATGTTATAGACATTTTTGTGCCTCGCAGCATGGAGCATGAAATGTCAATAATTACAGGGATCCTCAGTCCCTAAACATGTTGTTCTTACCCCTAGAAGAACAAGGTCAGCAAACCATAGCACTTCCCATCAGTTCTCCACCTGAAAACACTCAAAAACAGGCTATTTTTGGATCATGTCAGCTGCTCCACTGAGCATCTGCGCTGGAATGCAACTGCTCCTCCTTGTACCTGCGCTGAAAGTCAAATCTAATGAAGGCTACCTGCGCTAGGCGAGATTGGCCAAGTGGCACAGTCATTCTGCAAGGTGTCAATTGCCCATGAAGCTTCCAAACTGACACTTGGTTCAAGGGATTCGCCCTGTGATGAGTAAGAGGTACTTGATCTCCATGTGTAAGCAAGGATCTCCAAGTAGACTCAAGAACTGAAGTTTAACTGAAGAGGGAGAGGACACAAGGCAGCTTTATGTCAGTCTCAAGCTGACTCATCCTTTCTTCTTCTATCCTATATATAGAGCTCTTCTATGAGGTCTAAGGAGGCTGGAATTTTGTGCAAAGTAAGGAAGTGCTGTTGGTTTACAGTTAGAGCTATTGGGTGATTGCTTTTATAGAGGTGAAGAGGAGATTTCTTGCTGCTGGGGAGGTGCTGCTGGATTGGAGCCATTGATGGTTGTAACCTTCTCAGAACCCTTTTACTTCTATCAATAAAGCTTTGAATGTTCTCCTATATACTTGTATTGCATTGATGTATTGTATTTACTTGTATATCTGATTCACTCTAATCCATGCATCAGTTATGAGTACATGTTTCTTGTAGTTTTCCTTCTCTTGTTTGTGCAGGATCTTTGTGTAGCTGGACCGGCAAAGGGAGCAAGGAGCTGGGAACAAGAGACAAAGAGAGAGGATAGGATCGACAAAAGCGAAAGACGCCGGTTGGTCAATCTTTTCTTCCTTCTCTGTACTTTCATAAAGGAAAATATCAAAGCTTTACTTTTAGTTGTTGCTAAGGACTGTCACCCTTAGAGTAGGGATACGGTCATCCGAGTCGGATACTTTTCCCCACAACAAACTGGCGACTCCGCTGGGGAGCCTAGTATCTTGTTGGTGTTTGTAGTATCTTTGCTATTCATTTCCTGAACCAAAGAGTACCAAATCGAAAAGCTTTTGACTATATCAAAAGCGAAGTAGAGGGGCTGCTACTCTTGCTCATTTACTGAGCAGATTCATGATTTGAAGAGCTGATCTACAAAAGACTCTTGTACTCTTTGTGATAGCTTTTCATCCTCTTGATCATCCCTTAGCTTGTACTTGACCTATAGCTTTTTATTTCAGCAAAAACAGTGAATTTTTGAGCTTTTTATGACCCGGAAATCCTTGTAAACGCAACTCTCGTGTCTCAGTGCAGGCTGTCCACAGACAGTCTGCATTCCAGCGCAGGTACTCCCTTCGGGAACTGCGCTGAGAGTCAATTTGACAGACCAGAGCCTGCGCTGATCCAGTTAGGCTATGTCTTCCTGAGGTTTCCCACTGTGTCTTAGCCCCGTTTTCACTGTTGTTTTGCTGCTGATTGCTTGTCATTGTACTTGCTGTAAACCAACTTTCCTTGACATTATTCCGCCTCAGTTGTGTGATGAAACTGTGATTGTTCTTTCAGTATTTCTTGTTTCAGTTACAGTTTCCCATTGTGAAAAGCGAACCAGTATAGCTGTGGCCTCTTAGATCCTGAACTGTAAAAGTGTCTTTGTGATCTTAAGAGCTAGTTTTATTACTGTTCATGGCTGTTTGAGTTTGTTTGTTTTTCGTCTTGTGGTTTGAATCTATACATTTCCAGTGTCTAAACAAGTCGATCTTAAGGTGTCTTTTGATTTTGGACAAGCTTGTTTACTTTCGCTCGAAATTAGATTCAAAGTTATACAACAGTTTCCTTTTTGTCTTACATCAACATTAAGGATAACGAAAAGAAATATCTGCATTGTGCATTTTGCATTTGACTGTGTGCTTGACGATTTAGGAAAAATTGCATTTTAGTGTGTGTTCTATGATCTGTGAGAAAAGTTGATATCCTCTTTTCCCTCAGTAGATTAAGGTTTTCAAAGTTGAAAGATCGAAAAGTTTTGCTTCTCATCTTAGATTGCATGTAGGAAGTTGTATATATACATCTCGTGGTGATCCTTAAAGGCAAACTGCTAAGCAAGATCAACATTAAAATAAATCCAATTTACATAACAACGCTTTGTAACATAACGCAAACATCTAGAGGTCTAGGTAGAGACGTGTTCCGGCGTCGTTAAACATAGTGACTGTCGATCTCTACGAAGGTGGGTGATTCCTCCTGAGAGTCGGTGGCACTAATACGGACTTGTGCTCCTGCGTACCGTCGCGTATATTGGGAGACCCCTATAGGCATTTATCCTTTATCCATAGGAAGCCGTGTCGACCGCCCTACTGATCGCGATGCAGTGAACACAACATTCACGAAGATCGACCACCCGTACCGTAAAACGTATTCTGTGGTTTCGCGAAAGGTTTGGCACACCCTCTGCCCAGATCTCCAGAGCAGTTTCTTTTGGCCTTTTTCAAACTCTATAACTGAAAAAGTCCAACCGAGCATTTGTCACTTCGGGCTCGTTAATACATCGAAGGCGACTAGAGTCATCTTTAGCTTTTTCTCGACTCTTAAAACATGAAAAAGCAAGTTTGTGTCTAAAAGCGTCGTTAATAAAATTTATTTTAAGCGGAACAAAATCACCTGTTATTCCCACGTTGATCTTTCAGTTGAAAAGTATGGAGCCCACCAACCAAGGAGGCAACCTTGGCGGAAGTCCAAATCCCTTCTCTTCTTGGGGAGATGTTGGTGCACCTCATATGGCAACATTGTCACTTCCAGGATTGACAATCGGCCTCCCTGTATGGCTCTTTTCAACTAATGTAGTCCAGATCGCCACTAATCCTGAGCAATCGAATCAACAGTCAGACCAGTCTAGAACTACCCACCAGCCTTCCACTTCTTACAATACTTCCTCTGATCCTTCATCTTCGCAAGGTAGAGCTGGCAAAAGTCAACCTCCCAAGGAGAAGAAGGAAAAGAAGAAGAAAGAAAAGAAGCAGAAGGAGCCTATGGCGAAGGCAGCTGGGGGCAGGCAAAAGACAGCTGACAAAAACCCACACACTGCACCGACCGGGCCTAAATCGCCATGTGTCATTTGCAAAGGGACCCACTTCCATCGTGATTGTCCTTGAATTCCCCGGATACTAAGGGACTGGTCCCCGAGGTTGCACAATTCGGGGGCATCAACCTCTGACAATCAGGTTGATGGCTTTCCGTCAACCAGCGAAAGTGAAGGATCGAGACAAAAAGGGGGAGTAAGATTCCCCTGTAAGTTGTGTGAAGGCAGTCATGCCATCCACCGTTGTCCCTTCTTAGACGAAGCGAAGAGAGTTTTGGAAGATCGTCCGGTTTCACCGGTAAAACTTCCTCCTAGATACAAAAAACTCGTGCCAAGTCCTTCGTTGATTGAAAATACAGCTGGCCCGCTCAAGTGGTCGGCTGAAGTGTCAGTCACTGAAAATGAACCTACTGAATCCAGACCGGACGAAATTCCAAAGGTCGATACGGCAGTTGACTTGGTTCTACCTTCAGAAGTTTCATCTTCAAATGACACCGTCGCCGAAGAGTCATCTTCATGCGACACCATCACTGACGAGAATAAGGATGACACCATCCAGGTTCTTTTCATCAGCACCAACTCTGATGAGCGTCAGGGCAATGCGCCCATTCCTTTATTGCAGGAAGGAACATCATCAGGGTCATATCCGGCCGTATATTCGGTCCCACCACCAAGCAACCTGGTTGTATCCTTTGATTGGAATCAACTAGGCAGACCCCGGTTACCAGCCAGTGTACCATTCAGAATCATTGTCCAGATCTATAGAATGATCATGGCTGGTACTATCATTGATGAAGGGGCGTCTGTGAGTATCCTTTCCTCTGTTGCTTGGAAAGCACTGGGTTCCCCGGCGCTTTTACCTGAGTTAAGAAATCTCTCAGGTTTTGATAAAGGAACCAGTCGACCATTAGGAATCCTCCCCAATGTGCCTGTTACATTGAAAGGGAAGACTGTTAATTTGAACGTGATGGTCGTCCAAGGACCCTTGGATTATAACCTACTCCTTGGACGTGACTATATTTATTGCATGGGAGCGATAGTCTCCTCACTCTTTAGAGTAATGTGTTTTCCACACGAAGGAAGGATGGTCAAGCTCGTAGACCAACTTTCATTTCCGGGATCTCGCATCGCAAATAGTCAAATACCATTCCTAAATGGTCTGTTCACACAAGATTCGCCTCCGCCCCCAGTCCTCCTTCCCGATGAGTGCGAGTGATTCGGAAAGAAAGACTGGAACCCAGGGGGCATGCACCCTGGTCTGCTTCGGGCAGAAGAAACCCTGGGTATAAGGTAGAATTTCCGCAGGAGAATATGACTAGTCCGTACCCCGTCCGTGGATGGAAGAGGGGTTGTTCTGGAATAGTATTCTTTTGTTAAAGTTATGTGTTTGGCAAAAGAGTCATTCACCTTTGTCTAAAGAGGTGGGCACTGCCCAAGTAGGAATTCCCTTATTGCAACAAGTAGTAACCATCTTTGGGGAAAAGCAAGCCTCACCCATTAAAACAAATGTTTTGAAGGATAAGTAGGGGCAGCCTCCAAAGAAAGAGATTCTATTGTTGTGATATAGGGTAACCATATTTGAGTAACCCAATGATAGACATCGCCGAAGAAAGAGATTGATTTGCGGCAGCAAATAGAACCCTCTTCGGATAATAAGAAAGAGGCAAGCCTCCCTCAATAATACCAATGTTTTGTCTTTGAGTAGTGTTCTTCTCTTGTCACAAATAGCTGTTCGTTAAAAGTTGGGCCGACGGGAAGACTGAGTACCGCGTAAGACCCCTTAAAATAACGAGAAGACTAGTATCGTTAACATTAGATTGGCAAGATGACGAGTAGCTGTGAACACCCAAAGAAAAGCAGAGGTGGGGGAGAGGAGGGGCAGCCTCGAAATCCTACCCTATACCTGGGGGCATGCAAACTTTTGGAATGTGAGCGAGGGACGACTATTTATTTTTTAAATTTTTAGGTCCTCCCTTTAAACCTGTAGGTCTAACCCTTTAAACTCGTAGGATTAGCCGATTCCGACCTTGCATGAAGAAAGTCTGTGGGGCAAAGGTAAAACTTGCCAAAGTTGGAGCATAGCTTCGTGAGATAAAGCTCCTTAAAAAATAGCTATCTCACAGGAGGCGTTCTTATTCTATGACTGGTATATCGAGCAGTTTTAGCACATAGTTCATGCTCGTAAAAAAAATAAATGCAAGATTCGAGCAGTTTTAGCACATAGTTCATGCTCGTTAAAAAATAAACATAAGTTTATGAGCAGGCTTTCCTTTAGAGTTCAAGCTCATTCAGAAAAAATGAACCGGTAAATAACCTTTTGAGATCGTAAATTCATCAGCCATAAAAGCCTTGGTCGTGTTTGTGCACCGTCACCTCCACTTTTCATTTGGCCGATCATTCACCTCCATTTGTGTGTTTACCTCTTTTGAGAAACAGCTGCGAAGAGTGATTTCACCTAGCCATCCTTGTGACACTGCCGTGATTGGAAAATTCCAACCTGTACCTGGAATCTGCTGCTATCCCTGTTTATCACTCGTTCCTCAAAAGACGAGTCTTCTTTGAGCTCTTTTCACTGACTCGTAAAATATGAAAAGTTTGCCGAGTTTTGGCCTTCCAGCTCGTTAAACGACCGGAATGCTATCCCTCCTCTAGATTTTAATCTTTTTGGACCTGAGGGATTATTGCACAAAAAGATCAAGCGCTTGTTTTGTTTGGCTCGTTAAAGCAATCGAAAATTCATCCCTTCTATATTGTTTTATACTTTTTCAGACTTAAGGGATTAGATGACGAAAAAGGAATTCTGGAGTTGACTTTATGTACCTTTTCAGACTCTCTAAAAATGAAAAGGACCGAGTTTTCCTTGTCGTTAGACTCGTTAAAATGATTAAATAGCGACAAACTTGTCTTTAGACGAGAACGAGTTTCCCTATCGCTAAGCTCGTTAAATCATAGCGATGGGCTTGCCCGAAGGGCAGGTTATAGAACAAGCATATGTTATCCTCCTCAAGCTTGACAAAAATAAAGAGGTACTGGTCAGAAATGACTGGGGAAAAATTGGGAGAACATCAAAGCTTAATGGTAGCAAGTCGCTCTTGAACATGACACTTTTTCCTCCGTTCCACATCGGGTTGGGTTGTTTCATTCACCGGTCTCATCACCATGGTCTTCGCCAAACCATCCACATTTTGGGGTAATGCTACCGATCCATCGCATCAGTGTCGTTATATGTTCAAGAGAGGTCATTCTGAAAGTGTCAACCGTGTCCCATCCACTGCCATACATTATCCTTCATCCATTCATGATTGCCACCCTGAATCATATATCACAGTTTGTTTTCACCTCCACTAAAATCATTAGCTCCGTTCCGTGTCATTGATGTGGGATTCATTAAGGCCCTCCTTTGACGGATCGCTTCTTGTCGACTTCAGCTCATTATCCAAGAAGTTGATCTAGGAACAACCCCATCAGTACTTTGAAGCTTGCATGCCTCAATGGCAAGTTTCTCACTTCCGGCGATAGGTATACATCAATGACCTCTGACCAGAAGATTTTGCGTGGCGTTCGACGCCAAGTCCTTTATTCACGCCACGTGAATTGTACTGCAGTACCTTGAGGGTCATTATCATTATTGGTGATTCCTCTCGCGCTTGTTAACGGTTTTCATCATTGACCGGTAATCAAGCGATGTCTTTCCATGTTCGACTTCAGCGAAATTCTCACATGGATCAACTTGTACTTAGAGTGAAGATCGAACGAGTTTGAAGACCCCGGATCTAGTTTCATCCATCCGGGCTGCGATACATATTCAGGAAATATAAAAGCATTTACATCATTGCAGCAGATGATCATCCTACTCAAAGGATGATAATTTCAGCAGAGAATTATCAGTCTACCATCAGACGATCGTCTGTTCTATGTACCAAAATGTATTTATAAAGCTGAGCATGGGAATGCCCGCCTCAGCTAGATCATGAAAACAAAATGAAAAATAATGTATTGTATTGTATTGTATTACAGGGCGCCTCCTCAGCACTGGAATGAACTTCGGACCCTCTAGATAAAGCATTTCACCCGATAAACGGCCTCATACTTTAGGGGGCAACTGTTATAGACATTTTTGTGCCTCGCAGCATGGAGCATGAAATGTCAATAATTACAGGGATCCTCAGTCCCTAAACATGTTGTTCTTACCCCTAGAAGAACAAGGTCAGCAAACCACAGCACTTCCCATCAGTTCTCCACCTGAAAACACTCAAAAACAGGCTATTTTTGGATCATGTCAGCTGCTCCACTGAGCATCTACGCTGGAATGCAACTGCTCCTCCTTTTACCTGCGCTGAAAGTCAAATCTAATGAAGGCTACCTGTGCTGGGCGAGATTGGCCAAGTGGCACAGTCATTCTGCAAGGTGTCAATTGCCCAGGAAGCTTCCAAACTGACACTTGGTTCAAGGGATTCGCCCTGTGATGAGTAAGAGGTACTTGATCTCCATGTGTAAGGAAGGATCTCCAAGTGGACTCAAGAACTGAAGTTTAACTGAAGAGGGAGAGGACACAAGGCAGCTTTATGTCAGTCTCAAGCTGACTCATCCTTTCTTCTTCTATCCTATATATAGAGCTCTTCTATGAGGTCTAAGGAGGCTGGAATTTTGTGCAAAGTAAGGAAGTGTTGTTGGTTTACAGTTAGAGCTATTGGGTGATTGCTTTTATAGAGGTGAAGAGGAGATTTCTTGCTGCTGGGGAGGTGCTGCTGGATTGGAGCCATTGATGGTTGTAACCTTCTCAGAACCCTTTTACTTCTATCAATAAAGCTTTGAATGTTCTCCAATATACTTGTATTGCATTGATGTATTGTATTTACTTGTATATCTGATTCACTCTAATCCATGCATCAGTTATGAGTACATGTTTCTTGTAGTTTTCCTTCTCTTGTTTGTGCAGGATCTTTGTGTAGCTGGACCGGCAAAGGGACCAAGGAGCTGGGAACAAGAGACAAAGAGAGAGGATAGGATCGATAAAAGCGAAAGACACCGGTTGGTCATTCTTTTCTTCCTTCTCTGTACTTTCATAAAGGAAAATATCAAAGCTTTACTTTCAGTTGTTGCTAAGGACTGTCACCCTTAGAGTAGGGATAGGGTCATCCGAGTCGGATACTTTTCCCCACAACACATAATCATGCGATCGAGTCGCAATCCTAACATGGGACATCATCAGTATGGGTTCTTCATTGGCACTCGAGGAAGAACCTATCATCTTACTATCTTAAGCTGGAAAAGGATCCTTCAAAACAGCAAGCGTTTGGGAACCTTTGACAATCTTCGCAACCTCTGCACGATGAGGGCACTCTCTTGTAAAATGTTCATCGTCACAAATGAGACAAGGATAACGAGGTTTGCATTTTTCATCATTGGATTCCGATTTTTCAGGTTTCTCCTTTGAATTTTTGTCCGTTTTATTCTTCTTCTTTCCTTTCTTCTTCCCACCGGATTTTGATTTGGCTGTAGATGATTCTACAACATGAATATCAGCATAAATTGTTCGCATTATGAGACAAGTGTTGTCCTTGATGGCAAATCACACTGATGACAAATCATTGTGCAGAAGGATAGCAGCAAGGAATTGATGATCAGTCTACAAGTATGAAGAAAAATATATACACGCCGGTTCACTATATACCAAGTCGCGTATACAAGCAGGTTCACTATATACCAAGTCGCGTATACGCAGGTTCGCTATATACCAAGTCGCGTGTACACGCTGGTTGGCTTCAGTAAAAGCGCGTGTATGTGGAAGACTTATCTTTGGTCCACGACGGTTATTCCTTGGAATTTGTGCCTATGGTTTTGGACCTTGGTGTCTCGACGGACGTGTTGATCCCTAGTTTTGAAGATGATGGTATTGGATTTCTATGGTTTTGGCTCTTGGTATTGAACAAGGCCTAAGGCTATATAAGGAGAAGGAAATCATTAGGCAAGTGTATCTGAAAAGTCTTGAATATCTGATGAAGTATTAGATCCAGTACGCAGGTTATTGGTTGATGATGTATTGCTTGATCTGAGCTAAGGAGAGATCTCATCGGCTGATTGAGAACAAGATCTAAGGAGAGATCGGGATCAAATGGTTTGAAATGATCTATCTTTATGATGCTTATTCTAGATCTACATACTGACGCATGTATTGTTCTATAAGTGTTATGAGTATGACTGATGTCTGGTACAGCTGCAAGTTATGAGAAATTATTTTTAGATCTGTACACGGGTTGTCTTTGGCAAAAGCGCGTATACACGCGGGTTTGATTCATCGAAGTAGCGTATACATTGTAAAGCTTGATATTTGAAGTTGCAGATGGGTATGATGGTTATTACAGAGTTCTGTGTCTGCTCTGTGTTCTGGTGACTGGGTTTGACAGGGTTTCAGTGGTTCAGAGTTTGATGATTGTTTTGAGCTTCAATGATAGTTATGGGTCCAGTATGAAAATTGGATGAAAAGTGGCCTTTCAGATTATGTGTTGTGCTTCAGTGTATCCAGTCTGAAAATTGATGAAACGTGGTACCTGGAGGAGAGAAGATTGTAGGCAAGCACCTACGTACTAGTATCTAAGCTAGTACAAAAGCTAAGAGAGATGTTTGGAGCATTGTAGCAGGTAGCAGCCTGTGTACTAGTAAATGGATTGGCTAGTACAAGAGAAAAGGGGGTTGTAGCTCCCGTACTGGTATAAGACTGCACCAGTACAAATATTGTAAAAGGATTTTCTTATTAAGAAGAAGATTGAGATGACTTGCAGCAGGTGGTTTTCACCCACATTGGGTTTCCACCTTATATCTTTGTGTTCATGTGTGTGGCTTTTGTGTGATGATCTGTTCTATTATACTCCACCTGTTTACTGTTAATATGGTTAATAATGTTCTGATGCATTTACTGAAGATAAGCTAACTGAATCATAAGATTTCTGGATATACGCTAGTTGCTTTAGACACAGAAGCGTGTACACGCGGGTTCACTTAACTGAAGTAGCGTATATGTTTTTGAGCATTGAAAAAGACTTAATGATCTGATAATACTGATTCACCCCCCCCCTCTCAGTATTATTTCCAACAATTGGTATCAGAGCAGGTCCTTTGGTAGAAGCTTGATCGCTTGAAGGAGATCCGTGGAACAATGGGAAAGAAGCTTAAGAAGAAAGCTCATAAGAAGAAGAAGACATCTCAGAAGATCTATGACAGTGGGAGAGTCGATTGGGGATTAGGTATAAGAAGTTCTTCAGATTCAGAATCATTATCAGGTATGAATGTGTTATCCTCTAATGTTCCTGCTATATTTCCTTGTGAAAGTGATGGAAGTGATAGTGAAACTACTGAACATGCTTTTATGGGTGAGCAAGAAAAGTATCAAATAGAGGCAATATTTAGAAGGCTTACAGAGAAAGTTAAAGATCAAGAAGATCTATTGAACAAAAGGGAATATGCCTTCAAAGAAGAAGTTACCAAACTAAAGGCCCAACTAGAAGAAGGAAACAAGGTAAGAAAGCTTCTCAAGGACAAGGAAGACCAATGTCAAAAATTGCAGCATGAAGTGACATCATTAAGAAAAGAAGTCAACGAAAGAAGCACAACCATCAAGAAACTCAAAGATAGATCTAGCTACTATGAAAATCTTGAAGCTACAATCCTTGTTCTAAAAGGAGATCTTGAAGAATCAAAGAAGCAGAATACAGATCTACTCCAAGCTATTGCAATACAAGAAAACGAAGCCACCAGCTTAAAATCTCAACTAGAATGTGCCTTCCGAGTTTGTCAAATGCAGCAGGATCTGAATGAAGAACAAGAAAAGGAGATTCTCAAAATAAGGGAACAAATGGAAGAAGGAAGGAAAGATGAAGAAGATTTGAAAAAGCAATCTCTTGAAAAGGAAGAACAGCTTCAGGTTGAGGTAAATATCTTGAAAGGTAAACTAGAAGAAAAGGATAAGCTTTTACGATTTCAAGATAGTTCTAAAGTCTTGGATGACATTCTTAGTAGTCAAAGGTCTCCTGCTATCAAGACTGGTCTTGGTTTCGATGAATCTATTGAAGGTGAATCTAGTTCACAAGGTGAGGCAAGGAACTCTAAAGAGAAATCTAGAGTGATCAATGAAGAAATGAAAGATCCATCTCATCATCAACCAAGGAAAGAGATTCTTCAAAGAAAATCTTTTAATCCTCCTATGAATAATGTTGAATGTTATGTATGTCATAATCTTGGACATGTTGCAGCTAGATGTGGAAGAAGAAGGGTTCAAGACCATCATGTAGAAAGATCATCACATTCAAGGTACTTTAATGGATATTGTTTTTCTTGCAATATGTTTGGTCACAAAGCTGCTGATTGCTACAGGAGGAATATGAAACATGTAAGATGTTATGCATGTAACAAGCTTGGACATATAGCAAAGGAATGCAGGAACAAATGATGGACATCACACCAAAAGGAGAAAACCTCATCACACTGGAAGATATGGAGGAAGAAGGAAGTACAGTCAGCACAATGTACTGAGACACAGCACAACACAGACATATCAGACTCAGGGGGAGCTGAAAGTGTAAAACTTCAGTGTTCTGAATCTCATACGCAAGTTCCTTAAAGGGAAGTCGCGTACATACGCAAGTTAGACACTGCAAAGTCGCGTATATGTCAGTCTAAGGAAAAGCAGTGGGGACAAGATCAGAAAAAGGATCTGATATGATTCAGTCTATTATTTGCTCTATTGGTTACAGTCTGCTGAGGATGTGTGGAAATGTTTTGTTACTTGTATGATGTCTAGAAGTGTTTTGATGCTTATTGCTGATATATGCATGATCAGATCTAACAGATGGCACTGGTTGAGGGGGAGCATATGCCTTTAGTAATTCATTGTTGGCATTATGGTTAATAATCCTTGGTGATGATTCTTATAAGGCTAAATGATATATCTTGCTATGATGTGGTTGTGAGTTGTCTATGATAAACTCTCATATGATTCTTGAAGTTACATAGAAGATGTTCAGATCAGATTTATGGTGCTTACATGGTGATCTTCATAAGGACCAGGAGAAGTACAAAGCTTGAATACACATCTTCCTCACTTGATGATGAGTCACTTATATACTGCTGCTGTCATATGCATAAAGATCATACAGTTATGATGCAGGCACTCATGTGGATAAGGATTGTTGCTGGTGATGATATCAAGAAGCTTTGTCAAAAGAGTTTGAGCTCAAGATACATAGTGTTGATACATGGATGACTCCTCAAAGTCACTTTGTTGGAGACATGATGATGAGTTCGTGTCTACATGATGATAGGTTATACTTACATATGTTGGTTGATGTAGATGTTCCCAAGTAATGATACTTGGATCATGTAGATCTTGACGTTGATGTAATGACTATGGTGGTTTCACATGTAATGTGAATGATTTCATGATGATGCTTAAAAGGAGGAGTTGACATCTATGTTCAGACATACCTTGCTGCAGGACATTTACAGATTGCTAATTTGAAAATAGATGTATGCAAGTTTCATAAGGCCTATCCGCGTATATACGCTCGTTTATGTGGATGCAGACGCGTATATGGAGTTTTGAAGGAAATCAGCAGGGACAGATGTTGGTTGCAGAAAGTCTGATATGGGTCTGGCAGAGATCATCTGGCACAGGTTCAGAGAAAGAAGATAATCTTCCAATGATGCATTGTTGGCATTATCTTAAAGCTTTTGGTTCTAGTTCACATTTGTTGTTGATTTCAGGAGGAACAAAGGCGAAAGGAGAACAGAAGGATCTCTTGGTTGCTGATCTGAATGGTGATTATCAGATGTTGATGGTGACTTTCATAAGTCTTGGTCTAGTTCTTTCGTCTCTATGTCATATATATCTTTTGTGGTATCTCTTTCATGGTGTCAAGGTCATGTAACGGCCTATTTTGGTTTCCCCACTATGCCTGGGATGATTGATGCAATATGATTGGTTGTCATATGTAAACTTTTGATGTATCCCCACTTGGTTGGGTGGATGAGTCAATTTTTGTATATCCTCACTTAGTTGAGAGATGGATGTATGTATGAGTCTTTGGTGATAGGAAGATCTTTTATGATGCATAGAGTCATGTTCTTCTTGAAGAACATCTTTTGCAGATCTTGCCTATAGTCAGGAAGAGCATGAACAGCACACTTCAGCAGTACAGAGACTTGGCATGTACTCAGGGGGAGCATTGACAGATTGGTACACTTTGGCACATACAAAGGGGGAGATCATTCAGAGATTTTAACAGATACTCAGGGGGAGTATGGACAGCGAAATGTTCAGCAAAGGAAGAGAACATCTTGGTCCACCCTTTGCCCTTGATGTCAAAGGGGGAGAGTGATTTGGTGTTGTTGCCATCAAGTTCAAAGGGGGAGATTGTTGGCATTATGATGCATGTGTTGTACTTGATGGCAACCCTCTCATAGAAGAATATCTCACTTATGTATAACTGGATGAATCTTCAGAAGAGATGTCAGATGTGACTGATGGAGGACAGCTCAAAGGAATCAGATGTGTAACAAGTCAGCTTTGCCATCAAGTCCAAAGGGGGAGATTGTTGGCACTATGAGACAAGTGTTGTCCTTGATGGCAAATCACACTGATGACAAATCATAGTGCAGAAGGATAGCAGCAAGGAATTGATGATCAGTCTACAAGTATGAAGAAAAATATATACATGTCGGTTCACTATATACCAAGTCGCGTATACAAGCAGGTTCACTATATACCAAGTCGCGTATACGCAGGTTCGCTATATACCAAGTCGCGTGTACACGCTGGTTGGCTTCAGTAAAAGCACGTGTATGTGGAAGACTTATCTTTGGTCCACGACGGTTATTCCTTGGAAGTTGTGCCTATGGTTTTGGACCTTGGTGTCTCGACGGACGTGTTGATCCCTAGTTTTGAAGATGATGGTATTGGATTTCTATGGTTTTGGCTCTTGGTATTGAACAAGGCCTAAGGCTATATAAGGAGAAGGAAATCATTAGGCAAGTGTATCTGAAAAGTCTTGAATATCTGATGAAGTATTAGATCCAGTACGCAGGTTATTGGTTGATGATGTATTGCTTGATCTGAGCTAAGGAGAGATCTCATCGGCTGATTGAGAACAAGATCTAAGGAGATATCGGGATCAAATGGTTTGAAATGAACTATCTTTATGATGCTTATTCTAGATCTACATACTGATGCATGTATTGTTCTATAAGTGTTATGAGTATGATTGATGCCTGGTACAGCTGCAAGTTATGAGAAATTATTTTTAGATCTGTACGTGGGTTGTCTTTGGCAAAAGCGCGTATACACGCGGGTTTGATTCATCGAAGTAGCGTATACATTGTAAAGCTTGATATTTGAAGTTGCAGATGGGTCTGATGGTTATTACAGAGTTCTGTGTTTGCTCTGTGTTCTGGTGACTGGGTTTGACAGGGTTTCAGTGGTTCAGAGTTTGATGATTGTTTTGAGCTTCAATGATAGTTATGGGTCCAGTATGAAAATTGGATGAAAAGTGGCCTTTCAGATTATGTGTTGTGCTTCAGTGTATCCAGTCTGAAAATTGATGAAACGTGGTACCTGGAGGAGAGAAGATTGTAGGCAAGCACCTACGTACTAGTATCTAAGCTAGTACAAAAGCTAAGAGAGATGTTTGGAGAATTGTAGCAGGTAGCAGCCTGTGTACTAGTAAATGGATTGGCTAGTACAAGAGAAAAGGGGGTTGTAGCTCCCGTACTGGTATAAGACTGCACCAGTACAAATATTGTAAAAGGATTTTCTTATTAAGAAGAAGATTGAGATGACTTGCAGCAGGTGGTTTTCACCCACATTGGGTTTCCACCTTATATCTTTGTGTTCATGTGTGTGGCTTTTGTGTGATGATCTGTTCTATTATACTCCACCTGTTTACTGTTAATATGGTTAATAATGTTCTGATGCATTTACTGAAGATAAGCTAACTGAATCATAAGATTTCTGGATATACGCTAGTTGCTTTAGACATAGAAGCGTGTACACGCGGGTTCACTTAACTGAAGTAGCGTATATGTTTTTGAGCATTGAAAAAGACTTAATGATCTGATAATACTGATTCACCCCCCCCCCCGCTCTCAGTATTATTTCCAACAATTGGTATCAGAGCAGGTCCTTTGGTAGAAGCTTGATCGCTTGAAGGAGATCCGTGGAACAATGGGAAAGAAGCTTAAGAAGAAAGCTCATAAGAAGAAGAAGACATCTCAGAAGATCTATGACAGTGGGAGAGTCGATTGGGGATTAGGTATAAGAAGTTCTTCAGATTCAGAATCATTATCAGGTATGAATGTGTTATCCTCTAATGTTCCTGCTATATTTCCTTGTGAAAGTGATGGAAGTGATAGTGAAACTACTGAACAAGCTTTTATGGGTGAGCAAGAAAAGTATCAAATAGAGGCAATATTTAGAAGGCTTACAGAGAAAGTTAAAGATCAAGAAGATCTATTGAACAAAAGGGAATATGCCTTCAAAGAAGAAGTTACCAAACTAAAGGCCCAACTAGAAGAAGGAAACAAGGTAAGAAAGCTTCTCAAGGACAAGGAAGACCAATGTCAAAAATTGCAGCATGAAGTGACATCATTAAGAAAATAAGTCAACGAAAGAAGCACAACCATCAAGAAACTCAAAGATAGATCTAGCTACTATGAAAATCTTGAAGCTACAATCCTTGTTCTAAAAGGAGATCTTGAAGAATCAAAGAAGCAGAATACAGATCTACTCCAAGCTATTGCAATACAAGAAAACGAAGCCACCAGCTTAAAATCTCAACTAGAATGTGCCTTCCGAGTTCGTCAAATGCAGCAGGATCTGAATGAAGAACAAGAAAAGGAGATTCTCAAAATAAGGGAACAAATGGAAGAAGGAAGGAAAGATGAAGAATATTTGAAAAAGCAATCTCTTGAAAAGGAAGAACAACTTCAGGTTGAGGTAAATATCTTGAAAGATAAACTAGAAGAAAAGGATAAGCTTTTATGATTTCAAGATAGTTCTAAAGTCTTGGATGACATTCTTAGTAGTCAAAGGTCTCCTGCTATCAAGACTGGTCTTGGTTTCGATGAATCTATTGAAGGTGAATCTAGTTCACAAGGTGAGGCAAGGAACTCTAAAGAGAAATCTAGAGTGATCAATGAAGAAATGAAAGATCCATCTCATCATCAACCAAGGAAAAAGATTCTTCAAAGAAAATCTTTTACTCCTCCTATGAATAATGTTGAATGTTATGTATGTCATAATCTTGGACATGTTGCAGCTAGATGTGGAAGAAGAAGGGTTCAAGACCATCATGTAGAAAGATCATCACATTCAAGGTACTTTAATGGATATTGTTTTTCTTGCAATATGTTTGGTCACAAAGCTGCTGATTGCTACAGGAGGAATATGAAACATGTAAGATGTTATGCATGTAACAAGCTTGGACATATAGCAAAGGAATGCAGGAACAAAGGATGGACATCACACCAAAAGGAGAAAACCTCATCACACTGGAAGATATGGAGGAAGAAGGAAGTACAGTCAGCACAATGTACTGAGACACAACACAACACAGACATATCAGACTCAGGGGGAGCTGAAAGTGTAAAACTTCAGTGTTCTGAATCTCATACGCAAGTTCCTTAAAGGGAAGTCGCGTACATACGCAAGTTAGACACTGCAAAGTCGCGTATATGTCAGTCTGAGGAAAAGCAGTGGGGACAAGATCAGAAAAAGGATCTGATATGATTCAGTCTATTATTTGCTCTATTGGTTACAGTCTGCTGAGGATGTGTGGAAATGTTTTGTTACTTGTATGATGTCTAGAAGTGTTTTGATCCTAACTTGAGGATGATGATGTTTTGATGCTTATTGCTGATATATGCATGATCAGATCTAACAGATGGCACTGGTTGAGGGGGAGCATATGCCTTTAGTAATTCATTGTTGGCATTATGGTTAATAATCCTTGGTGATGATTCTTATAAGGCTAAATGATATATCTTGCTATGATGTGGTTGTGAGTTGTCTATGATAAACTCTCATATGATTCTTGAAGTTACATAGAAGATGTTCAGATCAGATTTATGGTGCTTACATGGTGATCTTCATAAGGACAAGGAGAAGTACAAAGCTTGAATACACATCTTCCTCACTTGATGATGAGTCACTTATATACTGCTGTTGTCATATGCATAAAGATCATACAGTTATGATGCAGGCACTCATGTGGATAAGGATTGTTGCTGGTGATGATATCAAGAAGCTTTTTCAAAAGAGTTTGAGCTCAAGATACATAGTGTTGATACATGGATGACTCCTCAAAGTCACTTTGTTGGAGACATGATGATGAGTTCGTGTCTACATGATGATAGGTTATACTTACATATGTTGGTTGATGTAGATGTTCCCAAGTAATGATACTTGGATCATGTAGATCTTGACGTTGATGTAATGACTATGGTGGTTTCACATGTAATGTGAATGATTTCATGATGATGCTTAAAAGGAGGAGTTGACATCTATGTTCAGACATACCTTGCTACAGGACATTTACAGATTGCTGATTTGAAAATAGCTGTATGCGAGTTTCATAAGGCCTATCCGCGTATATACGCTCGTTTATGTGGATGCAGACGCGTATATGGAGTTTTGAAGGAAATCAGCAGGGACAGATGTTGGTTGCAGAAAGTCTGATATGGGTCTAGCAGAGATCATCTGGCACAGGTTCAGGGGGAGAAGATAATCTTCCAATGATGCATTGTTGGCATTATCTTAAAGCTTTTGGTTCTAGTTCACATTTGTTGTTGATTTCAGGAGGAACAGAGGCGAAAGGAGAACAGAAGGATCTCTTGGTTGCTGATCTGAATGGTGATTATCAGATGCTGATGGTGACTTTCATAAGTCTTGGTCTAGTTCTTTCGTCTCTATGTCATATATCTCTTTTGTGGTATCTCTTTCATGGTGTCAAGGTCATGTAACGGCCTATTTTGGTTTCCCCACTATGCCTGGGATGATTGATGCAATATGATTGGTTGTCATATGTAAACTTTTGATGTATCCCCACTTGGTTGGGTGGATGAGTCAATTTTTGTATATCCTCACTTAGTTGAGAGATGGATGTATGTATGAGTCTTTGGTGATAGGAAGATCTTTTATGATGTATAGAGTCATGTTCTTCTTGAAGAACATCTTTTGCAGATCTTGCCTATAGTCAGGAAGAGCATGAACAGCACACTTCAGCAGTACAGAGACTTGGCATGTACTCAGGGGGAGCATTGACAGATTGGTACACTTTGGCATATACAAAGGGGGAGATCATTCAGAGATTTTAACAGATACTCAGGGGGAGTATGGACAGCGAAATGTTCAGCAAAGGAAGAGAACATCTTGGTCCACCCTTTGCCCTTGATGTCAAAGGGGGAGAGTGATTTGGTGTTGTTGCCATCAAGTCCAAAGGGGGAGATTGTTGGCATTATGATGCATATGTTGTACTTGATGGCAACCCTCTCATAGAAGAATATCTCACTTATGTATAACTGGATGAATCTTCAGAAGAGATGTCAGATGTGACTGATGGAGGACAGCTCAAAGGAATCAGATGTGTAACAAGTCAGCTTTGCCATCAAGTCCAAAGGGGGAGATTGTTGGCATTATGAGACAAGTGTTGTCCTTGATGGCAAATCACACTGATGACAAATCATAGTGCAGAAGGATAGCAGCAAGGAATTGATGATCAGTCTACAAGTATGAAGAAAAATATATACACGTCGGTTCACTATATACCAAGTCGCGTATACAAGCAGGTTCACTATATACCAAGTCGCGTATACGCAGGTTCGCTATATACCAAGTCGCGTGTACACGCTGGTTGGCTTCAGTAAAAGCACGTGTATGTGGAAGACTTATCTTTGGTCCACGACGGTTATTCCTTGGAATTTGTGCCTATGGTTTTGGACCTTGGTGTCTCGACGGACGTGTTGATCCCTAGTTTTGAAGATGATGGTATTGGATTTCTATGGTTTTGGCTCTTGGTATTGAACAAGGCCTAAGGCTATATAAGGAGAAGGAAATCATTAGGCAAGTGTATCTGAAAAGTCTTGAATATCTGATGAAGTATTAGATCCAGTACGCAGGTTATTGGTTGATGATGTATTGCTTGATCTGAGCTAAGGAGAGATCTCATCGGCTGATTGAGAACAAGATCTAAGGAGAGATCGGGATCAAATGGTTTGAAATGAACTATCTTTATGATGCTTATTCTAGATCTACATACTGATGCATGTATTGTTCTATAAGTGTTATGAGTATGATTGATGCCTGGTACAGCTGCAAGTTATGAGAAATTATTTTTAGATCTGTACGTGGGTTGTCTTTGGCAAAAGTGCGTATACACGCGGGTTTGATTCATCGAAGTAGCGTATACATTGTAAAGCTTGATATTTGAAGTTGCAGATGGGTCTGATGGTTATTACAGAGTTCTGTGTCTGCTCTGTGTTCTGGTGACTGGGTTTGACAGGGTTTCAATGGTTCAGAGTTTGATGATTGTTTTGAGCTTCAATGATAGTTATGGGTCCAGTATGAAAATTGGATGAAAAGTGGCCTTTCAAATTATGTGTTGTGCTTCAGTGTATCCAGTCTGAAAATTGATGAAACGTGGTACCTGGAGGAGAGAAGATTGTAGGCAAGCACCTACGTACTAGTATCTAAGCTATTACAAAAGCTAAGAGAGATCTTTGGAGCATTGTAGCAGGTAGCAGCCTGTGTACTAGTAAATGGATTGGCTAGTACAAGAGAAAAGGGGGTTGTAGCTCCCGTACTGGTATAAGACTGCACCAGTACAAATATTGTAAAAGGATTTTCTTATTAAGAAGAAGATTGAGATGACTTGCAGCAGGTGGTTTTCACCCACATTGGGTTTCCACCTTATATCTTTGTGTTCATGTGTGTGGCTTTTGTGTGATGATCTGTTCTATTATACTCCACCTGTTTACTGTTAATATGGTTAATAATGTTCTGACGCATTTACTGAAGATAAGCTAACTGAATCATAAGATTTATGGATATACGCTAGTTGCTTTAGACATAGAAGCGTGTACACGCGGGTTCACTTAACTGAAGTAGCGTATATGTTTTTGAGCATTGAAAAAGACTTAATGATCTGATAATACTGATTCACCCCCCCCCCTCTCAGTATTATTTCCAACAGAAATCTCTGTGGAAGAATCTCCTATCGAGGAATCAGGAAAGGTTATGATAGGAGAAGAATTCTTAGAATACTTCTTCTTACTCTTAGTGTTAACCGTACCAATCATACCATCGGCAGCATGAGATCCCGAAGGAGCTGCAGCGATTTTATTTTTCTTGGGAAGATTGGGGATTTTCTCGTGTAACGTACCTGACTGAGTGTAGACCAAGTCAAGGTACTGAGCTTGAGAAATTACTTGCTCCTCAGTAACAACTCCGGCTTTAGCTACATCTTCAGTGATATTTGGCAACAAAGACTTTACAAACCACTCAGCCAAAATCTGATCCGGAATAAAAACCTTCACTAAGTGTCGCCGACGTCTCCATTCATGAATATGATCTGAAATGTAAGTGGACGTCGATTTCTTTAACGAAGTTAACAATTCTGTGCCATTGTCATATCGAACTGGCAACAGAAAATGAGTTAAAAACGAGGTAGCTAACTGACTAAAATTATAAAAAGTGCCTCGCGGTAACCCAATGTACCACTTGGCCACGAGACCAATTAGAGTGCGCTAGAAAAGTCTTAGACAGATTGAATCATCTGAAATGGAGTTAGATGCACACCAGAGGTGATAAGTCATCACATGGTTCGATGGGTCCTCTCTTGATTTACCTTCGAACTTAGGAATGTCACTAGGCAACTTATTCGGCATTGGCGGCCAAAACGAAAGATAATTAATGGGATCGTTAATTAGGCGCGACAAGTCAGGCAAGTCCAAAGTTGCGATAAATGGTAACTGACGATTAGGGTCCCTAAAACTTTGGGTCACGAGACCAGCCCCAGGAGGAGGATATCTAGGATAACGAGGAATAGGAACTGCATTTGGGATATTGTATCCTCCCGGAAAACCAGGATTAACCGGACCGTACTGGGGTTGTTGAGGTTGTTGATATGTGTACCCAGGGTACGGTTGATACTGATAGACTGGTTGCTGCACAGCATGGTCGAATTGGTATTGTCCCTTGTACGGTTGATAAGTAAATTGGTGACTTGTGACAACCGTACTTGAACCAGGTTGTCCTACAGGCATCTAAACCGAAGTTTGAATCATGGATCTAGACGATGGTAAAGAGGTCTGAGGAGTAGATACAGGAACAGTAGAAACCATAGTTGTCGATACTCTAGAAGTAGGTGGGGTAGATTGAATAGATGTTGCAGCAGTTGCAGCAGTCGTTTGAGGCGGAGTAGGAGGCGTACTAGGCCCAGGCTGAGAAACTACCGAACATATAGAAGTTTGAATATTAGACCGGACTAGTTGCTGGGGTGTACCAGAAACTAAGGGTTGTCCAGTTTGAGATGACAACTGTACATTTGGCTGCAACACTTGTTGAGTTTGCGATGGATCCCACACTACATTCATTATGGGGTAAGGAACCATAACAGGTTGAGAATATTGAGGACCATAACCAGGTTGAGGGTAGGATTGACAACTCAAAGGTACATTTCCCGTTCCTTGAACATATGATTGACCGGAGGGTGGTTGGAAACCTTGGTTCGAGTACTGACCTTGGGGTTGATACCCTTGAGGCACGTACTGATACTGGGGTTGACCTTGAGGTATAAATTGATACTAGGGTTGACCTTGGGGTACATATTGAGTCTGGGGTTGACCTTGAGGAACGTACTGTCCCATAGGTATGTACTGTCCTTGAGGTTCCCCCCCAGGCGCAAATTGGGTACCTTGAGGTTTCCCCCCAGGCGATAATTGAGGCTGCCCCCCAGGTGGTAACTAGCCACCTTGAGGTTGAGGATTGGGAATAGAACCCAACATCATGAGAATGTCTTCTACGCTCAACGGCTTAGTACCGTTACTTCCAGTTAATAACCCTTGCTCAATGGGTTGAGCAGATGCTCTCGAAAAAGTACCAGAAAGTGACTGATACCCAGAGGGAATAGAAGGACTGCCGTACAAAAAGGATTCTGGTGATTGAGTAAACATGGATGACTGTCTTGACATATTTAACGGAGGATAATAACCTCTAGGTGTTGGGTGATAAGGAACACGAGGTGGTGAAAAACTTAACCCTGGGTTTTCCAAGAAATTAGTCAAAGATACCAAGTACTGCTCCTTGGTGGACTGTAAAAAATTGATTCACGCTCCCTTAGCTCAATAACAGGTTGATTTTCAGGGATAGGGATGCCTACTTCTTCTTCTGGAGTAGCAAGTTCTTCAATAGCTATAAGTCCAGAAGGAAGATCTTGGGTGATTATTCTTTCTACCCTAGGTGAACTAGGACCACTAGAAGCTGGAGAAACAAACCCTGATGTCGGAGTAGCAGCAAATTCACTTTCAGGTTCAGATATTTTAGGTTCCTCACCTATATCACTAGTAGATGAAAAGCTACCAGTAACTTCGGAAACAGACACTGACTGTGGATTATAATCTGCTACTAAAGCTTGAAAATCAGGATGTACCACCAAAGAAGACTCTCCTTCTTCAGGTGACCCAACTCTACTGTCTCTAGGAGTTACGAGGACTTTCAAACCTTCAAGCTAGCTCGGTGAAAACTTAGGAGGTTGGCCCCGAAGTCTACGGGACTTCCTTGGTAATTCAGCCACGGTTAAAAACTTTTAACTACTTCACACGCAAACAAAGTAAAATCTCAATGAAAACCACCTAAAGCCTCTAAAGAACCAAACAAATTTGAATCACATGCCTAAAAAATCTAGGAGATCAAACACACACAAACAGTAATTTCCGTACTGAAAACACTAGTTGGTGATGAAATCCAACGTCACAGAGTTCAATACAGAAATGGCAGTTGGAACAGTTACCCCGACAACCTGCTTAATGAGTAGACTGGCACAAGTTCCTCCACTTAACCATCTCGAGTGAAGAGAACCCCCCAGAAAATCCAAGTGAGTCTAGCCGACGTCTGCTCCAGGTATAATGGGATCTTCCCACCACTGTCACCTTAGGAAGAATCCTAAAGAATATGACCACTAAGGTTACCAACTGAAACAAATATACCTGGGGGAACATTCTACGATCCGATACGCACACAAGGGCAGAGTAGCAAGCTCAATCCCCTTGAAGGCTCCTTGACATAATCCAAGGTTTACCAACAAGTGACCCTAGGCTCCTTGACAATGGTTAATCTGAGGTTTACCGTTTTTAATACGTGAATATCTGGCATCGTTCGCAATGAGGAAGGATTAATTCCCACACTGGTTCGGACACGATCTCGTGCTTCTCCTTTAAGAGGAGCTTTCCCAAAGCATAAATGCAACAATTGGATTTCTTCCCTACCACAAGATACAGCTACTTGTTTGTTTTTACTGTCTTGGAGAGTTAATTACTCTCCTACTCCAAGACACTAGCCTAAGCTATGTTGGTGTATCAGAGCCCAGAAATAAAAATGTTGCTAGATGAATTTTACTTTAAGCGTTATTTTTATTGGTTTTTGTTTAAGTCAAAAGGTGCGGAGATGAAACTCGTGGTATGAAGACTCAACTCAAAATCACTAAAAATGCACCTAAGATGATTTAAACAATCTTTTCGCTTCGATGAACTTCTAGCTAAGAAAGAGTTCGAGAATGCAAATACTTTGTAAACACAAATCTTTCTTAACAATCAAATTAAAAGAAGAGCTTTGTTCCTTTCCAATGCACTCAAAACGAGACAACTAGTTATTTTCACAAAATTTTTCCCTTTTCGTTTCAAAGTGCTCAACCACTACAAAAAACAAACTTTTTTCAAAAGAGATTTTTTTTATGTTTTATAAAACACTCAAAACTATGTAAACGACTAACTTTGAGATCTATAAATTATAAAAACCTATTTGAAGTCAAAGCCTACAAGATGTCTTTTTAAGGATATTTTACTTAGCTAGATGTAAACTAAGGACCAATTCATGCAGAATCACAAATCAGTCAAAAACAACCAATTTTGTTTTCTTTTTAAAAATGAAAATCCAAACTTTTAAACACAAGCTTTTCGAAGTTTTGTAAAGAGAAAACATAAAGCGGATTCCTCAACAAGGGTAGATTTCATTAATGGTTAGACTCATAAGAAGATTGGTAGAAACCAGGGTGATCTGAGGTCCTTACAACTTCTAAGCTCATAGCTACTACAAGACCAAGATGAAAAACAAACCCAACAAGCAAAACTCCTAGGAATTTCACCTAAAACCCTAACACCAATGAAATCAACCTAAGGAAAGCTTCTGACAGGTTATATGCAGGTCTGGGCAGTGGATAATAACTTCTAAACAAAAACTAAGCTGACTAACAGAGGAAATCTTAGGTTTTTCAAAATTTTGACAGGGTCCGCAGGCCCACAGTTAACACAGGTGCAGTACCGCTCTGTGCTAAAAGAAAAAGTGTGAATAAGTATGCACTGTGTCAAAAGGCTAGGGTGTGGTCTTCTCCCAAAGCTATGAAAAATGAAAAATAACCCTGGATCTACAATTTCCACCCAATTCCACACACAACAGGCCAAAAACAGAAACAAAAACACAGTTTCTCAGGCCAAAGTAAAAACAAGGAAAAAATCAAGCTCCCCAGTATGGTCGCCATTTTGTCACACAGAATAAGTTGATCTTGTGGACAAGATAGACCTTCCTAGAATCTAAAGAAGACCTAATGACAAGAAAACCAATCACACACTATCTTTCTCTAAATATGATTTTATAAAAAAAGGCAAACAAGTGTTTTAGGCCTACCTTAGGTCCAACGCAAGTTTGTGGAAGCCTTCGCTCCTTCGATCCAAATGAGCTCCCTTGTCGCGAATCTGCAAACACAAACAAGCAAACAAATTAAATAGCACCTGAAAAGCCAATATCATAAAACATATTTAACATGAAAGTCAAGGAATTCATGAAACAAATGACATGAGACGATTTGTTGAGAAAAATGAGTTTGATTGTATTTATTCAAATCAAGAAGAACTTTACAACCTGTGCCTTGATGCTGTAAAAGCTCCTCCCAGGGTCCAGCAAGAAGTCTCCTCTACTTTGACAAGTTTCACTCTCTTCCCAATGAAGCCAAAAAGGTATGTGATCTCTCCTCTTAAGCTCAACTAGGAAGTCTTAATTTCACCAGCATTTACCCTCAAAAATGTTCAGCTTCTAACCCCCTCAGCAACTAGCCCAATGCCTAAATTTATAGTGCAATGGAGGGAAGTTACTAGGTCCTCCTTCAAAGGAATAAAGCCCTCCTTCAAAGGGATAGCTCCTCTCATCAAGGGATTAGCTCCTTCTCTTTTGGGATGCATGAACCACCTAAGAGCGGCCAATCCACGTCAAAATTCCTTCTAGAATCATCTAGAATTAACCCAAAGTGAGTTTTTTAGAATAAACTTGCGCCTTTTTGACTTTCACAGGGGTCCGCACCCACACCTTTAGGGACAGAGCGGGCAGGTCCGCAGTTTTTGTAAACAGAAGGCGCGGGACCGCAGGTAACAGTGAGAGAAAGTGCGAAACCGAGTTTTATTGATTTTCAATGTCTTTCTCTCAATTTCAAAGCTTGACTTGAAGAGCTGAGGTCTGAGACTTGCTTAGGAGGACACTATAAGTGATGATAGACCCATACTGATTGCAAAAGATCATGGTGACGACATTTTTGTGTAACAAAAACAACTTAGTTTGACTTCTCTTGGTATGTGTGTTACCGATGAAGAGAATGGTAGGGACTGCATATTTAACTCAAGCTAAGTCACAGGAGCTATGATAATAAACGAACTGAACAATACTTCCAAAAGAGTTAGACTCACTTTGCATGAGGCAAGGTCCTTACAGAGACATGGAGTTCTAACAGTGTGTCACCAATGTTGTAGTGGATACAACCACCCTCTAAAAATTTTCCTATTCTTCGATTTTGGAGCCTTCCTTAACCACAAGAAGTCATCTCACACTTATCCAGGTATTCGTGCTTCGAGTAAGACTTATATTTTAATTTTGGCTTGTGTTTGCTTACTTAGTTGATTTTTTATATGTCACGAGTTAATCTCCCAGCTTAGTCTTACAACAATTATGGGCTTGCCTCTAGAAATTACACAATCCTTAAGGGCAAGCGGCCTTGATGATGGAAATTGTACACTCCTAATTACCAGTGAGGCTTGAGCTCAGAAAATGCATAGTCATGGGAGGTATCCCAACACTGAGCCAAGAAATTGTGCAATCCTCACTAATCTCAGAAATTCCGTACTGCACTGAGCTGGAAATTTTCCTAGTTCCTAGAACTGCGCAGTATTTCCCAATAGTGTGCATGGAAAGTTTCCCCAAAAAAAGGAAAAAATAAAAAAGCATCCCTGAAAACTAGGGATATATTTTAGTATTCCGAAGGAGGCACTTGCACTATTTTTAGAAACTTCCACCAAGTGTCACTTTTTCCTTGATTTTAGGCATGCACATCAGAAACCCTATTTTGTCCAAATATATTTAATTGATGCTTCTAGATCTCATGTTCACATTCAAAATTGGAGCTATAGCATTCCCGAGGAGATCAAGGAACCTATGGTGCAATCATTTTCTCTTTTTCGGGTGAGTTTTTCTTTTGTCGTATTTTGTTTCCTTTCCTGTCACCTTTTGTTGTTTGGCTTGTGTGAGTGTTTTTTCACTTGTTTATCTTCATGGTTGCTATTGTTTTGACTTGATTTAACTTGTAGATTTTTTTTTGTAAGTTTTAGATTTCCCTTCCCAAGTGTCACATTAGTTTTCATGTTTTGCACCAATAGTTGTCATTGCATTGACTCTCCTCACTTACTTCATTTTCCTTCCTTTTGATCAATTGTTGCACTTGTCTCACATGAATATATATACACTTAGTCATATCTACACTCAAATTCACACTATCTCCCAAATCCACTTGTTGTTCACACTTCGCTTGGGAAGATCTGGGTTTCCCTTGGTCGGATTTCACTTTGCACAACTAGCATTGCATAATATGGAGGCTCAAGCCACAAGCTTGACCTTTGGAATTGCGCAATGCATAGTTCAAGCTAGCTCCAACTATGCACTGTACATTTCCAAGAGCCAACCTTTTAGCTTGGCCACTGAGAGCACATAATATGTAGTCTCTCCTTGGGCTCTGCCTAGGCTGAATTACGCATTACGCAGTTTCAACCATTAGGGTTCCACCTTAGCTGTTGGGACTACGCAGTGCACAGTTCCCACAGGCAATCAGTCCCCTAGTTAGGAAAAATTGCACAATCCTTCCCATCTAGTGCTCCATTTGCTGCTTGAACTTGCCTTGTAAATTGTTTTTCTTTAAACTAACATTTTCTTTCCATGAGTTCCATCTCTATCCCACAGGTATAGCAGTTATTGAGCATGTCTCCAACAGTCATTGTTACCATGGAATCTAAGAGATCCACATCAAAGGAAACAACCAAGAGCTATATTGGGGAAGTAGTTGAGCAAACATTAGTTGATTTTCCCATGTATGTAGTGTTTAGTCAATTTAGTGTCCTAAATTGCTTGCATAAATTATCAACTGAGGTTTGTAAGCTGATCAAGTGTAGTGCACTATATATGCTTAGTTAACCCTTCTTACTTTGTTGTTTTGTATTTTTATATTGTTTTGGGGGTTTCTCTTCTTTGATTCCTAATGATGTACAATCTGAACTATGAGAAACTTAAGTGAATCTAAACTTCCTAAAGGTGAACCAAGAGCTGAAGCTAGTTAAAATCTAATTTAAAGAATGAAAAAATAGAGCATCTATCCTATCTTGTCATTAATCCTAAGTCATGAATCTATTTCTTAAGATTAAGGGTGAAGTTGTAATGCATGTTGAAATAAATACAGAGAATTAAATCAACTAAAGTACTTCTAGTTACTCTAACCTTCAATTTTGAAAGATAACCTACCTGAGATGGGATACAAGCAACTTTCTGTGCTTTATGATCTAGAGAACTAAATGAAACATGCAGAAGGTAACTGATTGATTTCAACCATTGTCTCAAGTGAATGTTTAACCATTTAGTTTATGATGAGTATCAACTTGAAATGGTGTTCAAAAACATTCATTAACGCAGTGGTTTGACAAATTTGTTCTAGAAAATAAATAACAAAACAATGAGTAAGCTAGACAACAGTGCATTCTTATTACTTCTACCTTACTTTTTTTAGAAACAAAATCGTTTCCTTTCATGAAATGTGTTGGAAGAAGAAGATTGCACAATTGAGTTTTAACATTATTCTATTGATCAAAACTAAAATAAATCAACCTATGTTAGAAACACTGCTAAAAGCAAAGTAATGAAATTAAAACTAAACAGAAAATGAATGGAAAGAAAACCTCCTTCAGTGCAAGGGCCCTCTGCAACTGACTGGGTTGAGCTGCTAACTAATTAAAAATGCTCTCTAAAATGATCATTGGTCAATACACGACTTATATTATAGAAAAGAATGAAGTTCCCAAAATACAGAGTTGAAAGTCTGAACTTAATACATAAAATTCTCCGAACCCCCTCGATTTTATGCAACCAGTATTTAAAAGGAAATAATCATAATCGTCTTTGAGGAAAACTAGCTACAGGTGGTGTTACACTAAAATTTGTCACCATGACTATTTGCAGTCAGTATGGCTCCATCAATAACCATACTGTCCTCCTTGGCAAGTCTTATACCTCTGCTCCTCATGTCAAACTCCAAAAAAGAGAGAAAGCCTTTAAAAAATCAATATAACTCTAGTTCCACACTTTCTCTTGCTCTTACCTGCGGGCACGCACCTCAAGTACATAATACTTGCGTACTTGTACGCTCTGTCTATAAAGGGGTGGGTGCGTACCCCTGTAAAAGTCAAAAGGTGCAAGTTTTACTTCAAAAAACTTACTTGCGGTCGATTCTAGAGCATTCTAGAAGATGGTTTGACGTGGATTGAGCGCCTCCAGATGGTTCATGCATCCCAATGAAAGAGGAACTTATCCCATGAAGATGGGAGCTATCCCTTTGAAAGAGGGGCTTATCCCATTGATGGTGGACCTGTTTAACTTCCTCCAAAGCATTCTAAATACAGGCATTGGGCCAGAGGCAAGGGAGGTTAAAAGCTGAACATTCCTAAGGGTAGATGCTGCTGAAATTAGGACTCCCTTATAGAGCTTGAGAGGAGAGATCACATTCCTTTCTTAGCTTCATTTGGAAGTGGGTGAGCTGATCAAAGTAGAGGAGAACTCTTGCTGGACCCTGGGAGGGACCTGCACAACACCAAGGCATTGGTTGTAAGGTTTCTTTTGTTTCCAATTAATACAATTAAGTTCATTTTTCTCAACAAGTTGTTATATATAATTTGTTTCATAAACTCCTTGGTCTTTATGATGAATATGTTTTATTATATGAGTTATTCAGGTGCTATGTAATCGTTTGCTTGTTTGTGTATGCAGGTTTCAAGGAGAGGATCTCATCTGGATCCAAGAGGCTTGGCTGCTACAAACAACGTTGGACTAAAGGTAAGCCTTAAACACCTGGTTGCTCTTATTTTAAATGCATATTTAGGGAAAGATAGTGCTTGATTGTTTTGTTTGTCACTAGAAATGCCTTAGTTTCTAGGGAGGTCGATTTTGTCCGCAAAATTGACTCTTTCCGCATGACAAAATGGCGACTCCACTGGGGAATCCATGGATTTGATTGATTTCTCTTTTGATTGATACTTTGATTTGAGAAACGTTGATTTCTTTCTAGTTTTTTACTGATTGACTATGAATTTGGGTAGAATAGCTTAGGATTGAGTTAGTTTTTTATTTTTCTTGTTTTTGAGAGAAGTACGCACCCTCTGAGTTAAGCACAGTGCATACCTGTACGCACTTTTGCTTTGTGCACAGAGCGGGGCCGCACCTGTGCAAACGGGCTGCCTGCGTGCCCTGTCAAAAGTTTAGAAAATTTCAATTTTTTCCTTTTTACCTATTAGATCTTGTTTATAGCTTATTTATTGCTGCCCAGATCCACTGGTTACTTGTCAGAAGTTTTCATCTAGACTTGTTTCATTAGCATCAAGGGTTTTAGTGAAGTTCATAGAAATTCCAGCCCTAGGTTTGATTTTTGTATTGGTCTTGTAGTGACTCTGGATTTAGAAGTTGTAGAAACCTTGGATATCCCTGGTCTTTTCAGTCTTCTTAGGAGTTAGACCATTCGTAAAATCCACCTTTGTTTGAGAAACCTACCGTTGTGTTGTCTCTTTGCGGAATTTCGAGAAGGCTTGTTTGTTAAGCTGTGAATTTCATTCTTAAGAAAAAGAACAAGAGTTTTTATTTTTGTTTTTGACTGATTTATGATTCTGCATGAATTAGTCCTTGGTTGAATTGTAACTGAGTAAAAAAACCTGGAATTATATTTTGTAGACTTTTACCTCAATAGATTTGCTTTTAGGTAAATTTCTCTTAGATTTTCATAGATCTTAAAATTGATTTTTGTTAAGTAGTTTTACATGCTTTGTTAAAATAGGAAAAATACAAAATCTCTTTTGAAGAAAGTTTGTTTTAGTAGCATTTGAAGTCTTTGAAAAGAGAAAGGAAGTTTTTGTGAAATAATTAGTGGTCTTGTGTTGTGTGCTTTGGAAAAGATAAAGAGATTTTTTCTTTGATTTTCATTGCTAAGAAAGCTGTCTTTATAAATTTTGCATTCTCCAACTCTCTTAGCTAGGGAATTCATTGAAAAGGAAAGATTGTTTTTTCATCCTAGGTGCATCTTTTTAGTGGATTTGAGTCGAGTCTACACATCATAAGTTTCATCTCCGCTACCTTTTGTCCTAAAGAAAAGCCATAAAAAATAACGCTTAAAGTAAAATTAACTTAGTAACTTTTTATTTACTAGGGCTCTGATACACCAACATAGATCAGGCTAGTGTCTTGGAGTAGGAGAGTAATTAACTCTCCAAGACAGTGAAAACAAACAAGTAGCTTATCTTGCGGTAGGATAAATCCATTTGTTACATTTATGCTCTGGGAAAGCTCCTCTTAAAGGAGAAGCACGAGATCTTGTCCGAACCAGTGAGGGGATCAATCCTCCTTCATTGGGAACGACGCCAGATATGCACGTACTACAAACGGTAAACCTCGGATTAACCATTGTCGAGGAGCCTGGGGTCACTTGTCGGTAAACCTTGGATTATTGTCAAGGAGCCGACAAGGGGATTGAGCTTGTTACTCTACCCTTGCGTGCGTATCGGATCGTAGACTGTTCCCCCAGGTATATTTGTTGTTGTTGGTGACCTTAGTGACTATTATCTTTAGGATTCTTCCTAAGGTGATGGTGGAGGGAAGATCCCACTGTACCTGGAGCAGACGTCGGCTAGACTCACTTGGATTTTCTGGGGGGTTCACTTCACTCGAGACGGTTAAAGTGGAGGAACTTGGTCCAGTCTATTCATTAAGCAGGTTGTCGGGGTAACTGTTCCACCCGCCATTTCTGTACTGAATTCTGCGATGTTGGATTTCATCACCAACTAGTGTTTTCGGTCCGGAAAGTTACTGTTTGTGTGTGGTTTGACGCCCTAGATTCTTTAGGCATGTGATTCGAATTTGTTTGGTTCTTTAGAGACGTAGGCGGTTTGCTTTGAGATTTAACTTTGTTTGCATGTGCAGTAGTTAAAAGTTTTTAGCTGTGGCTGAATTACCAAGACAGTCCTGTAGACTTCGGGGCCAGTCTCCTGAGGTTGTAACCGTGGCTGATTTGTTGAGGAAGTCCCATAGACTTCGGGGCCAACCTCCTAAAGAAGTCCCAGGCCATTACGAAGGTTTGAAAGTCCTCGTAACTCCTAGTGGCAGTAAAGTTGGGTCACCTGAAGAAGGAGAGTCTTCGTTGGTCGTTCATCTTGATTACCAAACTCTAGAAACAGGTTATAATCCTAAAGCTATTTCGGTTTCCAAACTTGCTGGTATCTTTTCATCTACTAGTGATATAGGCGAAGAACCTGAGATATCTGAACCTGTTACTCCAACATCGGGGTTTGTCTCTCCAACTTCTAGTGCTCCTAATTCACCTAGGGTAGAAAGAGTAATCACCGAAAATCTTCCTTCTGGTTTGATAGCTATTGAAGAACTTGCTCCGGAAGAAGAAATAGGCATCCCTATCCCTGAAAATCAACCTACTATTGATCTAAGGGAGCGTGAATCAATTTTTTACAGTCCACCAAGGAGTACTACTTGGTATCTTTCTTTAACAAATTTCTTAGAAAACCCAGGGTTAAGTTTTTCACCACCTCGTGCTCCTTATCCACCTAGGGGTTTTTATACTCCCGTAAATATGTCAGGTCAGTCGTCCATGTTTACTCAATCGCCTGAATCTTTTTTGTACGGCTGTCCTTCTGTTCCCGCTAGGTATCAGTCACTTTCTGGTACTTTTTCGGGAGCATCTCCTCAACCCATTGAACAAAGGTTATTCACTGGAAACAATGGTGCAAAGTCGTTGAGCATAGAAGACATTCTTATGATGTCAGCTTCTATTCCAAATTCTCAACCTCAAGGTGGCCAGTTACAGCCTGGGGGGCAGCCTTAATTAACGCCTGGGGGGCAACCTCAAGGTACACAATTTGCATCTGGGGGGCAACCTCAAGGACAGTACGTGCCTACGGTACATTACGTTCCTCAAGGTCAATTCCAGACTCAATATGTACCCCAAGGTCAACCCCAGTATTAATTTATACCTCAAGGTCAACCCCAGTATCAGTTTATGCCTCAAGGGTATCTACCCCAAGGTCAGTACTCGAACCAAGGTTTCCAACCACCCCAAGGTCAATCTTATGTTCAAGGAACGGGAAATGTACCTTTCACTTATCAATCCTACCCTCAACCCGGTTTTGGATCTCAATATTCTCAACCTGTTATGGGTCAGTACCCCGGAATAAACATAGTGTGGGATCCAACGCAAACTCAACAGGTGTTGCAGCCAAATGTACAGTTGTCATCTCAAACTGGACAACCCTTAGTTTCAGGTTCACCCCAGCAACCAGTCCAGTATAATATTCAAACTTCTGTACCTTTGGTAGTTTCTCAGTCTGGGCCTACTGCGCCTCGTACTCCATCTCAAACGACTGCTACAACTGCCGCAACATCTGTTCAATCTACCCCACCTACTTCTGGAGTATCGACAGCTCCGGTTTCTACTATTCCTGTATCTACTCCTCAGACATCTTTACCACCGTCTGGATCCACGATTCAAACTACGGTTCAGATGCCTTGAGGACAACCTGGTTTAAGTACGGTTGTCACAAGTCAACCACAATTCACTTATCAACTGTACCAGGGACAGTACCAATTCTTTCCTGCTGTCCAGCAGCCAATTTATCAGTATCAATCGTATCCTGGGTACACTTATCAACAACCACAACAACCCCAGTACGGTCTGGTTAATCCTGGTTTTCCAGGAGGATACAATATCCCGAATGCGATTCCTATTCCTAGTTATCCTGGATATCCTCCTCTTGGGGCTAGTCTCATGACCCAGAGTTTTAGGGATCCTAATTGGCAGCTACCGTTTATCGCAACTTTGGACTTACCAGACTTGTCGTGCCTAACGAACGATCTAATTAATTATCTTCCGTTTTGGCCGCCAATGCCGAATAAGTTTCCCAGTGACATTCCCAAGTTCGAAGGTAAATCTGGAGAGGACTCGTCGAACCATGTGATGACTTACCACCTCTGGTGTGCCTCTAATTCCATCTCGGATGATTCGATCTGCTTACGTCTTTTCTAGCGCACTCTCATTGGTCTTGCGGCCAAGTGGTATATTGAGTTACCACGGGCCTCTTTTTATAATTTTAGCTAGTTAGCTACCTCGTTTTTAACTCATTTTTAGTTGCCGGTTAGATATGATAATGGCATGGAGTTACTAACTTCATTAAAGCAATCGACGTCCACTTATATTTCCGATCATATTCATGAATGGAGACATCGAAGGCGGCTAGTGAAAGTTTTTATCCCGGACCAGATCTTAGCTGAATGGTTTGTTAAATCATTGTTACCGAAGATTACTGAAGACGTAGCTAAGGCTGGAGTAGTTACTGAGGAGCAAGTGATTGCTCAAGCACAGTACCTTGACTTCGTTTATACTCAGTCAGGTACGTTACACGAAAAGATCCCAGATCTTCCCAAGGGGAATCAAATAGCTGCTGCTCTGTCAGGGTCTCATGCTGCTGATGGCATGATTGGTACGGTTAACACTAAAAGCGTGAAGAAATCCTCCAAGAATTCTTCTCCTATCATAACCTTGCCTGATTCCCTGACAGGAGATTCTTCCGCTGAACTCTCCGCCGATATTCACGCTGTAGAATCATCTACGACTAAATCAAAATTCAGTGGGAAGAAGAAATGGAAGAAGAAGAATAAAACAGAAAAAAGTTCAAAAGAGAAATCCGAAAAGGCGGAATCCAATGGTGAAAAGCGCAAACCTCGATATCCTTGTCTTTTTTGTGAAGAGGAACACTTAACAAGAGACTGCCCTCATCGAGCAGAGGTTGCGAAAATCGTCAAAGGTTCCCAAACTCCTGTTGTTTTGAAGGATCCATTTCCAAATCAAGATAGCAAGATGATAGGTTCTTCCTCGAGTGCCAATGAAGAACCCATATTGATGATGTCTCATGTAAGGATTGTGACTCGATCGCAAGACTATGGTAGTAAAAGTCCTGTTGATGGCAAAGAAGCAGAATCTTCTCATTCTAATCCATCAACCTCAGCTCCCAGTTCCAATCCACTACAGATCGAGAAGACTAACCCAGACTTAGTAATCAAACCGCCCGCCAAGCGTATACTTCGAAAGTCTGCTTTCAATCCACATGCGAGAGCGGCCCAGAATTATAACATTGTTGAGGACTTAGCTGTTTCACCCTCAGCAATGTCGGCTTTGGAAGTGCTGCAATCATGTCCAGCACAACGCAAATTACTCTTGTCGGCTATAGGAGCTATTGACGTTCAGGACCCGAACCTAATAATCTTTGATCTAGAAAATAGTACACCATGCTTACCTCATCAAATGGCTTTCCAGATCCCAGTGATAGTAAAAAACAGGCCTATTCATCGGACTGTAATTGATGAGGGAGCTTCAATGTGTATTATGTCAATACAGTGTTGGAGATCGCTTGGTTCTCCTTCACTAAATCAATCCCCGAAAATCCTTAAGGCCTTTGATGGCCGTGGGTTTCATCCTTTTGGCATTCTACAGGATTTGCCTATAGGGGTTGAAGGAAAAACCGTTAGTCTAGATGTGGAGGTGGTTGATGCCCCTCTAGACTACAACCTTCTTTTGGGTCGAAGTTGGTCTTACACTATGACAGCGGTCGTTTCATCGGTCTTCCGAGTAATAAAGTTCCCACATAATGGAAATATCGTAACAATAGACCAGCTGGCTTACTTTTCATCAGACCCAGCCTCTTCAGAGAGTATTCAGCATGTCGATAAAACGACTATCCCATATAAGGATGCTGGAGTAGGATTAGTTAAATATGCCAATTTACTGGGAACTTTTCCTTTTCCTCCAATCAACGCATCATCTTCATTTGCAACCATTCATATGATTACATCAGATACTATTTTTTATGACGATCCTTGGATCATTCCTTCTGAATATGATACAGACTCATTTGGTAATTTTATGCCTTTGAGTCCATATGACATTTCCTATGAAGCGGTGCAGTCTTTTACCGACCCGTGTTCAACCGAAAAAGACTTAATGAATGTGGTCTGTGAGGAATCACTTTTCACATCAACCTCGGATTTAACTACATTTTCTGAACTTGTTCGCTCTGATGAGAAAATTCGTGAAATCCTATGTGTAGATGATTTACCATGGGAAGATCTCCATCACAGATCTTTGTTTTTACCTGAGGATGATCGTTTTGAAAATGATTTCTCATCAATTTTTACAGCTGAATATGTCAAGGAAGCTCAGAATCCCATGAAACATCCTGATTCAAAGCTAAATTTGGGAAACCTTTCTCGAACTATTCCTATTGACATTTCGGTTAAGCCTGGAATTGTTGAAAACATTCATATAGGTGCCTCGTGTGCAGATGACGAAATTCAGACATACAAGGCCCTATTTCAAGAATTCCGCGACGTGTTTGCCTGGTCTTATGAGGAAATGCCAGGAATTGATCCCGCGATTGTTATTCATGAGATCAAAACTTACCCGGATGCTAAACCTGTCCAGCAACGTTTGCGTCAGATTCACCCACGAAAAGCTGCTGCAATTAAGGCCGAAGTTGAAAAACTGTTGAAAGCAGGTTTCATTTATCCGATCCCGTTAGCGGATTGGGTATCGAATATTGTTCCGGTTAACAAAAAACAGGGAACAATAAGAATATGCATCGATTATAGGGACATTAATCGAGCTTGTCCAAAGGACAACTACCCAACTCCCTATATCGATCAAATCATTGATGATTGTGCCGGTAGCGAAATATTTTCCTTTATGGACAGTTTTTCCGGATACAATCAAATCAATATTCTACCTGCCGATCAACCGAAAACGGCTTTCATTTGTCCATGGGGAACATTTGCTTATTGTAAATTACCTTTTGGGTTCAAGAATGCCGGAGCAACTTTTCAAAGGGCGATGTCTTATGCATTTCATGACATCAAACACATTGTGCAACCGTATCTCGATGATTTGCTCGCTCATTCATTATGTCGAGCTGATCACCTCGTCCACTTACGTGCAATCTTCATGAGGTGTAGGCATTATCGTATTCAGTTGAACCCACACAAATGTGTCTTCTGTATAGAAGCGGGACGATTGCTAGGATTTGTAGTTTCGAAAGTCGGCATTCGCGTCGATCCCTCGAAGGTAGAAGCTATCATCAAATTGCCTCCTCCTTTGAGTCTTCGCCAACTCCAAAGTTTGCAGGGGAAAGCAAACTTTTTACGACGATTCATTCCTAACTACGCCAAGATTACAAAGGGTTTTACACGGTTGTTTAAACAAAACGCTCAATTCTCTTGGGATGAGATAGCTCAGAAATATTTTGATGCACTCAAACACGTGTTGACCCATGCACTGTTGTTGCATCCTCCCAACTACAACTAGGATTACTTTTTGTATCTCGCCGCCTCCCATTCCACCATTGGAATGGTCTTAGTTCAGGAAGATGAATTCGGAACGGAACATGTGATATATTACCTTAGTTGAACGTTAAATCCAACTGAGCTAAAATACTCACATTTGGAGAAATTGGCATTGGCAGCCATTCAAGCTGTCCAACGTTTCCGTCACTACATTTTACTACGTAAAACTACAGTCATTTCGGATTGCAACCCTATGATCTACATTTTGACCAAACAATTGCTAGGGGGCAAGTACTCTAAATGGATTGTTATCCTGCAGGAGTTCGACTTGGAGTTTGAGAAATCTAAGTCTAAGAAATCTTTAGTTTTTGCCGAGTTAATGTGTGACTTCCCGCGTGCTGACACAGAAACTGTGGCAGAGGAGCCCATTGCGGACGAATCTTTGTTTCTAATCAGCACTTTAGATCCGTGGTATGGAGATATCATCATCTATCTCCAGACCCAATCTTTTCGGCCCGAAGTTTCTAAGTCGAAACGTCGAAAAATTCGATTCCAGTCCCAACAATACAAAATTATTGGAGATACTCTTTATCGCCGTGGGGCAGATTCTATTTTTCGACGTTGCTTAACTCACGAAGAAGCTGAAAGGGTTCTAAAGGACTGTCACTCTAGAGCGTGTGGCGGTCATATGTCTGGGTATGCCACAGCCCAAAAGATATTGCGCGCTGGCTACTTCTGGCCGTCCTTATTTAAAGATTGTATTATTGCGGTCCGAAAATGCCACAACTGTCAAGTGTTTGATCGAAAGATGCTCGCTCCACCTGCTCCTCTCCACCCTATAATTGTCGTTGGTCCTTTTGCAAAATGGGGTATCGATTTTATTACATGTAACCCTCACTCAGCCGGGGGGCATGCGTATATCATCCTTGCGGTAGATTATTTTACTAAATGGGCTAAGGCGATGCCTACATTCGAGGCAGACGGCAAGACAGCTGCAATTTTCGTGTTCAATCATATAATTGCTAGGTTTGGTGTCCCACAAGTGATAATCACTGACCATGGGCACCATTTTCGAAACGTTATGATGACAGAACTTACAGGCCAGCTTGGTTTGCGTCACGATAGTTCAACTCCTTATTATCCACAAGCGAATGGTCTGGTTGAGTCCATCAACAAAGTTTTAGTTATCATGATCCGACAAATCATTGGTATTCATCGGTCGAATTGGCACAACATGTTATTTTTAGCGCTTTAGGCGTACCGAACCTCAATGAAAACATCAACAGGGTTCACTCCTTTCCAACTAGTTTATGGTTTGGAAGCTGTGCTACCCATTGAATGCGAAATCCCGTCACTGCAAATGGCCATCGAGTTACTTCCAGCTACTTTCGAAGAAGAAAAGCATTTATTATACTTAGCTCAATTAGATGAGAATCGACGTGATGCTACATTGGCAATCGAGACTCACGCAAAATGTATGAAAGCTCAGTATGATCGAAATGTGACCCCTTGAAATTTTTCGGAAGGAGACCTAGTGTTATTATATGATCAAGCTAATGATAAATTAGGTGCTGTAAAATTCGTTCCTATGTGGCATGGGCCCTATATTGTCAAGCGAAAGCTAGCAAAAGGGGCCTACGAGTTGGTAGATTTTGACGGGGACTCTTTAGGTAAACCCAGAAATGGTCTTTACTTGAAGAGGTATTATGCTTAAAAGAATGGGTATGGAGATTTTTAGTTAGGTTAGTTTTTCTTTCTAGCTAGTGTGTTTGTTAGTTTAGACAGTGTGCTTAGCTTAGAGAGTGTGTTTTCGTCATTATTCTGGCTTATCTTGGTTTTACTCTTGATATTGCAGATATCGATGCCTCTCCAAACATACATTGGTTTCGCTGATGGTGCTTGTCGTAGTACACGGAATATCTCTTCCGCAGCTTGGGTTATCTATTCGCCCTCTGACGAGTTAGTTTCTATGCATGGGGTAAGCCTCGGTCAAACAACAAACAACATTTCCGAGTATAGTGCAGTGATTGAGTTATTATCTGAATCTATTTCATTTGGGATTCAGAGTTTGATAGTGAGGTTAGATTCTGAACTCGTTGTATTACAGCTTAATAGAGTGTATGCCATTAGAAGTCTAGTGTTATTAAGATTATTTTTGAGAGTGCGTCTCTTGGAATGTGAGTTTGATTACATTGAATATCAGCATATCCCAAGGTCTTTAAATACATTAGCAGATGCAATTGCTTCTCGAATGTTAAATAGACATTTGCAATAATCATACATGTAAATTTAAAACCATTCCATAACATGATTTACAATATAAGCCGGTAATATATATATATATATATATAGGAGTGTGTCAAAAAATACATCGTCTTTGATCATAGGTTGAAAAACACCTTATGATCGGCAAAAATGATAAGTAAAAAAAACCAAAATGTCACATGTGTCTTCAAAACGACCATCCAATCACTGGTGATGATCTCTATATGACACCACTGCACGGGCCACCCTACATAAGAACCTCCTAAAAGGTCCTAGGACCCCGACTACATAGCGCTGAAGCCTGATTGGAATATCATCTATGGCAGTCTCTGGTATACCTGTTGTAAGACGCTCCAGGTCACTTTCCAACTTAGCCAAAGTCTTTGTGGCCTCGTCCTGTGGGGCCGGTGCCGCTGCAGCTGGTAGTCTCCTCTCGTAAGGCCGGAGATTGGCTGGACGTCATGGGCCTACATCTGCATTTTGAAAATTATTACTATCAGTTTTGAGACGATATAAAACAAACAAAAATAATAGATAGTTTAAAAAATTTGTGAAAAATGAAGTTACCTGTATCATCCCATTGTTCTCCCGGTGGAAGAACCATGTCCGGATCTCCACGAAAATCAACTCCGGCATAAGAAAAATCCTGTATAGAAAAGACCTGGTTTTCTAACCAGTGAAAGTACTCCGGAGTAAATCGGACAACCTCCGTCCCCTCACCAGGATGACGGGCCATAACCGCAACCCATCGCATCAATTTGGGCTCTCGAGGAAGCCCAATCTCAACAGTGAGCTGCTGTGGGATCAGCATCGGAACCCTCTCTAAACCAAAACTCACAACTAAAGCCCCATAACCAAAGGTCTTTAGCTCTCCATTTTTGGCTCTAGTCAGTTTTCCTTTTACATTGGCCAACACAGCATCACACCAGTTGAAAATGGTACCTCGATAGCAATCAATTGCCATCCGCATCTGGGATCCAGTGGCAATGTGTAAAGCGGCAGCCCCACAAAGTCTGGTAACTATAAAGGAAATCACCATAAGTTCATGATGGGATATAGTTTTGATCTCTATCCCCTTCTCCTGAGACTGAGTGTTACACCACTCTAGTCGGAGACTAGCGATAGACTGGCCACCTGGCCTAGTCCCAAATAGAGTCAAGTGTTCGCCTCTCTTGGGCAAACCAGTGAGAAAGTAGATATCTGCCGGCTCCATCTCAAGCTGGTGCCCTCCAATATAAAAACACTGGTCCTGAACGTTCCATCTTTCTACCAGCCACTCTAGAAAGCTCACTTGGGCCCTCATGCCAGGTATGGCCCAGTATTTATAAAGGTCGCATGCCTTCTGTTATCACTGAAAATTCTGTTGCCAAAATTTTTCAGACTAGCTTTAGGACAAAGTGTTTCCGCAGCGCATGAATCCTTTCTAGCAGTTTCGCAGCGCTACATGTTTAGGTGGTTTCGTAGTGTGCTACGAAATTGGGGATTTGTAACAGAGTTCTGTTACCCTCAAGAAATCAGCATCCAGTGAGAATCTCACAAGAAGCATACGCATCAACTGGTCACCGGCAAGATAATGTTCATACAGGGAGCTCTTCCAAACAGCTGTTAGTTCAATGTGCAACTGAAATATCTAAAGGTAAAGAAGGAAATGATTTTAGTTGAGAGAGTACAGCAGTACATGGATATTTTTCCGGAAAAACTGGAGGGGCATTCCTGTGTTGATCCAAGCTGGCCAATGGAAGGACTCATTGAGTTCAACCAAGTTATGTTGAGATATATGCCATTTTTGCCACCAGCCCTACGAGCAGTGTCATTTACTATAAATGCATGTGAGCAGTTTGGAATAGCTGGATGAACAGGTCTAGTGTCCTTAATGATATATTTCGCCTTACTCCAATCTCTGATGGGAAAATACTTATTGATAATATGGATATATCAAATGTCTCTCTCGGAAGAACTCCGCTCCAGACTGGCCTCCAAATTCCATTCTTGTTTGAAGGGTCTTTATGGGAAAATTTAGACCCCTTTGGTAACATTAATCCAAATGGAAGATTTGTTGTTGTATGTGGTGATGGTGAATACATAATTTATACGGCACTGGCATGGAGGAATAGATCCTTTGGATCTGCACTCGAATTTGTTTGGGCCTCAGATGGAGAATACGCAGTTCGAGAAAGTAGTTCCAAGATCAAGATTTTTAGCAAGACATTCCAGGAAAGGAAGAGCATTCGGCCAACATTTTCTGCTAAAAGTACCGGGGGAATATCGTTATGTGTAAGGAATGGAAATGAGCTGCCCTTCTGTATCACTCATGTTCCAAGTTGGTGGTAATGCAACATTTCATAATATGGGTGCTTGCAAAGAGACGGTTGACAGTTGTACAAGCAAAGTTGCGGTGGTCATGAAGTGGACATAATGCACTTTTCAATAGGAACCGCAATTCTAGGTCGTTTGTATGGCACCAACATAAGTGATAATACAAATGGCGCTGGAGGAGATAGGGTTGCCCATTTGGTTGACCTATATGCATCCACATAGTCGGTATCTTGATGGATTGGATCCTCAAGGAAATGGAAATGGTGCTAATTTTAGTGTGCAGAATGATTGGCAGGGAGCGTAGTGGTATGTTTTGATTGACAATTCCTTCGGTCTTCTGGAGAATGCAAGCCCAGCCTTGTGGCAGAGTCTAAGGATGTTTTTGATCAGAAGGCAAGTAATAAATATTGGATTGATGTGCAACTTCAGTGGGAATACTATGATTCTCATGACCTTGAACGGTATACGAGAGCCAAATTCTTAGACTATACAACAGATAATATGTCAATTTATCCATCACCCACTGGTGTTATGATTGCAATCGATCTTGCTTACAATTTACATTCTGCATTTGGTAATTGGTTTCCTGGTTCAAAGCATCTTTTGGCCCAAGCTATGAATAAAATAATGAAGTCAAATCCTGCCTTGTATGTGTTAAGGGAGCGCATAAGAAAGGGCCTGCAACTTTATTCTTCGGAGCCAACAGAACCGTATTTGTCATCTCAAAACTATGGAGAGATTTTCAGCAACCAAATTATATGGTTTGTGGATGATACAAATGTGAATCGTGTCACAATCCATAAAACTTTTGAAGGAAATCTTAAAACGAAGCCTATCAATGGAGCAATTTTCATATTCAACCCGAGGACAGGGTAACTATTTTTAAAGGTTATCCATACTAGTGTGTGGGCAGGACAGAAGCGTCTTGGTCAACTGGCTAAATGGAAGACAGCTGAAGAAGTAGCTGCATTGGTACGTTCATTGCCTGTTGAGGAGCAGCCAAAACAGATAATTGTAACTCGTAGCCCAATTCTCCTCACTATGATGGAACAGACACTCAGATGAACATTCGCATGACAAAGCTTGATTTCTTCTGCAACAGATGTACTGTTGTTTCTTTGATTGACTTCGGCATGGAACTGAGTAAATTAATGGAAGTCATATCTGAGAAAGCATCTCCACAGCATGATATGGCAGGTATTACAGTGAGGATGGTCATTGGTGACAATATTAACACAGCTAAAGCAATTGCAGCGGAATGTGGCATTTTAACAGATGATGGTGTTGAAACAGAAGATCATAAACCTTCTGAGGTAGTTATCTCTTGTTCAGGGATAAAAACCCAAGACAATGAACTTTGTTTTAGCCTCTTATGTCAGGCAGCTATTGAAACTCCAAGGATTCTTAAGCTTTCAGGCAGTGAACACTTTAGTGGACCTTATGGGGAGGGTTTTGTTTTCATTGCCAATGATTGGCATACATTTCTTCTTCCTTGTTACTTGAAGACAGTCAGATTTTGGGTTGAAGCTGTGTTTTTGAAATTTCACAGCAGTTTCGTAGCGCGCTACGAAACTGCTGTAGCTGCATGTTACAGTTCAGTTGATCTATTATGATTAACAAAGCGGCAAATTTTTTTTGAAATGTTGTGTCATCACAAGGTACATGAAACGGTGGACAGCACATAGAGGACGCTCTATTTTGGTTAATTAAAGGATAAAAGCATACTCCTTTGGATTCGAATATGTTGAGGCAAACCAAGGACCGACAAACAGGAGCAGTTTCCTATATTTCAGGGTGTTGGAAAACATGTTACATTAAAGGCCAGCAAGCAACTACAGACACCTATCACAGCCAAACTAAAAGAAGCCACTTGTCAGAGAACGAGCCTGTTCTCTCCTTTCTCTCGTAGGAACACCATCTTGATTGTAATAAATGCTATTTCCAGCATGATGTAGAATTAGAGTTTTAATTGTTTTAGGATTCCAGCGCTGTCAATTAATAGGCAGCTGTAATTATTAGTTAGTTAAAAGTTAGTAGGTGTCATCATAGGCAGTCATCGAGCTCCCCTCATGCTCGAGGAGGAAGCTCCAAGTAGTTAGAGTCATATTTTTATATATAGCTAAATGATCTATGTAACAGGGGTTGGATGTTTTGAAAAAGAACAAGTCTATTTTGGTTTATGTAAAGCAGATTTCAGTAATGCAAACAGCTGTTGTTTCTTCTCAGGATTCTCAATAGATCTTATTGTTCAAATGTATGGTGGTTTATTCTCTTAATGTTCTTTTACAGTCTTGTTATGGCATAATCACTCAGAACTCATGTATCATGCTCTGACTTCCTGTATGCTTTGGCAAACTGTGTTTTATGTAAGTTGTGTTTGAACATTAGATGTAAAGAGCCCTGATTTCTATGAAAAGATGGTGTTTTTGTTTGCTGAGATGTGTGAGACTCCATAAGCCCAATGGGAAACAATTTGATATTTGTCCAGCCAGCTTATTTTCATGTGTTTTTTAAAGAGTTAGCCATCTTTCCTTGTCATTAGTCCATATTCATAATCTGTGAGAGAGCCCTCTCTGACTAAGGAGGCTAAACCTTAGTCTAAAGCCTGGTTTGAAACAGTTACACAGAGTCTTGCTGATTGGCAGCCTTCAGTACCTGATTTTGTGATAACACCTTCAAAGCATCAATTGATGGTTTATGATTAATGGCAGCCAAATCAACATCTTCATGCTCTCTCTCGCGCCAATCAAGCATGGTGAACAATCTACACACCATAAAACATCCATTAGATTCCATAAAATCAAAAAAATTTGGTCCATTTTGGAGAATTTAGGTTTTAAAAACTTGTTGCGCAGGGTACGCACCCCGCCTTTAGGAACAGAGCGTGGGTACGCAGGGTCCCTGAAAGCAGGGTGTGTGCCCCTGACATTTTTCCAACTGAGAAAATGTCGAGGTACGGGGCTCCCTAGTGTGGTGCCTGCGTACCCCGAGAGGCGGTTTTTGAAACCATAAAACCTCCCAAAAATGAAATCTGGGGCCTAAAAATAATTCTAAATGGATGAAATTGAAGAGGAGGATGTTGTAGATTACCTGGAAGAGACGGCGTTTGATTTCGACGGTCAGATTCTCCGCAATGTCCACGGGAAGTTTCTTGCCAAAATCCCTTTTTCTCTCCCCAAATAGTAAAATGGTAAAAATGGATTGGTAAAAGCCCTTTTTATAGGTTTTTTGGATAAATAAATGGTAAATTTGTTTATTTTTCACCATGAAAAGGTATTTTTCAAAGTATTTTTATCTATCTTCAACAGGTATGAGTAATGTGTTGGTTTTTGTGTAGGATAAAGGATTTTCAAGGAAAATTGTCATTTTTTACAAACAAAAACATCAGAGTCATCTTTAAGCTCTTTTCTAACTCCTAAAATGTGAAAAGATTGTCGAGTTTTCTTTTTAGCTCGTTAAAATGGAATTAAAAAGACGGTCCTCTTACAGCCCTTTTCTGACCGTAAAAACATGAAAAGATTGCCGAATTTTTGTCGTTTCAAATTCGATATTGGAAATAAAACGACGTGTCCTTGATCGCTTTCTACTTTTCAGATCAGAGACACTAATCATGAAAGTACTCCTTGGTCGTAAAGATCAAGCAGTTCTCTCAAGTATTATTTTATACTTTTTTGGGCTTGGGAGACACAAATTTACGAAAAAGGTCAACCGTGGAGTCTTCTTAAGTTTTTTCAGACTCTCTAAAATTGAAAAACGCCGAGTTTCTCCTATACTGGACTCGTTAAAATTTCACAGTAAAGGACCTGTTCGATTACAAACAGGAACGGACCACTCCTTCTTAGGGTTCGAATCTAAACTAAGTTGGACTCATCCGAAGGATGAGCTTATAATCAAGCAAATGTTATCCTCCTCAAGCTTGTAAAAAATAAAGAGGTACTTGCCAGAAATGGTGGGGGAAAAGAGAGGAAAATGAGCCTATTTGTTATACTTTGTCTCGGAAAAACCTTGTCACCACTCTTGAACACGACACTTTTCATTCACCTAGGTTGGGAAATCCTTTGCCTAATAGTTGATCAAACCACATTAAAAGTCTTCAGCAGGTTTCCGGGTATTAACTTTGGGACAATTGTTACCAAACCATCTGTAGTGTCGTTATGTGTTCAAGAGGAGTCTTGCAAATAAACCATTCATCTGCAAAATATCTGTCATCCATCTTGACCATCCCCGAGTCAGTCCTTACAGCTACATTTCTTCAACTCGATCTATGATTTCGTGTTGTGGGCTTGCCTACAACAGATCGTTTTCTATCGACTTCAGTTCATTATCTAGAAATATGATCTAAAAATCATCAGTACCTTGGGATCTGCATGCCTCAATGGCAGGTTTCTAGCCTTTGACGATAGGTTACATCAATGACCTTCGATCAAGGGATTTTGTGACATGTTTGACATCAATACATTCATTCACATCTCATGGATTGTACTGAGTACTTTGAGAGCCATTGACATCACTGGTGGTTTCTCTCACACTTGTTAACAGTTTACATCATTGACTGGTAATCAAGTGGTTTCTACCATGTTCGACATCAACTCATTTATTCGCATGGATAGAATCGTACTATTTCGGGAAGCAGAAATGAAGACCCTAGATCTAGTTTCCGCCATCCAGGCTGCGAGGAGTTTTGTATTCATTATACAGTAGACTAATTATAAACAGATGGCTGCATCCATACTGTGTCTATGATTATGATGTATTGCAAAATCATTCCTATATCAGAGCAGTAGTTAGTTTGTTAGTTAAGTTTTGATCTGAGTATGGGAATGCCTACCTTAGCGATGATATGATCTCATATATGTATTTTTTGTTGAATATTTGCAGGTTCTGACTGGGCTCTCCACAAGATAATCCTCGAAATGATAAAGTGCTTCACCCTTCCTAGATGATATAAAACCCTAATCTACTACAGACCTCGCACTTTAGGGGGCAATCTGTTACACTAAAATTTGTCACCATAACTATTTGCAGTCAGTATGGCTCCATCAATAACCATACTGTCCTCCTTGGCAAGTCTTATACCTCTGCTCCTCATGTCAAACTCCAAAAAAGAGATAAAGCCTTTAAAACTCTGGTTCCGCACTTTCTCTTGCTCTTACCTGCGGGCACGCACCTCAAGTACATAATACCTGCGTACTTGTACACTTTGTCTATAAAGGGGTGGGTGCGTACCCCTGTAAAAGTCAAAAGGCGCAAGTTTTACTTCAAAAAACTTACTTGCGGTCGATTCTAGAGCATTCTAGAAGATGGTTTGACGTGGATTGAGCGCCTCCAGAAGGTTCATGCATCCCAATGAAAGAGGAACTTATCCCATGAAGAGGGGAGCTATCCCTTTGAAAGAGGGGCTTATCCCATTGATGGTGGACCTGTTTAACTTCCTCCAAAGCATTATAAATACAGGCATTGGGCTAGAGGCAAGGGAGGTTAAAAGCTGAACATTCCTAAGGGTAGATGCTGCTGAAATTAGGACTCCCTTATACAGCTTGAGAGGAGAGATCACATTCCTTTCTTAGCTTCATTTGGAAATGGGTGAGCTGATCAAAGTAGAGTAGAACTCTTGCTGAACCCTGGGAGGGACTTGCACAACACCAAGGCATTGGTTGTAAGGTTTCTTTTGTTTCCAATTAATACAATTAAGTTCATTTTTCTCAACAAGTTGTTATATATAATTTGTTTCATAAACTCCTTGGACTTTATGATGAATATGTTTTATTATATGAGTTATTCAGGTGCTATGTAATCGTTTGCTTGTTTGTGTATGCAGGTTTCAAGGAGAGGAGCTCATCTGGATCCAAGAGGCTTGGCTGCTACAAACATCGTTGGACTAAAGGTAAGCCTTAAACACCTGGTTGCTCTTATTTTAAATGCATATTTAGGGAAAGATAGTGCTTGATTGTTTTGTTTGTCGCTAGAAACACCTTAGTTTCTAGGGAGGTCGGTTTTGTCCGCAAAATTGACTCTTTCCGCATGACAGGTGGCTCATACGTATTACAATAGAACTATGTAAACGTCTGATCAGCTATAGGTGACTTAAATTCAAGTGAGATGTTTGCAACAAAACCATTAACACAGGTGGCTGATCCGAGTTAGTGCTTGCAACAGAACTGTTAGATTTATTGATTAACCACGAAAGAGCAGATGAAGCATCCTATTGCTTTCGAGTATCATATGTTTGACTCCACCTTTGACTACGATCTTGAGCTTGCTTTCTTGTCGATTTGGGTTGAGTGAATAGGATAGAATCCATGTGGAGACAATTCTAGAGATGCCCATGTGGCCAGATTCTTCATTTGACACTTGGAACTTTCCAGACCATGGAAGTAGCTATGGAATACACACTTAGTTGTAGAATAGTCTTCGTTCTGTAGTTAATTTGCAAAAATCTATTCAAATAGAAAAAACATAAAAAATATAACATGTCAGTCATTTAATTCCTTCCTTAAGACAAAACCTATCATTTATCATTGATTGGGATCTATAATCTTATGGAAAAGCAAGGGAAATAAGTGAGAAAAACTATAAAGGAGAGGGTAATTCTGAGGTTCAACATACCCCCACTGCAAAATCATTGCATGTCCTCATGCAATTTGCCAAAAATTTGAATTTTTTTTCCCTATTGCATTTGCTCAGACACTTCTACTAGTACATCCTATTTTCTTCTTTTGCTCTTCTTTGAAGTGACTTCCATTCTATGTTTCTTCATAAGAAGCCTGCATTTAAGTTTGATGACTATTTTTTTCAAGCTTCTATTCTTCCTCTTCAACTTCCTATTCTTCTTATACCACAGTCCTAGATGCAGAATGGTATTATCGTGAATAGCCTTATCTAATTTACTTTGTTCCCTCAATATTTCATTTCCCTTCTTGATGTGTCTATTCAATATATCTAATTCATAGATTTCCAGTTTGAGAGAGTTAATTAGAGGTTCTTGTGGATTGACAGAGGGTTCTAGATTGACAGAGGATTTTGGATCAATTGAGGCACTTTTCTTCTCTAGTGATTCTATATAGTCATATATTTGTTGCTACACTGGGTCTATGCCTGGAGATCTTTTACTGGGGCTGCCTTCAAAATATTGTTTAGGATAATTTTGACGACTATGTGTAGATGGAACGTTATGAGGAGATGGTACTGGGGTTTCTTCTTCTAAGTTTATGAACTTCGTCCCCTTTGATGATATCTTCTTTACAATACCTCAGAGTCTAGAGCTACTTCTAAGTTGTAGAGGACTTATGTTCTCCTCCTTTGTGCCCTTTGTCTCCTTTCTTATCTTTTCTTTTATCTTGATTTGTTTCCTAATCTCTGTCAATTCTTTAGAGATTAATTTTTCATCATCTTTTTGTAATGAAGATTCAGGTTTGTTTCCATTAGCTTCACCAGCTTTCTTTTTCATCTTCCCTTTTTTCTTGATTTGCTTCCTAATCTCTGTCAATTTTTTAGAGATTAGCTCTTCATCATTTTTCTTCGTTGAGGACTCAGGTTCACTTTGAATGGTTATACTAGTCTTCTTTCTCCCACTCCTTCTGACATTACATTCTTCAGGTGACTTTGGTGCCTCTTGGAAATAGTTTCTTATTAGGAAATTTTCCATTATTCACTGTGGAATTCCTTGTTTTTGAACCATCTTTCACCATGTCTTGGAAGTTTTGTAGCCTCTGTTATGAAGGATTTTGTTACTGCAAACTTAATGTCTCCAATTTCTACTTCTGTGCCTTCAAATGATCTAGCAAAGGATTTTGTGATCTCTTTGTGAAAACCATCAAATTTTTCAATGAAGTTGAGCCATCTAGCCTTCTACAGCATTTCCTTGAGTTTTGGGTATCCTTCCATATATTTTTCTCCTACTGGCTCTATCCTCACAATGAGTCCCATGGCTTCTATTTTGCAAAATTTCTTAACCTTCAGAATTACTCTCCTAGTCTATGAAATGGATTGATTGCAAGTATGGTAAAAAAGAACTATGGGTTTGCACAGAATAAGTTGATGGTGAGGGTTTGGAGAGACGTGGACAAGTTGGTCACATCGTAGCCATGACCATTAATAGATGGAGTTATTAGGGACCGTTAGGTACAGAGTATGGAGAATGTGGCAAAGATGTGGTATGATGAAGTGGCAGTCAAATCAAATTATGATTTGTTAAGGAGACATACGATTATCCATATTATACATGGCTTATGTTTTTAACTTGTTGTTTGCAATAATTTTTTCATTTTACATTTATAACTTAACCTTTCTATTTGGTGTTGATTCGTAGGTACCTTTTAGCATGTTTGGTCTCCAAAAATGGATTCTTCAATTTCCTGCATTCATGATTTATTTTTGAGTTGTACAATTGTGCCAGAGCTGATTAATAAGTTGTAGATGTAGAATCAAATTAGCTGTGGAATGGAATCAGCTACAAAATATGAAAAGAAGGAAAAGTGAAGTATGGATATGAAATATGAGTGTAAAAATGAAATTGAAATGGGTTATGACAGTGAAATGGAATAAAATGTAAAAATAAGAATGGGAAATAGCGTGAGATGGAGAGAAATTGTAAAAATAAAATGTAAATGAAATATGATAGTGAGATGAAATGGAACTGTAAAATAAAACGAAAAAATAATGAGATGGAATGAGACTATGAATTTGCAGACTCTAAACTACAAATGAATGTAGCTTTTTGTCACTACTTATTACAGAAAGGAAATGGAAAATATATGATGTCAGAAATCTCTTATTTTCACGCTGTATTTTCTGTATAAGTATGTCAATCAATGATTGGTTTTCAAACTTATACATTTTATTATTATTACTTTTTTTATGATTATTTTTTCAAGAAAAATAAAGGCTAAGTTAGTGGAGAAGAAGAATTATTCTTCACTAGCTTCATTTCAGAGTTATTCTAGAAAATCTTAATAAACTCCTCCCTTGAAATTGGCTTCTGATATATCTTCAACCGATGACCATGTTGGCATTATGGCACTGGTTTGGCACTATGGCACAGGTGTTGTGCTTGATGGAAACTCACTCAAATGGCAGATCACAGTTCAGGATCTCAAAATGAAAGGAAATGAGGTATACACAGGTTCCTTGTAACAAAATAGCATATACACATGGGTATACCATTCAGAAGGAGCGTATACGTATGCACGCATTTTCATGCAAAGAAAAGCGCGTATATGTGGGAAAACATATGGTTGGTCCATGGTATTTAGTCCGACATATGTGAACCTATGGTTTTGATCATTGGTATTGCATTTAAAGTATTAAACCCAGGTATTGGGTCCCTAATATTGGATCTCTATGGTTTTCGACCATGGTTTGAGTAAGGCCTAAGTCTATATAAAGGAAAGGAGATCATTTGGAAAGGATTATATGATGTATTGAATATCTAAAGACGTGCAAGGTTTGGTATACTGGTGATTGGTTAGTGTGGCTGGATCTGAATCAAGGAGGAACATGAGCATTACAAGATAGCTAAGTTTTATTGATGGGTCGGGATCTCAAGGCTTGAATAGTAGTATCTTTGTGTGTTTTGATCTGTTGTAATCAGCGCATAATTAGATCTATAAATCTGATAATCTGAGTATAACTGAAGTCTGATTAAGTGAAAAGGGTGAATTGTCTTTTATAGATCTATACACAGGTTCGGCTCGGCAAAGGCGCGTATGCACGCAGGTTCAACAAGAGAAGAAAGCGTATACGCTGGTTGACTTTGATACAGCTGCGTATGTACGCAGTTTCATACATAGTGAAGTAGCGTACGTCTCTTGAAATATGTTTTAGCTACTTTTGTGTATTACTGCAGTGTTCTGGGTTCAGCATTGGTGTCTGGTTACTGGTATTGTTTTCTGGTTTCAGCATTCTGAGAAGTTATTGGTTGATTCAATAGTTGTTTGAGGAAAGGAGATTGGTTGATGCACATATACTTGATGTTTGTTTGATGTTCGTGGATCCAGTCTGAAAATTTATGAAACGTGGTCCCTAGAAGAGAAGAGAAGGTTGTGGCCTTCTGTAGGTCAGCACCTACGTACTAGTATCTCAGCCAGTACAAGAGCTAAGTGGGTTGTAGCTCCCTTCCAGGAGAAGCTGGAGAACGAGAGAAGGTTGTAACCTTCTGCAGGTAGCAGCTTGCGTACTGGTATAAGACTGCACCAGTATAGAATCATTGTAAAAAGAAGTTTCTAATTGAAAGAAGATAGAGACATATTGCAGCAGGTGGTTTTCACCCACATTGGGTTTCCACGTTATATCTTGTGTTCTTATGTGTGACTGTCTGCACTATTTTTCTTTTCCTGGTTGATGTCTATATGGTTCTAACACACAGATTTAAGATTAAAATCTGAAGAATAATTAAATTACAAGTCTCTGAGTTATACACTGTTTTCCTTAACTGAAGTTGCATATATACGTTGGTTTCTCTAACTAAAGTAGCGTATACAAATCTGTGGTTGAATTTAAAAATAATTGACTCGATAATACAGATTCACCCCCCCTCTCAGTATTATTTCCAACAATTGGTATCAAAGCAAGTCCTTCATAAGAATCTTGACCGCTTGAAGGAAGATCTATCATCATGAGCAACTATGAGAGAGAGGCATCCATCAGGCCGCCAATTTTTGATGGGAGAAACTTCATCTATTGGAAGGTAAGAATCACAACCTATCTTCAATCTCTTGGTGCATAAGTTTGGGATATTGTGGAAACAGGATATACATTTCCATCAGCAACTCCTACAGATCCAGCTGGTAAGAAGCAATATGAAACAAATGCAAAGGCTGTCAATACTCTATTAGGGAGTCTATCTCAATCAGAATTCGTCAAGGTGTTAGGCCCCTATACTACTAGTGTAACCCCTTTTTGTTATTAGTACAACCCACTTATTATATTGATGTACCCATGTAGTGCCCATATTCTTACTATTGTGCCACATAGAAGCCCACTATTGTTATTATTGTGCCCTTACATTATTATTGTTATGTCGGCTCTGATTATGTTATGACCCCTTATACTCCTATATATAGAAAGGAGGCCTTTTCATTTGTATCATCCAAGAATTGTTCATTTATGTAATGTAAAGGAGGTTTCCCCCTTGAAGAGGCTGAATTCTAAGGCATTGATCTATCTTTTCTATCCTTTCTTGAGTTGGTTTCATAACATTTGGTATCAGAGCTTTGGATTCTAGGGTTTCGCTGCTCCAAACAGGTCATCGTGGCATTTTCACTATAACTTTTTTTCTACGACGTTTCAGATGTTGCCAAAACAAATCCATTTGAGAAGAAATTGTGCTGAACCTTGGGTCTGAATTTCAGATCTTTTCGCGCTATATTTGCGGAGATATGATCTGAGGAAGTTGGTCTTTTTGCAGACTCCTGAATTACATTCCAAACAGGTGACATGGGGAAAATTGTCATAACTTTCTCTCTGGGGATCGGATTGAAATTTTGTAAGAAGGTACAGAAAGAGGACGGACTGTAGTTTCTTGTATGTATTTTTTAGATCCAAAGGTCAAAACAGCGACTCGTGGCACGTTGTACAAGTTCTCTCTACTGAACTAATCTATAATCAAGTCACTGTGGGAGATTTCACATAACTCTTTCTTGGAGAATCCAATTTGGACCAGACTTGTGGCATTGGAAAGAGGACATAGAGGGCTACTACAAGTCACAATTTCAGAACTTAAAGATCCGAAAGTACAGAGTTACAGTCGTTTCAAGATCGAGCTCCTAAAATCAAGAAAAAGCAAGATGAGGAAGTTTGATGGCAAGGATCCGGTAAATTGGATACTTCAGATGGAGCAATATTTTGATCTACATGGTGTAACACTGTTACAAAAGGTATGTATTGCATCTTCATATTTAGAACCTGATAAATTTTTATGGTATGAAGGGATTTTTTCTCGTAAATGACTTGTTACGTGGTCAATTCCATGGAGGAAATGATAGAACATTATGAGGATACAAAGAGCAAAAACTTCTTTAGAGCAACACCACAACAATTGGAAAGAGTAAAAGGGCTTTGTGACATAGTGGAAAGAAAAATTATGGAAACCAGGAAGCATACCCCTCACAACTATAAAAGTGTTGTTTCTCCTAGCCTTCCACAACCTACAAGGGTTACACCACAAAAATTGGAAGAAAAAAGAGAAAAAGGGCTTTGTTACAATTGTGATAGAAAATGCACTAAAGGTCATAAGTGTGCTGAGAAGAAATTATTTTACATAGAATATGAAGAGGAGGAAGAAAAGAATCAAAAAACATCAAAAGAAGAGGATCTACGCCAGGACCCCACCCCAGGGAAAGAAGAAATGAATCAAACCACATCTTGTAAAGCATTGGCAAGAATTACCACTCCTCAAACTCTCAGGATAGAAGGACATATCAAGAAGAAAAAGGTGCAAGAAGTGAAAGATCACATCGCGAAATAAGAAATGAATCCAACCATATCTTGTAATTCATTGGTAGAAATTACCACTCCTCAAACTATCAAGATAGAAGGACATATCAAGAAGAAAAATGTTCAAGAAGTGAAAGATCACATCGAGCATCAAGAAATGAATCCGAGCATATCTTGTAAAGGATTGGAAGAAATTGCCACTCCTCAAACTCTAGAGATAGAAGGACATATCAAGAAGAAAAAGGTTCAAGCAGTGAAAGATCAAATCGAGCATCAACAAGAAGTTCTCCAACTTTTAAAGGATAACACCACTTCGGTGCAAAATCAAATGAAGCAATAGGTAGATCAACATCATAGTGAAAAATGTTTTGATGTAGGTGATTGGGTATTTTTATTGCTACATCTCAAGCAAACTATTTATGAGAAGGAAATGTTGGCAATACTGCATGCACTTAAAAAATGGCGACCTTACTGAATGGGAAGACTCTTCAAGGATGAGGATGTGGAAGCATTGTTTTTTGCTATTTCTATTATCCAACCAGATTGGATAAACAAAGAAAGGGATGAATGGAAGAAGGACGAAGAAGTATGGCCACTTATTCAAAAGTTGCAAAAGATCCCAATTCAAACAATATTGCCAGAAATTGAAGAGGAAGGAAAAATCATGGAACCTGGAGCAGTCACAGAAACAAGAACCCAACAGCTACGAAATCGATCAATTTCGGAGTATCTCATCAAATGGAAGAACTTACCCGCTGAAGATTCCACAAGGGAGGACAAGAATTTTATACAGAATCATCAAGAACTACTCAAGCGTTGAGGACAATGATTTTTGAAGGAGGGGCATGTTAGGCTCCTATACTACTAGTGTAACCCCTTATGGTTATTATTACAACCCACTTATTATATTGATGTACCCATGTAGTGCCCATATTGTTACTATTGTGCCCCATAGAAGCCCACTATTGTTATTATTGTGCCCTTACATTATTATTGTTATGTCGGCTCTGATTATGTTATGACCCCTTAGACTCCTATATATAGAAAGGAGGTCTTTTCATTTGTATGATCGAAGAATTGTTCATTTATGTAATGTAAAGGAGGGTGCCCCCTCGAAGAGGATGAATTCTAAGGCGTTGACCTATTTTTTCTATCTTTTCTTGAGCTGGTTTCATAACACAAGGCTATGCAGCTTAAAACCGCAAAAGAAATATGGGAAAAGATTGTTTTGAGCTATGAAGGAGATGAATAGGTAAAATGGGCAAAACTACAAACTCTTAGAATTCAATGTGAAAGTCTCAGAATGCACAATGATGAAAGCATGGTTAACTATTTCCTACATATAGATGAGATTGTAAACTGTATTAAAAACTTGGGTGAAGAAATAAAAGAAGTTGTTTTGGTTGAAAAGGTACTAAGATATTTGTCTCCTAAGTTTGATTCAAAAATTTATACCATAGAAGAAAAACAGAATCTACAGAGTCTTACCATGTCACAACTACACAGAGTTCTAACTGCTTACGAGATGAGGAAAGGGGGACCATCAGATAGGAGAGAAGCTGCATTCAAGGCCTCAAGAAAAGGAGATTACTATGAGACAGGACATATGTCAAAAGAAGAGGAAGAATCAAATTTTGTCAAGAACCTTCAACGAGGAATTGGAAGATTCAGAGGTAAGTTGTCTTTCAAATGCTTTGCTTGTGGAAGAGTCAGTCACTTTGCTGCAAATTTTCCTAATAAAGATAGACTAGACAAAGGAAAGGAACCTGTCAGATGGAACATAAAACATAATGTAAGTAAGAAGATCTATTATACACGTGAAGACAGTGATGGATTTTCAAATAGTGATGAAGATGAGTAAGGTAATGATAATAGACTTTTGATGGATTTTGAAGATGATGACTTCTTGGAAGCTATTAATGAAGAAGATCTTTATGAAGAAATTTCTAAACTTAAAATTTGTTTAGAAGAAAAGAACATGATTATAGACACTTTGACATTTCAACTTGCTGAAAGAGATAAACACAATGAAGAGTTAGAATGTGAAATTGTGGGACTTAGAAAAGAAATTGAGAAAGCAAAAGCTCTTAATCTTAGATTTTCTAAAGGATATGAAACTTTAGATGAGATTATCAAAGTACATCGTTCTCCTCTATTCAAGATAGGTCTCGGATATTCTAAAGAAACGGCTCACGCATAGAAGCAAGCACAGAAGCCACCCACCTCCAAAAGTTATCTTGATGCAGCAAGGAGAAGAGAACAGGTTGAAAATCGACAACAAAAGCATAAAGCAGACTACCAGGTAAATCAGGGACCATTGGCTTCACGAATGAACAAAGATTACCAAGTAAGTCAGGGGAAATCTACTTCAAGGATGAGCAGAAGCTTCAATCAACCACAGGTAAATCATTCTCAATTTTTCTCAAGAATGGATGTCAATAGCAACTACAATCAATTGGTTGGTAGGTTTGATAATCGTAGGAATTTCTTCAATGGCCAATGTTTTTCTTTTCATAACTTTGTTCATAAATCCGCTCAATGTGTTGCCTATAAGACCATCATGACTAGGGAAGCTCTAAAACAATGGAGTATGACTGGGAACATGGAAAGGACCTACAATAACTTTACTGCTCTTGAAAATGAAATAGATTGTTCTATTTGCAACAACTTCGGTCATGTAGAGTCTAAATGCAGGAGTAGGTTCTGGCAAACAACTCAAAACGAGCAAGCCTCATTAAACCCCAAAACATGGAGAAAGAAAGAACCACAACCAGAAAGTTGTGGGATAGCCTTATATGTAGAAGGACAGAAAAATCAATGGTACATTGACAGTGGATGTTCAAAACATATGACATGTGATAAAGAAAAACTTCAATCATATAGTGCCTTAGAAAAGGAAAAGAAGGTCTCATTTGGAAATGACACCCCTGTGTTCATAAAAGGTAAAGGTTCTGTTCAGTTGAAAGAAAAGGTCAAAGCTGGAAATGTTATGTATGTTGATGGCTTAAAGCATAATCTATTGAGTGTCAATCAGATGTGCGATCAAGGAACTGAGGTAATATTTTGATCAAATGGATGTAGTGTTCGTGATCTTGATACAGGAAAAACAATGATCAAAGGCATAAGAACTCCAAATAATTTATACATATTTAAAGAAGGACAACATCAATGCTATCTAAGCAAGAATGATGAACACTGGCTATGGCACAGAAGATTAGGGCATCTTAGCTTCTCTCAGATAAGGAAAGCATGCAAATATCAGGTGGTTTGTGATCTTCCTGACATTAGAATTCCAGACAATACAATATGCAAGTCATGACAGTTTGGTAAACAAACCAGAACTAATTTCCCTGAAAAGGAAGGATCAGCTAGTAGGCCACCTGAACTTGTCCATACTGGTATATGTGGTCCAACTAGGAAGAGGTCACCTAGAGGTGAAGAGTACTTCATATTGTTCATTAACGACTTTTCAAGGATGTGTTGGATAGGACTCATGAAGTATAAAGATGAAGCTTTCAAAAAGTTCAAATCATTCAAAGCCTTGGTTGAAAATGAATCAGATCATAGAATCAAATGCCTCAGGTCTGATCGGGGAGGAGAATTTACCTCAGATGAATTTTTCGATTTTTGTGAAGAACATGGAATAAGAAGGGAATTTTCTGCTGCAAGGACTCCTCAACAAAATGGAGTAGTGGAAAGGATGAACAGAACGGTTCAACAAATGGCTCGTGCTATGCTTGATGAATCTGGAACTCCCACAACCTTCTGGGGTGAAGCCGCATTTATTGCAGTTACTATTCTTAACAAGACAAACGTTTGAGTAAACAGCACTCAGACTCCTCATGAAATTTGGTATGGTAAGACTCCCACCGTAAAATACTTCAAAATTTTTGGAAGCAAATGCTACATTAAAAGGACTGATGAAAATCTTGGCAAGTTTGAACCTAGAGTAGATGAAGGCATTCTCCTTGGATACTCTCTCCACGGCAAAGAATATAATTGTTACAATGAAAGACTTGGAAAAATTATTGAAAGTATTGATGTAGTGATTGATGAAGAAGGAAATAACCCTAAGCAGGAAAGATCTGAAGTTTTCCAAGATGATGAGGACTATCCTTCAACGTCAAATCAGATTCATGATGAAGAAGAAACCCATGAGGCACCAGAAGAACAAATAAGAATAGAAGAAAAGACTCCATCCTGATACGTTTAGAAGAATCATCCAGAATCTCAAATTTTGGGGCGGAAAGAGGCAGGTGTACAAACAAGGAGAACCATTTCATAAGCTTCACGCTATCTAGAATTGCTCTCCTCCACCAAACCTTAAAATGTAAAAGAGGCATGCAAAGATGAATGCTGGGTCAAGGCCATGGAGGAAGAACTTGAACAGATTGAAAGGAATAACACTTGGGAATTAGTTCCTAGACCAAAGGATAAGAATGTCATAGGGACAAAATGGATTTTCAAAAGTAAGCTGAATGAAAATGGAGATGTGGTTAGCAATAAGGGAAGACTTGTTTGTAAAGGGTATGCACAACAAGAAGGCATAGACTTTCAAGAAACCTTTGCACCAGTTCCTAGACTTGAGGCTATAAGAATGTTCCTCGCTCTCTCTAGCTTTCAAAAGTTCAAAGTATTTTAGATGGACGTAAAATCTACCTTCCTGAATGGAGACTTGAATGAAGAAGTGTACTTGAGCAACCAGATGGGTTTATTCTTGGAAATGATCCAAATCTTATATGCAGACTCAAAAAGGTTCTCTATGGCCTTAAACAAGCTCCTAGGGCTTGGTATTTTCGGTTGGATGAGTACTTTCATCAACAAGGTTTTGCAAAATGATCAACAGACATCAATCTATATATAAAAATGGACAATGATAAATTCCTAATACTTGTTGTATATGTTGATGATATCATCTTTGGCAGCAATGAAGAAGCCATGAGTCAAAACTTTGCTTTGGTGATGCAGAAAGAATTTGAAATGTCCCTGCTTGGTGAACTCACATATTTTCTTCGTTTACAAGTTCAACAAAACAAAGACGGTGTCTTTCTATCACAAACCAAGTATCTCAAGCAGATCTTGAAGAAATATGGAATGGAGGATTCGAAACCAGTATGTACCCCTATGGTGACAGGATGCAGCCTCAGTGCAAATGATGAATTGGCAGCAGTACATCAACCAACCTATAGATCCATGATTGGTAGTCTACTCTATCTAACAGGTACCTGACCAGACATTATGCATGCAGTGGGAATAGTTGGAAGGTTTCAGGAAAATCCAAAGGAAACTCATCTTCAGGCAGTTAAGATAATTTTCAAGTATCTTCAAGGAACTCAAAACTATGGCTTATGGTATCCTAGAGGTACAGATCTCACACTTCATGCATATACAGATGTGGATTGGGCAAGGAAGCGTGGATGACAGAAAAAGCACTAGTGGTGGTGCATTCTTCATGGGTACTAGATTAGTATCTTGGTTCAGCAAGAAACAAAGCTCTATCGCTTTATCTACAGCTGAAGCAGAATACGTAGCTGCTGCATCTTGCTGCACACAACTCCTTTGGATGATGCAAACATTGCAAGATCTTCAAATCACTTGTACTCCACCTATCCCCATTTTTTGTGATAATACAAGTGCAATCAGTATCTCAAAGAATCCTGTCATGCATTCAAAGACTAAGCACATACTGATCAAGTATCATTTTCTCCGGGAACAAGTGTTGGAACAAAAGGTCAAATTGGAGTATGTTCCCTCTATGGAAAAAGTTGCTGATATTCTCACCAAACTATTGCCCAAGGAGACATTTGAATACCTCAAACAGAAGCTGGGGGTAGTTGATGCATCATATTGCTATTGAATCCTATCTGTTTCAGAGAAAAATGGTTGTACGCGAGTTGAATGAGGAGGATACGTGTACATATGCTGGTTTATTAAGATATAGTCGTGTAAATGTTGGTTTGAAGAAAAAGCAGTGGGGCAAAGCTCAGGATGAAAAGAGGTTGATCTGGGTCTGACAGAGACCATCTGGCATAGGTTCAGGGGGAGAATATATTCTTCTAATAATGCATTGTTGGCATTATCTTGGTTCAATTTCAGTTGGTTTGATTTTAGGTGGAACAGGTGTAGAAGAAGAACATGGGTGCTGGTCTGAATAATGTTGGACAAATGCTGCTGATATCTGTCAGAGTCTTGCTGTAGATATTTTGTCTCTGTGTCTTATATTTCTTTTATCAAGGTCATGTAACGGCCTATGTTGGTTTCCCCACTATGCCTGGGATGAATGATATAATGTACTTATCTGTCATGCGTAATCTTCTGGTGTATCCCCACTTGGTTGGGTGGATGAGTCAATTCTGGTATATCCCCATTTGGTTAGGAAATGGATGTATGTATGAGCCTTTGGTGATAGGAAGGTCAGTTATAATGTATAAAGTCATGTTTTTGTAGATCATCTTCTTGCAGACCTTGCCTACAGTCAGGGGGAGCTTGGACAACACAACAAAGCAGAGGATTCAACATGTATTCAGGGGGAGCATAACCCTTTGCCCTTGATGTCAAAGGGGGATAATGATTTTGAATGACTTGGGGTTGCAATTAAGTCCAAAGGGGGGATATTTTTGGAAGATTTTTGGAATTATGGCACTGGTTTGGTACTATGGCACAGGTGTTGTCCTTGATGGCAACTCACTCAAATGGCAGATCACAGTTCAGGCTCTCAAAATGAAAGGAAATGAGGTATATGCAGGTTCCTCGTAAAAAAATCGCGTATACACGCGGGTATACCATTCACAAGGCGCGTATACGTATGCATGCATTTTCATGCAAAGAAAAGCGTGTATATGTGGGAAAACGTATGGTTGGTCCATGGTATTTAGTCTGACATATGTGAACCTATGGTTTTGATCCTTGGTATTGCATTTAAAGTATTAAACCTAGGTAGTGGGTCCCTAGTATTGGATCTCTATGGTTTTTGACCATGGTCTGAGTAAGGCCTAAATCTATATAAAGGAAAGGAGATCATTTGACAAGGATTATATGATGTATTGAATATCTAAATACGTGCAAGCTTTGGTATACTGGTGATTGGTTAGTGTGGCTGGATCTGAATCAAGGAGGAACCTAAGAATTACAAGATAGATAAGTTTTATTGATGGGTCGGGATCTCAAGGCTTGAATAGTAGTATCTTTGTATGTTTTGATTTGTTATAATCGGTGCATAATTATATCTATAAATTTGATAATCTGAGTATAAATGAAGTCTGATTAAGTGAAAAGGTTATATTTTCTTTTATAGATCTATACGCAGGTTCGGCTTGGCAAAGGTGCATATGCACGTAGGTTCAACAAGAGAAGAAAGTGTATACAATAGTTGACTTTGATACAGATGCATATGTACGCAGTTTCATACATAGTGAAGTAGCGTACATCTCTTGAAATATGTTTTAGCTGCTTCTGTGTATTACTATAGTGTTTTGGGTTCAGCATTGGTGTCTCGTTACTGGTATTTTTTTCTGGTTTCAGCATTCTGAGAAGTTATTGGTTGATTTAGTAGTTGTTTGAGGAAAGGATATTCGTTAATGCACATATACTTGATGTTTGTTTGATGTTCATGGATCCAGTCTGAAAATTTATGAAACGTGGTCCCTGGAAGAAAAGAGAAGGTTGTGGTCTTCTGTAGGTCAGCACCTACATACTAGTATCTCAGCTAGTACAAGAGCTAAGGGGGTTGTAGCTCCCTTCCAGGAGAAGCTGGAGAACGAGAGAAGGTTGTAACCTTCTGCAGGTAGCAGCCTGCATACTGGTATAAGACTGCACCAGTATAGAATCATTGTAAAAAGAAGTTTCTAATTGAAAGAAGATAGAGACATATTTCAGCAGGTGGTTTTCACCCACATTGGGTTTCCACGTTATATCTTGTGTTCTTATGTGCGACTGTCTGCACTATTTTTCTATTCCTGGTTGATGTCTATATGGTTCTGACACACATAATTAAGATTAACATCTGAAGAATAATTAAATTACAAGTCTATGAGTTATACGTTGTTTTCCTTAACTGAAGTTGCGTATATATGCCGGTTTCTCTAACTAAAGTAGCATATACAAATCTATGGTTGAATTGAAAAATAATTGGCTTGATAATACTGATTCACCCCCCTCTCAGTATTATTTCCAACAGACCATTCACAAGAAGAGGTATTTTTCTTTCATCTATTGTCCTTATCCTTACTGCTCCATTATTAAAGACGTCTTCAATCTCATATGGCCCAAGCAAATGAGTCTGAAACTTCCCTTGAAAATCTTTGAAAATTGAATCGAACAAAAGTTCCCAATCTCCTTCTTGAAACTTCTTCTCCTTGATATATTTATCATGCCATTTAGCCCTTTGTTGTTGGACTATACTGGTTCTTTGAACTGCATCTTGCTTAGATTAATCAATCTCATTGAGTTGCTCCAATCTATGTTTCTGTGCCTCTAATATATCCAGTCCAAATTGGACTTCCATCTTGAAGGTTTTGATTTGAAACTCTATAGGGAACAGGACTTGTTTCCCATAAACAAGTTCATAGGGTGTATGTCCCGTCATGTTCCTCCATGTAGTTTTATAGGCCCATAAGGCTTCAGGAAGCCTTTCTACCCAATTTCTTCTGTGTAGATGCACAATCTTAGTGAGAACTCCTTCAATCACCTTATTTGTAGATTCAACTTGACCAATTGCTTGTGGATGATAGGGGGTAGATTTCCAATGTTTGATCTTGTAATCTTCCACAAGACTCTTCACCATTTTAGATGTAAATTGAGATCCCTGATCTGTCACAATTTCTCTTGGAACACCAAAACAAGTGAAGATCTCCTCAAAAAGAAAATTAACTACATATTTTTCATTAGCAAAAGGCAATGCTTTAGCCTCTACCCATTTAGTGACATAATCAGTTCATACCAATATATACTTCTTTTACTTAGATGGGGGATTCATTGGTCCAACAAAATATAAGACCCATTTTTCAAAAAGGTTTAATGAGTCCCTGAATTTGTAGTGGCATTTCATTTGAAGAAGCAGGTTTTCCTACCCTTTGGCAGTTGTCATACCTCTTGACATATTCTTTGGCATCTCTGAAGATGGATGGCCAATAATATCCTAAAGAAAGGATTTTATAGGCTTTCCTCTTGTTAGCAAAGTGTCCACCACATGGTTCATCATGACATGCCCTAAGAATCTTAGGCATTTCATCTTCCCTAACACATCTTCTGATCATAAGAAATGGACCTGTTTTATACAATTCATTAGTGATCCATGAGTATCTTGCACTTATTTGAATGATTTTTATTTTCTCTCTAGGAAACAAATGTGAAGGCAATTTCCTTGTGACTAAGTAATTAGAAATATATACAAACCAAGGGGTCTAAGTAGTTACTGCAAAAATATATTCATTATGAAAATTATCTTCAACCGAAGTGTCATCTTTGATCTTTTGAATTCTGGACAAGAAATCTGCAATTGTGTTTTGTTTTCCAGGTCTATCTAGCACAGTAATGTTGAATTCTTGCAAGAGCAATAACCATCTTGTAACTCTGCCATTAGTAATAGGTTTATTCATTAAGTATCTAATTGCAGAGTGGTCTGTATGAACAAAGGTTTCATAGCATGTTATATAATGTCTAAACTCATTGATAGCATGAACAACAACTAAAAATTCCTTTTCAGTTGCAGTATAATGTAACTCGATGGGAGTCAAATTCTTACTTGTATAGTAGATGGCATAGGGAATCAAATATTTTTGTCCTAATACACCTCCCAGAGATGTATCTAAAGCATCTGTTGAAATGTGAGAAGATAGTTTCCAATTTGGACCTCTCAAGATGGGTGCTTCAGAAATTTTTTCTTTTAGTCTCAAATGCTAACTGGAAATCACGATTCTAACTGAATTCACAATCATTGGTGAGTAATTTGAAGAGTGGGGATGTTATTTTAGTGGAATTTTCTATAAATATTCTATAGTATCTTGTAAATCCTAGAAAAATTCTAACATCCTTTTGACAATTTGGAATTGATAATTTAGAGATGATTTCAACTTTAGATTTGTCAACATTAATTCCATCTCTTGAAATGTGATGTCCTAAAACAATCCCTTCTATAAACATCATAAAACATTTTTCATGGCTTAGTGAAAGGTTTTCTTCCTTACATCTTTTAATAACCTTTTCCAAATTTTCTAAAGCTTCTTCAAATGTATTCTCATAGAGTGTAAATTCATCCATATATACCTCTACACAATCGTGTATTAGATCAGAAAAAGTTCCTAGTACTGCTCTTTGGAATGTTGTAGGTGCATTACACAATCCAAAAGGAAGTACTCAATAGGCATAGGTTCCCCATGGACAAGTAAATGTGGTTTTATCTTGATCTTCAGGTGCCAGCTGAATTTGATTTTAGCCACTAAAATCATCCAAGAATGAAAAATACTTCTTACCTACTAATGTATCTAACACTTGATCTATAAAGGGCAAAGGAAAATGATCTTTAAGGGTAGCTTTATTCAATTCTCGATAATCAATGCATACCCTCCATTTACCATTCTTTTTAGGCACAATCACTAGAGGGGAAGCCCATTGGTTGTATGAAATTGGGTAAATGAAGTTTCCATTCAGCTGTTTTTGCAGCGCTTCTTTCACAATTTCCCTAAGATTTGGATTCATCCTTCTTTGAGGTTGTCTGATAGGTTTACAATTCTCTTCAATGTAGATATGACGTATACAAGACTTAGGACTAATTCCTTTCATGTCAGTATATTCCCATGCATATGCAGTAGAATGTTGTTGTAATGTTTTGATTAGCTTTTCTCGCTGTAATTTCTCCAAGTTATTGTTCAAGTTCAATGTTATCCCTAGAAATATTTAAATTGTAGAGCTACCAAATTCTTCAATAGAATAAAGAGACATCTCCCTAGATGAAAAATATTCAATATTGGATTTTTCTTGGAATTGATCATGTTCATATTCTAGAGATGATTCAAAATTTTCCATTGTATTCAAGATTTGACTATCTTCACTAATGTCTGAAATAGTAAAGAGAGGCTGAATGCCATTTTCATCATCAATCCATTCTTTGTCATCTATTTCTGCGATTGTTCTTGCTGGAGGATATAGAGTGAATTTATTAGTTGAATTACCATTAGAAACATACATGTCACCAGATCTACAGCTAATGAAAGCATCAACTGTGGCCAGCTAAGGTCTTCCTAATATAAGTGGATGTCCTCCTAGATTATTCTTGGGGGTTAATATCATAAAATCAATAGGGTATTCCCAAGAATCTAAGGACACTGAAATATCTTCTAACATACCATCTGGTTTGATTACAGATCTATCTACTAATTGCAGTAATGTAGGTGTGTAAGGAAGATTAGGAAGCTTGAGCTATTCCATGGTTGGTTTTCTCATGATGTTTGTTATTACTCCTAAATCAATCAATGTATTCAGAATTTCAACTCCATTGATATGTGTTTTCACAATTGGACTTCCTGGATCTACATATTTTTGTATGGAAATTTTTCCCATAATTATGTGTTCTATTTTTCCTACCAGGTGAATTATTTTTGTTTCTTTTGTTTTTCTTCCTGGCTTCTTTATGCTCAACTCCTTTATTGTTTTAGCTAGAATTAGAATCTCCTTAATGGCATGTAATAAAGGGATTTTGATATAGACATTTTTCAATTCATCTAGAAAATCATAATTAGGAAACATAATATGCTTTTCTACCCCTCTATCAACTTGTAATCTTTTAGGAAAGGAGGTGCAGAAGTAGATACTGGTTGCTCAATGATAGGAGTTGAGTTCATTGGTTCTTTTTATTTTTCATTATCAGTATTTTGGTTTTGGAGAGATGTTCCTTCAAAACTTTTATTGGGCTGTAGAGAATCTTACTTAGCATTGTCATGTTCCTAAATAACAATAGAAGGATTTTCTTTTTCCAATATCCTACCGGACCTTAGTTGAACTCCATTAAGATCTAGAGGAGTGATCATATAAGTTGGAAATTGTTGCCCTTCCACCATGTAAGTATTCTAAGGACTTTTATTGTTGTGGTTTGGTAATGGTTTGGTAGGTAGCTAATTTGGTCTCTGCTGAAATGATAATAAGAGTTGACGATTTGGATTTTGAAGTTGAGGTTGCTAGTTTTGTTTTGGAATTTAATGTGGGAATGGTAGTGAAAGTTGAGGATTCTGATTTTGAAGTTGTCATTGCTGATTTTGTTGTAGAATTTGTGGGGGAGGATAATTTTGATATGATGGAGGATATTGATAGTATTGAGAGAATCTTCCATAAGGATTTTGTATTCCTTGAGCCCAAGGTTGAGATTGAGATTGAGGTTGAGGTTGAGGCCAAGGTTGCTGCCAAGAATTCCAATTTTGTGGAGGTTGAATATACATTTGATTTTTAAATCCCTAATTTTATGGCCCCTGCCAAGTTCTTCTAGAGACAAAGCAAAGAGATTCTACTGAATTTGGAATTGTTCCTTCTTGAAAAACAACCTTAAGACCTAGAATTGAAGGACAACCCTTGGTCTCATGGTTTTCTGAACAAATCACACAAGTCTCTATGATTTTTGCATCCAAAGGGAATTCTCTTAAAGCGTGTTTCTTTCTAGACAGAAAATAGCTAAAGCATCAACCTCAGTTTTCTGCTTGTTTTGTAACTTAAGGGTTCCCATTTGTCCGCTAAGGCTCCCTAGAATACCTGTTTTGAATTCATCAAACATATTCTCAATTTCTACCCTACTCATTGATCTATTTGTAGATTTATTGACTCTAACAAGAGAAGGATCTCTTGGACCTTTCCCAGTTTTGGATTTTCCTCTTAAGAGATGAACACATAATTCTCCTATGTCACTTAATGGGAGTTGAGAGATATCTCCCTTCACCATCATGTTAAGGATATCTATCCACTCATCTCTAATGGATTTTAATAGAAGATCTTTTAAGGTATCTTCATCTAAGTTATCCATCTTCACTCTTTTCAAGTTATAGTTGAATCTGTCAATTAAATCCTCTAAATTTTCATCCTCTCTTTGCATCATTTTGAACACTTCATCCTCGTGATTGATGGGCATGCAATAATCCAAATACCTGTCCAAAAACACTTTCTTCATGTCATTCCATGTTTTAATGGACTGAGTGACCAACCCCATGAACCACTTTAAAGCAACTGCTTTCAGCATTGAAGGAAACAACTTAAGTTTTTGCGAGTCTTCGAAATAATCATAAGTTTTTCACAAGACTTCAAATAAAAATAAAAATGTTTTAGGATCTTCACTTTTTAACCCATTGAAATTTTGGAGGACGGAAGGTGAGATATTTTTCATTGTGGCATTTTTTTCTTCATCAACTATAGGGAATCCAAAATAATTATCAATTTCCCTATTTCCTCTACCTCCTCCTCCTCCAAACAGTGTGAATTCTCCATCCTCTCCTTCTTCTACCATTATAGTTTCTTCAGAGTCAATATAAGATTCAACCGCAAGGTTAATTGTTCTTCCTCTGGTTCCTCTATTAATGGTGTGTGGGAGAGAGGTTCTACTTCTTCTTCCTCACTAGGTATTCTTAATTCTTCAACTAAAATATGTTCCCCTGTGGAGGTCAAAAAGGCTACTCCTTCTGTTGGAGATACAAGATTTTTCTCCTCTAGGACTGCTTCAGTAGATGAAGTGGGAGATCTTCTTGATTGAATTTCTGACCTTAGAACTTCAGGAGGTCTATGGCTAGGAGTATGAGCTTGAGATTGAGGTGTATCTCTTCTTAGTATTGGTGGAGTAGGTGGTGTTGTAGGAATTGAACTCCTGCCTCTAGCTATAAATCTACCTCTAGAGTCTCTTTCTCTACGCATATCATTTTTTTTTTGTAAGAGATGTGGTTAAGTAATTTACACTTCCCTAGCAACGGTGCCAAAATGTTTAGTCAATTTAACATCCTAAATTGCTTGCATAAATTATCAATCGAGGTTTGTAAGCTGATGAAGTGTAGCGCACTATATGTTCTTAGTTAATCCTTATTACATCGTTGTTTTGTATTTTTATATTGCTTCGGGGATTTATGTTCTTTGATTCCTAATGGTGTACAATCTGAACTATGAGAAACTTAAGTGAATCTAAACTTCCTAAAGGTGAACCAGGAGTTGAAGCTAGTTAAAATCTAATTGAAAGAAAGGAAAAACAAAGCATCTATCCTATCTTGTCATTAATCCTAAGTCATGAATCTATTTATTAAAATTAAGGGTGAAGTTGTAATGCATGTTGAAATAAATACAGAGAATGAAATCAACTAAAGTACTTGTAGTTACTCTAACCTTCAATTTTGAAAGATAACCTTCTTGAGATGGGATACAAGCAACTTTCTATACTTTATGATCTAGAGAACTAAATGAAACATGCAGAAGGTAACTGATTGATTTCAACCATTGTGTGAAGTGAATGTTTAACCATTTAGTTTAGGATGAGTATCAACTTGAAATGGTCTTCAAAATCATTCATTAACGCATTGGTTTAAATTTTTCTAGAAAACGAATAACAAAACAGTGAGTAAGCTAGACAATAGTGCATTCTTATTACTTCAACCTTACTATGTTTAGAAACAAAATCATTTCCTTTCATGAAATGTGTTGGAAGAAGAAGACGACACAATTGAGTTTTAACATTATGCTATTGATAAAAACTAAAATAAATCAACGTAAGTTAGAAACACTAAAAGAAAAGTAATGGAATTAAAACTAAACAGAAAACGAATGGAAAGAAAACCTCCTTTAGTGCAGGGGCCCTCTGCAACTGACTGGGTTGAGTTGCTAACTAATTAAAAATTCTCTCTTAAATGATCATTCGTCAACACGCGAATTATATTATAGAAAGGAATGAAGTCCAAAAAATACATAGCTGAAAGTCTAAACTTAATACATAAAATTCTCCAAACCCCCCTCGGTTCTCTACAACCAGTATTGAAAAGGAAATAATCATAACTGTCTTTGAGGAAAACTAGCTACAGGTGGCTCATACATATTACAACAGAACTGTGTAAATGTCTGATCAACTACAGGTGACTTAAATTCGAGCGAGATGTTTGCAACAGAACCGTTAACACAGGTGGCTGATCTGAGTTAATTCTTGCAACATAACTGTTAGATTTATTGATTAACCATGAAAGAGCAGATGAAGAGTCCTATTGCTTCCAGGTATCATATGTTTGGCTCCACCTTTGACTATGGTCTTGAGCTTGCTTTATTTTCGATCTGGGTTGAGTGAATAGGATAGAATCCATGTGGAGACAACTCTAGAGATGCCCATGTGGCCAGATTCTTCATTTGACACCTAGAACCTGCCAGACCATGGAAGTAACTACAGAATACACAGTTAGCTGCAAAATAGGTTGCGTTCTATAGATAATTTGCAAAAATTTATTCAAATAGTAAAAACATAAAAATATAACATGTCAATCATTTAATTCCTTCCTTAATACAAAACCTATCATTCATCATTGATTGGGATCTATAATCTTATGGAAAAGCAAGGGAAAGAATTGAGAAAAACTGTGAAGGAGAGAGTAATTCTGAGGTTCAACATGTAGGTACTCAGATTTTCATAGAAAAGGGATCAACACTGAAATGGAAACATATTAAATACACCTTTGTAAAGGACTTTGAGGTAGATTTAGAGGACCAACATGTTTATCTCAGTATCTAACAATTAGGGTTATATGAGGTTGCATGCAGGTATCCCTCCTTCCTATGTGCGAACATCATCAGCTAGATTGTCTCACATATAGATGAATAGACCATGACATTGAGCAGTGCTAGTGGGCATAATCTTGTGACCTTTCGGGTAGAATATTTTCAGTGGATGTATCACTTTCCTAAGCTAGTAAAGCACATGGACTCACTCTTCTATGCCACTCATATCTATGTTAACACAAGATACATTGTCAAATGTTGGGTGAAAGAACCATTGAAGTTTCGACACACACCCACCCATGTGTACAAGACAACGTCCCTCAAGAAGGTTTACCAACTCTTGATTACTTTTTCCTATAGAATATATGGTCAAGAGAGCACTCGAACCTTTCATGAAGGGTGGGAAGTCTTATTGGATTAGGTGGTGAATGATGGGAGGCCACTCAATCGGTTGAATCTGTTGGCTCAAAAATTGAAGGCCCATGTAGCACATGCTCAGAATCCACCCAAGGGTGAAAGGTTTTATATGCCTACATACTTACTGGATGAAATCTATAGGAAGCGACAGTTCCCTGACATGAACTGGACATGGACACCATGAGACACCACGTAAACATCTATTACAAGCTTCTTTCAGAATGCAGTTATTGAGGAGTAAAGTAAAAACTAACTAACCACTTTATCATCCCATTGTACAAGCTTATATTTGAATAAAATCCACCTTGCATGTCTCTAGAAGCAATTGAGGTGATAGTAGACATTGCAAATCAGTATGCCTCACCAGGTGGCACCTTCATCAGAGTGTTTGGTGGAGAGAAGCCTCTGCATGTCTCACCAAGGGATGCCACTGAGTAATGGAATGACTAACTGACCACTTTATCATCGCATTGTACAAGCTTATATTTGAATAAAATCTACCTTGCATGTCCCAAGAAGAAATTTAGGTGATAGTAGACATTGCAAATTGGTATGCCTCACCACGTGGCACCTTCATCAAAGTGTTTGGCGAAGAGAAGCCTCTACATGTCTCACCAAGGTATGCCACTGAGTAATGGAATGGCTAACTTACCACTTTATCATCCTATTGTGCAAGTTTGTATTTGAATAAAATCCACCTTGCATGTCCCAAAAAGAAATTGAGGTGATAGTAGACATTGCAGATTGGTATGCCTCACCAGGTGGAACCTTCATTAGAGTGTTTAGTGGAGAGAAGCCTCTACATGTCTCACCAAGGTATGCCAATAAACAACTGATGATGCAATAAGTATCATACCACCTCAATACAAGTTGTCAGCAGCACTGCATAGGAAGAAGAAAGCACCATGGCCCACTCTTCCTTTGGATACTAGATTATACGAGAGAAACAACTTGAAATTCACATATGTCAAGGCTAAGGAGACAGGGAAATTCAATTCGATACTAAGGACTTTAATCTATATGATCCCTACAATATTTTCAAGGACCATTGTACGAGATTTTACTTTCCATGGATCAACGGGTAATTTCATTGGCCAGAGGAGGATCCTTGGAAGTACTGCTATAATGCCCCCAAACTCAATGTGTCGATTAGTGTAGAAATTAATTTAAACATTTCCCCACATACAACAATAGTTCTGGATGAAACAACAACAAAAGGTAGCAATCTCGTGCAGGAAAAGGGAAAGAGTAAGATTTTTGACAGTCTAGAGGGAGAGAAAACATGCAAAATGAAAGGAGATCCTATTATCGAGAAAGTATCTTTGGGAGCGGAAGTAAAGAGGAAGAAACGGATGTAAAGAATAGAGTGGAGGAAGAGAGAAAATATGAGGTTGCAGGAAGCAAAACTGAAGTTGTAGGAGATAGAGAAGAAGTTGAAGGAAGAATAGGAGTTGAGGAGGAGGGAACAAGAAGATAAGTAGAAGCAAGAAGAATAAAAAAGGAAAGGTACGATGATAGAGGAAACAATGCCGATATAGGTTGAAGAATTAGAACAACTAGTAGTTGATTAGGAGGAAGGCGAACATATGTATGATTGGGAGCTTTCTCAACAAATTGAGCAATTGATTGAAATGATAGACATGGAGTTGGGACAGGAGCTGCAACATGAAGATGTTGTCTAAATGTTGAGAACACCATAGGCCATCCCTCAGTATCCACCACCTCCAACAAAAAAGCCAACCCTAAGCACGAAAGGGGATTCTTTTCTCCTTGATGATGATCCAGTCATGGATGTGTACAATCTATCATTCGATGAGTTCTAGAAGAGGATTGTATAAGCGTGGAGGAATCACTTTCCAAATGATCACGCTTCACTTACATTCATAAATGAAAGGGTGATAGTGTCATATACCAGGAAGCATCCAACTACAATTGCCGAAGCTAGCTTGTCCTATGCAGGAGCAACAATATCAAATGTTCAGTATTTAACAATTGAGAATGAGAAACTAGAATGGAACTCTCAGACTGCTAGCCAAAAAGCAAGACAAGTCAGAGTGGTAGCACATAATTCAATTTCTGTATTGGGGAAGATGAGAGCAATGATACTTGTTAAAGTATCAACACTTGGAGAAACCATGTGGAAGCTCTATGATGGGCTTGTCACTATACATAAAGAAGTTTTATATTTGACTGGCCTACAGAGGTAGAGAAAAGAGTTTGTTAATACTCTCAAAAACATATATGCTACCATCACTTATGTACAAGAGTGGAAAATGCAGTTCAAAGGGTCACCGCTTGACTTAGTGAAGAAAATGAAGCCATAGGAAAAGTCGGAGAAAGCGAAGGTTTGAATGTTGATTTAGAACAAAAAGTATCTCGCCTCATTCATTCACAGCACACAAGCCTCATATGTGTGGTTGTACAACAATTTGGATGTCTTGGTGAGAACACACCAGATCCCATCAGTTAGTTCCCTCACCAAACCTAAACCCAAGAACCAAGTTTGGAAAGTGTTCGAAGAGTTCTTGGAGAAGCTAAGACGGGATGCCACCAAGGAATACTTTGAGTTGAGCACACACATCATGCATAATTTCATCGGTGTTCCTTTCAAAGTCAAAAGAATTTTTCTCATGCTTTAGACGGAGTTGGACAAAGGTTCCAAGATAGTGTACCTAGATGCCATGGAGTCTAGAGTTCACTTCTAGCAAGACGTCTTTAAGCAGTTTTGGGACACCATCAAACAATACCAAGCTTGGCACCAATATGTGACCAAGAAGCAGCAATTGGAGTTTGTTGAGATAGACTTCTCCCAAACTACCGCATCATAGTGTTGTTTCTTGTTAGGCTATCAAGTTGTCTCTACCCTATTTTGTCTTATATGGGTACAAGTGTAAAATGCAATATTATTTGAAATTATGTTGTAAGTGAAATTCCAAGTGTCGATATTGAAATATAAAGAGTCGTCATGTAATGTAATGTGTCATTTTGTAAAGAAGTTGAAGAGTCACCCCCTCTTATTATAAATAGAACCTCATAACTCATGTAACGACCTTTTGGGAGCCAAGATTTTGGCTAGGCTTAGGCTTAGAAAGAGATTGGGAGTATTGTGAAGAGCCTTGGATTCTCCATAGCATAGAGGGAGTATACTTCTTTAGTGGAGTAAGTTTTCTTTACTGTAATGTTCCACTATTGGGGCTAGTGGTCGTCAATGGTGTGCATATGGATCAAACATTCACTTATAATAAGAAAATTAGAGCTAGGATGCTTTCATGCATATGTTGTTAATATAGTAGGACTATACTTGTTGTATTGGAAATGTATGTTATTTAACTTACACAAATGTTTATGAACTATTTTGTTTGCATTTGCATGAATCTTGTTGAATGTGTGCTCATCACTTTAACTTATGGACTATTACACATATTAGCTTGTGATGTCATTTTTCTCATGTGTTCCTTTCAGGTACCGTACTATTACAAGCTTCCAAGGGGCACACTCCCTTTCCCCTTCATGTATTCGAACCTTCATGCATTGCACTTGACTCTCCATAAGGTCACGCACTTTCTCTTACCTAAATTTATCATACTTCCCTCTATGGGTTTGCATGGTCAAGACATAACATTACCATCCACTACTAGGACTCATACTCTAAACGATGTGAGGTCTAGTTGGGACTTCATATCAGGGAGATCCCCTGAAAGTTGGGGGGTCCAACACCATCAACATCTATTTAATTAGGATTTTGCAAAAATGGTGAAGCAAGAGAAGGATACCATGATGTTGGCTTCATGGGGCCTGACCCAGGTTCAGCGTTAGTTAGCCAAACAAACCCCTACACTACTAGCCCTTTCGGCATTAGCCCGTAGAGCACAGACCGAAGTCTCACCCAAAACAATATGGGGGGATGCTGGAACCAAGTTTCCGCACATTGAGATGGTCGTGATGTCGGTTTATACCCTCTGTTCCTACTTTTGTGTAGGTCACTAATCTTAGGGCTCTGTCATTCTACCCTCTAGTTTTCCTTTTAGTACCTCCATGAAGGTGTACGATTGACCTTCGCACAGCCTTAACCTGCGATCCAGGTACTTCCACGCTGCTATGGCAGCGTATTGTATAGGTTCCAAAGTTATCTCAAGTTTTTTACTTATCTTACTAATCAACCACTGTTAGAGCTATGTAAATTGCTATCCTTGTATTTAATTAACCAATATAATCACATACATTCGTGCATCACATGAACATTGCAAATTAAACCCAAAACGCAATATAACTAGATGCATTAACAAGAAATAAACACACAAAATTTGCAGAATACTTCTCTTTATTGATATCTTCATATTAATACAGACTTTATCCACCCTATGCAAACAACTGCAGGGATCTGCATACTCAACTGCAGACTTCCACCCTAGGCCTCTGCGCACTCAGCTACAAAGCCTCTACCTATGCTAAGACCCACGAACACTTAGACTCAATGCTTAGCTCCTCACTTCATTCTTTGCTACCCAAAAATACTTAAAGCTTACTTACTTATCTCCTTTTTATACAATCCCATGGTCCGCGGAGCATTGGTGGTCTTTACAGCCAAATTTACACTTTACAAAATAAGGGGAACAACCCTTTATGACCTTTGACACCTTCACACTCTGCGACCACAAAATGTGGAGACTTTACAACTTTATTACAAAATTGTCCGAAAACATGGGCTTTTAGCCCCAAAACTGTCCTTGGGGAAACTCATTCCCAACAGGCCCTCAACACAAACATGGTGACTCCCATTCACCTGTGGGTGATAAGGTGTGATTTTCTGGTGATATACCTGAAATTCCTTTGTTAGTGCACTGATCATTTTGTTCAGAAAGTGTGTACCACGATCACTCATCAAAATGTTTGGACACCCAAATCGCGTTAGTACATACTCAAAGAGAAAATTCACAATGGTCGCACCTGTGCAGTCCTTTACAGGCTATGCCTCTGCCCATCAAGTCAATTACTCAGTCACAGTGATAATGTACCACACTCCCGTTTTCTTCCCTTGGGGCTGAATCGGTCCCACAAAATCTATTGCCCATTTCTCGAAATGTTGTAATGTTATTTGTGGGTTCAGAGGTAGCTCATCTCTCCACAATGGCCTGCTAGTCTTTTGACACACATCACACACCTTGCAGTAAGATTTTGAATCCTGGTAGAGGGTTGGCCACCACAACCCTGCACGTAAAATCTTCTGTGTGGTCGCTCTCCCTACATAATGGCCTTCCGCAATGCCCCCATGAGTGTCCACGAGGATACTTCTCCTTTCAAACTTCGGTACATATCATCGTAATACTTCATCAGACCCCATTTTGTAAAGATGCCCGACAATGACAGAAAAATTTGTCTTGTGTACAACTAACTCCTTTTTCTACTGGATAGTGTAACCTTCTATGGCGGTTCCTATCATTATGAAGTGTATGATGTCTTCAAAGTGACCATACGCAACACGCACTACAAAGAGTTGTGTGTTAGGCAATCCCTCCTCCAAATTAGTGGGATCTTCCCCTGTTTCGATGCGTAACAGATGGTCTGGTCCCACGTTCAGTCATCCAGGCTTCACAATAACTTCAAAATCATATTCCCTAAACAATAAAGCCACCTACATATTCTCTGCCCAAACACAATCTTATTGACCAGGTATTTCAATGCAGAATGATCCGTATACATCTTAAAATGTCCACCCATCAAATAGTGTCTAAACTTCGAGCACGTATACCATGTTGGAAATAATACTGAGAGGGGGGGTGAATCAGTATTATTAAGCAATTTACCAAATCTTCCTTATTTGATCTTTTGAATTATTCTTGCATATCAGTACCATAAAATAATGAGCTTGAATAAAGAAAATAGACAGTCACACCAAAGAACACAAGATGTAAGGTGGAAACCCAATGCGGGAGAAAACCACCTGCTGCAATATGTCTCTATCTTCTTTCAAGAAATTCTTTTACAATGATTTTGTACTGGTGCAGTCCTTTACCAGCACGCAGGCTGCAACCTGCAGAGAGCTACAACTCTCTCTCGTTTTCCAGTTTCTCCTGGAAGGGAGCTACAACCCCCTACTTCTTTTCATGAAGAATCAAATGATCAACAAGTATATAACAGATACAGTCCACTACAGATATCAGATCAGTAATTACAGAAATAACCCAGAACACTTTATGAACAGAAATATACAGTCAACAGATCATCTTAAGACAGGGACGCATATTTTCTTTCTGTGGCCTGCGACTGGACGCAGTCTACCCTCCACTGTTCTGCGTGCAGACGCACTGTTCCTCTATGCTTTTCTGCGACCGGCGCACCCCGAAACACTATCGCGCCGCGTCTTTTGCTTCAGAGACGCACCCAATAACACAGTCGCACCGCGTCCTTTGCCTCAGAGACGCCCCTGAGCCTTTACTGTACTGCGTCCCGGCGCACTTGCCCTTCACTGAACCTGCGTCCCTTCAGATATAAAAGATATGAGGACTTCAGAACCAACCCAAACACTCAGATCCACAGATCTGATCATGCGCCATAGAGATCACAGTCCATTAGAAGATTCGCCCTCATAGATCTGGACTAGATCTCACCAAAAGATATTCAACCAAGATGATACTTAATCCAAATGAACTCCTTTGCTTTATATAGGCAAGCTTCTCCCCAAAACATGGAACAATACCACGAGCCGACACCATAGAAACACAAAACCGTCGGCTAGATACCACGCAAGAAACCCCCACGTGCTTTTCTCTGCCTTGAAATGTGTGCACTGGGCGGACGCACCTCCTGAATGGCTGGCCGGCGTCCCTGGACGCGGGTTCTGTATGGTATACCTGCGGGGACGCACTTTCTGAACATATTTCCTGCGTCCTTCTTGATTTATCACCTGAATGGGTTTGCCATCAAGGACAACACCTGAATCATAATGCCAACAATCTCCCCCTTTGGACTTGATGGCAACCACATAATCTTCAGCTTCATTCTCCCCCTTTGACATCAAGAGCAAAGGGTATGCTCCCCCTATGCTCATGCATCTCCAGATCTGTAACCAGAAATCCATCATGAAGGAGATAGAGACATATTGCAGCTATTTCCAAGATCTCCTTCTCCATAATGCCAACAATGCATTATGTGCTCCCCCTGAGCCTATACCACCAATAGGAAGATGATCAACAGTAAGATGATGCATCAACAACCCCCAGCTTTTGCCTGAGGTATTCAAAAGTGTCCCTGGGCAATGGTTTGGTGAAAATATCAGCAACTTGTTCCTTAGAAGGAACATACTCCAACTTGACCTTCTGTTCAAGTACTTGTTCCCGGAGAAAATGGTACTTGATTGGTATGTGCTTGGTTTTTGAATGCATAACCGGATTCTTTGAGATGCTGATTGCACTTGTGTTGTCACATAAGATAGAGATTGGAGGTGTACAAGTGATTTGATAATCCTGCAAAGTCTGCATTGTTGGAAATAATACTGAGAGGGGGGGTGAATCAGTATTATCAGATCAATCAAACTTTTCAATTTCATACTCAGAAACATATACGCTACTTCAATTAAGTGAACCCGCGTGTACACGCTATTGTGTCTAATGAAACTCGCGTATATCCAGAGATCTTATAATTCAGTTAGCTTAATCTTCAGTAAATGCATCAGATCATTATTAAGCATATTAACAGTAAACAGGTGCAGAATAACAGAACATCACACAAGAGCCACACACATGAACACAAAGATATAAGGTGGAAACCCAATGTGGGTGAAAACCACCTGCTGCAAGTCATCTCAATCTTCTTCTTAATAAGAAAATCCTTTTACAATATTTGTACTGATGCAGTCTTATACCAGTACGGGAGCTACAACCCCCTTTGCTCTTGTACTAGCCGATCCATTTACTAGTACGCAGGTTGCTACCTGCTACAATGCTCCAAACATCTCCTTTAGCTTTTGTACTAGCTTAGATACTAGTACGTAGGTGCTTGCCTACAATCTTCTCACCTCCAGGTACCACGTTTCATCAATTTTCAGACTGGATACACTGAAGCACAACACATAATCTGTAAGGCCACTTTTCATCCAATTTTCATACTGGACCCATAACTATCATTGAAGCTCAAAACAATCATCAAACTCTGAATCACTGAAACCCTGTTAACAACAGTCACCAGAACACAGAGCAGACACAGAACTCTGTAATAACCATCAGATCCATCTGCAACTTCAAATATTAAGATTTACAATGTATACGCTACTTCGATGAATCAAACCCGCGTGTATACGCGCTTTTATCAAAGCCAACCCGCGTACAGATCTAAAAATAATTTCTCATAACTTGCAACTGTACCAGACATCAGTCATACTCATAACACTTATAGAACAATACATGCGTCAGTATGTAGATCTAGAATAAGCATCATAAAGATAGTTCATTTCAAACCATTTGATCCCGATCTCTCTTTAGATCTAGTTCTCCATCAACAGGTGAGATCTCTCCTTAGCTCAGATCAAGCAATGCATCATCAACCCATAACCCTGCATACTGGATCTCATACTTCTTCAGATATTCAAGACATTTTAGATACACTTGCCTAATGATTTCCTTCCCTTTATATAGCCTTAGGCCTTGTTCAATACCAAGAGCCAAGACCATAGAAATCCAATACCATCAACTTCAAAACTAGGGATCAACACGTCCGCCGAGACGCCAAGGTCCAAAACCATAGGCACAACTTCCAAGGAATAACCGCCATGGACCAAATGTACTTTTCTACATACACGCTCTTTTGCTGAAGCCAACCTGCGTGTACACGCGACTTGGGCTTAACGAACCTGCGTGTATAAACTTTCTCTTCTTCTTATAGTCTGATCATCAATTCCTTGCTGCTGACCTTCTGTACTATGATTTGTCATCAGTGAGGTTTGCCATCAAGGACAACACTTATCTCATAATGCCAACAATCTCCCCCTTTGGACTTGATGGCAAAGCTAACTTGTCATACTTAGAATTAGCATCTGATTCCTTTGAGCTGTCCTCCATCAGTCACATCTGATATCTCTTCTGAAGATTCATCTTCTGATTCCTTTGAGCTATCCTCCATCAGTCACATCTGATATCTCGTCTGAAGATTCATCCAGTTATACATAAGTGAGATATTCTTCTATGAGAGGGTTGCCATCAAGTACAACACATGCATCATAATGCCAACATGCATCATCCAAAGGAGTTGGGTGCAACAAGATGCAGCAGCAACATATTCTGCTTCGGCTGTAGACAAGGCAATTGAACTCTGTTTCTTGCTGAACCAAGAGACCAGTCTGGGACCCATAAAGAACGCACCACCACTTGTGCTTTTCCTGTCATCCACGCTTCCGGCCCAATCTGCATCTGTATAGGCATGAAGAGTAAGATCTGTATTTCTAGGATACCATAAGCCATAATTTTGAGTCCCTTGAAGATATTTGAAAATTCTCTTCACTGCTTGAAGATGAGTCTCCTTCGGATTTGCCTGAAATCTTCCAACTATTCCAACTGCATGCATGATGTCTGGTCGGGTACCTGTTAAATATAGTAAACTTCCAATCATAGATCTGTAGGTTGGTTGATGTACTGCTGCAGATTCATCATTTGCACTGAGACTGCATCCTGTGACCATGGGTGTACATACTGGTTTTGCATCTTCCATGCCATATTTCTTCAAAATCTGCTTGAGATACTTGGTTTGAGATAAAAGGATTCCTCCTTCCTTTTGTTGGATTTGCAAACCAAGAAAGTATGTCAGTTCTCCTAGCAAGGACATTTCAAATTCTTTCTGCATGACTGAGGCAAAGCTTTGACTCATAGCTTCTTCATTGCTGCCAAAAATAATGTCATCTACATACACAACAAGTATTAGCAATTTGTCATTTTCAATTTTTATATATAGATTGCTATCTGCTGAACCTTTTGAAAAACCTTGTTGATGAAGATATTTGTCCAACCGGTAGTACCAAGCCCTTGGGGCTTGTTTGAGACCATAGAGAGCCTTTTTCAATCGGCATACAAGATTTGGATCATTTCCAAGAATGAACCCATCTGGCTGTTCAATGTACACTTCTTCTTCCAAGTCTCCATTCAGAAAGGCTGATTTTACGTCCATTTGAAATACTTTGAAATTCTGAGAACTTGAGAGAGCAAGGAACATTCGGATGGCCTCAAGTCTTGCAACAGGAGCAAAAGTTTCTTCAAAGTCTATTCCTTCTTGCTGTGCATATCCTTTACAAACAAGTCTGGCTTTGTTTCTAATTACTTCTCCATTTTCATTCAATTTATTTTTGAAGACCCATTTTGTTCCGATAACATTCTTATCCTTTGGTCTAGGAACCAGCTCCCAAGTGTTGTTCTTTTCGATTTGCTCAAGTTCTTCATCCATTGCTTTCACCCAACATTCATCTTTGCATGCCTCTTTCACATTTTGTGGTTCAGTAGAGGAGAGTAATGCCAAATAACTTGAAGCTTCTGCAACTGTTCTTCTAGTTTGTATACCTGCTTCTTTCTGTCCCATGATCTGAGATTCTGGATGGTTCTTTTGAACATATCTGGATGGAGTCTTTTCTTCTATTCTTGTTCGTTCTTCTGCTTCTTCGTGAGGTTCTTCTTGAGATTCTTCTTGCGGTTCTTCTTCTTCATCATTCTGTCTTTGAGGGTGGCTTTCATCTTCTTCGATGTCTTCACGATGTATTTGCCTAGGAATGTATCCCTTCTCATCAACCACTACATCAATGCTGTCAACAATTTTGCCAAGTCTTTTATTGTAGCATTTGTATGCTTTGCTATGTGGAGAGTAGCCAAGAAGAATACCTTCATCTGCTCTAGGATCAAGTTTACCAAGTTGCTCCTCAGTATTCTTGATATAGCATTTGCTCCCAAAGATTTTGAAGTGCTTTACCGAAGGAGTTTTACCACTCCAGAGCTCATGAGGAGTTTGAGTGTTGTTCACTCGGACATTTGTCTTGTTGAGAATAATAACCGCCGCATGTGCAGCTTCACCCCAGAAGGTTGCAGGGGTTCCTGATTCATCAAGCATAGCACGAGCCATTTGCTGGATTGTTCTGTTCATTCTTTCAACCACTCCATTTTGCTGAGGAGTTCTAGCTGTAGAAAATTCTCTCCTTATCCCATGTTCATCACAGAAATCGAAAAATTCATTTGAAGTAAATTCCCCACCTCTGTCAGATCTGAGGCACTTAATTTTGTGACCTGATTCATTTTCAACCAAGGCTTTGAAGGATTTGAATTTTTCGAATGCTTCATCTTTGTGCTTCATAAGTCCTAACCAAACAAACCTGGAGAAATCGTCAATAAATAATATCAAGTATTCCTCTCCTCTAGGTGTTCTTTTTCTGAATGGTCCACATACATCTGTATGTACTAGCTCAAGAGGCATGCTGGCTGATCCTTCTTTCTCTGGAAAGTTAGTTCTGGTTTGTTTTCCAAACTGACATGATCTGCATATGGTGTTGTCAGGAATTTTGATATCTGGAAGATCGCGAACTGCCTGATATTTGCAAGCTTTCCTTATTTGTGAGAAGCTTAGATGTCCCAACCTTCGATGCCATAGCCAGTGCTCTTCATCCTTGCTTAGATAGCATTGTTGTTGTTCTTCATCAAATATGTATAGATTATTTGGAGTTCTTTTTCCTTTGAGAACTGTTTTACCTGTATCAAGATCACGAACAAGGCATCCATTTGATCTGAATATAACCTCGGTTCTTTGATCACACATCTGGCTGACACTTAGTAGATTATGCTTCAATCCATCAACAAACAAAACATTTCCAGCCTTAACATCTTCTTTTAAAGGAGCAATACCTTTTCCTTTTATAGTTGCAGGAGTATCATTTCCAAAAGAGACTTTCTTTCCCTTTTCTAAATTAGAATAAGACTCAAGTTTTTCTTTATCACCTGTCATATGCTTCGAACATCCACTGTCAATGTACCATAGATTTTCTTGTCCTTCTGCATAAAATGCTATCCCACATCTTTCTGTTTGAGGTTCCTTTATTCTCCATGTTTTGGTGCCTGAGGCTTGTTCCTTTTTCTGCTCTTGTACCTTTCTTTCCGGAAACCTGCTTCTGCATTCAAAGTCTTTATGTCCAAAATTATTGCAAATAGAACATTCAACTTCATTTTCAAGAGCTGAAAAGTTGTTATAGGTCCTTTTTGTAATCCCTGTCATACTTCTTTGTTTTTGAGCTTCCCTAGTCATGATTGTTTTATACGCAACACATTGAGCTGCTTTGTGACCAAAGTTATGGCAAGAAAAGCATTGTCCATTGAAGAAGCTTCTGCGATTATTGGATCTACCAGCCAACTGATTGTAATTTCTATTTTCATCTATTCTTGAACCAAATTGAGAAGATTTTACCTGTGGCTGGTTGTGGCTTTTGTTCACCCTTAAGCTGGATTGCCCCTGATAGTTTCTGTTTGACATTTGTCCCTGCTTTACCTGATGATCTTCCTTATGCTCTTGCTCATTTCTTCTTGCTGCATCAAGATAACTTTTTGAAGTGGATGCTTGAGAAGTTTCTCCATTATAGCCCAAACCTGTCTTATTTAGTGGAGACCGCTGCACACTGATAATCTCATCCAAAGTTTCAGATCCTTTGACAAACTTGAGATTAATAGTTTTTGTTTTCTCAATTTCTTTTCTAAGACCAACAATTTCACCTTCTAATTTTTCAAGATGTTTTTCCTTTTCATCAATTTGGAATTGTAGAGTATCAATAATCATGTTCTTTTCTTCTATGCATCTCTTGAGTCTAGTAATTTCATCATAAAGGTTATCCACATCTATAGCATCCTCATAATCATCATCTTCAAATGCCATTAACAACCTATATTTATTACCTTGTTCATCTTCATCACTGTTTGATAAGCCATCACTATCTTCATGGGTGTAGTAGCTTTTCTTATTTGCGCTTTGTTTCTTGTTCCATCTAACTGGTTCCTTTCCTTTATCCTTATAAGAGCATTTTGCAGCATAATGACCTACTCTTCCACAAGCAAAGCATTTGAAAGGTAGCTTACCTCTGAACCTTCCGGAACCTCTTTGAAGATTTCTGACAAAATTTGATTCTTCTTCCTCTTCTTCTGGATCATGGCTTGCTTCATAGTAATCTTCTTTGCCTGATGCTTTAAAAGCAGCCTCCCTTCTGTCTGATGGTCCTCCCTTTCTCATTTCATAAGCAGTTAGAATTCCATGTAGCTGAGACATAGTAAGAACACGGAGATTTTCTTTTTCTTCTATTGCAGATACTTTGGATTCAAACTTGGGGGATAATGATCTTAGAATCTTTTGAACTACTATGGACTCGTTTACTTCTTCACCCAAATTTTTCATACAATTAACAATCTCATCTACCCGAAGAAAATAATTAGCCACACTTTCATCATTATACATCTTGAGAGTCTCATATTGAATCCTGAGAGTTTGAAGTTTAGCTTGTTTTACCTGTTCATCTCCTTCATAGCTTGTGATCATTTTGTCCCATATTTCTTTTGCTGATTTGAAGTGCATTACCTTCATGAATTCTGTTTGGGATATACTTCCTAATAGAGTACTGACTGCTTTTGCATTTGTTTCATACTTCTTTTTCTCAGCTGGATCTGTAGGAGTAGCTGAAGGAAAAGCATAGCCTGTTTCTACAATGTCCCAAACTTCAGTACCAAGAGATTGAAGATATGCAGTAACTCTTACCTTCCAATAATTGAAGTTTGTCCCATCAAAAACTGGTGGCCTGATTGATGCTTCTCTCTCGTAGTTGCTCATGATGAACGATCTACCTTCAAGCGATCAAGCTTTTCTGAAGGACCTGCTCTGATACCAATTGTTGGAAATAATACTGAGAGGGGGGGTGAATCAGTATTATTAAGCAATTTACCAAATCTTCCTTATTTGATCTTTTGAATTATTCTTGCATATCAGTACCATAAAATAATGAGCTTGAATAAAGAAAATAGACAGTCACACCAAAGAACACAAGATGTAAGGTGGAAACCCAATGCGGGAGAAAACCACCTGCTGCAATATGTCTCTATCTTCTTTCAAGAAATTCTTTTACAATGATTTTGTACTGGTGCAGTCCTTTACCAGCACGCAGGCTGCAACCTGCAGAGAGCTACAACTCTCTCTCGTTTTCCAGTTTCTCCTGGAAGGGAGCTACAACCCCCTACTTCTTTTCATGAAGAATCAAATGATCAACAAGTATATAACAGATACAGTCCACTACAGATATCAGATCAGTAATTACAGAAATAACCCAGAACACTTTATGAACAGAAATATACAGTCAACAGATCATCTTAAGACAGGGACGCATATTTTCTTTCTGTGGCCTGCGACTGGACGCAGTCTACCCTCCACTGTTCTGCGTGCAGACGCACTGTTCCTCTATGCTTTTCTGCGACCGGCGCACCCCGAAACACTATCGCGCCGCGTCTTTTGCTTCAGAGACGCACCCAATAACACAGTCGCACCGCGTCCTTTGCCTCAGAGACGCCCCTGAGCCTTTACTGTACTGCGTCCCGGCGCACTTGCCCTTCACTGAACCTGCGTCCCTTCAGATATAAAAGATATGAGGACTTCAGAACCAACCCAAACACTCAGATCCACAGATCTGATCATGCGCCATAGAGATCACAGTCCATTAGAAGATTCGCCCTCATAGATCTGGACTAGATCTCACCAAAAGATATTCAACCAAGATGATACTTAATCCAAATGAACTCCTTTGCTTTATATAGGCAAGCTTCTCCCCAAAACATGGAACAATACCACGAGCCGACACCATAGAAACACAAAACCGTCGGCTAGATACCACGCAAGAAACCCCCACGTGCTTTTCTCTGCCTTGAAATGTGTGCACTGGGCGGACGCACCTCCTGAACGGCTGGCCGGCGTCCCTGGACGCGGGTTCTGTATGGTATACCTGCGGGGACGCACTTTCTGAACATATTTCCTGCGTCCTTCTTGATTTATCACCTGAATGGGTTTGCCATCAAGGACAACACCTGAATCATAATGCCAACATACCATGGCTAACCCTTTGCGCTCAATCGTGGAATAGTTCTTCTCATCCTTAGATAACCTCCTGCTTTCGCATGCTATAGGATGGTCCAATTCTCCTCCACCAGCCTGTCTCAATACTACTCCCAGTGTTATACATGATGTGTCTACATGTACATGAAACTCCTAGTTCCAATCCAGGAAGACTAAAATCGGTGCGGTGAACATATTTCCTTTCAATACATCCAAGCTCTTCTAACAGTCCTCGTTCCAACAGAACGTGACATCCTTTTTCAACAACTTCTCCATAGGCGCGATGATCTGGGCATATCCCTTGATAAAATTATTGTAATACCCAGTATTTCCTAAGGTTGCACGTAGCTATTTTACACTCCTCGATGCCTCCAATTTAAGTATCACTACGATCTTCACAGGTTCTACCATCAATCCCTGTCTGCAAACCACATGACCTAGCAGAGTCCCAAAAGGAACACAAAACAGACATTTCTTCAAATTGAGCTCAATCTGGTACCTTTGACAAGTATCTAGCATTAGGCACAAACTTGCCACATGGTGTTTCATCAACCTGAACACAGTCCAGTCATCAAATTATAGCTCTAGAAACTTATGAATGAATTCTTTGAATGCAGTAATGACTACGCGCAAAAAAATTGCAGGTGCATTCTTCAATCTGAAAGGCATTACAGTGTACTGAAAACATCCCCACTTAGTCGTGAAGGTCGTCTTTCTTCTATCTTCAGGTATGATTTTAATCTGATGGTTCCCAGAGTACCCATTAGTGAAGGCATACGCTTCTTGGCCACCTACACTATCCAATACCTCATCAGTGAATGGAGTCGGGAAAGGATCATGTATGAAAACATCATTCAACTTCTTAAGATCTACACATATCCTTATTTCATCCTTTTGCTTCTTTTCCTGTACCACCATTGGGCTCACCCAATTAGATTCTTCTACGGGCTCAATGATGCCTGCCGCGAGCATCTTGTCTAGCTCTAAGCAGACGTTATCCTTATACTTCGGATTGAGACGGTAAGGTATTTTCTTAACCGGCTTCGTGTCAGGCTTTAACGTGATATTCATAATGCCCAGGTCTCCTATTATCCCCTTTAGCTCCGTAAACTTGGTAGGGAACAATCCTGGTATTCGCAGAGTAATTCGGTGATCGTATCTACCATTGCATCATCCTAGTAATCTCCAATCCTCGTGAATTTGGGCTCCACCTCCGTACCAATATTTATCTGTTTCGTTTTTAGTGGCACGATTATATCAGGATTCTCAATCTACGGTCCCTCCACCTCACTGTGACCCTCGGTTTCATGGATATTAATCTTTTTTGGATCCTCATATTCTTCTCCAGCAGTCATGTTATAGCATTCCAGCGCATGGCTCAGCTGAGTAGTCCAATCAAGTTGAATTAGATCCAAAGGATCCTGCAATATCCTAAATATTGCTACTTTAACTTCTTGTAGCGCTTCGTCAATACAGTCCAACCCGTCTTCAAAGCTGAACGTCAATATGAATCCTTCACACAGAATATCCCATTCACATGTACCATGGCGGAGCTTTGTTTCCAAGTACCAGTTTGTTATGAAACCAGCTCAAGAAAAGATAGAAAAGATAGATCAACGCCTTAGAATTTAGCCTCTTCGAGGGGGCAACCTCCTTTACATTACATAAATGAATAATTCTTGGATGATACAAATGAAAAGACCTCCTTTCTATATATAGGAGTCTAAGGGGTCATAACATAATCAGATCCGACATAACAATAATAATGTAAGGGCACAATAATAACAATAGTGGGCTTTTATGGGGCACAATAGTAACAATATGGGCACTACATGGGTACATCAATATAATAAGTGGGTTATACTCAATAAGGGGTTACACTAGTAGTATAGGGGCCTAACATGCCCCTCTCCTTCAAAAAGCATTGTCCTCAACGCTTGAGTAGTTCTTGATGCTTCTGTATAAAATTCGTGTCCTCACATGTGGAATATTCAGCGGGTAAGTTCTTCCACTTGATGAGATACTCTGAAATTGATAGATTTCGTAGCTGTCGGGTTCTTGTTTCTGTGACTGCTCCAGGTTCCAATATGATTTTTCCTTCCTCTTCAATTTCTGGCAATATTGTTTGAATTGGGATCTTTTGCAACTTTTGAATAAGTGGCCATACTTCTTCGTCCTTCTTCCATTCATCCCTTGCTTCGTTTATCCAATCTGGTTGGATAATATAAATAACACAAAACAATGCTTCCACATCCTCATCCTTGAAGAGTCTTCCCATTCGGTAAGGTCGCCATTTTTTAAGTGCATGTAGTATTCCCAACATTTCCCTCTCATAAATAGCTTGCTTGAGATGTAGCAGTAAAAATACCCAATCACCTACATCAAAACATTTTTCACTGTGATGTTGATCTACCTGTTGTTTCGTTTGATTTTCCACCGAAGTGGTGTTATCCTTTAAAAGTTGGAGAACTTGTTGTTGATGCTCGATGTGATCTTTCACTGCTTGAACCTTTTTCTTATTGATATGTCCTTCTATCTTTAGAGTTTGAGGAGTGGTAATTTCTTCCAATCTTTTACAAGATATGGTCAGATTCATTTCTTGACGCTCGATGTGATCTTCCACTTCTTGAACATTTTTCTTCTTAATGTCCTTCTATCTTGATAGTTTGAGGAGTGGTAATTCCGACCAGTGAATTAGAAGATATGGTTGGATTCCTTTCTTCTTTCTTGATGTGATATTTCACTTCTTGCACCTTTTTCTTCTTGATATGTCCTTCTATCTTGAGAGTTTGAGGAGTGGTCATTCTTGCCAATAGTTTACAAGATATGTTCTGATTCATTTCTTCTTTCTCTGGGGTCGGGTCCTGGCATATATCCTCTTCTTTTGATATTTCTTGATCATTTTCTTCCTCCTCTTCATACTCTATGTAAAATAATTTCTTCTCAGCACACTTATGACCTTTAGTGCATTTGCTATCACAATTGTAACAAAGCCCTTTTTCTCTTTTTTCTTCCAATTGTTTTGGTGTAACCCTTGTAGGTTGTGGAAGGCTAGGAGAAACAACACGTCCATCTTTAAAGTTGTGAGGGGTAGACTTCCTTGTTGCCATAATTTTACTTTCAAATATGTCACAAAGCCCTTTCACTCTTTCCAATTGTTGTGGTGTTGCTTGAAAGAAGGTGTTGCTCTTTGTATCCTCATAATGTGCTATCATTTCCTCCGTGAGAATTGACCACGTAACAAGTTTTTTACGAGAACAAAGCCCTTTATACCATAAAAATTGATCCGGTTCAAAATATGAAGATGCAATACATACCTTTTGTAACAGTGGTACACCATGTAGATCAAAATATTGCTCCTTCTGAAGTATCCAATTTACCGGATCCTTGCCATCAAACTTCCTCATCTTGCTTTTTCTTGATTTTAGGTCCTTTATCTTGAAACGACTGTAACTCTGTACTTGCGGATATTTAAGTTTTGAAATTGCTATATGTAGTAGCCCTCTATGTCCTCTTTCCAATGCCACCAGTCTGATCCAAATTGGATTCTCCAAAAAAGAGTTATTCACAATCTCCCAAGATGACCTGATTATAGACCTTTCCAAAAGAGCGAACTTGTATGAAGTGCCACGTGTCAATTGTTCGACCTATGGATCTAAAAAATGCATACAAGAAACTACAGTCTGTCCTCTTGCTATACCTTCTTACAAAATTTCAATCCGATCCTCAGAGAGAAAGTTATGACGATTTTCCCCAGGTCACCTATTTTGAATGTAATTCAGGAGTCTGCAAAAAGACCAACTTCCTCAGATCATATCTCCGAAAATATTGCGCTAAAAGCTTCGAAATTTGGACCCAAGGTTCAGCGCGACTTCTTCTCAAATGGGTTGTTTTGGCGACTTCTGAAGCATCACAGAAAAAAAAGTTATAGCGAAAATGCCACGATGACCTGTTTGGAGCAGCGAAACCCTAGAATCCAAAGCTCTGATACCAAATGTTAAGAAACCAGCTCAAGAAAAGATAGAAAAGATAGATCAACGCCTTATAATTTAGCCTCTTCGAGGGGGAAACCTCCTTTACATTACATAAATGAATAATTCTTGGATGATACAAATGAAAAGACCTCCTTTCTATATATAGGAGTCTAAGGGGTCATAACATAATCAGAGCCGACATAACAATAATAATGTAAGGGCACAATAATAACAATAGTGGGCTTTTATGGGGCACAATAGTAACAATATGGGAACTACATGGGTACATCAATATAATAAGTGGGTTATACTCAATAAGGGGTTACACTAGTAGTATAGGGGCCTAATACAGTTCATCAGGATGACATCCAAGGTGTGAAAAACAGGTGCACCCATTCAGGTTGGGGCTTTGCTCCATAAGCCTTAGCCCATTTGGCCAAGTGTGCACACGGATCATCCTTCCCATCATATTTTTCTGTCATTCATACCTTCAGCTTCCCAAAACATGTTTACATCATCCTTCTACACACGCACCAATCATCAAAACTACCCTTGTGTAAACCCCACCATCTCGCAGGCCTAGTGCTCACTGCCCAATCCAAAGCCTGGAAGCACTGCTTCTCTGGTACTTCCCTCTCAAATGCATCCAAAAATACATCTACACCATTCAAGCCATTGTAAGTGTGAATATTTCTTACCTCTGATGATACACAACGCAGCGACCAGGTCATCATGTTACATCTTAGCATGGTTATTTCATGTAGCTGATTCTGCCAGCACTCTAATTCTTCATCAGAGTCTGAGGTGTAGGAACTATCGCAATCCCATGTAATTCATCCATCTGCTATCAGATTCACCCAATCTTGGTCTCATGTTGTTATCTTATATATGAAGTCCAAATATTCATCGCTCTCCATAATCGTGGACTGGTTCAATATAGCGAGATCCTTCAACAGGATCAAGGGGTACTATTACACAAAGCTATTTCTTTTCGAGTATCATCTTTTGCTTCTTTAGGTTGATTACCCCATTCATGTTAGTAGCCCAATCAAGGCCAAGGATCGTAGGGTAGGGGTTGCTATCATCAATAATTTCTATCAATTGAAACTTAGCCAATGCACTCGCACCTTCAATATCTACAATTTCTCCTTGCAGCCGTCCCATGGGGATGATCTTTTGTTGATTTTCCATCCTTAACTGAATCGAAGACCACTACAGCGTGGGTCTCTCCATTCATTCCCAAGTCTACTTTGGTAAAACATTCACATCTGACCCCAGATCCAAAATAACCTGATCCATTTCATATGCTCCTATCTGCACAGTCAATCTCATCTCATGCCCTGTCCTTGCTTTATGATTACCAATCTTCCGTACCACTCGCAATTCACTCGGAGTGTTTCTGGGGCATCTATTTATAAGTTCCTATAACCCTTTTATAGCCTTGCTATCACGCAACAGCTTCATGCAGGTCTCTAGAAAGGTCGTAAGCATAGAAGGGTCCATTTCCTCATCAGGTCTATCCCTACTCCCTGAGGTAGAGGCCTCAATGAAGCTCTTCTTTGCTTCCATGAATGTTTCACGTGTGCGCTCCAAATAAAATTCAGCCTCCTTTGCCAGAGCTTTGTGAACCATGTGCTTTCTTTGGGTTTTTTCCCCTTATCATCGCCCGTTGCAATCCCACTTCGGAGCACTATATTCACATTTAGATCCTCTTCACAAGGCTCAAACCTCATCATCTGCAGGTTCTAAGTCAGCTATGGTGGCAACACCCCTTTGTCATGTATTCTTACTATCATTGTAGGATAGTCCTCCATCTTATGGTCAAACTAAGTACAATATTTGCATGATAGATGCATCGGGTTAGTGCATTCACAAGCATGGTTTCCTGGTCCTCCATAGTTGTAGCAAATTAGTTGTCCCTGACCTCTTTTAGGTCCTCCTCTGCCTCAACCTCGTCCATGCCCCTGAAAGCCTATTCACGCCATCCTGATGCTCTGGCCAGGGGGCCGCATTTCTTCCTGAACCCTATAGGTGGGTGTTCTGTCCATCATCAATTTGTAACATCGGTAGTTGCGCTCATCACGCCCTACTGACCTACATAAGTTGCAGAACAGTTGTTGCAGTGTTTGTACAAACTTCTGCAACAAATGGCAATTATCAGTTGTATGTTTCCCTGCTACCTAACATATAGCACACCACAATGTAGGCCCCGCACTTGGACTTGCTTTGGCTTTCGGCCTCAAAGGCATTGGTCCTCCTCCTGCAATATAGTTCGCAAAGATCGGGCTGTGGTCTTTATGATGCCCCTAACCTTCACATTTCAGGCACCATATTTCTTCACGCGCCTCCGGTCGAACTATTCTATCCTGCTTCAAACTTTTCATTTCAAGGAAAATATTTTGCAACTGCGCATGGATCTACTGAACCCCCAGATTCAGATCTTGCATTGAAGTTTCATGCAGTCTTATGGCAATCTCCAAGGACTCTGCCTGAGTCGTAATATTCTGTTGTGATAGTGCGACCCTTAGGTGAGGCAGGAGTGAAGCCATGAACCATTCACGGTGTTGTCCATCTGTTAAGTTCATATTGGCTTCACGGATTTTACACTTCTCTGATCCAATTCCCAAGGTGTCTCACATAGTTTCATCGCAATTTCCTTGAACCCCACAATTTATTGTGCCTCAGATTTAGGCCTACTGAATTCTTTATTCAGCACGGTCTAGATTTCTGCCAATCCAACATTTAGGTTATCATTAGAGTACTTGATGTACCAAGTTAGCGCATGATCCTACAAAGTGCTAACCAATGTTGCTTTCTTCATGTGATTATTTTTGACGTCGTGATCTTCCCATACAACTTTCATGATGAACCAAAATTGGTCTAGGTCCTCATTTCCCAAGCCCTTAAACAAAGGTAGCTTCACTGAATTTGCCATGTTGAACTGTGGTGGAGAGGGCCGTGGTGTGGGAAAAGTTGCAGGTGATGGTGGTGAAGTTGGAGGTGGCAATCGCAGGAATCTCTGTCTTATTAACTAAATTTCACTTCCAGTAGAAGCCTGAGCTACTCCCTCTTCATCACCCAATGGGGGTGAAATCAGTGAGCTATATTTAGGAACCTTTCTTCCTTCATTCTTGTAATTCTTTCCACTTTGCATAGTTCCAAACATCAAGGTAGTTTCATAACCCATTTTCCGCTAATCCAGGTATTTAAAGACTGCAGGTACTTACCTCGCAAACCTTTGAAAAAGCACCACTCTGCCTCACTGTAACTAACTGAGGTATCGACTGTGAATTCAGTCATGAATCCTCCTATGATGTGATCGAGCCAATGATCAATAGCGCAAGGCCATCTTATCCTTAGAGGGTTCCAGTCACTGTACTAGCTCTGGGGTCCAGACAATAGGATCATCAAGTCTCCACCTTCCTTGGCTATCTGCTAGCTTCGTGATCCACTCGTATAACTCAACTGGAAAGGAATAGAAAAATATCTCGTGGATTTTTGTATATAGGTACCTATCTAACCATTATTCCTTTGTCAGCCGTGGATTTCTATTCTCCTACATTGTAAATTCGTGGATCTTCCTATCCAACCAGTCTTCGACCTATTTCTTAGTTGGATTCTAGTGATACAACATCACACATCTCTCTTGTAGATTCTAGTCCTAACAACGGAACCGTTTGTTGGCTTTGTAGGTCCTGACCCAAGTTCAATGTTAGTTAGCCAAACAAATCCCTACAGTATTGGGCCTTTCGGTGTCAGCCCATGGAGCGTGGACAGAAGGCTCACCTGAAGCAGTATGGGGGGATGCTAGAACCAAGTTTCTGCACCCTGAGTTGGTCTTGATGTTGGTTTATATGCTTTGTTCCTACATTCACGCAGGTCACTAAGCTTAGGGCTCTTTCAGTCTACCCTCTATTCAACCCTTCAGTACCTCCACGAAGGTGTACAATTGATCTTCACGCAGCCTTAACCTGTGATCCAGGTACTTCCACCCACTCAGCTACCGACTTCCACCCTAGGCCTCTGCGCACTCAGCTACAAAGCATCTACCTACGCTAAGACCCGAGAACACTTAGACTCAATTCTTAACTCCTCACTTCATTCTTTGCTAGCCAAAACTACTTAGAGCTTACTTACATGGCTCCTTTTTATAACATCGCATGGTCCACAGACCATGGGTAGATCTTTACAACCGAATTTACACTTTACAAAATAAGGGCAGACAACCCTTTGTGACCCTTTACATGTTCGCTCTCCGCAACCACAAAATGCATAGACTTTAAACTTTATTACAAAATTGTCCCAAAACATGGGCTTTTAGCCCCAAACTATCCTTGGGAAAACCCATTCCCAATAGGCCCCCAACACAAACATGGTAACTCACCCTCGAGTCACTCTTCGAGCATGGAGATCTTGGCACGAAGGCCTCCTAGCTCAACCTGTATGATGACAACCTCGGCAGTGCACTGTGCGGCCACCTGCTTCGCTTCTTCAACCAAGTGCTCTGTCACTAGTCCTGAACTGTTAGCATGAAGCTTCTACTGAGTTGCTTGTAGATGATCAAGCTTGCCTTCTTTAGAGGTTGTGACTGAATAAGCCTCATTCAGCCAAGGCTTCAAGTGCACCTTCAACACTGCCTCCATGTGCTGCGCTGCATATACCTGTTCTTTCAATTGTTTGGCCTCCTGCAACTTTGCAAGTCTCTCCGTGAGAGTGATGGTTCACATTGTATGTTTTACTTCGTCATAGTGTTAGTGCAGTTCTTGTGCTTCTGTCTCCAGCCACTGTACATTAGGGTCCTCCTGCAAGCTCGTTAGGACCTCGAACGACTGTTCAAAAAGTTGTGTGTAGTCTGCTACTGCACTGTCTACCGTCGCTATCACCTCTGTGACAGAGTTGCAAGTTGATCCTTTACTTCTAGTAGAGTTGAAGGCTGGGCCTTCAATTGTAAATCTGCAATCTATAGGTTTAGCTCCAGTTGAACCTTAGCCAACTCTGTGCGAGCATTGTGCACCCCTGTAGCAAGATTGGAACTCACACCTCGATCGGTTCTTCCTCAAGAATGGCCAACTTCGGGACCATTTTGCATGCCACCTCCATGACTTGAACTATGCACTTGTTTCAGTCGGTTACCTCAATCAAGGCGGTGATGGTAGAGTCTCGTTGTAGGGCCATCTGTTCATTATTAATCTTCTACTCACTGATCACCTGCAAAGCACAGTGTTCATGGGCCCTCAGCTTCGCGATCACTCCATCTTGCAATAGGTGGAGTGCCTCGCTAAGGAGTGCTACCAAGTTCAACCCCAATCCCCTTGAGGGCACTGACAGTGGGCCTGTAAGATTCCTTTTCTATGGTCATTTCTCCATCCAACAGCACTATCGCGTGGGAGACCTTTGCATGTAGCATCTCGGTAGCTTCTAAAGGACCGATAGCGAGGATGGTGGACATCGTGCCAGCCTGTGATGCGTAGGTATGCAGCTCCTACAGAACTACCTGGATGTCCCCCAATAGTAGTTGCTACTGCTACTTGAACTGTTGTAGTGCCTCCACGGTGACATCTTGCACCATGTCTCTAATGTCATGCAAATCTCCTTCTGTGAGGGTGATTGGTTCCAATGATGCCTTACTGGTCCTAGATTTCTTGCTCGACCCCACTTTTTCTTGTGCCCTTGGAAACTTGATGCGGTCCGACGATGTCAGTGGGTCCGCTCCATGCTGCTTTGTTTTCTCATCTATTTCTTCCTCTTTTTAGGGCGAAGGCGACCTCGCGCCTTTGTCAGAGCCATGCTCTATTTCACCTGTCTGTTTTTCCATTTGCTAGGCGGCATCATGATTCGCTTACGCCTTGTCAGTAGCCTCCTTCTTCCTTTTCTTAGTCAGCTACACCATTTTGAGCTTGTCCTCCTCCTTTTAGCACTACGAGGCAGGCTTGCTTGATTGCACCACCAAGTCTAAGGTAGTGCACCACTCTATCAGTCAATGATCAAGAACTGCATCAATCACGTCGTTATGTTCGAGGTACAGTTCAGTTTGGGATTCATTACAGTGCCGAAGCATCTCCTCTATTGGTTGGTTTCACTGATTCTGATTGGGCTGGTGACCCTGATGATCGGAAGTCTACTGCAGGTTATGTGTTCACTCTTGGTTCAGGACCTATTACATGGGCTTGCAAGAAACAAGGTGCCATTTCTCTTTCTTCAGCAGAAGCAGAGTATCGTGGTGTTGTAGAAGCTAGTAAGGAAGCCTTGTGGCTTCGTCAGATCCTGTCAGAGTTTGGCTTTCAGCAGCAGCATCTGACTAGACTTTGGTGTGATAATCAAAGTGCCATTTAGCTATGCAAAGATCCAGTCCAACATCATCGCAGCAAACACATTGAACTACACATGCACTTCATCAGAAAGCTCATTCACGACCATGTTCTTGAATTGCAATATTGTTCAACAGATGATCAAGTTACAGACATCTTTACAAAGGCTCTCACAGAGGCGAAGTTCACTAAACTTCAATTTATGGTTGGAGTTCAGGAAGTTGTCACTAAGGGGGGATAGGCTCTAGTGCCTCCTTCCTTCTCCTATTGTGTCATATTTGTAAATACTTCAATCCTATCCCAAGTTGTTCTTAAGGGGGGATGTTAGGATATTCCGACACATAGGAATTAGTTAAGTACAACTTTGTCTAGTATAGAGTTAGGTATAGAGTTAGGTAAAGTGTGTTTCTTTACTATGTACATTTTGTAACTTACAATCCAACGGTCACGATATGTAGTGATCCGACGGTTCATTCTCTCCTCGGTATTACCGACACTTGATCCGTGGCTTAACACCCGATTGGTCCATGATCTCTATTTAAAGAGCATGGAGGGTCATTTGTAGGGTAATCCGTCTATGAGAGAAGCATATGTAAATTTTCATTCTTTTATTAATAAATTGCCTGAAGTGGCCGTGTTGGCTCAGGCCGTGGACTGTTTCCCTCTTTGAGGGTTTTAACCACGTCAAAATACTGGTGTATTGATCTATGATCTATTTGTGAGCGGTGTCCTTTGGTGTTCTGTCTAAGGAACTTACCCTGTAAATTCCTACATGGTATCAGATCTATTTGAGGGCAGCATCCATTGGTGATCCAAATCTGAAGCCGGTAGAACTGCATCCGACTACCGTTTCCTAGATCTACTGTTTTTGACTGCTTTAGGGCCGAGAGGACTGCTCTGTTGTGTTGGGAGCATCTGTTCTAGTGAGGAACCCCTTTCGTTTCACGCAAAAAGGTTTCCGGTAGCCCTAGCTGCGTCATTTTTAAATCTGGAGGTATACAGTGTTTATTTGCAGTTTACAGTTATTTTCTCTCTGTTTATTTCGGTTTTCGGTTTATTTAGCTTTTCTTATTACCGGATCTATACCTTTCATTTCTGCGTATGCTCTTTGCCCTGCGAATCTATGCATTCTGGGCAAATCAGAAACAGAAAGGAAGGATTTTTCTCATGCGTATGCTCTTTTCCGCTGCGCCTTAGTGTGATCTCGAAAAATCAAAAACATTGAGGAAAATATTTAGTTTCTGGCTAAAGCTACTTTGAGCCGCAAGGTTCGTTTTTGAAAATATCTAGTTTCCGGCTAAAGCTAACTTCGAGCCGCAAGGTTAATTTTTTTTTGTATGTCCGTGTTGGGTTTTGTGTTTTTTGTCTTGTAGGGAAAAAGAGCTTTCTCAAAGCAAGCACGCAACCCAAAGCATCAACCTTCCCCCCCCCCCCCCCCCCCCCCTCTCTCTCTCTCAAACTTTTTGTATAGCTCACTTGGTGCAAAGCTAATTTATGAGAGTAGAGGTCTTGGGTTCAAGTCTCCATTTTGTGGGGGCGGATTTTTCATATCCACACATTCCCGCACTTCACTGGCGACTTCATCAAATTTTCTTCAAAAAGCCATAACTTCTTCATCCGGAAGTCGTTTTCAGAACTGTTTTTTTTTTAAACAGCCTAATTTTTTGAGATCTTTCCATTGAAACACTTAGTTTCAGCATCTATAGCTTTAGTTTTTTTAAAATAGAAAGTCCATCCCAAGTTATTCTTGACAGCACCGACTACTTCCAATGGTGGTCCTACATTTTGGATTTACTTAGAAGTAAAGGTCTTTACAGAATATCCACAGGCCAAGAGACCAAACCAAAAGATGAAGACAAGGCATCTAAATGGGAAAATAGGCAAGACCAAGCACGTGGGTTGATAGGGATGCCTATTTCTCCAGATCTTAGATTCCATATTGCAGAACTTGATACTCCTGATGAAGCAATGAAACAGATTACTAAAGTCTTTGGAATTAAAAGTGAACTTAAAGCCCATCAACTTGAAAATGAATTTCTTACATTGGACCCCAATAATTTTTCTTGCATTGAAGATTTTTTGTCCAAGTTCAAGACCCTTAGACTTCTCTTGGAAGGTGTTAAGGTTAAGAAAGAAGATAGTAGCCTTATCTACTCCATTCTTACTAAGTTGGGACCAGCCTATTCTGTGTTTGTTTCCACCTTCCATTCTACAATAGAAGCCTTCATTTCTCAAGGACAAGCCTACAAGTCCCCTTCCTTTGATTCCTTTTGTGATTCTTTAATAAGAGAACAAGAAAAACTCTTACACCTTGGTCTTCTACATCTTGGAAACTCTTTTAAGAAAGCATTAGCCTCCCAGCAGCAACCAAATCCAAAGAATCCTAAGAAGTTGTATCCTAAAAAGAATGGTCCTAAACCAAACAAGGGTCCTAAGCAATTTCAGCCTCAAAATGAAAAATCATTTCAACAAAATGATAAGACAAATAAAAACAAAGGGAAGAAGACTGATAGACATTGCAACTTTTGTAATCGAGATAGCCACTTAGAATCCAAATGCTTTAAGAAGATGGAAGCCTTGGAAGCAGCAATGAAGAAGCATAACATCCATTTGGAGCAATCTTCAACTTCAACTTCATCTTCAGGAATGGCACTTTCTGCATGTGGTTGTCAAGCATCTCGGTTTGGCTATGCACTAAATGTATCTTCTTCTTCTAATTCTCATGAGTGGCTCATTGATTCTGGAGCTTCTTATCACATGGCCATAAACAAAGCCATGTTTTCTTATTTAAATGATTGTAACACCAAAACTATATGTGGTGGTGATGATAGATCTCTTAGTGTTGTAGGGACTAGAACTGTTCATCTAGACAATGGTCAGTTTAATGATGTATTATGTGTTCCAACCTTATCCTACAACCTTCTATCTGTATATCAGATAACCCATTCAAGTGAAGGTAAAATCATTGAATTTTCACCTCACGATGTTGTAATTAAGGACCTAAGAGATCCTAGACAGATTTTAGCTACTGGCATTGCTGATGATTCTACAAGGTTGTATAAGTTTCAACCCTTTGGGTCATCAAATCTTCCCTCAGTATTTGTTGCTCAGAATGATGAAGTGAGCAAACTTTGGCATGAGCGATTTGGTCACTTAAACTATCGCTCTCTTTAGAATTTATGTAAAGAAAATATGGTGACAGGTCTTCCAATGATATCTTGCAGAGATGGTGTTTGTTCCGAATGTGTACTCGGAAAACATCATTGGGACAGTTTTGAAAAACGTGCCTCTTGGCACGCCTCAGCCCCTTTACAGCTCGTGCATAGTGATTTATGTGGTCCACTTCCAGTTGCTTCAGTCTCTGGCTACAAATATTTCTTAACTTTTATTGATGATTTCTCCAGACGCACTTGGGTATACTTCTTAAAACTCAAGAGTGAAGTATTTAACATGTTCTTGGCCTTTAAGGCCTTTGTTGAAAAACAATCTGGACATCAAATTCTTAAGCTAAGATCCGATAATGGCGGAGAATATGTTAAAAACACATTCATCAACTTTTGCACTGAGAATGGAATTCAAATGCAACATACTGTTCCATATACTCCACAACGAAATGGTGTAGCTGAAAGGAAGAATCGCACCTTAAAGGAAACGGCTAATTGTATGCTTAAATCTAAAGGACTTAGTCTTAATTATTGGGCAGAAGCAATTAACTGTGCAAATTACATAATAAATCGCACTCCTACTAAGGTTTTAAAGAATATCACTCCAGAAGAAGCATGGAGCTCAATCAAACCAGATGTAAGTCACTTTCGTGTTTTTGGAAGTGAAGCATGGGCCCATATTCCAGATGAGAAACATAAAGCTTTAGAACCTAAGAGTGAAAAATGTATTTTTGCTAGATATTCTGAAGATGTCAAAGGATATAGAATTATTCCACTTAAGTCCAAAAATGTTATCATTAGAAGATATGTGAAGTTTGCTGAAAATATATCGGCCTGCGAGCCTAGTTCGGCGGATGTGCCACCTCTCCCTATCTCTTCTACTTTTGAAAATATTTCTTCTTCAAATGATGAAAGCGAGGATGAAAATCCTCCCCCACCTTCTCAAGATCCTCCTTCAGCTCCTCAGCTTCCAAAATGGGTCCGTGCTACTCGAGATGCAGCAGGTGATCTTGTCGGTGATCCTACAGATCAGCGACGTACACGTTCTCAGTTCGAGAGAGCCTCTTCTTTACTGGCTCAAACTTCAGTGAATTATGATCTTGACACCTTTGTAGAAGCTTCAGGCCATCCAAATTGGGAAGCAGCTATGAATGAAGAATATCATTCATTATTGGCAAATGATACATGGAATCTTGTTCCTCTACCAAAGGGATGAAAACTTGTTAGATGCAAATGGGTTTACAGAACCAAGTATGGACCAGATGGGAAAGTTGATAAACATAAAGCTCGTCTTGTTGCTAAGGGTTTTCCACAAGTTGAAGGCATTGAATATACTGAAACCTTCTCCCCTGTTGCCAAAATGAACTCTATCCGCCTTGTTCTTTCCCTTGATGCCTCTTTCAAATGGGAAGTCCATCAGATGGATGTTAAATCCGCCTTCTTTCATGGGGACTTGCATGAACAAATTTATATGGAACAACCTATTGGCTTTATACAAACAGACTCCAGCCTTGTATGTCGGCTTAAGAAATCCCTTTATGGTCTCAAGCAAGCTCCTCGAGCTTGGTATGCCAAAATGGATAACTTTCTTTTAGAAAATGGCTTTTCTAGGTGTCATTCTGACAATACTATCTACACCAAGAAAGTGGGCAGGTCTCTTATCATTCTTGTTCTTTATGTTGATGATCTTATCCTGACTGGTAGTGATCCCAACCTTATAAACCATGTGAAGTCTAGCCTTAAAAGGAAGTTTGAAATGACAGACTTAGGACACTTACATTATTTTATCGGTCTTCAAGTCTTGCAATCCAAGGAAGGTATTTCCCTTTCTCAGTCCAAGTATGCCTGTGATATTCTATGCCATTTTCACATGGAAGACTGTAAGCCAACCCCTTCTCCCTTTCAGTCTAGAGTCAAACTTTCAGTCACTTGTACTTCTCCTGAAGTTGATGCTACCTTATACCGTCAACTTGTAGGAAAACTTTTGTATCTAACCCATACTCATCCTGACCTTTCCTTTGTCGTTGGCCTTGTTGCTCGGTTTATGCAAAACCCACGTGAAATTCATTGGAAAGCAGGTAAAAGAATACTTCGTTATGTTCAAGGTAAAGTTCAGTTTGGGATTCATTACAGTGCCTAAGCATCTCCTCTATTGGTTGGTTTCACTGATTCTGATTAGGCTGGTGACCTTGATGATCGGAAGTCTACTGCAGGTTATGTGTTCACTCTTGGTTCAGGACCTATTACATGGGCTTGCAAGAAACAAGGTGCCATTTCTCTTTCTTCAGCAGAAGCAGAGTATCGTGGTGTCATAGAAGCTAGTAAGGAAGCTTTGTGGCTTCGTCAGATCCTGTCAAAGTTTGGCTTTCAGCAGCAGCATCCGAATACACTTTGGTGTGATAATCAAAGTGCCATTCAGCTATGCAAAGATCCAGTCCAACATCAGCACAGCAAACACATTGAACTGCACATGCACTTCATCAGAAAACTCATTCACGACCATGTTCTTGAAGTGCAATATTTTTCAACAGATGATCAAGTTGCAGACATCTTTACAAAGGCTCTCACAGAGGCGAAGTTCACTAAACTTCGATTTATGGTTGGAGTTCAGGAAGTTGTCACTAAGGGGGGATAGGCTCTAGTGCCTCCTTCCTTCTCCTATTATGTCATATTTGTAAATCCTTCAATCCTATCCCAAGTTGTTCTTAAGGGGGGATGTTAGGATATGCCGACACACAGGAATTAGTTAAGTACAACTTGGTCTAGTATAGAGTTAGGTATAGAGTTAGGTAAAGTGTGTTTCTTTACTATGTACATTTTGTAACTTACAATCCGACAATCATGATATGTAGTGATCTGACGGTTCATTCTCTCCTCGGTATTACCGACACTTGATCCGTGGCTTAACACCCGATTGGTCCATGATCTCTATTTAAAGAGCATGGAGGGTCATTTGTAGGGTAATCCGTCTATGGGAGAAGCATATGTAAATTTTCATTCTTTTATTAATAAATTGCCTGAAGTGGCCGCGTTGGCTCAAGCTGCGGACTGTTTCCCTCTTTGAGGGTTTTAACCACGTCAAAATACTGGTGTATTGATCTGTGATCTATTTGTGAGTGGTGTCCTTTGGTGCTCTATCTGAGGAACTTACCCTTTAAATTCCTACAGTCATACCATGTCTTCTCAGGGTCCTTCTGTGCCCTGATCGACACACAGTGAAAGTCTGCCTTGAACTCCACGTACGCCTGCAGGTTGGCAAACACAGTAGGCGAAAACCATGTTTTGTGATTGATAGCCATGCGGATGTTCATTTCCATCAGGATCTAGAAGATGTTGCTAACCTTGATGCACTAAGCATCCTTGGTTTCCCACAGTGAAGCGTACTTCACTGCTTTTGGCAGGTTGGGCACAACCGAAGGGAATTGACTGTCTTCCGGCAACTCCCAAGCTACGAAGATGATAGACACCAAGAGCCATGCATAGTGGAAGGTCTTGCTGAGCTCCTGTGCCTCGCGGAAGTTCACAAGGAAATCACCGCAGAGATAGCGCACTCAATTAAAACTGGACTCCTTTGGCACATTGAGTCGCTAGTGTGACAACTGGTGATGATACTTCATCTGCGCGACACTTCCTCATAACCTTTCCTACCAAAATCTGTGTGGCCACCTTGACCACAGGGTCATAGATACTCGAGATGGCATAGCCTTACGACTTCTTCACGAGCTTGAATTTCTCCTTCATGACCTCCCTAAGGGCTTGCTCGCCACTTTTACAGCCAAACATCATGGCCAAATTTTCCCCTGTGTAGGGAAGTCGCATGATCCTATGGATCAATCTGTTGGTGATGGGTATTAGCTCCTCCAGCCACAGACACCCATCGTGCACTAGACATAGGAGCTGCTTGATGACCAATACTATAATGGGGGTGCGATTGTAGTGCAACACCCATGGCAGGTTGAGCAAACCTGCCTTGGCTACTCGCCTAAGCCACTTCCCCGGTTCTAATGCAGTTATCCTGGTGGTTGTGTCAACAACGTGGCACATTAGTTGCTCTATAGCCAAGTTTAGGAACTTCTTGTGGTCAGCTAACTCCTAATATTCTAGTTTTAACAGAAGAACCCACCCCAAGCATGGTCCTTCAAAGACAATCTCATCCGGCAGCAGCGGGGTTTGCAAGGCGACCTTGCTCTCATCAATGTCCTTTGACACCTTGGTCTTGCCCTCGCATGGAGGGATGTACTCGGGCAACTTAGTGATAGGGTCAGAACCCTAGACTTCAACTTCCTCCACTTCTACCCCCAAATCCCCATCATCCATCAGGATGTCCTCAATTTCTTCCTCCTCCGGCTCCAGGTTAATGGTTTTTCCCTTTTCCTGTTCAGTATGCTTATCATTCTGTGGGTTTATTTTGGGCGACGTGTGCATCGGTATCACAACATGCTTTCCCTACTTATCCTTCGTACTCTCCTTGGTTGGGGTCAGCTTTGGTCTAGGTGTCCGAGGAGATTCGAGAACTTCAGCTAATGCCTCTAGAACCTCTGGAGCAACTACCTCTGCCTCCCTAAAAACATCCAACATAGCCCCCTCAGCCATCACTACTTCAGTGCTCATAGCTTCTGTAGGCATCAATATGATGCTATGGAAAAACTCCTGTGTCTCCTTTGGAAACTTCCCAAATACTGAACTTGCTAGCAAAGCTTCGTAGTTTTCACGGTTCATGTGTGCTTGAGAGCTCAAAAACTCAATTCTCAAAATGACAAGTGTTTTTCACTGGGCAGCGACCTGTAATTTATAAGCACTTTCAAGTTCAAATTTGACCATTCCCCCCACATTTGGTTCATTAATGCTAGATTAGTGGCAGATTTCCAAGGATCTTACCCATAAAGTTCATCTTAAATGCCAGCAGCCTGCTCCATTTGGCTGCATTCTTACCGTCAAATCATGAACAGTGAATTTAACGGTCACTTTCACACTGACCGGCGTGATTTCTCCCAAGGTAGCACAGCTCTCTTTGCACTATCGCGAACCCTGTGACATTTCCTCATCCCACACAATCCTCTAATCTCGCAGTTCCCCAATCCAGGTAGTGTATTTTATAGTCCTGCGCTTCCTTTCAATTGCCTGCAGTGCTAAGACTATGCTACCCTGATATAGTCACTTAGTCGGATCATATATGTATGGCTTCAATTGGCTGCCATTCACCCTTCCTAGGAAGGGATCTCCATTAAATTTAACCAATTGAACTGCTCCACCATCGGTAATCTCCTTAACGACATAGGGCCCTAACCAATGCATTTTGAATTTCCCTGGAAATTTATCAACTTACTGTGATATAATAAAACCAAATAGTTTACCTTAAAGGTGCGTAGCTTAATGTGTTGATCATGCCATGCTTTTTCACGCTGCTTTTGGACCTTTTGGTGAAATCCATCTAGAAATCTCTCTTCCTCAAGCTCAGCTAGTTGCACAAGCATCTCTTCCAGGGCTTCGTGATCTGTCATACCCGTGAGTGCCACTATGCGCAGACTAGGCACAATGTATTCCATGGGCATCACTGCTTCAACACCATATACAAGCCTAAAGGGTGTCTATCTAGTCAACCTTTTGCATGTTGTCTGATAGGCCCATTGCTATAGGATAAAATGCATAGTGTATGGAGAATGAGATACCCTCAAAGGTCTTCCCAAGACCTTCGGCAGACTGTGAGATTATCTGCAACCGTCACAAAGTTACATGCATGTTCATAAACAATAACTAACTATCAAAGTAGGAAAAATAGATTACCTCAAGCCTCCGTGTAGATTAGTTGAAGAGCACAATGTAGCTAGGTGGAAGTCCCCTGACCCAGCTCTAGATCAAGTCCTGCACATATAAGAGACAAGCATAATCATAGCATACAACTTCGATAACTAATACATGAATACATAAAAGAGAATCTATTTACACATAACTAAGATACTCATGCTAAAAGGTATTGGAAAAACAAGCTAATGAATGATAGTACCAACACCGCGGAGTAGACAGTATAGTTGTAGTTCTATATTAATGTCAAAATAGTGATTACAACCATCTGTTGCATCAGCCTTCCCTTACCCCTCCAGCCTCTCTCTCTCTCTCCCTTCTTACTAACTTCTTCTGATTTGAGACAATGCTCAACAATCAAGTATGTTATCCTTTCAAATGATCTGACCCCTATCACCATAGCCCTAGCTTTGCTTATGTAGCAATTGAGTTAGGGTTGCCAAGTTCCTCCATGAGTTCGTTAGGGTAAAAGCAATGAAGTTTCCATGCTTTTCAACTCTTTCCCATTTGCCTCCTTCATTAGGACTAGAAATCCCTCAAATAGGTTGAACTTGATATGTTTCCTTGCTTTCCTTGAGTAGATTTAGGAGCAAATACTAGATATTTATGAGTCAATTCGATCCTTTGACCTCTATAACTTCATTAGGATCCACTAACGCTGTTCCCGAACTAACAACTAGAGTTAGTAGGGTCATTAACGCTCCCTTAGGCTTGCTGAGAAGCTTTATAAAGTGGGTTGTCAGTGCATAGCCAGCGTTTGTGTGGAAACAAGGCCTGTGATATTGGTCTTTGCTTCTGCTATCATGTCTTTCCCCTCCGAGCTGATGAGGGGGTCATTTTGTTGTATAATAGATGCCCCCTAAAGTGTGAGATCAGAGGCTGCGACGATGGCTGAAATACTTTACTTAACTATAATTTTCCTTCTTTGACAAAAAGAGAGAGAGGATCAGAGCTTCGAGTGGTATGGGAAACTTGATACAACACACACACACACACACAGATATATATATAACTACTAAAATCATGTCCTGAGTTGGGCATTCCCATCCTCAGTAGCTATGTCAGAGTGATTTTCTCATAAAAGAGATATGACGATGTTGGCTACCGATAAGCACAATGTGGATTCGGTGTCATAATAGGATCATTTTGATGAGCTGTCTCCAAAAAATAGTATACACAACTTGGGAGAGGAAGCAAGGCTGATTGATGCAAGCCTCTACCCAAGGTCTTGATTTCCTCTTCACCGAACAGCATAGACTGCTACATGTGAATATATTCGTTAAATTCTAACATGTAGAAATCATATGATTACCAGTCAATAATGGAGACCATTAACAAATGCGAGGAAGGCCACCAATAATGGTGATGGTCTCCAAGATGCACAATACAATCTAACGAGTGTGAAAGATGTTTTTGTCATTGAACAGCCATAGAATCGCTTAACCAAGAGCTAATGAGAACCCCTGATTAAACACAAGGCGACCTGCCACTAATGTCTGCAAGTACCAAGGCACTGAATGTGTTTTTGGGTTGTCTTCCTAGATAGAGTGTTGAAGTTGTTAGGAAGATACTTGTCGAAAGGTAGGCAATAATGTGTTCTACATCATTCGACATGAAACAAGACAAGAATGATTTGTTTTTTGAGTAATATTTGAGCATTGGGTCTAAACAACAGAGGGCATGATGAAAGGATATGCTTGATGGGTTGATGGAGGAAACAAAAGGTTAACCCTTGAACAATAGAAGACACGAAAATGGTTTTAACCTTGCAACACTAGACTCATGAACACCAAAGAGTGTTAGGATACAGAGATGCAAGAATATCGGGGTATTTAGGCTAAACTCATAGGATGGTAGGATTCATATTGAGAGGCCATCACAAGGAAGGTTTATCTGAGGGAGTGCCATGTTCAAGGGAATGACTGCTGCCAAACCACGCTTTCTAATACTGAATGCAGTTGTATTGTCTACTTTCCCCGTCTGATTAGTTTAGTGAGTCCAGACAGGTAAAATCGTTGATATTTTCATATTTTAAGAGTCTAAAAAGGACCGCAAAAAGAGCGACTCTATGCCCTATCTGATTAGTTTAATGAGTCCAAACAGGAAAACTCGTCGATCTTTTCATGTTTTGAGAGTCTGAAAAGGATCGTAAAAAGAGTGACTCTATATCTTGTCTATGTAATTTAATGAGTCCAGACTAGACAACTTGGTGGTCTTTTCATATTTATAGAGTCTGAAAAGATCGTAAAGAATGATTCAATGGTGGTCCCTTTGTCATAGTTGTTAACTAGGTGCGACAAAAGGTTAATAGTATACCCGGATCGGTTACTTTTCTGTAAGTTAATCTATTGAATCCGGATAAAGAGAAACCTATGTTCAATAGATGTTGACCTCATTTTGTTACGAGTATGAGGAGATGGAGGAAACTCGTTTTTCGTCGTGAATTATTAATGAGTCACACGACAACAAACTCAATGCCTTCATCAAATTTTAACGAGTCAAATTGTTATAGACATTTTTGGGCACTGCAACCCCAAGCATAAAATCTCCATAAACCAAGGGCTCCTAAGTCCCTAAACGCATTGTTCCAACCCCTAAAAGAACAAGGTCAACTGATTACAGCATCTCCCAAAAGTTCTCCATGAAAAACTACTCAGAATTGGTCAAAACTGGACCATTTCACCTGCTCCATAGGAAAAGTACGTTGCATCCCACCTAAATGCACACAGTAGGTGCATTGCATTTCAAAAATCCCTTCTATGGATTGCGATGGGCGAGAAGGCATAAATGGCAGGGTCAATCCACAAGGTGGAGAAGCATGGAATCTTCCAGAAACTTCTCTTGTGACACTTGCCTATCTGAATTCGACCAGGGATGAGTAAGAGATCATCAATATCCAAGTGGAATCAAGAACTATCAGAGGGGAGACACTAATCAAATCTCAAAAGCTGACTCACCTTCCTTGCAGACATCTATATATGGATCCCTCATCCTAGAGATCCAGAGGCTGGAATTTTGTATCTTGTAAGGAAGTGCTGCTAGTTTATTGGTGCAATATCATAATGTTGGGTGATCTAATCTTTTTATAAGGTGAAGAAGGGCTTGTTGCTGAGAGGATGATGTTGGGTCAGAACAATTGGTTGTAACTCTCTTGGCTCTTTCTTGATTATCAATAAAGCTATTCAAATTTTCCTCCATACTCTTGTATGATTTATGTTTTATGCATTTGTATGGTTAATATACATCTAATCCTATATTGCTTATGATAATAGATCTATGTTCTCATATAGTGTTATGCTGCTTTGATTCTACAGGTGCTTTGTGAAGCTGGGTATACAAGAAAGCAAGAAGCAAAGGACTATCAGAAGAGAGAGGAATCGAGCAGGGAACCAAGCGCAAGACAAAGGTTGGTCTCCTTTATTCTTCTCTCATCTATCTTTCATAAAGGAAAACGAAAGTAGTTTTACATTGTTTGTTTCTAAGGTAGCTACCAGCCTTAGTGGGATTAGAAGTTCTGTATAGACACTATTCCCGGTAACAAAATGGCGACTCCACTGGGGAGCGAGTAGATTGTTTGTTCATCTACATTTGTTTACTTTATAAACTTACAGACGGAGCCTGAAGTCAAGCCAGCTAGCCTTCGAACTACATTTGCTATGCAAGTGCAAAGTAGATCAATGTTGCTTCAGTTAATCTCCAGGTTTTGTTTATGAATTAAAAAATTGATTTACAAACTCTCTAATTGCCCTTGTGGTGGCTCTAGTAACCTCCTTAGATCTACCCTGTGATTGATTTACTGATTACCACTTACTCGGCTAAAATCCCTAAACTGAACTGCAAAGTGTGACCCGGAACCTAATCAAAGTCTCGTCCCTGGTCCAGCACACTGTCTGTTCTGTGAACCTCAAATTCAGCACACTTCCTGAGTGTAGTAGGTGCATTGCATTTCAGTTTCACTGTGTCACAGGTGCGCTGGTCAGACAAGGCCTTGTTCCTAAATTTTGGTTTCTGTGTTCACTCTTTTTAGATCTATTCAAGAGTTTTGCTACCTATAGTCAGTACACCTCTGTTTGAAACCCCTTTCCTTGCTATTATTCCGCCTCCATTGTGCAAAGAACTGTAAATGTGTTTATGTATTTTTTGAGTCATTTTCAGTTCTCCTTTACAAAGAAGTAACATAATTATACTGTCGTTTCTTGATTTGAAAGTGTTGCAAGTGTCGTTTTCAGTCATAGAAGAGAGTCTGATTGCTCTTGATAGTCGATTACCCTATTACTATTGTATTTGATCTGAATTAGTAGTTTTTCTAGTGTCGAAAGCAAGTTTTCAATTCCAAATCGCAAAGTGTTGTCATTGTCCTCATTTTGTTTTGAAAAGAAACTTGCTAGTAATTGTCGCTTCGAAAAATAATTCAGATTTGCGCATTAGCTTTCTTTTTACCATTTACACATTAAGAAGGCTGAAAAAAAATACATGCATGTGCATTTGCATTTGGACTGTTTGTTGTTTTGATTTATGACAGTGCATAGAGTGTGTGCTCTTTGCTCTTTGTTGAAAGAACACCATCTCTCTTTCCTTAGTAGCTAGGATTTACATTTGCAAAAAAGAAGATTAAACGACTGTTTATCATCTTAGATTTCCTTTTAGGAATTGTACATCTACATCACGCGGTGAACCTAAAAGGAAAATTTCTTAAGCAAGATCAACTATAAAATAAATTTAATGAATCTAACAATGCTTTGGAACCTAACACACAACATCTAGAAGTCTAGGCTAGAGACGTATTCCGACGTCGTAAAACCTGGTAACTGTTGTTTTCATTGTTGGTTGGGTGATTCCTCCACTTTGAGACGATAAGTGCCAGTACGGACTTGTGCTCCCACGTACCGTCGATTATATTTTGAGAGACCACAATAGGCTTAATCCTTTATCCATAGGAAGCTGTGTCTGTCGCCCTATCGATCACAATGCACTGAACACAGCATTCGGGAAGATTGACTTCCGTACCGTAAAAAGTATTCTGCAGTTTTGCGATTGGTTTGGTAATCCCTCTGTCTAGATTTTCAGAGCAGTCCCTTTCGTTCCTTTTCAAACTCCTTAACGGAAAAGGTTCATCTGAGCACTTGTCACTTCAGGCTCATTAAAAATTGAAGGCGACTAGAGTCATATTTTGTTTTTTCTCGACTCTTTAAAATTGAAAAAACAAGTTGTGTCAAAGCGTCTAAAATTTATTTTAAATGGAATAATTATCACCTTTCTTACGTTGGTCTTGGGTTGAGGAAAATGGAGTCCACCAACCAAGGAATTCCTCTTGGAGGAAATCCTAGTCCCTTCTCCTCTTGGGGAGATGTTGGTGCACCCCACATGGCCACATTGTCACTTCCAAGATTGACAATTGGTTTGCCCGTATGGATCTTCTCAACCCCTGTTGTTCAGAACACCGCGATTCCTGAACAATCAAGTCAGCAACTAAACGATACCGGAGTTACCCCCCAACCCTCTACTTCGTCCAATTCTTCCTCTCCTCCTTCCTCTTCGCTTGATGAAGCTGGTAAAGCCAAAAATAAAGTACCCGAGAAGAAGAAGGAAAAGAAGAAGAAAGAGAAGAATAAGAAGGAGCCAAAGGCGAAAAGGGGCAACCAAGCGTCGTCTAGCGAAAATCCACACACTACACCGACCAGGCCTAAATCGCCATGTGTCATTTGCAAAGGATACCACTATCATAGAGATTGTCCTTACATCCCTCGGATCCTAAGGGACTGGTCTCCTCGTTTGCACAACCCAGTGTCGTCAACCTCTGATGATCATGTTGAAAATACACTGTCAACTAGTGAAAGTGAAGCCCCTGGACAAAAAGGAAAATGAAAATTTCCTTGTAAACTGTGTGAAGGCGATCACGCCGTCCACCGTTGTCCCTTCTTAGATGAGGCTAAAAGAGTTTTAGACGACCGTCCGGTTTCACCGTTACGGCTCCCTCCTGGATATATGAAACTCTTGCCGAGTACGTCACTAGTTGAACATCCGATTGACACGCCCTTGTGGTCGACCGAAGCGTCTATCATTGAAGATAAACCATCTGAATCCATACCAGACGAAAGTCAAAAGGTAGAGGCGGAAGTTGACCTGGTCTTGCCTTCAAAAGTTCCGTCTTCGGATGATACAGTCACTGAAGAGAACAAAGATGACACCGTCCAAATTCTCTTTGTAAACACAGACTCTGATGAACATGGGGGCAGTTTACCTATTCCTTTACTGCAGGAAGGAAGTTTGTCAGAGTCATACCCGGCCGTCTATTCGGTCCCACCTCCAAGAAACCTGGTCGTTTCCTTTGACTGGAATCTACTAGGCAGACCCCGTTTACCGGATAGTATACCATTCCGAATCATCACTCAAGTATATAGAATGGTTATGGCCAGTACCATCATAGATGAAGGGGCTTCTGTGAGTATCCTTTCCTCAACTGCTTGGAAAGCGCTTGGTTCGCCATCCCTTTTGCTTGAAATGAGAAATCTAACAGGCTTTGACAAAGGAACCAGTCGACCGTTAGGGATCCTTCGCAATGTGCCCATTACATTGAGAGGGAAAACCATTCACACGAACGTAATGGTAGTCCAAGGACCCCTGGATTATAATCTACTCCTTGGATGAGACTATATTTATTGCATGGGAGCCATTGTCTCCTCACTCTTTAGAGTAATGTGTTTTCCGCACAAAGGAAGAGTGGTCAAGCTCGTAGACCAGCTTTCATTCCCTGGTTCACACATAGTGAATAGTCATATACCATCCCTGAATGGTCTCTTCACGCAAGGAATGTCTCATCAATCCCCAGTCTGTCCACCTGATGAGCGCAAGTGATTCGGGGGACATGACTGAAACCCAGGGGGCATGCATCCTGGTCTGCTTCGGCAGGAGAACCTTGGGTATAGGGTTGATTTCTGCGAGGGATATATGACTAATCTGGCGAACCCGTCCTTACAGGAAAATGGGAACAAAGTGGAATAAGATACCTTCATTAAGGTTATGCCGGGTGACACCACTCCTCTTTTCCTATTTCGATAGGCATCACTGAGGAAGAATTTTATCCGCTACGCGGATAAAACTTTCTTGGTAACCTGGAAATTTTTCTCTATACCTGGGGGCATGCAAACCTTTTGGCGTGCAAGTGAAGAGTGACTATTTATTTTTAAAATTTGTAGGTCCTCTAACCCTTTAAACTCGTAGGATTAGTCGTTTCCTAACTTGCATAAAGAAAGGATCCAGAGCAAAGCTTTGTAAGATGCAAGCTCCACAAAAATGGCATCTTAGATGAGACATCCTTATTATACGACTAGATCGAGCAGTTTTATTGTGGAATTCAAGCTCGTTAAAAAATAAACATAAGCAATGAGCAAGTGTTTCCCCCCGCGTTTAAGCTCATTAAAAAATGAACTAATTTCCGGTAAATAACCATCGTGAATGTAGTACTTCAGCCTTTAAAGCCTTGGTCGTGTTCTCATCATCACCTCCACTCTGTATTGGCTGATCATTCACCTCCACTTGATTGTTTACCCCTTTTGAGGAACAGCTACGAAGAGTGATCTTGTTAGCCATCCTTGTGACACTGCCGTGATTGGAAAATTCCAAACCTTACCTGGAATCAGCTGCTACCCGAATTTATCACTCGTTCCTCAAAGACGAGTCTCCTTTAAGCTCTTTTCAACTGACTCGTAAAATATGAAAAGATTGCCAAGCCATTGGCCTCTCTAGCTCGTTAAAGTGACCGGAAGTGTTATCCCTCCTTTAGATTTTAATCTTTTGGACCTGAGGGATTATTACACAAAAAGATCGAGCGCTTGTCTTGTTCGAATCGTTAAAAGTACCGAAAATTCATCCCTTCTGTATTGTTTTATACTTTTTCGAACTTAAGGGATTAGATGATGAAAAAGGATTTATTGGAGTCTCCTTTACGTTCCTTTTCAGACTCTCTAAAATTGAAAAGGACCGAGTTATCTTTGTCGTTAAACTCGTTAAAACCTAATGGTGACAAACTTGTCCATAACAGACAAGAACGAGTTTCACTATCGCTAGGCTAGTTAAAACATAGCGATGGGTTTGCCCGAAGGGAAAATTATAGAACAAGCATATGTTATCCTCCTCAAGCTTGACAAAAATAAAGAGGTACTGGTCAGCAATGACTGGGGAAAATTTGGGAAGAAAACATGAAGAAAATTTGTTGGTAGCAAGTCACTCTTGAACATGACACTTTCACTCTGCATCCTAGTCGGGTTGGGTTGTTCCATTCACTAGTCATATCGCCATGGTTCCATCACACCATCCAAATTTTTGGTTAATGTTACCAATCCATCATGTTAGTTTCACCGATATATTCAAGAGAAGTCATTCAGAGAATTCACCTGTGTCTCACCCACTATAATACATTTTCGCTCCATTCTTTCATGACCGCCACCCTGAACCGTATATCACCAGATTGTTTTCACCTCCATTAAAATCATTTGATCCATTCCATGTCATTGATGTGGGATTCATTAAGGCCCTCCTATGATGGATCGCTTCTTGTCGACATCAGCTCATTATCCAGAAAGTCGATCTAGGAACAACCCTTTCAGTACTTTGAAGCTTGCATGCCTCAATGGCAAGTTTCTCACTTCCGGCGATAGGTTTACATCAATGACCTTCGACCGAAAGATTTTACGTGGTGTTCGATGCCAAGTCCCTTATTCACACCGCGTGAAATGTACTATAGTACCTTGAGGATCATTATCATTATCGATGATTCCTCTCGTGCCTGTTAACAACTTACATCATTGGTTGGTAATCAGGTGATGTCTTTCCATGTTCGACTCCAGAACATCTCTCACATGGATCGACTTGTACTTTGAGTGAAGATTGAATGAGATTGAAGACCCCGGATGTAGTTTCATCCATCCGGGCTGTGATGTATATTCAGGAAAATAAAGACATCGAATGTACATCATTGCTGCACAGATAATCATCCAATCTAAGGGATGATGGCTCTACCAGAATCATCAGTCTACACTCAGATGATTGTCTGTCTCATGTACATGAAAAATGAATTTATAACGCTGAGCATGGGAATGCCCACCTCAGCTAGATCATGAAAAAATTATGAAGATAATGTATTGTATTGTATCTTATTACAGGGCTCCTTCCGACTTGAAAGAACTTCGGATCCTCATGATAAAGCATTTCACCCGACATCAAAAAGATTAACGACCTCATGCTTTAGGGGGCAACTGTTATAGACATTTTTGGCCACTGCAACCCCAAGCATAAAATTTCCATAAACCAAGGGCTCCTAAGTCCCTAAAGGCATTGTTCCAACCCCTAAAAGAACAAGGTCAATTGATTAGAGCATCTCCCAGAAGTTCGCCATGAAAAACTACTCAGAACTGGTCAAAACTGGACCATTTCACCTGCTCCATAGGCAAAGTGCGTTGCATCCCACCTCAATACACACAGTAGGTGCGTTGCATTTAAAAAATCCCTTCTATGGGGTGTGATGGGTGAGAAGGGACAAATGGCAGGGTCAATCCGAAAGGTGGAGAAGCATGGAATCTTCCAGAAACTTCTCCTGTGACACTTCCCTATCTGAATTCGACCAGGGATGAGTAAGAGATCATCAATCTCCAAGTGGAATCAAGAACTATCAGAGGGGAGACACTAATCAAATCTCAAAAGCTGACTCACCTCCCTTGCAGACATCTATATATGGATCCCTCATCCCAGAGATCCAGAGGCTGGAATTTTGTATCTTGTAAGGAAGTGCTGCTGGTTTATTGGTGCAATATCATAGTGTTGGGTGATCTAAGCTTTTCATGAGGTGAAGAAGGGCTTCTTGCTGAGAGGATGATGCTGGGTCAAAAAAATTGGTTGTAACTCTCTTGGCTCTTTCTTGATTATCAATAAAGCTATTCAAGTTTTCCTCCATACTCTTGTATGATTTATGTTTTATGCATTTGTATGGTTAATATACATCTGATCCTATATTGCTTATGATACTAGATCTATTTTCTCGTATAGTGTTATGATGCTTTGATTCTACAGGTACTCTGTGAAGCCAGGTATACAAGAAAGCAAGCAGCAAAGGACTATCAGAAGAGAGAGGAATCGAGCAAGGAACCAAGCGCAAGACAGAGGTTAGTCTCCTTTATTCTTCTCTCATCTATCTTTAATAAAGGAAAACGAAAGTAGTTTTACTTTGTTTGTTTCTAAGGTAGCTACCAGCCTTAGTGGGATTAGCAGTTCTGTATAGACACTATTCCCGGTAACGCAAATGAAGAAAACTCAAGGTATCTTTTTTAGTTTATTGAGCAAGGAAAAAAAGGTAAACGAACTACTCATTCCTTCTTCGTAGAATTAACGAGCCTGAAGAAGGGGAAAAACTCGGGGATTTTTTTATTTAAGAGCAAGAAATGGTCCCAAAAAAGCAAGTGCTCTTGTTGCTGCCGTAGATTTTTAATGAGCCTGGTGACAAAAACTCAAGATTTTTCAGTTTAACAAGCGAGAAAAGTACCTAAAATAATGCTCGGGTCATCTTTATAAATGTTTAATGAGCCTAAAGAAAAAATCGAGATTTTTTTAGTTTTATGAGTGAGAAAAAAGCGCCTAAAAGGAATGCTCTAATGATCTTTTTTAGTTTAATGAGCTAGAAAAAGAGCAAAAAACAGTTGCTCGGACCATCGCCATATGTGTTTAACGAGTCAAACGATGACAAACTTGGGGATTTTTCAGTTTTAGAGTGAGAAAACATCCCATAAAAGAAAGCGCTCATGTCTTCTTTGTAGTAGTTTAACGAGCCCAAAGAAGTAGACTCGAGGTTTTTCGGATTAATGAGCTAGAAAAATACCATAAAAAGAACACTTGATCTTCTTCATGGTATTTTAATGAGCCTAAAGAAGGAGACTCAAGGATTTTTTGGATTAACGAGCAAGAAAAATACCATAAAAAGAATGCTCGATCTTCTTCGTGGTAGTTTAACGAGCCCAAAGAAGGAGACTCAAGGTTTTTTTGGATTAACGAGCAAGAAAAATACCATAAAAATAATGCTTGATCTTCTTCATTGTAGTTTAACGAGCCTGAAGAAGGAGACTCAAGGATTTTTTGCATTAACGAGCACTAAAAATACCATAAAAATAATGCTCGATCTTCCTCATGGTAGGTTAACGATCCCAAAGAAGGAGACTCGAGGTTTTTTCATATTAATGAGCAAGAAAAATACCATAAAAACAATGCTCGACACTTCTTGATCTCATGCTTGACAATAGAAGGGTCTATGCCATGCATTCCCTCATAAGACCAAGGGAAAACATCGCGGAAATCCTTAAAAGGGTAGGTGAAGCTTGCAATTTGCTCAGGATTGCAATTGCCTCCAATCTGTATGTTTTCCACGATGCCTATCTTCACTGAAATATCAATTATCAATGTCTTTGAAAGATTGCCCATGTTTCCTTCTGAGTCCGAATTTTGGATAGTCGTATATGGTGAGGAAATGATTTCAGGTGTGTCAGATGACCGGATTTGAAGAGGCATCATGTCCGAATCAGATATCGAAACATGATGGTGCGTGTCCTCCCAAGGTCGCTCCTCTAAACTCGTGATCTCTCTAATAGCTTTGTCCATAGTGTTGAGTCTCAAAATTACTCTCTCCCTAGCAACTCTTCTTATTCCTTTTCTTTGTTTTTCCATGAGAAAGATGCATTCTCATCACCAATGATTAGTATATACTGTCTCAAGGAAGACATTTAATGATTTACATATTATGCTTTTATGTTTTGCTGTTTAACTAATTTTTTGTATATTAGCTACGAAATGCAGCCTTTCTATAGCTAATCAGCTGTTCTACAGCTACCTTCATGCTTTAACAAATTCCAGTTGTGAGAAGGAGAAACTAACTACATGGGCAGCTTTGAAATCATCGTGACATGGACCCTGTCCTATTCACTTAGCCTAGGTCGACGAGGAAGTTGGTATAAGACTACGGTCAATGGAGAAGTCAAACGCAAAGACTGAAGGTAACATGACTCTGTTTCATGGTTAAATAACATGTTTCACAGTAATGGGAAGCGTTATCCGAAACAACTACTTGAACCTATGGACTCCAACATCCACCTGTGCAACCGAATTCGACATCCACCATCTTGGATTTATTTCTCCAGCAACCGAGGAAGAAATTATGCATACATGTTTTCTACGTGTTTTGACTGTAGCATATTTTTCTCCACAAACAGTTGTATGATTTTCTTATAAATACCCGTGTAAAGAACTGAGGAAGTTAGTAGTGATAGTGAGTTTTATTGTGAAATCAAATTCTGAACTCTTTAATTTCTAAGCATTTTGTGTCCCTGTGGTTAATATGAAGAGCACATGTTTTATGAGAATCTGAAGGAGTTTCCTTGGATTTGATTGATCAAGCACAGCCTAATCAATTACAAAGGGACCTTGCACTGAAAAGGTTTCATTTCATGTTATTTTTCTTCTTCTTGTTAACTGTATATTCATCATTTTCTTTCACAGTGTTTATAATCATTTTCTTGCTAACACTGCATGTAATGCAGTTTCCATCATTTTCTTGTTAAGAGTGTTCATAATTTAAAGTATCTTCCATTTGCTTGATCTCTTTCTAGTTTTTATTAGTAGTTAGAAGATGAAATTCAGTAATATAATCTAGTTTACTTCATTCACTGTTTTACTAGTCTTTAAATTCCCAGTTAGAATGATCAGTGTCATTTATTGTCTTCTATTTTTAGTTTACTAACTCATGGTGTTAATGAATGTATCTAAAATCCCTTCAAGTTGATAATTCATCCTAAACTAAGTGGTTGAGCATTTCATTTACGCAATGAGTCTTTGTTGAATCATTGTATTTGCTTTTTGTTAGATTAATGAAGTACAAAATTCCTCAAATGTCATCCCAAGGAGTCTTTCTCCAAAATTGGGAGGCATAGTAACTAAGTATTTCATTTAGTTTTATTTCTTTAATTAGTTAGGCATCAGTTACAAGTTTCACTTTTAGTTCTTATATCATGATTTGGAAATAATGGTAAAACAGGAATAGAAACTCTATTTTCATTTCTTGCTTAAGCTTTGCTTCCAAGTCTATCTCAGCGCTATTTTCATTTCTTCTTTAAAAGCTTTGTTTTCATTTTTAGATTTTGATTAGTCCTTACAAAAGTTAGACTCAAGTTTTTGATAATTACATTGAAAATCATTAGGTATTAAAAGACCAAAAACTCCCCAAAACAACATAAAACACAAAAACAACGAAGTAAGAAAGGTTATCTAGCACAAACAGTGCACTACACTTCATCAGTTTATGATACCTGGATTGATAATTTATGCAGAGAAATTTAGGACACTAAATTGACCAAACATTTTGGCATCATTGCTGGGGAAGTGTAATTAGGTAGCCTTCTCTTACATTCAAAAAAAAAAAAAGACATGCATAGAGAAAGAGACTCTAGGGGTAGATTTATAGCTAGTGGCAGAAGTTCAATTCCTATAACACCTCCTACTCCACCACGAACAAGAAAAGACACATCTCCATCCCAGACTCATACTCCTAGCCATAGGGCTCCTAGAATTCTAGGGGCAGAAATCCAATCAAAAGAATCTCCTACTTCATCTACCAAGTCAGTCCTAGGGGAGAAAAATTTTGAATCTCCAACAGCAGGAATAACCTTCTTCACCTCCACAGGGGAACACATTGTAATTGAGGAATTAGGAATACCTAGTGAGGAAGAAGAAGTAGAACCTCTCTCCCATATTCCATTAATAGAAGAACCAGAGGAGGAGGACGTAACCTTGCAGGTTGAGCCCTACACTGACTTTGAAGAAACTATAATGGCAGAAGAAGAATAGGATGGATAATTCTCACTGTTTGGAGGAGGGAGTAGAGGGAGAGGTAAAGGAAATAATGGAGGAGGTAGAGGAAAAAATGGAGAAGGTAGAGGAAATATTGGAGGAGGAAGAGGAAATAGGGAAATAGATAACTCTTTTGGATTCCTGATTGTGGATGAGGAAACAAATGCCACAATGAAAAATATTTCACCTTCTGTCCTCCCAAACTTCTATGGCTTGAAAAGTGAGGGTCCTGAAACATTTTCGTTTGAGTTTGAAGTCTTGTGTAGAACTTATGACTACCTTGAAGACTCTCAAAAACTTAAATTGTTTCCTTCAACACTAAAGGGAGCTACTTTGAAATGGTTCATGGGGTTAGTCACTCAATCCATTATAACATGGAATGACATGAAAAAAACGTTTTTGGATAGGTACTTGGATTATTGCATGCCTACCAATCACAAATATGAAGTATTCAAAATGATGCAAAGAGAGGATGAAAACTTAGAAGATTTGATTGAGAGATTCAACTATAATTTGAAAAGAACAAAAATGAACAATTTAGATGAAGAAACCTTGAAAGCTCTTTTATTAAAATCCATCAGAGATGAGTGGATAGATATCCTTAACATGATGGGGAAGGGAGATATCTCTCAACTCCCATTAAATGATATAGGAGAATTGTGTGTTCATCTCTCAAGGGGGAAATCTAAAACAGGGAAAGGGCCAAGAGATCCTTCTCTTGTTAGAGTAAAAAAATTTGCAACGGGATCTGTAAGTAGGGCAGAAATTGGTAATATGCTTAATGAATTTAAAACTGACATTCTAGGGAGCCTTAATGAGAAATTAAACACCCTTAAAATACAAAACAAGCAGAAAACCGAGGTTGATGCTTTAGCCATTTTTTGTCCAAAATGCAGAAAAAACATGCTCTAAGGGAATGCCCTATATATGTGAAAATAGTAGAAACTTGTATGATTTTCTCCGAAAATCATGAGACCAAGGGTTGTCCTTCAATCCCAGGTCTTAAGGTTGTCTTTCAAGAGGAAACAGTTCCAAATTCTATAGAACCTATTTGTTTTTTTGGCTAGAAGACCTTGGCAGGGGCCACAAAATCAGGGATTTAACAATCAAATGTATCCTCAGCCCCCACCAAACTGGAATTCTTGGCAGCAACCTTGGCCTCAACCGCAACCTCAATCTCAACCATGGGCACAAGGAGTACAAAATCCTTATGGGATATTTTCTAAATATTATCAATATCCTCCACCATATTAGAATTATCCTCCCCCACACATTCAACAACAAAATCAACAGCCGCAACTTCAAAATCATAATCCTCAACTTTCATTGCTATTTCCACAACAACCTCCACAACAAAACCAAAATCCTCAACTCTTACTGCCATTTCAGCGGAAACCAAATTAGCTACCTGCCCAACCATTGCCAAACCCCAACAATAAAAACCCTCATAATGCCTACATGGTAGAAGGACAACAATTTCCAACTTACATGATTACCCCTCTAGATCTTAATGATGTTCAACTAAGATCTAGAAGGATATTAGAAAAGGAAAGACCTTCTGTAGTTATTCAAGAACATGACAGTTCTGAGGAAGATTCTCTAAAGGTCAACAAAATTTTTGAGAGAACATCTCCCCAAAACCAAAACATCGAAAAAGAAGACAAAAATAATCAGTGAACACAACTCCTATCATTGAGCAACCAGCATCTACTTCTACACCTCCTTTTACTGAAAGATAACAAATTGATAGAGGGGTAGAAAAACAGATATTGTTGCCCAACTATGATTTCTTTGATGAATTGAAGAATGTTTGTATCAAAACTCCTTTGCTAGAAGCCATTAGAGAAATTCCCATTCTAGCCAAAACAATAAAGGAGTTGAGTATAAAAAAACCAGGAAGAAAAGCAAAAGAAACAAAAAGAATTTTCCTGGTAGGAAAAATAGCAGACATAATGATGGGAAAAGTTACCATACAAAATTATGTGGATCCAGTAAGTCCAATTGTAAAAACACATATCAATGGGGTTGAAATTCCAAATATATTGACTGACTTATGGGCAGCAATAAACATCATGAGCAAACAAACTATGGAGCAGCTCAAGCTTCCTAATCTTCTTTACACACCTACCTTACTGCAACTAGTAGATAGATCAATAATGAAACCAGGTGGTGTGCTAGAAGATATTTTAGTATCCCTAGATTCTTGGGAATATCCTGTTGATTTCATGATCTTAACCCACAAGAACAATCTAGGAGGACATCCACTCATATTAGGAAGACCTTGGCTGGCCACAGCTGATGCTTTTATTAGTTGTAGATTTGGTGACATGTATAATTTTTATGGTAATTCAACAAAGAAATTTACTCTATATCTTCCAGCAAAAGAAATCACAGAAATAGATGACAAAGAATGGATTGATGATGAAGATGATATTCAGCCTCTCTTTACTATTTTAGAAATTAGTGAAGATAGTCAAATTTTAAATACATTGGAAAATTTTGAATCATCTTCAGAATATGACCATGAGCAATTTCAAGAAAAATCTAATGTTGAATACTTGTCATCTAGGCAGATGTCTCTCTATTCTATGGAAGATTTTGGTAGCTCTACAGTTGAAATTTTTCCAGATAGGACATTGAACATAAATAAAAACTTGGAGAAACTGCAACAAGAAGAGCTAATCAAAACATTACAAAAACATTATGCTGCATTTGCATGGGAATACACTAACATGAAAGGCATTTATCCTAAGACTTGTATCCATCACATCTACATTGAGGAAAATAGTAGACCTATTAGACAACCTCAGAGAAGGATGAATCCAAATCTTAGAGATATTGTGAAAGAAGAGCTCCAAAAATTACTGAATGTAAACTTCATTTACCCAAGTTCAGATAGCCAATGGGTCTCTCCTTTGCTAATTGTTCCTAACAAGAATGGTAAATGGAGGGTGTGCATTGATTAACGAGAATTGAATAAAGAAACCCTTAAAGATCATTTCCCTTTTCCTTTTATATATCAAGGGTTAGATTCATTAGCAAGTATGAATTATTTCTCATTCTTGGATGGTTTTAGTGGTTATAATCAAATTCAGGTAGCACCTGAAGATTAGGATAAAACCACATTTACTTGTCCATGGGGAACTTATTCTTACCGAGTGCTTTCATTTGGGTTATGTAATGCACCTACGACATTCCAAAGAGTAGTACTAGGAATTTTTCTTGATATGATACATGATTCTGTAGAGGTATATATGGATGATTTTATAGTCCATGGGAATACATTTGAAGAAGCTTTGGAAAATTTGGAAAAAGTTATTAAAAGATGTTATGAAACTAGCTCAAGAAAAGATAGAAAAGATAGATCAACGCCTTAGAATTCAGCCTCTTCGAGGGGGCAACCTCCTTTACATTACATAAATGAACAATTCTTGGATGATACAAATGACAAAACCTCCTTTCTATATATAGGAGTCTAAGGAGTCACAATATAATCCAGCCGACCTAACAATAATAATATAAAGCCACAAAAATAACAATAGAGGGATTCTATGGGGCACAGAAATAACAATATGGGGGTAATAGGGGCACAACAATATAAATAAGGGGTATAACTACAATAGTAATGGGGTAATCACTAGTATTATAGGGACCCAACATGCCCCTCTCCTTCAAAAAAGTGTTGTCCTCAACGCTTGAGTAGTTCTGGATACTTCTGCATAAAATTCTCATCCTCCCATGTGGAATCTTCAGCGGATAAGTTCTTCCACTTGATAAGATACTCTGAAATTGATCGATTTCGTAGCTGTCGAGTTCTTGTTTCTGTGACTGCTTCCGGTTCCAATATAATTTTTCCTTCCTCGTCAAGTTCTGGCAATATTGTTTGAATTGGGAGCTTGTCACCTATAACCTTCTTTAAACATGAAACATGGAAAACTGGGTGCAATCGAGAAGCTGCAGGAAGCTCCAATTTGTATGCCATAGTACCAATCTTTTGCAACACCTTGTACGGACCATAATACTTTGGTGATAATTTATTATCCTTCTTAGCTTGCTTTAGGGACATTTGCTTATATGGTTGTAGCCGTAGGAATACCCAATCACCTACATCAAAACTTCTTTCACTGCGATGTTGATCTGCCTGTTGTTTCATTCTATTTTGTGCCAACACGAGGTTATCCTTTAAGAGTTGGAGGACTTGTTGTTGATGTTCGATGTGATGTTCCACTGCCTGAACCTTAGAATTTTCTCTTAAATATGATGTGATGGATGGTGGTTGATACCCATAAAGTGCCATAAATGGGGTCATTTTTGTTGCTGTATGGAAGGAAGTGTTATACCACCATTCAGCCAGAGGCAACCATTTGACCCATTGTGTCTGTTTATCAGATACAAAGCAACGAAGATATCCTTCCAAACATTTGTTTACTATCTCAGTTTGCCCATCAGATTGAGGATGATAAGATGAGCTATGAGCTAACTGAGTACCAAGACAAGAAAATAATTCTGTCCAAAAATTTCCAGTGAAAATGGGATCTCTGTCACTTACAATAATCTTTGGGTTTCCATGTAGCTTTTGAACTGTTTCCATAAATGCAGTAGAAACTGTACTGGCTTTAAATGGATGTGATAATGCACAAAAGTGTGCATACTTGGTAAGTCTGTCAACTACCACCATGATGACACTCTTTCCCTCAGACTTGGGTAAACCTGTGATAAAATCCATTGAAACCTCCTCCCAACGTTGGCTTGGAATGGATAAAGGTTGTAATAGACCCGGTGTCTTAATTGTTTCAACTTTATTTTGCTGGCAAACCAAACATTCCGCCACAAACTTTTGAATATCTGATTTAAGGCCATCCCAAAAAAATTCCTTCTTAACCCTGTGGTAAGTTTTTAAAAATCCTGAGTGCCCTCCTAAGGGAGAAGTGTGCAATTCCATAAGAATCTTTTGTTTTAGCTGGGAATTCTTACAGAGGTATAAGCGATCTTTGTACCATAACGAATCATTTTGCCAGCTAAATGTATCAGAAGTACTGGAATCTTGTTGTAGCTTTCGAATAAGTGCCCACACTTCTTCGTCATTCTTCCATTCCTCCCTTGCTTCGTTTATCCAATCTGGTTGGATAATAGAAATGGCACACAACAATGCTTCCACATCCTCATCCTTTCTTGAGAGTGCATCTGCCACCACATTTTGCTTCCCTTTTTTGTAGATGATTTCAAAGTCATAACCCAACATCTTTGTGACCCACTTTTGTTGCTCTTCAGAGGATAATCTTTGTTCTAAAAAGTATTTAAGGCTATCATGATCCGTTTTTACCTTGAAGTGTCTTCCCATTAGGTAGGGTCGCCATTTCTTAAGTGCATGGAGTATTGCCAACATTTCCTTCTCATAAATAGCTTTGCTTAAAAACTTTCCCTTGATTGGACGACTTTCAAAAGCAATGGGTCTTTCATCTTGCATTAGAACAGCACCAATTCCATTTCCTGAAGCATCACATTCCACAATAAAGGTTTTTGTGAAGTCCGGTGTAGCTAAGACCGGTGCTTGGCACATTGCCTCTTTAAGATGTTCAAAGGCCTTTGTTGCTTCCGGAGTCCATGAAAATGAATCTTTCTTCAATAATGTTGTTAGAGGTGCTGCTATTCTCCCATAATTCTTAACAAACTTGCGATAATACCCTGTCAACCCAAGAAATCCTCGCAGATGCTTTATGGATGTGGGGATTTTCCATTCCTTAATGGCTTTAATTTTGCTAGGGTCTACCTTAACTCCTTCATGAGATACAATATGACCCAAATATTCCACCTCCTGGACTCCAAAGAAACATTTGGATCTTTTTGCATATAATTGTTTCTCCTCCAATAGTTGTAGCACCCTGTCAACATGTTCAACATGATCCTTCCAAGACTTGCTGTAGATTAGTATATCATCAAAAAATACTAACACAAATTTTCTAAGGAATGGTTTGAAAATTGAATTCATCAAACCTTGAAATGTTGAAGGTGCATTGGTAAGGCCAAAAGGCATGACCAAAAATTCATAATGACCCTCATGAGTTCTAAATGCCGTTTTCGGAATCTCTTCAATCTTCATTCTAATTTGATGATATCCGAACAAAGATCCAACTTGGTGAAGTAAATTGATCCATGCAATTCATCCAGTAATTCATCAATAACAGGAATGGGGAACTTATCTTTAATAGTGAGCTTGTTGAGCTCCCTATAATCCGGACACATGCGCCATGATCCATCCTTCTTGTGCACCAATACTACTGGAGCTGAGAAAGAACTTTGACTCGGTTGAATTATACCAGCCTCTAGCATTTCTGCAACCATACGTTCAATTTCACTTTTTTGGACATAGGGATATCTGTACGGCCTGATGTTTGGAGGAACACTTCCTGGAATCAGATGAATAGCATGATCATGATCACGCATAGGTGGGAGACCTTTGGGAGTCTCAAATACCTTGGAATGATTGTCCAGGACTTTTTGGAGATCTGGAGAAATAGATGATTCCAATGTGGAAACATCTAGCGAACATAATTGTGCAATTACACCTCTTTGCTCCTTTTTTAGAAGCTTTGTCATGCCATTAGAGCTGATTATCTTTCCTGGTTTCCCTGCAATACCCCTTAATTCAACTTCCTTTCCTTCCGTAGAAAATTTGATGAAAAGTTCTTGAAAATTAAAAGCTATTGTACCCAAGGATTGTAGCCATTGGACTCCTAGTACAACATCAGCACCTCCCATTGGAATGGAAAGCATTGGGCTAGTCAATACATATTCTCCCATGGATAGCTTGATATTATGGCACTTTCCAGAGCAATTTATTGTTCCTCCATTTGCAATCATCACTTGACACTCTGGTGCTGGATATAGGAAGCAATTCAATTCTTTTGCTACCCTACAATGAATAAAATTGTGGGTGCTTCCTGAATCAATCAACACTATTACCTTTTTCTTCTTGATTTGTCCTTCTATCTTGATGGTTTGAGGAGTGGTAATTCCCGCCAATGCATTACAAGATATGGTCGGATTTATTTGTTCTTCATCTAGGCTTTGTTCCTGGAGTATATCTTCTTCTTTTGACCTTTCTTGCTCCTTTTCTTCTTCCTCTTCACAATCTATGTAGAATAATTTCTTCTCAGCACACTTATGACCTTTAGTGTATTTGCTATCACAACTGTAACAAAGCCCTTTTGCTCTTTTTTCTTCCAATTGTTGTGGTGTCAACCTTATAGGTTGTGGAAGACTAGGGGCAACAACACTTCCGTCTTTATAGTTGTGAGTGGTATGCTTCCTGGTTGCCATAATTTTGCTTTCCATTTTTCTTGCTAACCTGAATGCCTTCTCTAATGAATCAGGTTCCCAAAGGCGAACATCATGTTGGATATTATCCTTTAAAGACCCTATGAACACATCAATCCTATGCTCCTCTGGAATATCTTTTACCCTTATGTTCAATTTTTGGAACTCCTCAATGTGCTCCATTACTGAACCCTTTTGTTTGAGACTTATCAATTGGCTAAAAAAAGTGTTGCTTTTTGTATCTTCATAATGTGCTATCAATTCTTCCGTAAAAATTGCCCAAGTGATAAATTGTTTACGAGAGCAAAGCCATTGATACCATACAAACTGATTTGGTTCCAAATATACAGTTGCCATACGTACCTTTTGTGTGTTTTGCACATTATTGAGATCGAAGAATTGCTCCATCTGTAATATCCATGTGGCGGGATCCTTGCCATCAAACTTCCTCATATCGATTTTTGGAATATGGTGATTCTTCGATCCAACATTAGCGTCTATGGAATCATGATTAACATTTCTTTTGTTCTCATCATGAGTTTCCTTTACTACCTTTTCACCATTAGTGACCCTTTCTTGTAGCAACTTCTTCAATTCTTCCATGTCTGTCTTCAAATCTATCTTCAAATCTACCATTGAATCCTCCATCTTAGCTTCCATGCCCTTTATCTTAGATTCCACGCCATTTATCTTAGATTCCACGCCACTTATCTTAGCTTCTGTTAGCTTTTGTGAGCGTGACATTTGTTGCACTTGTTCTTGTAATTTTGATATATCATGTAGCATTTCTTCCTCTTCTTCATGAGTCATGCTAGAGCTTTCAGGTTCCTTACTAGGTGTTTGCATTTTCTTTCCTCGGGGCATCAGTTACTGATAATAATGCTTTACTATGCCCTTTGAATTCCGTTAAACCAAGCTTACACAAAAATTAAAAAAAAAAAACTACACACCTTTTTTCACTTTATAGAAGCCTGATATTGAATCTGATGTATCTCTGTAATTTCGGATCATCCAGTTCTGAAATTTCTACTTGTAGTAGCCTTCTGTGTCCTCTTTCCAATGCCACAAGTCTGAGCCAAATTGGATTCTCCAAGGAAGAGTTATGTGAAATCTCCCACAGTGACTTGCTTTTAGACTGGTTCAGTAGAGCGAACTTGTACGACGTGCCACGAGTCACTGTTTCAACCTTTGAATCTAAAACACACACACAAGAAACTAAAATCCATCCTATCTTTTTACCTTCTTACGAAATTTCAATCCGATCCCCAAAGAGAAAGTTATGACAATTTTCCCCCGGTCACCTGTTTTGAATGTAATTCAGGAGTCTACAAAAAGACCAACTTCCTCAGATCATATCTCCACAAATATCACGTGAAACGATCTGAAATTTGGACCCAAGGTTCAGCGCGATTTCTTCTCAAATGGGTTTTTTTTGTGACTTCCGAAATGTCACAGAAAAAAATTTATAGCGAAAATTCCATGATGGCCTGTTTGAAGCAGCGAAACCCTAGAATCCAAAGCTCTGATACCAAATGTTATGAAACCAACTCAAGAAAATATAGAAAAGATAGATCAACGCCTTATAATTCAGCCTCTTCGAGGAGTCAACCTCCTTTACATTACATAAATGAACAATTCTTGGATGATACAAATGAGAAAACCTCCTTTCTATATATAGGAGTCTAAGGAGTCACAATATAATCCAGTCGACCTAACAATAATAATATAAAGCCCAAAAATAACAATAGAGGGATTCTAAGGGGCACAGAAATAACAATATGGGGGTAATAGGGGCACAACAATATAAATAAGGGGTATAACTACAATAGTAATGGGGTAATAACTAGTATTATAGGGACCCAACAGACGTCCACTCATATTAGGAAGACCTTGGCTGGCCACAGCTGATGCTTTTATTAGTTGTAGATTTGGTGACATGTATAATTTTTATGGTAATTCAACAAAGAAATTTACTCTATATCTTCTAGCAAAAGAAATCACAGAAATAGATGACAAAGAATGGATTGATGATGAAGATGATATTCAGCCTCTCTTTACTATTTCAGAAATTAGTGAAGATAGTCAAATTTTAAATACATTGGAAAATTTTGAATCATCTTCAGAATATGACCATGAGCAATTTCAAGAAAAATCTAATGTTGAATACTTGTCATCTAGGCAGATGTCTCTCTATTCTATGGAAGATTTTGGTAGCTCTACAGTTGAAATTTTTCCAGGTAGGACATTGAACATAAATAAAAACTTGGAGAAACTACAACAAGAAGAGCTAATCAAAACATTACAAAAACATTATGCTGCATTTGCATGGGAATACACTAACATGAAAGGCATTTATCCTAAGACTTGTATCCATCACATCTACATTGAGGAAAATAGTAGACCTATTAGACAACCTCAGGGAAGGATGAATCCAAATCTTAGAGATATTGTGAAAGAAGAGCTCCAAAAATTACTGAATGTAAACTTCATTTACCCAATTTCAGATAGCCAATGGGTCTCTCCTTTGCTAATTGTTCCTAACAAGAATGGTAAATGGAGGGTGTGCATTGATTAACGAGAATTGAATAAAGCAACCCTTAAAGATCATTTCCCTTTTCCTTTTATATATCAAGGGTTAGATTCATTAGCAAGTAAGAATTATTTCTCATTCTTGGATGGTTTTAGTGGTTATAATCAAATTCAGGTAGCACCTAAAGATTAGGATAAAATCACATTTACTTGTCCATGGGGAACTTATTCTTACTGAGTGCTTTCATTTGGGTTATGTAATGCACCTACGACATTTCAAGGAGCAGTACTAGGAATTTTTCTTGATATGATACCTGATTGTGTAGAGGTATATATGGATGATTTTATAGTCCATGGGAATACATTTGAAGAAGCTTTGGAAAATTTGGAAAAAGTTATTAAAATATGTAAAGAAACAAACCTTTCATTAAGCCATGAAAAATGTTTTATGATGTTTATAGAAGGTATTGTTTTAGGACATCATATTTTAGGAGATGGGATTAAAGTTGACAAATCTAAAGTAGAAGTCATCTCTAAATTATCAATTCCAAATTGCCAAAAGGATGTTAGAAGTTTTTTGGGATTTACAAGGTACTATAGAATATTTGTAGAAAACTTCACTAAAATAGCATCCCCACTCTTTAAATTGCTTACCAAAGATTTTGAGTTAAATTGGAAATCTAATTTCCAGTTGGCATTTGAAACCTTCAAAGCAAAAATTTCTGAAGCACCCATTTTAAGAGGTCCAAATTGGAAACTCCCCTTCCATATTTCCATAGATGCTTCATATACAACTCTGGGAGTTGTATTGGGACAAAAATATTTGATTCCTTATGCCATTTACTATACAAGTAAGAATTTGACTCCCATTGAGTTGAATTATACTGTGACTAAAAAATAATTTTAAGTTGTTGTTCATGCAATTAACAAGTTCAGACACTATATAACAAGATATGAAACCTTTGTCCATACAGATCACTCTACAATTAGATATTTGCTGAATAAACCTATTACTAATGGCAGAGTTACAACATGGATTTTACTTTTGCAAGAATTCAACATTACTGTGTTAGATAGACTTGGAAAACAAAACAAAGTTGTTGATTTCTTGTCCAGGATTCAAAATATCAAAGAAGATGCTTCAGTTGAAGATAAGTTTCCTGATGATATCTGTTTGCAGTAACTACTCAAACTCCTTGATTTGTAGATGTTGCTAACTACTTGGTCACAGGGAAGTTACCTTCACATTTGTTTTCTAGAGAGAAAAGAAAAATTATTCAAGAAAGTGCAAGATATTCATGGATCACTAACGAATTGTATAAAATAGGGCCAGATCTTATGATCAAAAGGTGTGTAAGGGAAGATGAAATGCCTGAGATTCTTAAGGTATGTCATGATGAACTGTGTAGTGGACACTTTGTTGTCAAGAGGACAGCCTATAAAATCCTTTCTTTGGGATATTATTGGCCATCCATCTTCAAAGATGCTAAAGAATATGTCAAGAGATGTGACAGATGCCAAAGGGTAGGGAAACCTACCCCGTCAAATGAAATGCCATTACAAATTTAGGTACTCATCAAACCCTTTGAAAAGTGGGCCTTAGATTTTATTGGACCAATTAATCCTCCATCTTAGAAAAAAAAGTATATATTGGTATGCACTGATTATGTCACTAAATTGGTAGAATCCAAGACATTACCTTTTGCTAATGAAAAATCTGTAGTTAATTTTCTTTTTGAGGACATCTTCACTCGTTTTGGTGTTCCAAGAGAAATTATGACAGATCAGGGATCTCAATTCACATCTAACATGGTGGAAAGGCTTGTGGAAGAATACAATATCAAGCATCAGAAATCTACTCCCTATCATCCACAAGCAAATGGTCAAGTAGAATCTACAAATAAAGTGAATGAAGGAATCCTCACCAAGATTGTGCATCTACATAGAAAAGATTGGGAAAAAATGCTTCCTGAAGCCTTATGGACCTATAGAAGTACATGGAGGAACACAATGGGACATACACCCTATGAACTTGTTTATGGGAAACAAGTCCTGTTCCCTATAGAGTTCCAAATCAGAACTTTCAAGATGGAAATCCAATTGGGACTAGATTTATCAGACGCACAAAAGCATAGGCTGGAGAAATTAAATGAACTTGATGAAATTAGGCAAGATGCAGTTCAAAGGACTGGTATAGTCCAACAACAGAGGGCTAAATGGCATGACAAATACATCAAGGACAAGAGGTTTCAAGTGGGAGATTGGGCGTTGTTATTTGATTCAAAGTTTAAATATTTTCAAGGGAAGTTTCAAACTCATTGGCTTGGGCCATATGAGATTGAAAAAGTCTTTAGTAATGGAGCAGTGAGGATCAGAACAATAGATGAAAGTAAAAATCCTCTTCTTGTGAATGGTCATAGATTAAAGATATATCAGAAACCCATCTCAAAAGAGGAGTTCATTAAGATTTTCCAAGACAATTCTGAAATGAAGTTAGTGAAGAAGAATCCTTCTTCTCCACTAACTTAGTCTTTATTTTTCCTATATATATATATATATATATATATATATATATATATAATAAATTTTATAAGGTTGCAAACCAATCATTGATTGGCATACTTATACAAAAAATACAGGGTGAAAATCAGAGGTTCCTGACACCCTATATTTTCACAATCACTTTATAGTTTAGATTCTAAAAAAATTCATCATCTCATCTCACCTCACTCTATTTTACTTTTGCAGTTTCACTTCATCCCATTGTCATATTTCATCAATAAAAATTTTCCATTTTTCCTTCTTCAGTATTCATTCCATCTCCATTTCATTTATCATCTCATTTCATTTCACTTACATAGCCATTTCCATTTTATTCAAGATCCATAATCCATATTTCACTTTCTGTTTTATTTTTCGCAGCTAATTCTATTCTACAGTTGATTCTGTTCTGCAGCTAATCCGATTCTATAGCTACAATTTGTTTAACAGTTCAGGCACAAGTGTACAGTTCATAATAAAATATTGAATGCAAGGAATTGAAGGATAAATCAATTTTTGAAGACCAGTCATGGTCAAGGCACCTATGGTTCAACATCAAAGGAAAATTTTATCAAGAAAAAGGTAAAGGTTCCAAAGCTAAATGCAAAAATTTATTTCAAAATGCAATTTGAAAACATAAGCTTGTATAATATGTATGATCACATGTCTCCTTAATTAACCATCATTTGATTTGACCGCCATGATGTCTCCGCCATATCTTCTGCCTTTAATGACAAACGGTCTTGATGATTCTTTCACATCAAAATCTCCGCTTCAAACTCCATAACTTGTACTCAAACGGTCCTCAACAACTGCACTTGCTACACTTGTTAATGGTCAAGATAACAATGTGACCTACCTATCTATGACTCACTAAAACCCTGACTGTCTATTTATTACATGCCAACTCTTAAGTTTTTCTCTCATATTCACACAGCCATTTCATATACACAGTCGTTCTGTTTTCATATGCATAATCATTTTGTTTTCATAACCACAATCATTCTGTTTCCATATACCCAGTCACTCCATTTCCATACACACAATCATTCTACTTCCTAAAGAGCACTCATTCAATAGACAATAAAGACTAATTTTGATATCAGTAAATTCTGCAGAACAATGACCATGGGACTCATCGTCAGGGCAGAGCCTGTAGGGGAAAAATTCATGGAAGGATATCCCCAACTTAAGGAGAGGCCGCAAAAGACTCGATGGCTCAAGTTCATTGAAAAGTTTGATGGATATCTGATCTGAAAATGGAATTTACTTGTTTAAGGGTGCAAGGTATCCATTTCCCATAATTGAAAATGTGAGCTATACACTCCAAGTGACCTCTAAAAATGTGAAAACTTCTTATTTCTTATACATAGATAGATTGTAGGGGCATTCACCGGACATGTCACCTCTAAAGAGAGGATGAGTTCCAGAGGCTACCTGGCCCTCTACAGGCTCTACCTAAAGAAATAATGAAGTAAACACTTAGAAGTCTTTGACATACACATACTTGAAGTTTGATGTCTTGCGGAATAAGACAAATAACTTTCTGCAGCTGAATAGGTGATTATGTGTGTATGCAAGTTATGTATATTTTCTGTTTAACACTTTATATCAGTTTTGTTTAGCATATCATCTTCAGCAAATAAAGACATCAAAATGATAAAGCAGTTCACCCCCTCTGGGCTACATCTGCTGGACCAAACCTCTCAAACTAGGCTTGTCCTCTTGTATTAAAAATGCTACAAAGGCTAATACAAGAATATGAGTGTCTCAAAAGACAGATCTGACTATAAATACAAAATTAGAGGATAGGAATTAGCTAAACATGCTCTTTCCCAAACACTAAATAGTGAAATTGTACCTTATACAGTACTTTCCCCAATTGGCCCTAGTGGCCCTTTAAACTTGCATGGACAATTTTGAGGTGAAGATGAACTCAATTGGTTCTAAAACCTCTGCCATTAGACTCATAAGGTCGAAAATAGCAGACATAGGCTTTTGAATCACCAAAAATGGATGAACATAGCCCCCAAACAGCTCAAGCACTGAAATGGCCCTAATGGCCCTGAAAGCTTCCCTGAAGCTAAACAGTGAGAAGAATGCCTCAACAGGCAAAACGAGCTATAGAAATAGATTCATAATGTTGAAAACCTTCCGGAATGACCTTCATTCCACATTCAATGGCTGCACAATTCCCAATGCAGTTTCCACACTGATTTGGCCCTAGTGGCTCCTAGAACTTCCACGAAGAAAAATCACCTGTCAATGACCTTAGTTGGCTATGAAACCTGTGCCAATGGCTTCAAAAGGTCAAATATACCCAAAATCAAAAAACAATTCGTCCAAAAAGGACTTTCCTAGCCAAAGTTATGGCTCATTGAAGATTTCCTCCAATTTGGCCTAAAATCACTCCAGCTAACTGTAGTTGGGGCCAGTTAGCTCGGCCAATTATGGCGGGACTGCCCAAATTTGGCACTCCGCCATTATTCCCGCCATCTTAACTGCCACCTAACTGTCGTGTTACCCGCGCATGTGAACAGAAAACTCAAGCTGGTGGTTTGCATTGGAGTTCGCACCATAACCTTCAGTTGATGGGCAAGTTTGTTAGCCGGACTTCATGGAAATGTGACCACGCTAATATCCATATACGGTGACCGTTAAACAACAACCGCGCAATTTCAGCGTTAAGGCCCAAGGTTTTGGGGCTGCGGTCATGTGTTATGGGGGCTGGCCCTTTGGGGTTGGCCCCGTTCAGGCCCCACCCAAAGTAATTTTAAACTTCAAATCTAATTCCCGCCGAACCCTTAACAAGTTTAGTCACTTTGGTGCATTGGTAAGGCATATGGCTATTGACCCGGAGGTCGCGGGATCAAACCTCACCGCCACCAAAATTTTAAACAAAGCACATACCACCTGCTGACGTCACCTAAGCCACGTGGTCACCTCCGGGCCTGCCACGTGGCATCTTGCCATTCGTTGCCCAAAACAGAATATTCCAATGAATATTCTGTGGAATATTTTATTTTAAATTTTTTCTGAAAAAAATTCAAATTTCAATGTTATTGGGCCATTCTTATTTTTGGCATAACTTTCTCATACGGTAACCATTTTCCGAACCATTCATGGCACCAGAATCAAGAAGATGAGCTCTATCCGGTCGTTCAGGTTCAAACTAGTTCTGAGCACTTTCATTTTTGACCATTTTACGACACTTGGTCCTGAGCTCCTGATCACACCTCCCAAATGAGAGGGCTTTTGGTCCCCAAAAGCTTATTGAATCTCTGAACTGAACTGTACAACACTTGAGGAACAAAAATATCCTCTTCTGGTCAACCAAAAGAGCATGCTGATGCCAAAATGTCCTGCCTTATCAACTGTCACGATGCCCATCCATGGCACCTCTGCTCCAGAAGAAGAGTTGCCTCCCAAATGAGAAGGCTTTTACAAAGATGAAACACTTCATCATTTCTCCTCTTTACAATCTTGGAGATCAAATTAACTTTTTCCAAGTCAATATTACATTACATGCATGGTTAAAAACAAAGTAATCAACCCTTCAAGTTAATCACACGTACATGTTTAAAATACAAGGAAATCATCATGATCCCTATGCTCATGCATATCATTCTCATGCATGTAGTTTATCCTTCAACTTTATCTTAAGTACAATCATAAGTACATGTATTTTCAAAGCTAAAATGAATATAACTTTTGTTGCGATAGAGTGAGTCTCATACTCAGCTTTTCCATCCTGCAACTTGCATTCCCTTAACAAAGAAAGGCATTCAATCAAAAGACATGCAACTTTAATTGGATAAGAATTCTAACCATTTCTTACCAATCCATTTCAAAGGAGCTTCCTTTAACTGCACATCGATATCAACATGTGTATCATCCTGACACATATCAATGATGGAAACTTCCTTCCCATTCTTGCCATACTCTTTATCCAATTTCTTCAATTTTCGTGGAAGCATTGTTGGATTCAGAGTCCAACACCTTTCAGCAGTATGTCCTTGCTTATGGCAATAAGTGCAACACATGTTCATCTTCTTGACAGCAAGATTTGCATTGTTCGATGGAACTTTGGCTTCTTGCCTCCTTTCCTTCAAAAGTTTCCTGTATGTTGCCATTCTTTTCCAACATCTAGAAACACTATTGTTAACCAAACCACAAAAAGAACATGCAATTCTTTTCCAATGCTTGTGTGGAAATTTACCATGCTTTACATGCTCAAGGGAAATATGATTGAAATTATATTTATACCTTTCTCTTTCACCTTCATTACCTTCATGAGGAGGTGAATCAAATGAAGAAGAAGCTCCTTTTGGAACACCATCAATCCCTTCAATGGTTTTAGAGCTTTCACAATTCTCTTGTTCAAGTGCATTCTTATGCACACATTCTTCTTGCGAGGTATGTTTCAAACTATTGCATTCCTCAAGGATACAACCTTTACAATCTTGAGATAGAGAACTTGAAATGAAACTCCTTCTAGGAACTGTTTCAATTGCCTTCATGGCTGCTTTGGAACTTTCTCTATAAGATTGTCCATAGCCAAGACCCAAATTCTTAGGCCTTACCTCAACCACTATTGGCTCAACTATACCCTGTGCATGTTTGCCCAATCCTTTTCCTTCATATCCCATTTTGGACATCAACTTGGACCCTATGCCTCTGGTATGTTTCTCAAAAGAACCAACATAAACATTCTTATAAGAATTTGAAGATAAACTAGAATTGTTTACCTCTTCTTCAAGCTGATACTTGGCTAAGGCTTCTTTGGCAACAAGGAGTTGTGTCTCCAACTCATGCATCCTTTCCAGATTCATGTTTGCAATATGAAGTTGGCCTTCCATTTCCTGCAATTGGTCAGAAAGCAACTGCTTCTCTTCCCTCATGGAATTCAACTGCTCTTGAAGTCTAGAGCTCTGCCTTTCATCCTCATACATTTCTCTCACCATATTCATCATGATGAAAAATTCTTGCTTCAAGCCTTCATCAAAGAATCTTGTGAAGGAGGATGATTTTGAGAACTCACTTATGGAAGTTGTCATTATAAAAATGAACAAAAGAGCTTCAGCAAACTCAAACAACAAGTAGTTTGCAGAATAATAAAGCAGTCAATCTTCAACACTGCTTAAGACACCTTTCAAGATACACAATCAAGCTACTGATGTCAGTCAAGCAAACCTAGTGCTCTGATACCATCTGATCTGAAAATGGAATGTACTTGTTTAAGGCTACAAGGTATCCATTTCCCATAATTGCAAATGTGAGCTATACACTCCAAGTGACCTCTAAAAATGTGAAAACTTTTTATTTCTTATACAGAGATAGACTATAGGGGCATTCACCGAACATGTCACCTCTAAAGAGAGGATGAGTTCCAGAAGTTACCTGGCCCTCTACAGGCTCTGCCTAAAGAAATAATGAAGTAAACACTTAGAAGTCTTTGACCTACACATACTTGAAGTTTGATGTCTTGCGGAATAAGACAAATAACTTTCTGCAGCTGAATAGGTGATTATGTGTGTATGAAAGTTATGTATATTTGTTGTTTAACACTTTATATCAGTTTTGTTTAGCATATCATCTTCAGAAAATAAAGACATCAAAATGATAAAGCAGTTCACCCCCTCTGGGCTACATCTGCTAGACCAAACCTCTCAAACTAGGCTTGTCCTCTTGTATTAAAAATGCTACAAAGGCTAATACAAGAATATGAGTGTCTTGAAAGACAGATCTGACTGTAAATACAAAATTAGAAGATAGGAATTAGCTAAACATGCTCTTTCCCAAACACTAAACAGTGAAATTGTACCTTATACAGTACTTTCCCCAATTGGCCCTGGTGGCCCTTTAAACTTGCATGGAGAATTTCGAGGTGAAGATGACCTCAATTGGTTCTGAAACCTCTGCCATTAGACTCATAAGGTCGAAAATAGCAGACATAGGCTTTTGAATCACCAAAAATGGATGAACATAGCCCCCAAACAGCTCAAGCACTGAAATGGCCCTGGTGGCCCTGAAAGCTTCCCTGAAGCTAAACAGTGAGAAGAATGCCTCAACAGTCAAAATGAGCTGTAGAAATAGATTCAGAACGCTGAAAACCTTCAGGAATGACCTTTGTTCCACATTCAATGGCTGCACAATTCCCAATGCAGTTTCCAAACTGATTTGGCCCTAGTGGCTCTTAGAACTTCCATGAAGCAAAATCACCTGCAAACGACCTCAGATGGCTATGAAACCTATGCCAATGGCTTCAAAAGGTCAAAGATACTCAAAATCAAAAAAAAAATTCGTCCAAAAAGGACTTTCCTAGCCAAAGTTATGGCTCATTGAAGAATTCCTCCAATTTGGCCTAAAATCACTCCAGCTAACTGTAGTTGGGGCCAGTTAGCTCCGCCAATTATGGCGGGACTGCCCAAATTTGGTGCTCCGCCATTATTCCCACCATCTTAACTGCCACCTAACTATCATGTTACCCACGCATGTGAACGGAAAACTCGGGCTAGTGGTTTGCATTGGAGTTCGCACCATAACCTTCGGTTGACGGGCAAGTTTGTTAGCCGGACTTCATGGAAATTTGACCACGCTAATATCCATATATGGTGACCGTTAAACAACAAACTACACAGTTTCAACGTTGAGGCCCAAGGTTTTGGGGCTGCGGTCATGTGTTATGGGGGCTGGCCCCATTCAGGCCCTACCCAAAGTAATTTTAAACTTCAAATCTAATTCCCGCCAAACCCTTAACAAGTTTAGTCGCTTTGGTGCATTGGTAAGGCGTATGGCTATTGACCCAGAGGTCACGGGATCAAACCTCACCGCCCCTAAAACTTTAAACAAAGCACATACCACCTGATGACATCACCTAAGCCACGTGGTCACCTCCGGGCCTGCCACGTGGCATCTTGCCATTCGCTGCCCAAAACAGAATATTCCAATGAATATTTTGTGGAATATTTTATTTTAATTTTTTTTGAAAAAAATTCAAAATTTCAATGTTATTGGGCCATTCTTCTTTTTGGCATAACTTTGTCATACGGCGACCATTTTCTGAACTATTCATGGTGCCAGAATTAGGAAGATGAGCTCTATCCGGTCGTTCAGGTTCAAACCAGTTCTGAGAAATTTCATTTTTTACCATTTTACGACACTTGGTCCTGAGCTCCTGATCAATATCATAAGGAGATCATGAAATCTTTCACCAGATCCTTTGATGGTATAGAAGTGGAGATTGGGGACATCAAGTTTGCAATAACAGAATCCTACATAGCAAAGGCTACAGAACTACCAAGACTTGGTGAGAGGTGGTTCAAAAAAAAAGAATTCCATAGTGAATCATGGAAGGTATTCCTCAAGAACCCAGGTATGGATGTCACTATGTTTAGGAAAGGAATCCCTATTTCAGCACTCAAAAATAAATGGAGAAGCATGCTTTTGATATTACAAAAATTTATTACCTGTGAGGGAAGATTTGGATGTATGTATGTTTATCATATACGTTTATTGATGAACTTTCTAGACAATGGGGACATCAACCTCCCTTTCTTCCTCCTAAATAGTCTAAGGAGAATGGCTTCAAATGTACAGAAGAAAATAGAATCTTTGGAAACAACCATGTATCACCATGGATTGGTCAAGATCCTGGTTGAATATCATCTCAAGAAAATAGGGGACACCTGGGAAAAATTTCTGATAAGAAACCATTTCCGAGAGACACCAGAATCTCCTAAAAAAGACAGTGTCAGAAAAGGTAGCAGAAAGAGGATCAATCTTACCATTCAAAGTAACCTTGAGCCATGATACAGAAAAATGATGAAGAAGAACCAATCTCTGAAAAATTAACAGAGATCAGAAAGCAAATCAAGCAGAGGAAGAAGATAAAATAGAAAACTGGTGGAATTACTAAGAACACACCTGAATCTCCACTACAACCAGATGATGAACAACCAATCTCTGAAAAATTGACAGAGATTAAGAGACAAATCAAGGGGAAGGAAAAGATAGGAAAAGAGAAAAAAGGTGCAAAGGAGGAAAACATATAACCCCTTAGAAGAAGCTCTAGGCTCAAAGGAATGGTAAAGAAGGTGTTATCAAAGGAAACAGAGTTCATCAAACTGGAAGGAGAAGCCCCAGCATCATCTCCTAAAATATTCCACTTACATACAGTCCTTAAAACTCTCCTAGACATTATTTTGAAGGCATCCCCAGTAGAGGATCCCTAGGCATAGATCCAATTCAACAGCAGATTTATGATTATCTAGAATCACTGGAAAAGAGAAATGCCTCAAAAGATCTAGGTTCCTCATCCAATCCAAAACAACCTATCAATCCACAAGAACCTCTGACTAACACACTCAAACAGGAAATCTATGAGTTGGAGATATTGAACAGGCACATTAAGAAAGAAAATGAAGCCCTAAAGAAACAAAGAAAATTGGATAAGGCCATTCATGACAATACCAATACTACACGTAGGCCTATGGTACAAAAAAAAGAGGAAGAATAGGAACTTGAACAAGACAGTGATCAACCTCAAATATGGACTTCTCATGAAGAAACCAATGATGGTTGTCACTTCAAAGAAGAGCAAGATAAGGAAGTTAGATGTATTGGCAAAAGTTTTTGAGTAGATGCAATAAAAAAAATAGTTCACAGTTTTGGCAAGATTGCATGGGGACATGCAATAATTTTGCAGTGGGGGTATGTTGAGTCTCAAAATTACTCTCTCCCTAGCAACTCTTCTCATTCCTTTTCTTTTTTTTTTCCATGAGAAAGATGCATTCTCATCACCAATGATCAGTGTATACCGTCTCAAGGAGGACATTTAGTGATTTACATATTATGATTTTATGTTTTTCTGTTTGAATAAAGTTTTGTATATTAGCTATGGAACGCAGCCTATTCTGTAGCTAATCGGTTGTTCCGTAGCTACCTTCATGCTTTAACAGGTTCCAGGTGTCAGAAGGAGAAACTAACTACATGGGCAGCTTGGAAATCATTGTGACATGGACCCTATCCTATTCACCTAGCCCAGGTCGACAAGGAAGTTGGTATAAGACTACGGTCAATGGAGAAGTCAAACACAGAGACTGAAGGTAACAGGACTCTGTTTTGTGGTTAACTAACATGTTTCACAGTAATGGGAAGCGTTATCCGAAACAACTACCTGAACCTACGGACTCCAACAGCCACCTATGCAACTGAATCCAATAGCCACCATCTTGGATTTATGTCCCCAGCAGTGGAGGAAGAAATTTTGCATACCTGTCTTCTACGTGTTTTTATTATAGCATATTTTTCTCCACAAACAGTTGTATGATTTTCTTATAAATACTTGTGTAAAGAACCGAGGAAGTTAGTAGTGATAGTGATAGTTTTATTGTGAAATCAAATTCTGAACTCTGTAATTTCTAGGAATTTTGTGTCCCTATTGTTAATATGATGACCACATGTTTTATGAGAATCTAAAGGAGTTTCCTTGGAGTTGATTGAGCAAGCGTAGCCTAATCAGTTGCAGAGGGCCCTTGCACTGTAAAGGTTTCATTTCAAGTTATTTTTATTCTTCTTGTTAACTGTATATTCATCATTTTCTTTCACAATGTTTATAATCATTTTCTTGCTAACAATGCATGTAATGCAGTTTCCATCATTTTCTTGTTAACAGTGTTCATAATTTAAAGTAGCTTCCATTTGCTTGTTCTCTTTCTAGGTTTTATCAGTAGATAGAAGATGAAGTTCAATAATATAATCTAGTTTACTTCATTCACTGTTTTACTAGTCTTTAAATTCTCAGTTACACTGATCAATGCCATTTATTGTCTTCTATTTTTAGTTTACTAACTCATGGTGTTAATGAATGTCTCTAAAAAACCATTCAAGTTGATAATTCATCCTAAACTAGGTGGTTGAGCATTTCATTTATGAAATGATTCTTTGTTTCATCTTTGTATTTGCTTTCTGTTAGATTAATGAAGTATAGAATTCCTCAAATGTCATCCCAAGGAGTATTTCTCCCAAAATTGAGAGGTAGAGTAACTAAGTATTTCATTTAGTTTTATTTCTGTAATTAGTTAGGCATCAGTTACAAATTTCACTTTCAGTTCTTAAATCATGATTTGGAAATAATGGTAAAACAGGAATAGAAACTCTGTTTTCATTTCTTTCTTAAGCTTTGCTTCCAAGTCTATCTCAGCTCTATTTTCATTTCTTATTTAAAAGCTCTGTTTTCATTTTTAGATTTTTAGTAGTCCTTACAAAAGTTAGACTCAAGTTTTCGATAATTACATTATAAATCATTAGGTATTAAAAGACCAAAAACCCCCCAAAACAACATAAAACACAAAAACAACGAAGTAAGAAAGGTTATCTAGCACAAACAGTGCACTACACTTCATCAGTTTACTATACTTGGATTGATAATTTATGTAGAGCAATTTAGGACACTAAATTGACCAAAAACATAGGTGGGACTTGATTGATTGAAAGAAGGAGTTGTTATGGGATGGGAAGTGGTACCATTGGCCGTAACCAAAGTGACCAAAGATTTGGGTGCAGATTGAATCTCTTGGTAGGCCAATTCAGCTGGTGACAGTGTCATTTGTTCTCTGTAAGTGTCAATGTTTGAAGGAGCCAGTAGGATCCATGGATTGGTTGGTTCATGAGGAATGGATGAAAGCATATTCATCGTTTGTGGAACCTTTGGCAGTTGAAGAGGGAAACAATCCATCAGGGAAGAAGCCTTCAGTATATCGGTACCGATACTGACATAAGAGTCAGGTACACCACCTACTAAGGGTACAGAGCTGCTAGGTAATAGAGAGTAATCTGGGGTGCAAAAGGACAGTTGGTCCACTGTGACTATCTTTCCATCCAAGGGAAATAGTATGATACGGAATACTGAAGACACAAGGGCATTCATGGCATAATTCCAAGTGTGGCCCAAAAGAATATTATAGTCGAGTTTATGATCCATGACTTCAATATCCACTGTTACCATTTTCCCACTCAAGGTGATGGGATAGCTAGCTAGGTAACCTTTTGGGATGAAAGTGTGGCCATCGAAAGCTTTAAGGGAATTCGACAGCAGGGATAGGGTTGGAGAACCCAAAGCGAGCCAACATGAAGCTGACATGACACAGGTAGAAGCACCTTCGTCAATGACAATTATATGTATACCTTTACCTTTCGAAAAGATTTCCACCTAAAATGCAAGCTGGTGAGAAAGGCAAGGTTTGCACTTTTCCATGTCGAAAATTGTAAGCATGGAATCCTGTGGGTTGATATCACCAATGGCCGAAAGCAAAGCTTTCCTTTGTGTTGGACATGTTTGTAATACTTAGAGCGTCGACATAGCCAACGGCGCTTGCGCCAAGTCTTGACTTCAGGAAGGTTCCTCTGCATGAGCAATAGGAGCTCCATAGGATTTGGCTCTTGTTTGTAGATCTACCATTTCAAAGGTGGAAACGGTAGAGGATCCTTCACCAGCTGAAGGATGTTGTGAACCACCATTGCCCCCTTGTGGGGGTAATGGTTGATTTCCAATCAGGTGTTGTTGCTACTGAGCAGGGAAAGGATTATTCAGGACAGCGGGGGTCATACCTATATCCTTTTTAGCAATGAAATATGTGCATTCCTAAAGACGTGGATACAGATATGTCATGTGGTCTTCAGCACAGATTTTGCAAGGGAATCTGGTGGGTTTATACTTCCCATCGTCAGAAGGCGCAGCAACCTTCTACTTTGGGTTTTACTGCTTTGTTGATTGCTCCTCAGAAGGAGTGGTCTTTCTCTTATTCTTATTGTTCTTACCACCGAGTTTTTGCGTAGACTACACAAAGTTTATCGCAGTGGTAGGAAGAGCAATCGATTTGGTAGAGGGGTCCACTGACATCTGGGAAATGTGACCATTGATTTTTTTTACAACAGCCTCAGAGGTTGTGCCAATAATCCCTTCGGCGTGCACTCTGTGGTGCTGAGTAGCGGAAACATTGGAGTTACGAGGGGCATTGGGGATTACATCGTAAAGAGTGCCAGATTGTGAACATATCAGATCTAAGTTCTGGGCATGACGTATGGATTGGTCTTCTGTGACCGCACCACCTAAAGTGACATCTTTAGCGATTTGTGGGAGTAGGGACTTGCAGAACAAGTCCACTAAGAGATAGTCTGGGAGGGGAGCTTTAACTAACCACTGCCTACATCTCCATTCATGTATATGATCAGAGATGTGGGTGGCAGTATCCTGATGTAGTGAAGTGAGGAGATCTATCCCAGTGTCATAGTGGATGGGTAGTTGGAAGTGCTTTAGGAATTCCATTGCTAGAGCATCAAAGGTATTTACTGACATGCATGGTAACTCAATGTACCACTTAGCTGCGTTGTCAGTGAGGGTGCGGGGGAAAAGATGTAGCCGGACACTATCGTCCACCATGGAGTTGGAAACACACCAAAGATGATAGTTGGATATATGGGTGCCCAGATCCTCCCCTTTTTTCCCTTCAAACTTGGGGATGTCTGTTGGTGTTTATGCGAGATCGGCAGCCAAAGTAAGTTATGGTAGATGGGGTCATTTGTATGTTTGTACAAGTCGTGGATATCCAAAATTTCTAAGAAAGGCAAAGTTTGTGGTGCCCTTGACTCGGACCAAGGTGATGACATATGACTTGAGGAACCTTGCAGCCCTCCCATCGTTTGAGTCCCGGTATTATACACAGGTTGTGTGGTATAGTAGTCGCCTTGGGGTATGGTGTTGTAGGATTTCCATGGGGAATCTGATGTTGGGGTATATAATTGTCCCCAGGATAAGTAGTGCCCCATTGAATCATTTGAATTTGTGAGTAGGGTGCCCCCATGGATTGGTTGGGACCTCCTTGAGGATTCCCACCCGCCACAGAACTAACCATATGTCCTTGATTGACATAAGGAATGCTCATGTCAATCAATGACTGACCATGCATGCTTGAGAATGGAGAGGGAACTATTACGTTCCCGACCAGTATGTGCATATTGGGAATGCCCCTAAATACTTGAATCTGGGGGTTTGAACTATATAATGGCTACCGACCATAAGGTTGGTGGACGAGAACCATGCTAATAGTGCTATATTGAGCGTTATAAGGAGCGTTGTATGTAGCACTTGTCGAAGGTATCCAGTTTGACACTAAAGGGGTGGAACTTGGAATTGGATGGGTTCCACTTGTGGAGTGTGTCATGTGAGTGGTTGTACATGGGACAAATCGGATAGTGGGGTTCACCATCAATGGTGTGGTGGTGACTGTCGACTGGGGAAGTGGTGGAGGACCAACAGTTTCCACAAAGTTTCATGACCCGTTAGTCGTTGATGGGATGGATGGAAATGTTCCACATAAAGAAACAGGGAGCAAAGGTGCCACAGGAACCAAGAGTATGTCCAATGGATTCGCAAGCAGAGGGTTAAAGGGAGGAAGAAATCCTTTGGTAAAGAAATCCTCCAGCAAACTTGAATCATCAGTTGTCCAAACAGATTCCGTGTGAGATCTAGGAAACTGATTCCCCAAAGATGGGGAATCCAGTTTACTGGAGCTCGGCAGATCTTCCACAATGAGTGGAGGAAGTCCTAACAATCGTCTAGAGTGATGATGAGGGTTGGATGTAGCCATGGTTACTGTTAATTTTTATCTATAAATTTTATCGTGATATTTGTTAAAGTCTCAATGATAGCACATGGGTACCTAAAAATATATAAAAAATACACTAAGTTGATCAATCAGCAAACAAGGGGAAATTACCATGTCTGATAAGCATCAATCACTAGAGATGAAACCTAGTATCACAATGAATAACAGAGAGGGTTGGCCAAATGTACAGTTACGGTTACTCTTGAGCTTCGCCCGAACCTTAGATTGAGGGGCCAAGTACTCTCGTGAAGACGAGCACCCTACCAAAAACTAAAGATAGAGTAGGTCCATCTGTGTTAGGTACCAGGGCAGCCTGCCCCAGTCACCTTATGTAAGTCCCTAAAAGCTTGGCCACTAAGGATACCTCCAATCATAGAAAATACTAGGGGGACATAGTCGCAAATAGTACGTTGTGTGGGCAGGATACCTGAGTCCTCGACTCAACTCTGAAATCCCCGAAGGGATCCCCAATACATAGAATACCCAAAGGAGTTGCAAGCGAAGGCAGGCTACCTTCACTTACAGTCCAATGTTGTCTTGTATTTAGCTCCGCTTTGATTAGAGTGGCCCTGGTAGTATGAGTGTAGTAGGACTTTTCTCTCTTTTAATGACACTAGTTTTGGTTTCTGATCTTGGGTAGTTTACTCACACTGCCTATCCCAAGATCCTAGCTTGAACTAATGTTTTTTTGCTCAATAAAGAGTTATTGATTGATTTTAGGTAAATTTTATGTGTACTTTTGAGTGTCTTTGGTAGGGGAGTTGACATATGAAATGTGATGGGACTCTGACTCAAAAATCATGCACAAGATAATGCTTTTAAAAAATAATCAATTCAATGAAAACAAGCTGTATTCTACAGGTGAGAGTATTTCACATATTCATATTTGTTCCATTCATCCTAGTCATTATAACACATGCATAACCAATATAAATCTTTCCAATGTTTTCCTAACATCTACTTGAAACCAAAATAAAGCAGATTTTAACCAACTAAATAGAAGAATGAATAAAAAATGTGTATCTTTCTTTCATAAAAAATGTTTTAAGAAAGAAAAAAAACTTATTTCCTAAAAAAAAATTTCTTTCAGGACACCGATCTTTTTAACAAAATGCAGTTGCAGACCCTCCTTCAGTCCATGAGCAGGCTTCCTATCCCCTTGAGTTTGTAGACACAGTGGTATATCAAGATTTTAAGGGACTAACGCTCTATAGTAGTGGCCACAGAGAGTTACTGGGTCCACTAATGCTCTGTGTATGTAGACACAAAGCTTTATAAAGCAGTGTGTAGTTTGCTAACTTGTGTTAGTGTGGGAAAATAGCTCAAAACAGGGGCTTTTGTATCAAATTCAAGGGTGAATATGTGAAGGCAAAGTGCAGCAAGGTTTTGGTGGGTCAGAAAGGGAATGCACAAGTATAGGGAGGTCTTAGAAGGAGGAGGAAACTAAGAACTGTCTGGGTAAACCAGGAACTAAATGTGTGGTCCCCAGCGGAGTCACCAATTCTGCTATAGGATAAAATGCATCGTGTACAGAGAATGGAGATACCCTCAAATTTCTTCCTGGGACCTTTGGCAGACTATAAGATTATCTGCAACCATCACAAAATTACATTCATGTTCATAAACAATAACTAACTATCAAATTAGGACAAATATATTACCTCAAGCCTTTGTGTAGATTTGCTGGAGAGCACAATGCAGCTAGGTGGAATTCCCTTGAGCCGGCTCCAAATCAAGTCCTGCACATAGAAGAGACAAGCATAATCACAACATACAACTTCGATAACTAATACATGAATACATAAAATAACATCTATTTACACATAACTAAGCTACTCATGCTAAAAGGTATTGTACAAACAAGCTAATGAATGATAGTACCAACACCACGGAGTAGATAGTACAATTGCAGTTCTATATTAATGTCAGAAGAGTGATTACAACCATCTGTTGCATCAACCTTCCCTTACCCCTCCAACCTCTCTCTCTCTCTCTCTCCATTCTTACCAACTTCTTCTGATTTGAGACAATGCTCAACAATCAAGTATGTTATCCTTTCAAATGATCTGACCCCTATCACCATAGCCCTAGCTTTGCTTATGTAGCAATTGAGTTAGGGTTTCCAAGTTCCTCCATGAGTTCCTTGGGGTAAAAGTAATGAAGTTGCCATGCTTTTCAGCTCTTTCCCATTTGCCTCCTTCATTAGGATTAGAAATCCCTCAAATAGGTCAAACTTGAGATGTCTCCTTGCTTTTCTTGAGTAGATTTAGGAGCAAATATCTAGATATTTATTAGTCAATTCACTCCTTTGACCTCTATAACTTCATTAGGATCCACTAACATTGTTCCCGAACTAACAACTAGAGTTAGTAGGGTCACTAACGCTCCCTTAGGCTTGCTGAGAAGCTTTATAAAGTAGGTTGTCAATGCATATCCAATTTTAGTGTGGAAACAAGGCCTGTGATCTTGGTCTTTTCTTCGACTATCATGTCTTTCCCCTCTGAGCTAGTGAGGGGGTCATTTTTCTGTATAACACCCATAGTACTGCAGGTATGTGCAGGTCCCAATCACTTCGTTGAGTGTTACAAACCTTGGTTAGCGCGTTCTCCAGCACCTTCTTGAATGCTTCCACCATCCCATTAGCTTGTGAGTGATAAGGCATGCTTCTCTGGTGATATACCTGAAATTCCTATGTTAGCAGACTGATCGTTTCATTCAGAAAGTGTGTGCCATGATCACTCATCAAAATATTTGGACACCCAAATCACATCAGTACATACTCAAAGAGAAACTTTGCAGTGGTCACACCTGTGCAGTCCTTTACAGGCTATCCCTCTGCCCATCGAGTCAAACACTCAGTCGTGGTGATAATGTACTATGCTCCATCTTCTTCCCTTGGGGCTGAATGGGTCCCACAAAATATATCACCCATTTCTCAAAAGGTTGTAATGTTATTTTTGGGTTTAGAGGCAGCTCATCTCTCCATTATGGTCTACCAGTCCTTTGACACACGTCACATGCCTTGCAGTAAGCTTTTGAATCCTGATGGAGGGTTTGCAACCACAACCCTACGCGTATAATCTTATGTGCAGTCGCTCTCCCTGCATAATTGCCTCTCACGGTGCCCCCATGAGTGTCTGCGAGGATACTACTCCTTTCAAAATCTGAAACATATCATCGTAATATTTAGTCAGCCCCATTTTGTACAGATGTCTGGCAATGACTAAAACGTCTACCATGCATACCACTAAACTTTTTTTTATGTTGGACGTTGTAACCTTCCGGGGTAGTTCCTGTCGTTAGGAAGTGTATGATGTCTTCAAAGTGACCATCCGTGATGTGCATTGCAAATAGTTGCATGTCAGGCAATCACTCCTCCAAATTAGTGGGCTCTTCCCATGTTTCAATGCATGACAAATGGTCTAGTCCTGTGTTTATTCGTCCAAGATTCACAATAACTTCAAAATCATATTCCTGAAACAATAACAACCACCTACAGATTATCCCCCCCAACACAGGCTTATTGACGAGGTATGTCAATGCAGAATGATCTGCATACATCTTAAAATGTCCACCCAGCAAATAGGTCTAAATTTCTGGAGCGTGTATACCATGGCTAACCCTTCACACTCAGTGGTGGAATAGTTCTTCTCATCCTTGGATAACCTCCTGCTTGTGAATGCTATAGGATGGTACAATTCTCCTCCACCAACCTATGTCAGTACTACTCCCAGTGCTATACATGATGCATCTACATGTACATGAAACTCCTTCTTCCAATCTAGGAAGACTAAAATCGGTGCGGTGACCATTTCTCCTTTCAATGCATCCAATCTCTTCTGATAGTCCTCGTTCCAATAGAACGTGACATCCTTTTTCAACAACTTCTCCATAGGCGTGGTGATCTGGGCATAGCCCTTCATAAACTTCTTGTAGTACTCAATATGTCCTAAGGTTGCATGCAACTGTTTTACACTCCTTGGTGCCTCCAAGTTAAGTACCACTACGTTATTCATAGGATCTACCATCAGTCCCTGTCTACAAACCACATGACCCAGTAGAGTCCCAAAAGGAACACAAAACAGACATTTCTTCAAATTGAGTGCAATCTGGTACCTTCGAAAAGTATTTAGCATTAGGCACAAACTTTTCCCATGGCATTTTATCAACCCAAACACAGTCGAGTCATCAAAGTACACCTTTAGAAACTTATGAATGAATTCTTTGAATGCAGCAATGACTATGCGTGAAAAAATCGCAGGTGCATTCTTCAATCTGAAAGGAATTACAGTGTACTAAAAACATCCCCACTAATTCGCGAATGTCATCTTGCTTCTATCTTCATGCGCAATTTTAATCTGATGGTACCTAAAGAACCCATCAGTGTAGGAGTACGCTTCCTGGCCACCTACATTATCCAATACCTCATTAGTGAATGGAGTCAAGAAAGGATCATGTACACAAGCATCATTCAACTTCCTGAGATCTACACATATCCTTATTTCATCCTTCTGCTTCTTTTCCTATACCACCATTGGGCTCACCCAATCAGATTCTTCTACAGGATCAATGATCCCTGCCATGAGCATCTTGTCTAGCTCTAAGCGGACCTTCTCCTTATACTTCTTATTGAGATGGTAAGGTCTTTGCTTAACCGGCTTCGCATTGGGTTTCAATGTGATCTTCATAACTCCCAGGTCTCCTATTATCCCCTTTAGCTCCGTAAACTTGGTAGGGAACAAATCTCGGTATTAGTAGAGTGATTTGGTGACCTTATCTACCATTGCATCATCCCAGTAATCTCCAATCTTCACGAATTTGGTCTCCGCCTTTGTACCAATATTTACCTGTTTCATTTTTAGTGGTGCGGTTATATCAAGACTCTGAATCTGCGGTCCCTCGACCTCGCAGTGACCCTCAGTTTCAGGGATATTAATCTTTCATGGTTCCTCATCTTCTTCTTTGTAGTCTTGTTATAGCATTCCAGCGTGTGGCTCAGATGAGTAGTCCAATCGGGTTGAATCAGATCCAAAGGATCCTGCAGTATCCTAAAGATTGCTGCTTTAATTTCTTGTAGTGCTTCGTCAATACAGTCAAACCCATATTCAAAGCTAAACATCATTATAAATCCTTTGTGCAGAATATCCCATTTACATGTACCATGGCGGAGCTCTGTTTCCAAGTACACTTGGCTTCAGGTTGGGGCTTCGCTCCATAAGCCATAGCCCATTTGGCCAAGTGTGCACACGGATCATCCTTCCCATCATATTTGTCTTCCATTCGTACCTTAGGCTTCCCAAAGTGTGTTTGCGTCATCCTTCTAGACTTGCATCAATCGTCAAAACTACCCTTGTGCGTACCCCACCATCTCGCAGGTGTAGCACGCAGTTCCCAGTACAAAGCCTCGAAGCGCTACTTCTCTAGTACATCCCTCTCAAATGCATCCAAAAATACATCTACATCACTCAAGCCATCGTAAGTGGGCAGATTTCTTACCTCTGACAATATATAGCACAGTTATTGGGTCATCATATTATAGCTCAATGTGGTTACTTCATGTAGTTGATTCTTCCATTGTTCTAATTCTTCATCAGAGTCTGAGGTGCAGGAACTCTCGCAATCCCATGTGATTCATCCATCTACTATCGGATTTACCCAATCTTGGTCTCACATTGTTACCTTATATATGTAGTCCAAATAGCCATCGCTCACATAATTGCAGATTGGTTCAGTATAGTGAGATTATTCAGAAGGATCAAGGGGGACTATTACACGAAGCGATTCTTTTTGAATATCATCTTTCACTTTGTTAGGTTGATTACCCCATTCATGTCAGTAGCCTAATCAATGCCAAGGAGTGTAGGGTAGGGGTTACTGTCATCCACAATTTCTATCACTTCAAAGTCAGCCAATGTGCTTGTGCCTTTAATATCTACAGTTACTCCTTGCAATCGTCCCATGGGGATGATATTCTGTTGATTTTTGATCCCTAACTGAATTAGAGAACACTGCAACATGGTTCTCCCCATTCATTCCGAAGTCTTCTTTGATAAAATGTTTGCATCAGACACCAGATCCAAAATAACCTGATCCATTTCATATTCTCCTATCTGTGAGGTTAGTCTCATCTCATGCCATGTCCTTGCTTTATGCTTACCAATCTTCCATATCACGCGCGATTCACACAGAGTGTTTCTGGCGCATCTATTTATAAGTTCCTGTAACCCTTTCACAGCCTTGCTATCATGCAACAGCTTCATGAAGGTCTCTAGAAAGGTCGTAAGCATAGAAGGGTCCATTTCCTAATAAGGCCCATCCCTGCTCCTTGAGGTAGAGGTCTGATCAAAGCTCTTCTTTTCTTCCATAAATGTTTCATTTCCGCACTCCAAATCAAATTCAACTTCCTTCGTTGGAGCTTTACAAACCCATGCACTATCTTAGTGTTGTTTCCCCTTATCATCGCCCATTGCAATCCCACTTCGGAGCACTATATTCACATTTAGATCCTCTTCGTGAGGCTCAGACCTCATCATCTATAGGTTTTGAGTTAGCTGCAGTGGTAGCACCCCTTTGTCCTGTATTCTTGCTATCAGTGTAGGAAAGTCCTTTTTCTCATGGTCAAACTGAGAACAATATTTGCACGATGGACGTGTTGGGTTAGTGCATTCACGGGCATAGTGTCCTAGTCATCCACAGTTGTAACAGATTAGCTATCACCAACCTCTTCCAAGTCCTCCTCTACCTCGGTCTCGTCCACACCCTTGAAAGCCTATTCGCACCATCCCAACACTCTAGTCAGGGGGCCACGTTTCTGCCTGAACTCTATAGGTGAGTGGTTTGTCCATCATCAATTCGTAACTTCGGTAGTTGTGATCATCATGCCCTACTGACCTGTAGAACTTGCAGAATAGTTGTTGTGGTGTTTGTACAAACTTCTGCAACAAATGGAAATTATCAGTTGTATGTTTCCTTGCTACCTGACATATAGCTCACCACAACACAGGCCCTGCGCTCGGTCCTGCTTGGGCTTCTAGCCTCAAAGGCATCAGTCCTCCTCTTGCAATATAGTTCACAAAGACTAGGGAGTGTTCTTTGTCATGCCCATGACCTTTACATTTCAGGCACCATATTTCTCCACATGTCTCTGGTCGAACTGTTCTGTCCTGCTTCAAACTTTGCATTTCAAGGAAAATATTTTACAACTATGCATGGATCTATTGAACCCCAGATTCAAATCTTGCATCTATGTTTCATGTAGGTTTATGGAAATATCCAAGGACTCTGCCTGAGTCGTAATCTTTTGTTGTGGCAGTGCGACCCTTAGGTGAGGCGGGAGCGAAGCCACAAACCATTCACGGTGTTTTCCATCTGTTAAGTTCATCTTGGCTTTGTGGATTTTACACTTCAATCTCTGATCCAATTCCCATGGTGTCTCACCTAGTTTCATCCCGATTTCCTTGAACCCCACAATCCACCGCACCTCAGATTTAGGCCTACTGAATTCTTTAATCAATGCGATCTGGATTTCTGCCAATTCAGCATTTGGGTTATCATTAGAGTACTTGATGTAGCAAGTTAATGCACGATCCTGCAAAGCGCTAACCAATGTTACCTTCTTCATGTGATCATTTGTGATGCCCTAATCTTCCCATGTAGCTTTCATGATGAACCAAAACTCGTCCAGGTCCTCATTTCCTAAGCCCTTAAACAAAGGCAGCTTCACTGAATTTTCCATGTTGAACTATGGTGGAGGTGGCAGTGGTGTGGGAAAAGTTGCAGTTGATGGTGGTGAAGTTGGAGGTGGTGTAGGTGAAGGTGGGAGTCGTGGGAACCCCTGTTTTATTAGTTGAACTGCACTTCCCGGAGAAGCCTATGCTACTCCCTCTTCGTCACCCAACGGGGATGAAATCAGTGGGCTATATTCAGGATTCTTTATTCCTTCGTTCCTGTAAGTATTTCCACTTCGCATAGCTCTGATCATCAAGGTAGATGCATAACCTATTTTTCTCACAATAACATCTTAATCCAAGTATTTAAAGACTTCAAGTACTTACCTTACAGCCCTTTGAAAATGTGCAGCTCCACCTCGCTATAACTAACTGAGGTATCGACCGCGAATTGAGTCATGAATCCTCCTAGGATGCGATCGAGTCAATGATCGACAGCGGGTGCCATATTATCCTTAGAGGCTTCCAATCTTTGTACTAGCTCCAGGGTCCAAACAATAGGATCGTCAAGTCTCCACCTTCCTTGGCTATCCGCTAGCTTCGCGATCCACTCATATAACTCAACTAGAAAGGAACAGAAAAATATCTCACCATATATAGGTACTTGTCTAGCCACTGTTCCTTTGTCAGCCGTGGATTTTTGTTCTCCTGTGCCACGAATTCATGGATCTTCCTATCGAACCAGTCTTTGACCTCTTTCTTAGTTGGATTCCAGTGATACGACATCCCACCTCTCTCTTGGAGATTTCGATCCCGAAAATAAAACCATTTGTTGGCTTCGTGGGGCCTGACCCAGGTTCAACATTAGTTAGCCAAACAAATCCCTACACTACTAGCCCTTTTAGCATCAGCCCACGGAATGCGAACTGAAGTCTCACCCGAAGCAGTATGGGGGGATGCTGGAACCAGGTTTCCACACCCTGAGATGGTCGTGATGTTGGATTATACCCTCTGTTCCTATGTTCATGTAGGTCACTAAATTTAGGGCTCTATCATTCTACCCTCTATTCCTCCCTTCAGTACCTCTGCGAAGGTGTATGATTGACCTTCGCACAGCCCTAACCCGCAATCCAAGTACGTCCATGCTGCCATGGCAGTGTATTGTATAGGTTCCCAAGTTATCTCAAGTGTTTTACTTATCTTACTAATCAACCATAGTTAGAGCCACATAAACTGATATCCTTACTTGTGTTTAATTAATCAATACAGTCACATACATTTTCACATCACATGAAAATTGCAAATTAAACCCAAAACACAATATAAATAGATGCATTAACAAGAAATAAATACATAGAATTTGCAGAATACTTCTCTTTATTGATATCTTCAGATTAATACAAACTCTATCACCCCATGGACACAGTTGCAAGGATCTGCGCACTCAGCTGCGATTTTCCACCCAAGCCTCTGCGCACTCAGCTACAAAGCCTCTACCTATGCTAAGACCTCAGAACACTTAGACTCAATGCTTAACTCCTCACTTCATTCTTCACTACCCAAAACTACTTAGAGCTTACTTACTTAGGTCCTTTTTATACAATCCCATGGTCCGTGGACCATGGGTGGATCTTTATAGCTAAATTTACACTTTATAAAATAAGGGCGGACAACCCTTTATGACCCTTGACACCTTCGCACTCCATGACCACAAAATGCAGAGACTTTACAACTTTATTACAAAATTGTCCCAAAATATGGGCTTTTAGCCCCAAAACTATCCTTGGGGAAGCCCATTCTGAACAGGCCCCCAACACAAACATGGTGACTCACCCTCAAGTCACTCTATGGGTGCGGATATCTTGGTGTGATGACCTCCCAGCTCGACCTGTATGACGACAACCCCAGCAGTGCACTGTGTGGCTGCCTTCTTCACTTCTTCAACCAACTGCTCAATCACTGGTCCTGAACTGTCAGCATGAAGCTTCTGCTAAGTTGCTTGCAGATGAGCAAGCTTGACTTCAATAGAGGCCGTGACTGAATAAGCCTCATCCAACCAGGGCTTTAAGCACGCCTTCAACACTGCCTCCTTGTGCTACGCTGCATCTACCTATTATTTCAATTGTTTGGCCTCCTGCAGCTTCGCAAGTCTCTGCGTGAGAGTGACGGTTCGTGATGTACCTTTTACTTCATCATAGCGTTGCTTCAGTTCTCATGCTTCTGTGTCAAGCCATTTTACATTAGGGTCCTCCTCTAGGTTCGTCAGGACCTCAAACGACTGTTCACAAAGTTGTGTGCAGTTTGCTACTACACTGTCTATTTCCACTATCGCCTCTATGACAGCGGTTGCACACTAATCCTTTACTTCTGGCAGAGTTGAAGGCTGGGCCTTCAATTGTAAATCTACAATCTATAGGTTCAGCTCCTGTTGAACCTTAACCAACTCTATGAGAGCATTACACACCCCTATAGCAAGATTGTGAACGCGCACCTCGATTTGTTCTTCCTCAGGAATGGCCAACTCCAGGCCCATTCCGCATACCTCCTCCATGACTTGAACTATGCACTTGTTTCAGTCAATTACCTCGGTCACGACGGTGAGGGCAAAGTCTCGCTATAGGGCCATCTATTCATTATTAATCTTCTACTCACTAATCACTTGCAAAGCATGGTGTTTGCAGGCCCTCAGCTCCATGATAACTCCATCCTACAATAGGTGGAGTGCCTCACTAGGGATCACTGCCATGTTCAACCCCACTCCCTTGAGGGCACTATTAGCTTCCTTTTTTGTGGTCAGTGCTCCATCCAGTAGCACTATCGCCGAGAGACCTTTGCACACAGCATCTTGGCAACTTCTGAAGGACCGATAGTGAGGCTAGTGGACACCGTTCCAGCCTGTGATTCATGGGTCTATAGCTCCTGCAGACCCATCTGGATGGCCACCAATAGTAGCTGATGCTACTACTGGAACTGATGTAGTGCCTCTGTGGTGACATCCCACACTGTGTCTCCAATGTCATGCAAATCTCCCTCTGTGAGGGTGATTAGGTCCAGTGATGCCTTACTGACCTTGGATTTCTTTTTTGACCCCACTTTTTCTTGTTCCCTTGGACACTTGATACGATCTGACATCATCTGTGGGTCTGCTCCATGCTGCTCTATTTTCTCATCTGTTTCTTCCTTTGTTTCGGGCGTAGGTGACCTTGCATATTTTTTAGAGCCACGCTCTATTCCATCTATCTATTTTTCCATCTACTAGGTGGCATCATGCTCCGCATGGGCCTTGTCAGTGGCCTCCTTCCTTTTCTCAGCTAGCTGTGCCATTTTAAGCTTGGGCTCCTCCCTTTTGCGCTACACGGTAGACTTGCTTGACCCCACTACCAAGTCTGAGGTAGTGCGCCACTATATTGGCCAATGATCAAGAATTGCATCAATCACGTCGTCCCTTTCCAAGTAAGGCAAGTCATACCATGTCTTCTTAGGGTCCTTCCATGCCCTAACAACATACGGTGAAAGTTTGCCTTGAACTCTGCGTACCCCTACAGCTTGGCAAACACAGTAGGTGACAACTGCAGTTTACAATTGATAGCCATGTGGATGTTCATTTCCATCAAGATCCAGAAGATCTTGCTATCCTTGATGCACTGAGAATCCTTGGTCACCCATAGCGAATCGTACTTTGCTGCTTCTGGCAAGTTTGGCACAATTGAGGGGAATTGATTGTCTTTCGGGAGGTCTTAGGCTACCAGCACAATAGACAGCAAGAGCCACACATAGTGGAATGTCTTGTTGAGCTCCTGTGCCTCACGGTAGTATGTGAGGAACTCACCGTAGAGATAGCGCACCTAATTAAACTGGACTCCTTCGGCGCATTCAGCCTGCTAGCGCGATGACTGGTGCTGACACTTCATCTACGCAACACTTCCTCATAACCTTTCCTGCCAAAATGTGCGTGGCCACCTTGACCGCAAGGTTGCAGATACTCAAGATGGCATAGCCTTGTAGCTTCTTCATGAGTTTGAATTTCTCCTTCATGGCCTCCATGAGGGCCTACTCACCACCTTTTCCGCCAAACATCATGGCTAGATTTTCCCCTGTGTAGGGTAGTCATGTGATCATATCGATCAATCTATCAGTGATGGGTATTGGCTCCTCTAGCCACAGACACCCATCGTGCACCAAGAATAGCAGCTACTTGATGACCAATAGTATAATGGGGGTGCGATTGTAGTGAAACACCCATAGCAGGTTGAGCAGACCTTCCTTGTCTACTCCCCTGAGCCACTTCCATGATTCTAATGCAATCATCCCGATGGTTGTGTCAATAATGCGGCGCATTAGCTGCTATGTCGCCAAGTGCAAGAACTTATCATGGTCAGCTAAGTCCCAATATTCTATTTTTAACAGAGGAACCCTCCCCAAGCATGATCCTTCAAAGAAAATCTCATCTGGTAGTAGCGAGGTGTGCAAGGTGACCTTGCTCTCGTCATTTTCCTTTGGCACCTTGGTCTTGCCCTTGCGTGGAGGGACGTACTCAGGAAACTTAGTGATAGGGTTAGAACCCTGGACTTTAACTTTCTCCACTTCTACCCCCAAATCCTCATCATCCATTTGGATGTCCTCAATTTCTTCCTCCTCCGACTCCAAGTTAATCGTTTTTGCCTTTTCATATGCAATGGGCTTGTCCTTCTGTGGGTTTCTTCTGGGTGATGTGCGCATCAGTATCGCATCCTTCTTGCCCTTCTTATCATTCACACTCTCCTTGGTTGGGGTCGGCTCCAGTCTAGGTGTCCATGGATATTTAGGAACTTCAGCTAATACCTCTGCAACATTTGAAGCAACTCCCTTTGCCTCCCTAACAACCTCCAGCACAGCCCCCTCGGTTGTCACTACTTTAGCACTCATAGCTTTTGCAGGTGTCAACATGATGTTATGCAACAACTCCTGTGTCTCCTTTCGCAACATCTCAAATGATGAACTTGCTAGCAAAACTTCGTAGTTTTCACGGTTCATGTATGCGTGAGAGCACAACAACTCAATTCTCAAAATTCCAAGTGTTGTGCAGCCACCTGTAATTTATAGGCACTTTCAAGTTCAAATCCGAACATTCCCCCCACATTCGATTCATTAATGTTGGATTGTCAGCAGATTTCCAAGGATCTTACCCATAAAGTTTGTCTTAAATGCTGGCCTTCTGCTCCATTTGGCCACATTCTTACCATCAAATCTTGAACAGTGACCTTAACAGTCACTTTCCTGCTGACCTTGTTGGGTGTGGATCCTGATTATCTTCTATATTCAAAGGTATTGCTGCATTCGACCCCAGTTCGTAATGGGGTAGCAACGCCCCCCCTAAAATATTTGTTGCAGGGGTGGTCTAGGGGGGGTGGGGGATCAGGGGTAGCGCCCTCGAAGCTAAAAATAGATGTAAAATTGCCTTGTAAAATTTTGTAATTTCATAGTCAATCTAGGCCATTCATTAGGCTGAGATCTGATGGTAGAATTTATGTTTAATTTAGGGTTTTTTGCCTTATAAGGCAACCCCTCATTATATATGAGGGAATTGTATTGTGTTTATGTAAATATGTATTCTGAGTGAGGAAGAGAGAGGAGATTGAGAGCGAAGAGGGAATTACAGTGGATCTACTGTAGGTTGTATCTATTCAATTTGCTGGATAATATAAATGGAAGAACAGGTTGTTTCTCTGTGGACATAGCCCAAACTGGGTGAACCATGTATATCTATGTTTCTCTTGTTTTATGCGTTTTTTGTATTTATATTTATGCAATATTTTATGTGTTCCATTGCTCTGTAATATATAATTTTCTTACTGACCTGTGCAATTTCTCCCATGGTAGCACAACTCTCTTCGTGCTACCACGAACCCTGTGACATTTCCTCATCCCACACAATCCTCCAATCGCGCAGTTCCCCAACCCGGGCAGTGTACTTTATAGTCCCGCACCTCCTTTCAATTTCCTAGAGTGCTAATACTATGCTACCCTCATATAGTCACTTGGCTAGATCATCGATGTATAGCTTCAATTGGTTGCCTTTCACCTTTCCTGGGAAGGGATTTCCATTCAATTTAACCAACTGAACTACTCCACCGTCGGTAATCTCCTTAATGACATAGGGCCCTAACCAGTGCATTCTAAATTTCCCTAGAAATTTATCAAGCTTATTGTCATATAACAAAACCAGACAGTTTACCTTAAAGGTGCGCAGCTTAATGTGCTAATCATGCCATGATTTTTCACGCTGCTTTTGGACCTGTTGGTGAAATCCATCTAAAAATCTCTCTTCCTCAAGCTCAGCCAGCTGCGCAAGCCTCTCTTCTAGGGCTCTGTGATCTGTCATACCCGTGAATGCCGCTATGCGTAGACTAGGCACAATTTATTTCATGGGCATCACTGCTTCAACACCATATACAAGCATAAAGGGTGTCTATCCAGTCAACATTTTACATCTCGTCCGATAGGCCCATAGTACTGCAGGTACGCGCAAGCCCCAATCACTTCACTGAGATTTGAAAACCTTAGTCAACACATTCTCCAACACCTTATTGAATGCTTCCATAGTCCCATTAGCCAGTGGGTGATAAGGCATGCTTCTCTAGTGATATACCTAAAATTCCTCTGATAGTGCGCTGATCGTTTTGTTCAGAAAGTGTGTACCACGATCACGCATCAAAATCTTTGGGCACCCAAATCACATCAGTACATACTCAAAGAGAAACTTCGCAGCAGTTGCACCTGTGCAATCCTTTACAGGTTGTGCCTCCAACCATCGAGTCAAATACTTAGTCATGGTGATAATGCACTGCTCTCCCATCTTCTTCCCTTGGGGCTGAATGGGTCCCACAAAATCTATCGCCCATTTCATGAAAGGTTGTAATGTTATCTTTGGGTTTAGAGGTAGTTCATATCTCTGTGATGGCCTGCCAGTCCTTTGACACACATCACACGCCTTGCAGTAAGCTTTTGAATCCTGATGGAGGGTTGGCCACCACAACCTTGCACCTAGAATCTTCTATGCGGTCACTCTCCCTTCATAATGGCCTCCCGCGGTGCCCCCATGAGTGTTTGCAAGGATACTTCTCCTTTCAAACTATGGTACATATTCTCGTAATATTTCATCAGACCCCATTTTGTACAGATGTCCAACAATGACAGAAAATTCTATCGTGCATACCACTAACTCCTTTTTTTGCTGGACGGTGTAACCTTCCGGGGCAATTTCTATCCTTATGAAGTGTATGATGTCTTCAAAGTGACCATCCACAACATGCACTACAAATAGTTTCACATTAGGTAATCCCTCCTCCAAATTTGTGGGCTCTTCCCTTGTTTCGATGCGTGACAGATGGTTTGGTCTCGCGTTTAGTCATCAAGGCTTCACAATAACTTCAAAATCATATTCCTGAAACAATAACAACCACCTATAGATTCACCCCCCCCAACATAGGCTTATTGACGAGGTATTTTAACCTAAAATGATCTGTATACATCTTAAAATGTCCACCCAACAAATAGTGTCTAAACTTCTAGAGTGCGTATACCATGGCTAACCTTTCGCACTTGGTGGTGGAATAGTTCTTCTCATCCTTGGATAACCTCCTACTTGTGAATGCTATAGGATGGTCCAATTCTCCTCTGCCATCCTATGTTAGGACTGCTCCCAGTGCTATACATGATGCGTCTAATGTACATGAAACTCCTTCTTCCAATTCGAGAAGACTATAATCGATGCGGTGACCCATTTTTCCTTTGAATACATCCAAGCTCTTCTAATAGTCCTCGTTCCAACATAACGTGACATCCTTTTCAACAACTTTTCCATAGGCGTGGTGATCTAGGCATAGCCCTTGATAAACTTCCTGTAATACCTAGTATGTCCTAAGCTTGCGCGTAACTGTTTTACACTCCTCGGTGCCTCCAAGTTAAGTTTCATTGCAATATTTGTGGGATCTACCATCAGTCCCTCTCTACAAACCACATGACCCAACAAAATCCCAAAAGGAACACAAAATAGATTTTTCTTCAAATTGAACGCAATCTGGCACCATTGACAAGTATCTAGCATTAGGCACAAACTTGCCACATGGAGTTTTATCAGCCCAAACATAGCTTAGTCATCAAATTACACCTCCAGAAACTTATGAATGAATTCTTTGAATGCACCAATGACTATGTGTGAAAAAATTTCAGATGCATTCTTCAACCCGAAAAGCATTACAGTGTACTAAAAACATCCCCACTCATTTGCGAAGGTCGTCTTGCTTCTATATTCAAATGAAATTTTAATCTGATGATACCCATAGAACCCATCAGTGAAGGAGTATGCTTCCTGACCACCTACATTATCCAATACCTCATCAATGAATGGTGTCATGAAAGGATCATGTATGCAAGTGTCATTCAACTTCCTAAGATCTACACATATTCTTATTTCATCCTTCTTCTTCTTTTCATGTACCACCATTGGGCTCACTCAATTAGATTCTTCTATAGGCTCAATGATGCCTACCATGAGCATCTTGTCTAGCTCTAAGTGGACCTTCTCCTTATACTTCAGATTGGACGGTAAGGTCTTTTCTTAACAAGCTTCCCGTCAGGTTTTAACGTGATCTTCATTATTCCCAGGTGTCCTATCATCCCCTTTAGCTACGTAAACTTTGTAGGGAACAAATCCTGGTATTCGCGGAGAAATTCAGTGACCTTATCTACCATCGCATCATCCAAATAATCTCCAATCTTCACGAATTTGGGCTCTGCCTTCATACCAATATTTATCTGTTTCATTTTCAGTGGCACGGTTATATTAGGATTCTCAATCTGCGATCCCTTGACCTCGCGGTGACCCTCAGTTTCAGGGATATTAATCTTTTGTGGATCCTCATCTTCTTCTTCAGTAGTCACGTTATAGCATTCTAGTGCGTGGCTTAGTTGAGTAGTCCAATCGAGTTGAATCAGATCCAAAGGATCCTGTGGTATCCTAAAGATTACTACTTTAACTTCTTGTAGCTCTTCGTCAATATGGTCAAACCCATCTTTGAAGCTGAACGTCATTATGAATCCTTCATGTAGAATATCCCATTCACCTATACCATGGCGGAGCTCTATTTCCAAGTACCAGTTCATCGGGATGACATCCAAGGTGTGACAGAACAAGTGCACCCATTCAGGTTGGGGTTTTGCTCCATAAGCCTTAGCCCATTTGGCCAAGTGTGTGCATGAATCATCCTTCCTGTCATATTTATCTTCCATTCGTACCTTTAGCTTCCTAAAGCATGTTCACATCATCCTTCTACACTTGCGCCAATCATCAAAACTACCCTTGTGCGTACCCCACCATCTCGCAGGCGTAGTGCACAGTGCCCAGTCCAAAGCCTAGAAGTGCTTCTTCTCTGGTACTTCCCTCTCAAATGCATCCAAAAATACATCTACATCATTCAAGCCATTGTAAGTGGGAAGATTTATTACCTCTGACAATACACAGTGCAGCGACTGAGTCATCATGTTATAGCTCAGCATGGTTACCTCATATAACCGATTATGCCAACGCTCTAATTCTTCATCAGAGTCTATGGTGAAAGAACTCTCGTAATCCCATGTAATTTGTCCCTCCACTATCAGATTCACCCAATCTTGGTCTCACGTTGTTATATTACATATGTAGTCCAAATAGTCATTGCTCTCATAATCACAAACTGGTTCAGTATAGCGAGATCCTTTAGCAGCATCAAGGGGGACTATTACACGAAGTGATTTCTTTTCAAATATCATCTTTCACTTCTTTAGGTTGATTAACTCGTTCATGTCAGTAGCCCAATCAATTCCAAGAAATGCAGGGTAGGGGCTACTGTCATACACAAATTTTATCACTTCAAAGTGAGTGAATGTGCTCACTCCTTCAATATCTACAGTTACTCCTTACAGTCATGTCATGGGGATGATCTTCTACTAATTTTCCATCCTTAACTGAATCGGAGACCATTACAGTGTGGGTCTCCCCATCCATTCTGAAGTCCGCTTTGGTAAAAATTTTGCGTCTAATGCCAGATCCAAAATAACCTGATCCATTTCATATTCTCCTATCTGCGTGGACAGTCTCATCTCACACCCTATTCTTGCTTTATGCTTACCAATCTTCTGTACCACACACGATTCACCCAGAGTGTTTTTGGTGCATCTATTTATAAGTTCTTGTAACCCTTTCACAACCTTACTATCACACAACAACTTCATGTAGGTCTCTAGAAAGGTCATAAGCATAGAAGGGTCCATTTCCTGATCAAGACTGTCCCTGCTCCTTGAGGTAGAGGCCTTAGCGAAGCTCTTCCTTGCTTCCATGAACGTTTCACGTGCACGCTCCAAATCAAATTCAACCTCCTTCACCAGAGCTTTGTGAACCCATGCACTATCTTCAGGTTGTTTCCCCTTATCGTCGCCCATTGCAATCCCACTTCGAAGCACTATATTCATATTCAGATCCTCTTTGTGAGGCTTAAACCTCATCATCTGCAGGTTCTGAGTCAGCTGTGGTGGCAGCACCACTTTATCGCGTATTCTTGCTATCAGTGTAGGACAGTCCTCCATCTCATGGTCAAATTGAGTACAATATTTGCACGACAGACGCATCGAGTTAGTGCATTCACATGCATAGTGTCTTGTTCCTCCACAGTTGTAGCAGATTAGTTGTCCCCGACCTCTTCTAGGTCCTCCTTTGCCTCAGCCTCGTTCGCACCCCTGAAAGCCTATTCGTGCCATCCCAGTGCTCTGGTCAGGGCACCGCGTTTCTACTCGAACTCTATAGGTCGGTGTTCTGTCCATCATCAATTTGTAACTTTTACAGTTGCACTCATCATGCCCTACCAACTTGCAGAAGTTGCAAAATAGTTGTTATGGTGTTTGTAAAAACTTCTCCAACAAATGGCAATTATCAGTTGTATATTTCCATGCTACCTGACATATAGCACACCACAATGTAGGCCCCTTGCTCAGTCTTGCTTGGGCTTCTGGCCTCAAAGGTATCATTCCTCCTCCTGCAATATAGTTTGCAAAGACCAGGCAGTGGTCTTTGTCATGCCCCTGACCTTTACATTTCAGGCACCATATTTCTTCATGTGCCTTCAATCGAACTGTTCTATCCTGGTTCAAACTTTTCATTTCAAGGAAAATATTTCGCAACTATGCATGGATCTGCTGAAACCCCAGATTCAGATCTTGCATCAGTGTTTCATGCAGTCTTATAGCAATCTCCAAGGACTCTGCTTGAGTCGTAATCTTCTATTGTGATAGTGCGACCCTTAGGTGCAGTAAGAGTGAAGCCATGAACCATTCGTGGTGTTGTCCATCTATTAAGTTCATATTGGCTTCGCGGATTTTACACTTCAATCTTTGATCCAATTCCCAAGGTGTCTCACTTGGTTTCATCAAGATTTCCTTGAACCTCACAATCTACTGTGCCTCAGACTTAGGCCTGCTGAATTATTTATTCAATGCAGTTTGGATTTCTGCCAATCCAGCATTTGGGTTATCATTCTAACCAATGTTTCCTTCTTCATGTGATCATCTATGACACGCTGATCTTCCCATACAGCTTTCATGACGAACCAAAACTGGTCCAAGTCCTCATTTCGCAAGCCATTAAACAAAGGAAGCTTCACTGAATTTGCCATGTTTAATTGTGGTGGAGGTGGCAGTGGTGTGGATGAAGTCATAGGTGATGGTGGTGAATTTGGAGGTGGTGTAGGTGGAGGTGGCAGTCATGGGAATCACTGTTTTATTAACTGAACTGCACTTCGCAGAGAATCTTGCGTTACTCCCTCTTCATCACCCAACGGGGATGAAATCAATGGGATATATTTAGGACCCTTTATTCCTTCGTCCATGTAACTCCTTCCACTTCACATAGCTCCAAACATCAAGGTAGATGCATAACCTGTTTTTCGTACAATAACATCTTAATCTAGGTATTTAAAGACTTCAAGTACTTACCTCGCGGACCTTTGATAAAGCGTCGCTCCGCCTCACTGTAACTAATTGAGGTATTGACCGCGAATTCAGTCACGAATCCTCCTATGATATGATCGAGCTAATGATCGACAGTGTGGGTGATCTTATCCTTAGATGCTTCTAGTCTCTGTACTAGCTTTGGGGTCTAGATAATAGGACCGTCAAGTCTCTGCCTTCCTTGGCTATCTGCTAGCTTCACAATCCACTCATATAAATCAACTAGAAAGGAACAGAAAAAGATCTCGTGGATTTCCGTATACAGGCACCTGTCCAGCCACTGCTCCTTTGTCAACTGTCAATTTCTGTTCTCCTATGTCACGAATTCATGGATGTTCCTATCCAACCAGTCTTTGACCTCTTTCTTAGTTGGATTCCATTGATACGACCCTTTATGACCCTTGATACCTTCACGCTCCACGACCACAAAATGTGGATACTTTACAACTTTATTACAAAATTGTCCCAAAACATGGGCTTTTAGCCCCAAAAATGTCCTTGGGGGAACTCGTTCCCAACAGGCCCCCAACACATATAGTAGGGAAGTTAGAGATAATTTGGAGGTAAGGGAAGGTTGGGAAAGTGGAGTAAACATGCAAGAGATATTTCAAAAGTAAGTTAAGCACACATGGGCTAGCTAAGGGAGGTATTATAAAATATCTTAGTAACCTTGAGGAAGTGTGGGAGAAAGCCGAGAAGGTTCAGAGAGCCTTAAGAAAGAGATAAAATGGAATTCTCGATAAGGATCGTACGTTATAAAGTTGATCAACGAAGGATATGAGAGGACAACTACTACTCAGAATATAGTTTCTATATCATGTATGCCTATGTCGTAGTCTTAAGTACAAATGTATGAGTATGTAGCTGGTATGCAACCTCTAATGTAAATTTAATTATATATATCGTATGGTGGATGGATGTGTGTGCACCTTTCTTTTTGTACGTTATGCAAATATTGATGGACGATGAGATTCTCTACATAATTGTTGCATTGTAGTGCCTGGTGCATTTTTTTATATATGCTGACATAATAGAATGGATTATTTAGTTGCCCCACTATTTTTTGTAATGTATGAATGCATCTAGTTGTGTATGTTGTTTTGGTTTAGCATGTGTTTAATGTTTCGGTGCAAATCTAAATATGTGTGAATATTTTGGATGGTTACGTTATTGAAACATATTGTAATGTATTCACATTTTATCATGTCCCTGTAAAGGACAATGTATGGAATGGTTAATGTCGTCTTAAATGTCAAAAGGCATAATTTATTTTAGCTCGTTGTCATGTGTGACCTACACCCTAACTAGTAGACATAAGGGTTCAGAGATCCTATCCAGTGCATAGTCCTATGAAGATGGTTAAGTGTCTACTCGGTGGCAGTCTAATGTATTAAGCTATCAACAATATCGTAAGATTGCAAAGACCTCTTTTTGATAGTCACCCATTATCATCTTAGGTGCGACTTCACCCACTCGGTGAGTGTTGCTGATATGGCCGATGCTGAGTAGGTTTTTGTTAGCCACTATGCAGCAAATCGTAGGTCTATTAGAATCTCACATGCCAACAAGTGCCCACTAGCAGGAAGCATCAACTCCCTCTTCTACAAACGCTCGGATCAACTTACCATGAAGCACCAAATCCATGGATTTATGTAAGAACATGCTTATAGGAGCCATCAACCTCTGAGTTCTCCTTCAAGTATCCATGAATATGGAAGCTCCAACTTCTTGTTTTGTAGAATGGAACCCACACTTAATGAGGAACTTACTGCTATTTGTAATGGCTCTCACTCATCCTAATTTTAGTTGTTGGTTCTCCTCAACAACCTTCACTTTACTCAGCCCGCGTAGCACTCTACACCATGCTCATTTTTCCCACTTTTGCCAATATCCAATATCACACACTTAGCTCTCGGCCTTTATACACTCTCCATATGATCTCTCAACCTCTCAAAAGCAGTTTCTCTCACAGAGCTTTCCACACAACTCTACTACACTCAAAACTTTGTTGTAATATTCCTTATGTCTAACTCTTCATTCCTTACTTTTGATCCACTCCAACACAGGGATTGATGTTGCAACATCTGCACATTTTTATGCTCGAGTGTACTCTCAACATGGTTAACCATATTGTTGTTACATTGTGATTCTTTGTCATTGCAAATGAGTTCATGAAAGATTTGAATTCTAAGAATTTTTCCATACTGAAAATTAAATCTCATTCCACCTGTAGACTCAAAAATTACCATTGAATCAAACTAAACTTGACAAATATATGAACATTAGTGAGTTTCTCCATGCTTATTAATTTAGTCTCATAGATCTGAAAAAGTACTCCAGCATGGCTCACCAGGTTGTGCTCAAATTTCCATTAACAATCTTCAATAAATCATGGTCCTTACTGTCTCAACCCTTTGTTCCTACTCATCTAACAACTACTACAACTTTGTAGAAATAAAATAGTGTCCTCAACCTTTTAGCCCTTTACATCAAAAGACCAAGGCCCATGACCAAGTGTTGAAACAACTTTTGACCCATTCATATCCACAATAACCAAATGTAGTGCACTTCCAAATTTGGCAGACACAACCAAATATGGAGAGAAATTTCCAAATATGTTGATGACCCATTTAAGCCTTTAGACATAAGGTCGTAGGCATCTTAAAATAATGACTATATATTAGTAACACACCTAAGGACTCATTCACATAACATATAGAGCTACCACAACACTTTTTGCATTGTAATAAACCCTATGGCCCATGGTCTCCATAAAACCAAAAAACACAAACAAAATCGAGACCTGGGCACCCCTTTGTTCACTTCAGAAAAACGTTAAGTTTGGTAAAAACTCCAACTTCAATGCCATATTCCCAGATATTTCCAATGGAGATCCTTTTAAAACTCTCGGGATAGAACTACCATGATGATGTGTCTCGATGGTCCCACTCTTGATGACTTGCGCCAATAGAAAAATCGTCACTCGCCAACCTCTATGTCACCATGTCTTGGTGCACCATAACCTCAACCTTTTTATTCCAAACTCTTTAAAAAACCTTTGGAGAGACCCCTTTTAAAACATTTGGGCATGGTGATGTCATACCCACATCACATCTATGCAAACTGTTTGCCACCTATGTGTCCATTGTCATGTGTCACTTTCTAAGTGGTGCCACATGTCACTCATTTTCATCCCACTTGACCACTCAAAAATGCCAAATTATCATGCTACATGTCACTATTCTAGACTCCCATATTACCCTGGGATTCTAATATGTTGACATCATCACCCCACCACGGCTCCACTTGTGCTCCATGTCAACTGGGGTTACTAATCATTTTGTACCATGTGTCATTTTTTTATCATATGTCCATGTCAATGGTACAAAGGCATGGGGTCCTAGACTTATGATTTTCAATGAAATCATGTTATAAATTTTAAGCCAAGATGGGAAACTTGTTGCACTTGACCAGAAATTTTTCATCTCCCTAGTGCCATATCCTCAACAATAAAACTTGAATCTCTAATGTAAACCCTCTAGGGTCAATCTCCTAGGTTGATGTGTCCTAAGGGATCCCTTTGCATCATCTCATTTGATATTTGATTGGTTTTGTTTCCACTTATGCAGTAGCTCACCCCATTGGTCTTGCCTAAATAAAAAATTGTGACTCCAATGGAAACCATCGAGGTCAATATGCTAGGGTGATGTGTCCCTAGTGGACATGTGTCATCTCTCCTCCAATAATTGCTGCATATTGAAATCATCTGGGTGATGTGGTGAGCGACTCACTCTACAAACTTTGACCACTACCACCAACTAGCATGAACTTTGCCAAACTAGCACTAGTTTAACCCTTGTCACCAAACATAGCTCTACAAATTTTGAACTTTTGGTCTATCACCTTCGATCTACAATAATTTTTTATCTAGAGGGTCATTTGTAGACATCCACATATCATTGGAAATATCTTTCTGAGCACTATCCAACTACACCATTCCAAGAGCATATGAATTGATCTCTTAAGGAAAAAATGATTTCAAAATTATAACTCCCCCTGTGGCTCTGTCAAGGCTCCAATTCCAACTAAACAAGAAACACACCACATTAATTTCAATCACACTATGCATCTACCATCCTAACCCAGTTGACATCAATTCTAATACACTTGATGCCACCTACCATCCTAACAATGTAAATTGTCTAACATTAATATGCAATATGAGTGATGGATTTTGGGAAGATCATCCATGTTGCAAAAGTTTATTGAATTCAAAGAAAATATATATATATAAATTTATCAGATCATATACACATTGGATTTTATGTATAATGCCTCACTTTGAAATCTTTTAATGGATCTTCACAACCAAATTTTTCACTTCGAATATTGTTTTGGTATATGAATACCTTTTATTGACTTGAATAATCATTGTAAATTGAGTTGTTGTTCGTTCATGAGTTTCTAACTTGAGCACAACATTCCTAATCATTAACATCATTATATTCATCTCAAGTGTGCTAAAACATGGGTATCCAAGATTAATCTATTTTGGGGAAATATTTTTACACATATCTTATAATGTTCAACCTAGCTATATTTTTTTATAATAACTTAGGGTTGAATTTATATTAGTCAATTTAACAATTGCATTACATGTAGATCATTAATGACACTTTTGCATCACTATTTTTATAAATTTCAAATCTATATAAATAAAATTTATGTTAACTCTAGATAAGATTCATCTAACTCTAGATTCATTAAGAACTAAAATTCTTCAAAGTGTTAAACTTTCTTCAATTCTTTTTCCCATTTTTTTACCTAAAGGATCTTGATGTAGGAGTATTAGAGATTCTAAATCACCAAGCCTTTGGAGGACAAATTTCCAAAAGGTGATTTTGACATTTCTAGAGGAATTTATATTCTTCTATGTAAATATAATATATTGAATTGATTTATTTTACGAAATTTAAGTGAATGCATCGTGATTCTAGAAGTTGTTTGGATCTAGGTAATAATTTTTTGATATGTTAAAGCAAATATTCCTTACAAAGCATGAGAGATTCACTTGGAATAACGGATAAATATAAGGTGTTCAAGATTAGCTGTTGGTTGAGATTATGGGTCATATTTAGTTCTTGGATCCTATTTATGAGGATATTGTTCTAACTACTCAACAGATTTTCGATCCTATATATGTATGACCATTCTGATTGATTAGATTGTAGTGTCCTATGAAAACACTCTTCAAGTTGATCTAGGCTTGCCTGATTTTTTTTGTGGACTGCTCGAGGGATAGCGAAATTGAGAGAGTTGATCATAGTGTGCACGATGGGAGTGTGGTTTCTTTTTACCACTCAAAGCAAGCATTTGTCCAAGTTTTGTAGATCGATTGTGTTCACCTATTAAGCAAAAGTAGGAAAAAGCAATGAAAAGAACCATTGCTTGGAGCGACTTGGAGAGTCGATTAATAAGGAGGAAAGTTATCTGAAGGAGATGGATGGGTTGTTAGATAGTATAATGAGCACTAGACGAGTTGTGCATTTGAAGTGGCTAGGAGCACTATTCAGGTGAAAGATGTGTTGCAGCTCGTCGTGGAGATACTAAAGCCGAATATATCTATGGAGTTGATGGATGTGCACTGTGACCACCAACGTGGAGTTGCATGGGAAGAGACCTGACCAATGATGTGGTGAATAGAATGAGCATTGGTACCATTCAACCTATATTATTGGGTAGAGTGTGGAGCCTGCTTATGACACATAGACCCATCTACGAATGAGTCATGACTAGCTACAGGTTGGCTGCATTAATGAATGACTACACTTCTTGTTGACATCCTATTGTTGTCATTTGAAATTGTGTTGATGTTGAGAAAATCATGGTGCAGTGAGCATGGAGTTGATCTCAAGCATATGTAAGTGTAGGGCATTTCTTTGTCTGGAAAGTCATTGTTTCTGGTCTCTTTGTGTGTGGAAAGTTGTTGCATTGTGCCAAAAATCATGTGAAATTGGTGAGCTATTGATCTGCTACTCTTGTGAATCTGAGCGTGAGCGTTGTTATGACCTGCTATGATTTCTAAGCCAAATTGTTGTGTTGTAATGGTTGCATGGCTGAAAATCCATATGGCATGAAAGAATCCTTGAGAAATTTGACCATCTCTTCCTTTGATATAGGAGCCCGATGTATCTGATTGAGTTTTCATGAAGACCTCAAGTACTGCTTCATACTGTTGGTCTCACAATTTTCTTCTTCTGTCCACCTATTAGAGGGGTTAAAGTTGCTTTAAAGTTTTGATCTATAGTGATGACAGAATCATGGGCTTGTTTCCCTATTTGAGCAGTGAACGATGTGCCAAGAAGGAAGTTGTAGCAGAAGAGGCCAAAAAGGGTGCTCTGGCTTCTTTAGAAACATGTCATTTTGAAGTTGAGTCTACATGTGTGTTCAACTAGATCTGAGATACCATAGTCAACTGGACTATGTTGACCGTGTTGCAGGCAATCTATTCAATTCATTTTGGTTTGTTTATTTTTTTCTCTAGTCTTGACTGTAGCTGTAAAAATGTTGTCAGTTGGAGTGAGCACATTCAACCTGTTTTTGGAGGTTGTGTGGTGATATTTTTTGTTGCCATCAAATATTTTTTGGTAATCTCTAGTGTGTGTACATGGCGTTCTTTCTGTGCTTGTGATGAGGTCTGAGAAGTTTGACAGGGCAGGAGAGCCTATCCTAATGTTCAAAGCCATGAGGAAATGCAAGAGATCTAATGGGTAAACAAAAGAGACTCAAATAGTTCTGAAGAGGACTAAAACAAAATAGGAGAAAGAGTCAAAGGGTAGAACTAGTATATTTTTCAATTGAATATGAAGTGTTTCTAGTTGAAGCTGAAGGATCTGAGGCTAATCAAAATGTAGATCTAGATCAATGCAGTGAAGAATTTGATGAAATCTTAAAAAGGTTAATGTCAGATATACCCTCTTTCTCAAGTATAAATTATGAAATATGGGAAACTTAAATGAAAACAATACTATGGAAGGTAGATTTATTGAATTATGTTAAAGAGGATTTTGTCAATTCAAACCATGATATGAGTAGAGATGCATCAACATTAAATCTTATAACATCTCCATTAGATGAAAATATCTTATTCAATATACTACATGAATATGGTGAGATTCAAAATGCAAAAGTATTGTGGGATATTTTAGAAATGAAGTACAATTTGAATGTGGTTGAAGATGATTAAAGTATGGTTCTTGAAAAAGATGATTGTGCTTTTAGTCTCATAATTAATTATGAAACTGAAGATGGAAACATTGAAGCTGCAACTATGGATGATGGATGCGTGTTTGTAGTTGATATTGAAACATGAGATGATCAAGAAACAACCATTGATGTAGAATCTTAATTTTATTATGAACAAAGTTGTTGGGTGTGGAGCCTGATTATCTTCTATATTCAAAGGTATCGTTGCATTGGAGCCTAGTTTGTAATGGGGTGGCAACACCGCCCGTAAAATATTCGTTGCATGGGGGGTCTCGGGGGGGCAGCTATGACCTTTGGGAACCCCCCATTGGCAAGGAATTGGGGGCAGCGCCCTCGAAGCTAAAAACAAATGTAAAATTTCCTTCTAAAATGTTGTAATTTTGTAGTCAATCTAGGTTGTTCATTAGGCGGAGATCTGACGGTAGAAGTGATGTTTAATTTAGGGTTTTTTACCCTAGAAGGCAACCCCTCACTATATATGAGGGAATTGTATTGCGTTTATGTAGATCTATATTCTGAGTGAGAAAGAGAGAGGAGATTGTGTGGTATATTCAGGGGCCTCATTTCATGCCACACCTGATAGGAAACATTTTCATGATTATGTTCAAGGAGATTTTGGACAGGTTCGATTGGGTGATGATAAACCCTGTAAAATCATTGGAATGGGTACAATTTTCATAAAACATCAGAATGGAAATAAATGGCTATTGAAGGAGGTAAGGCATGTTCTAGATCTAAATAAAAATCTTATTTCAACAGGGAAGTTGGGAGGTGAAGGTTGTGTGACTACTTTTACAGATAAAACCTGGAAGGTCACTAAAGGATCCCTGGTAATAGAAAAAGGAGAAAATGATGGTACATTGTATTTATGCAATGGTATTTCTAATTTTGTTATTGCTTTAACCTCTACAGGAGAAGATACAACATTGTGGCATCATAGGCTTGGGCACATGAGTGAGAAGGGGATGCAGATTTTTCACTCAAGAAATTTGTTGCCAGGTTTGAAGCATGTTGATTTAAAATTCTATGAGAATTGTGTTTATGGAAAACAGAAAAGAGTCAGATTCCTCAAAGTTGGGAAAGAAAAGAAGATCGAAAATTAGAGCTTGTGCATACAGATTTATGGGGACCTACTCAGGTATCATCTCTTGGTGACTCTTGTTATTATGTTACTTTTATGGATGATGCAACCAAAAAAACCTAGATTTATTGTATTCGAAAAAAATCTGATGTATTTGGTACTTTCAAGAAATGGAAAGATTTGGTTGAAAATGAGACAGGAAAAAGGTTAAAGTGTCTCAGATCAGACAATGGAGGTGAATATTGTAGCAAAAAGTCTGATAAGTACTATTCATAGAATGGAATTCACAGAGAGAAGACAGTTCCAGGAACACCACAAGAAAATGGTGTGTCAGAAAGGATGAACAGGACAATCATGGAGCATGGAAGGTGCATGAGATTGCATGCAGGATTGCCTTTACAATTTTGGGAAGATGTTGTAGATACTGTTGTTTATCTAATAAACAGAGGGCCTTCAAGTTCCTTGGATGGTGGTATTCCAGAGGAGGCATGGACAGGTAAAAAGGTAAACTACTATTTTTTAAAGACTTTCGGTTGTGAAGCCTTTGTCCACATTAATAAAGAAAATAACAAATCTCAAGGCAAAATCGAAGAAATGTACCTTTATTGGATATGGTGTTAATGATTTTGGTTATCTCTTTTATGATTATGAAAAACAAAAAATCATTAGGAGCAGAGATGTCATATTCAATGAAAGGTTTTGTATAAGGATCAACTGCAGGAAAAGAAACAAGAAAAAGAAAATAGTGAATACATAGTGCTTGATGAGATCACAGAAAAAGTGATGGTGCTTGAAAATCATAATGATCAACATCTAGAACAACAACCACAACAGCGACAAGCACCTCAAACACCTGAAAGTGGTGTTAGAAGATCTACCAGGATAAGTAGACCCCCTGAACGATACTCTCCTTCATTAGATTATGTATTGTTGATTGATTCTAGTGAACCAGAAAGTTATGAAGAAGCAGTACAGGTAGAAACCAGGAAGAAGTGGGAGCAAGCCATGAAAGAAGAGATGGACTACTTAGCACATAACCGGACTTGGGACTTAGTTAGGTTTCCTGCAGGTAAAACAACATTACGGAATAAATGGGTTTACATGTTGAAGGAAGAATATGGAGGTAGAAAAAGGTATAAATCTAGACTTGTGGTGAAAGGGTTTGCACAGAAAAAGGGTATAGACTTTGATGAGATATTTTCTCCTATTGTTAAAATTACTTCAATCATAACTATTTTAAGTCTAGTAGCAACTGAAGATTTGCATCTTGTGCAGTTAGATGTAAAGACAACCTTTCTCCATGGGGATTTGGAGGAAGAGATATATATGCAACAACCACAAGGATATGAGGTAAAAGGGAAGGAGAAACTAGTGTGCAAGTTGAAGAAGAGCTTGTATGGCTTAAAACAGGCTCCAAGGCAGTGGTATCTTAAATTTGACAAGTTTATTTCTAAACAAGGTTATACTAGATGTCACTCTGATCATTGTGTTTATCTGAAAAGGAAAAATGATGGTAGCTATATTATATTGTTATTGTATGTAGATGACATTCTTGTTGCAAATTATAACATGCAGGAAATAAATGTGCTCAAATGAAAATTGGCGAACTCATTTGTAATGAAGGATTTGGGTGCTGCAAAACAATCCCTGGTATGAGAATAACTAGAGATAGGAAGAATCACAAATTAACATTGTCTCAAAGTGAGTACATAGAAAAGGTGTTGAAAAGGTTTAATATGCAGAATGCAAAGCCATTTAATATACCTTTGGTTAGCCATTTCAAATTAAGTAAGGAGGAGTGTCCCAAGAATCAAGAAGAGATGGCTAATATGTCTAAAGTTCCATATGCATCAGTAGTTGGAAGCTTAATGTATGAAATGGTCTACACAAGGCCTGATATTTCACATGCAGTGGGAGTTGTAAGAAAGTACATGAACAATCCAAGAAAAGAACATTGGATGGCAGTGAAGTGGATTCTCAGGTATTTGAGAGGTACCACAAATCAAGCATTATGCTTTGGTGGTTCAAACATTGCTCTACAGGGATGTGTTAATGAAGATATAGAGGGTGATAGAGATAACAGGAGGAGCACAACAGGGTATGTGTCTACTGTAGGTGGAATTGCTGTCAGTTGGGTCTCCAAACTACAAAGTGTTGTTGCACTCTCAACAACAGAAGTAGAGTATGTTGCTGCTACAGAGGCTAGTAAAGAAATGATCTGGTTACAAAGGTTTCTGGATGAATTGGGTAAGAAGAAAGAGTTGGGCAGGTTATACAGTGATAGCCAGAGTGCCATACATCTTGCAAAGAACTATACATTTCATTCCAAGACTAAACATATGCAACTCAAGTACCATTTCATACAGTCAACATTGGAAGATGGACAGTTGAAGATGGAATAGATACACACTAGCCAGAATCCTATAGATATGTTCACAAAAGTTGTAACCAGGGAGAAACTGAGAGTTTACTCAATTTCAATTGGTCTTCAAGTATGGTGAAGAAGATGAGAAACAACCAGGTCCAAAGTGGAGTCATTGTCCAGTAAATGAAGCAGCAGTGGAGTTGCTATAATCAGTCTCCAAGTGGGGGATTGTTGGGTGTGGAACCTGATTATCTTTTGTATTCAAAGGTATCGTCGCATTAGACCCCAGTTTGTAATGGGGTGGCAACACCGCCCATAAAATATTCGCTGCAGGGGGGGTCTAGGGGGGGTGGTTGCGACCTTTGGGAGGCCCCCCCCTAGCAGGGGGATCGGGGGATGCACCCATGAAGCTAAAATAGATCTAAAATTGCCTTGTAAAATGTTGTAATTTCATAATCAATCTGGGTCATTCATTAGGCGGAGATCTGACAGTAGAAGTTATGTTTAATTTAGATTTTTTTCCCCAGAAGGCAACCCCTCACTATATATGAGGGAATTGTATTGTGTCTATGTAGATCTTTATTCTGAGTGGGGAAGAGAGAGGAGATTGAGAGCGAAGAGGTAATTAAAACAGACCTGCTGTAGGTTGTATCTCTTCAGTTTGTTGGATAATATAAAAGGAAGCACTGGATGTTTCTCCATGGACGTAGACCAAAATGGGTGAACCACGTATATCTTTGTCTCTCTTGTTTTATGCGTTTTTTGTGTTTATATTTCTGCAATATTTTATGTGTTCCATTGCTCTATAATATATAATTTTCTAACAAAAGTCTCTCTAATGAAAAGACATATGGAGTCCGATTTGATGAGAATTTTGTATCTCATGAAGAGTGGTTCAATCTGATGCATAAAAGGAATCTTATTGATGAGTTTTTATTTGTTGAGAAGAGATGTCTACCTCCATACACAAATAAAATGCAGGACAACATGTTTCTAGAAACATAATTGGTTAAAGATGTTGAAGACATGAAGCAACCAACTATGACAACAAAGAAAGACAAAAAAAGGAAATCTCTCTTAAAAGAGAAGGATTACAAGAATCAATATGGTTTTTTTTATGAACTTTTATATAAACCTAACATTTCTTTTAAGTGTTCAGATATTGATAGTCAGGAAGAAGCAATAAAACTTGAAGAAATTTAAAAAATTAAGGACAAGTATAAGTCCTAAGAACTTGCAACAATGTTGAATACAAATAATGTTATCTCGCAATCAAGATCAAGAAAGAGGAGATTAAGAGCTCAAGTGTTCCACCTTTGGTGTAGAAAATGTAAAAAAAAGGAGAAGTTCCACCACTATCTTATGGCTAGAAAAGTGAAGATGAAATTGCACTAGCAAATGAATAAGCATGAACCCTTTAGCAAGAAGGTAGAAATGAAAGCCTAGTATCATGTTTTTTTATGTATCATTGTAAGCCTAGATGAGACTGAGACCAACAATCATGTTATTCATGTTATGCTTTGATCCATTTCTCCATTAAGGGGGGAACTTGGAATAATGGAGAAATATAGGGTGTTCTAGATTAGTTGTTGGTTGAGATTATGGGTCATATTTAGTTCTTGGATCCTATTCATGAGAAAGTTTCTCTACATATCCATAATCCTATATGTGTAAGAAAATTCTGATTGATTGGATTGTAGTGTCCTATGCAGGAGCTCTTCAGATTGATCTAGGCTCACCTGAGAGATGCTTATTTCCTCCATATTATGTGTCTCCTAAATTTTAGTGATTCTAGGGATAGATTGAATAATTTTAGGATTTAGAAAAATATGATTTATAGAGTGATGTATGTGTAATAGATTGAGTGATTTTAGAATTTAGAAAAAAATGATTTATGGAGTGATTTTAGAATCTGGAAAAAACTATGATGTTTCTATCTATTGTAAACCTAGGAGAAATAAAAAAGAGAGTAAGTGTGAGGAAAAGAGATAATGGAAAAATAAATGTCAAATCAAGCCATAAATAGGAAGGAAAGGTTCTTAGTAGATGCATGTATGATTATGTTAATGGAAGGGATTTTTCATTTTATGATTGCCTCTGCATGATTGTGTAATTCCAATTCAAATGTATGAATTTAGTATGAATGGTAGATATTGGAAATATATCATATGAAGGAAACAATTCCTATTATGGGATTTGATGAAATTGAGTAAGGGAAGAATTCAATAGATGCATAGATATTTTGTTCAATTATTTTATTGTAGGATCAAAGAACAAGATCAAGAAGTGGCTAAAGGTGTATGGACAGCTTGATGTCAGTAGTGCATTGATATTGCAGAAGTAGAGAAGTTGAAGACGCAGGAAAAATAGGATTTTCTTACTGGTGGTTAGGAAGACTGATTCATTTCATGCAAATGATATGTTGAGTTTTACTATAATGGCTTCCATCATTGTTGTTGAATGTGAGTAGTCCACACACAGATATATATATATATATATGTGTGTGTGTGTGTGTGTGTGTGTGTGTGTGTGTGTGTGTGTGTGTGTGTGTGTGTGTGTGTGTGTGTGTATATATATTTCTCTTGGAAAAAGAAAAATATATATTAGCAATGTGATTAATGTGGACATTGAAATATTTTGTTTATGACCAACATTCAAATACCTTTTTTTAAATGCCGCATATCAACTCCCTGTAAATAATTACATGTCTTACAGTAGTAATAACCTATCATAGAATACAAGTTCTCTCTATCACCGTCTTTCTTTCTACGCATATTTTTATTTCTCTATCTCCCTCTTTCTCCCTACAAATATATTTATAATCCAGATATAAAATATCATATTTATGATCGAAATCAATTTTTTATTATTATTAATATTTTTTAAAATGCTAAGTGTCAATTCCATGTTAACCATTAACCAAATTACACATCTCCATAGCCTTAGAATAAGAAAAATTTACTTCCAATTATTATATTTTTAAGTTGTGTCTATTTTGAAATTGGGTTTACAGAATTTCAAGTTAATTATCAATAATTATTAAGGTGGATGGTAGACATTAACCTCCAAAAAATATTCTATAATATTATTATTATTAATAATCAATGGTTGAGATTTATCTCATAAATAATTGTGTTCTTTCTATCCATTTAATTAACTTGATTAATTAAAAAAATCATATGAACATGTATTATGGTATTTTGGGATGTGGTATTAGAAAGCCATGATATTAAAACAAAGATTTCAAAGTTTTCATAGTAAAATGGAGGTGAATCTCAATGATGAAGAATTTTGTTACATGCCTCTTTTTTTGAATTTACATATCTATAATTCACATATATATTTTTTAATTATTAATAATTATAATAATTTAAAATAAAGTTATAATTTAGTTAATTGTTATGATCGTTTTAAATTGTGGCAATGTGAGATGTATCATGAGCTAAGTATTTTGTTTTCCATCAACATTTACCAACCATTTAATTTATATGGTTGCACTAATTAATATAAAATTATCTTATTTAAGGTGGATATTGAAATAATTTATTCATGTTAAATATTGTAATATTTTATAGTTATTAATATTTTTTACCCAAATGCATGAAAATAAATTACACATACTTTTAAATAGAATCATGAAATTATAGTCAACTGGGTTATCTTGGGTCCCATCTTGTCAGAGTTTCGAGTTGGGAGTGCCCGAGAGAGTTGAAAAACCAAAACCACAGTACAAGTGCGCTTAGATGTGCGACGGACACCCGCATTCGGTTAAAGGTGACTCGGGTGGAGCATTCAATTATGTGCAATGAGGAGGCGATACATTCAGCTTTGTGCCACCCCACCATCGGTTAAAGGTGACTCGGTGAGTTATGTGCAATGGGTGGGCGAACACATTTAGCGGGGGCCCCGGTAGGTGGGCGCCCACTCGATGTGCAATGGAGGTGCAATCGAGAGGTGTGACGTGTGAGGCCTTGCAGACATGTGGGTGAGTGGACCCGATGATGGGAGCCCACCTGGGTGGATAGGTGGGATTGTGTGGATGAAGTGTAAAAATGAAGATATGTGCCTTGTGTTGTGGGCAGGTCGGCTGGGCATGCCTATGGGCAGACTAACCCATGGAAATTACCAAGGGACACATCACTTAGAGAAAGTGAATGGGAAGTGACCCATATATATTGGAGAGGCATTCCATCACTGGGAAAAACATCAAACCAAGTTTTCCAAGCTTCTGAAATAGCAGAGTGCGAGCTATGGTGATGAGCCCACAAGGCGGGCAGACGAAGAGAAATTTTAGATGAAGAACTTGTGTATAGTTGGGTCAAGTTTTGGTGTAGGCTGTGTTGGGTGAGTTGGGTCTTGTACCATGTTAGGGTCATGTCATGTACAGTTCAGTTCGTGTAGGTCGGGTAGGTCATGTAGCAGACTCGTGTCACGGGTGAAGTCATCGAATGAGATGTGCAGGTTGTGCAAACGGACTAGGTCATTTGGGAGAGTCATTCGGGTGACGTCGCTTAGGCATGTCATGTCCTTTAGGTTGAATGTGCAGTCAAAGTCGTGTAGAATAGGCAGGGCATGATAAGGCATCTGGGCAGGGTCGTGCATAATTCGATAGGGTGTGTCAAGGCACAAAATGATGTCTGAGCAGGGCGAGTTGAATGAATGAAAATTTGTAAAACATAAAATTGGGGTTCCCAACAGTGCATGAAAGTGCAGTGTAGGTGTGATGACAATGTTGGCAACATTGGGCAGCAACACGACAGAGTCACCAGTGTGGGTAGCGAATTGCATGATTTGAGTAAAACATTGAGGTGAGTTGCTGGTGAAACCAAGCAATTATCGACATATTGTAAAGCTATAAAATATTGTACTTGTACATTATTTGAAGAGTTTATATATTGTTGGAAGACTTTACGGGAGTTTCCCCTCCCAAGTATATGTATATACTTGAGTTATGATTTCCGTAGACAGTGATGATAAAAGGCACTCAGATGGAGGGGCTTCATGAAGATATAAGTATTGTTAGTACTTGTGTTTCTTAGAGATTTTGGAGGATGGGCCATATGTAGGGATGGAAAAAGGTAGTTTTCAAATGCGATGGATAGCCTTACCATGGATGACTACAATGGGACCTTGTGTATTGGAGAAGCAAGGAACATTGTTTGTTGCAAGACTTATTGGGGAAATTTGTGGCCTTATGGAAGAAGGTACAAATTCCCATGACAAGGGAGGAACATGATGAGCTTTGTGATAAGTGAGTCATGCTTAGCCAAGTGGAGAATTGGCTAAGGGCCTGGCATGACTAATGGACATATTAGAAGGGCACACTAGAGCTATGATGATATGATACTTGGGTGGACTTCTTCATGGTTGAAACCAAGAGATAGTCTTGGTGGACCATTAGTGGAGGAGGCAACGATGATGGAAGGAACTTGTGATATGATATATGAGGTTAAAGTGACCAAGAGCACTAAACCTTAATGAGAATGAGGATGTTATGATCAAAGTTGTGATGGGTCTACTAGGGTGGACGAGACGGGTAGCTGGAGTCATGGACATCGAGTTGGATAGATGTGAGCATAACAAAATTCATGTAGGGACATTATGTAGGAGCACTTATAGAGATGTCACTTATGGGCATCCAATGAGGAGTGCCAAGGTAAGGATGTTGTGCAGATGGACTTGCTAATGTGACATGGAGACATTTTATAGATGGGTCAATGGGGATGTTGTGCACATTTGTATAATAATACCACAATTCGTTTTGTGAGCAACCTATGAGAGTACTCATATGACCGAGAGGCTAGAGTCATCTTGCTATGGCACTTGAGACAGAGACAGGTATGCTGGACGAAGTGTTGGATGGAGATGGGTCATGTGAGCTCATTATGACTTGAGAGAGTTGCAACTGATGAGGAATTCATATTATGGTGGTCTTGGAGTATCTCGTTCATTGAGGATATAAGGTCGGAGGTGTACTTGACTTTCATGCAGTATGGGATGCATACCTTGGACACACTGTGGGGTATGTTTGTGAGGAGTTACTTAATGGATACGATAGAGACGAGATACTTTGGATTTGAGTGGAGTTGCAATGACAGTGATGCCTTGGTGGGATTACATGGGCATGGGTTGATTTGATGAGACTTAACCACTTTTGATAGACATGATGGATTATTAATCTATGACCATGGGAAACACATGGAAGAGATGATGAGGTAGATGTAGACTTTCCTCTTTGACATTATTGATAGATGGCATATTGCATATGAGATGGAGGTTTCTTCATGGACCTGGATATGGCATATTGAGAGTTGGGTTGATAGGAGGAGCCCTTGACCGATTTGAGGAGAAGGGCCTCTCACACATGGGTGATGATGCTTAGATGGATGTAGTTGATTGTTGTGCAACACATGGACATTAGCACCGATGAAAGCATGTTACAGATGAGATGGATACTACTTCATGGGCCTGGACATGGATTACTTTACATTTGGTTAAAGATGGGATGGATTCTTGATCAAGATGATGTTGTGACAGGATGTTGGAGAAACAACCAATGATGGCATGAGGAGGTGCATTCTCATGGATTGGATGATGATTGGACTGACCATCCAACTAGTTCGAGCCATGGGGGTTGACAGTGTACTGAGATGTGTTTGAGTTGAGTTGGAGTATCAGGGCAGTAGTTCACATGACGATGATACATGATGAATCGACACGATGTATCTTGTAGTGAGAGCATGTCGCTTTAGTTGGAGGGACCAACCTTCAATGAAGGGGCATCATGTGGATATTGTGACATATGTGGTTGATGATCATGGATTGAGGATAATTTCCCGTTTATGGATTCATGAGCCTTGATGGAGGTTTATGCAATGTGGAGAGAGTTAGGAAGCATGGACATTAGATGTTGGAGCTAGCAACACATTGTAATGTTTTTATGATGATGGTATTGTCGAGGATGACAACCTTATTTAGAGTGGGGGAAGATATCAGGGCTTCGATTTGGGATCACCCAAGAGACTCGAAAAACCAAACCTGTAGTACAGGCGAACCTAGATGTGCGACATGAACCCATGTTTGGTTAAAGGTGACTCAGGTGGAGAATTCATTTGTGTGCAACGAGAAGGCGAGACATTTAGTTTTGTGTGACTCCACCGTTGGTTAATGGAAACTCGGTCGGTTATGTGTGACGGGTGAGCGAACACGTATAATGGGTGCTTTGGTAGGTGGGCGCTTGCTCAATGTGTGATAAAGGTTCGACCTAGCAATGTGACAGGTGTGTAGAAATTTTGAATAATATGACACTTATTCACAGAGATTATCCTGATTATACACTATTTGTGGAATGCATGCATAATACATAACGTCCTCTACGTTGATCATCAATTTTGTGGAATTAAAAACAATGAAACATCAATCGCATGCGCACATTAACACAGTATGTAACCGAGGAAAGCATACAGCTAAAAACCCCTAACTATTTGTATATTATAATGATAGAGAACATGTAACAATACATAGTACAATACTTCTCACAAGTACTCAATACTATCTCCACCAGCTACACACAAACTAGCTTAGATCTGAATCAAGTCACAGGTTCAAATCTCCTCCGTTGTCTGCCTGCCTCTACTATGCAATCCAAAGCAAGAATAGGAATGATCCAAGCTCGTTTTCCTTGGCTTGTACTGCGCAATCCTCATTGGAAATCTCCATCAATGCATGTGCAAATCTCATGCACAGCTATAGTCACAACTGATAGTAGTCTCACTCTTTCACCCACCTCTAACACTTGTCTCCACTGAACTGTCCATGAACTGAGTTAACTGATGTATTATTTAGTTGCTTTATGAGTTAATAATTAGTGAATTAATTAATAATTAATTCACATCACTCATCACTAGTTTATTCTGCAGTTAGACTAAATACAACTAGTTCAACCAAGTCAAACTAAACACAACTCCATCAACTCCTCAATCAACTCCACCAAACTCAATCACTTGAGTTCTAACTGAAGTCCATCATGCAATAGCTCAACTAACCCGTAAGAAAAGTGTACTTCCTTCTGACAACTGCATGTGCCACATCCATAGCTCGAACTGAAGTGCTCCAAGAGGATAAGATAATGTTTATTGTCCAAATATTATTAAGAGCTAACAATATTCGACTGTTCTATTTTTAGCCTAGCAGTCTAAAAATAGACTCCGCCCATATGTCTAAAAATAGAAGTCCATATATTTTTACCAACATGACCAATCATCCACAAATAGCATCCTACAACTCATAGACCATGATCCATATGTCTAAAATAGACTTTGCGCCAAAAATAGCCTGCGGGCCCACTTAGTGAAGGTGACTCCTTTCCACTAAGCTCCATTATCTTGTTGCATTTTCAACACTCCCTCTCAACAAGATATGGATTATCTGCAACCCATATCTTGCCTCGGTGGTATTCGAATTTGCTCTTGGTGAGCGCCTTCGTCAAGATATCAACATCTTGATCCTCCGTTGGAATGTATGAAAGTAACATGATTCTCCGCTACACACAATCTCTAATATGATGGTACCTAATGTCAATGTGCTTGGATCTATCATGAAATACTGGATTAGCTGAGAGTTTAATGCAACTCTGGTTATCACAATAAATCACAATAGGCTCCGTGTGACCCGAACAACCCAACCAGGATCTTCCTCATCCATATAGCCTCGCATGCAGCCAAACTTGCTGCCATAAACTCGGCCTCTACTGAACTGAGTGTCACGGATCTCTGCTTCCTGTTGTACCAAGAAACTATTGTCGACCCGATACTGAAGATCCCTCCAGATGTGCTCTTTCTGTCCGTTGGGCTCCCTGCCCAATCTGCATCCATGAAGCCACATAGCTTCACCTCATCCTCCTGTCTGTACCACAATCCATATCTCGATGTGCCTCTGAGATAATGCAATACATGCTTTCCTGCCTTCCAGAAGAGCTTGGTTGGCTTAACCATAGCTTGTGAAAGCTGGTTAACAGCATAGCATATATCGGGTTGTGTATTGACCAGATACATCAGCGGCCCCACCAACTATCAATAAACAGTGGCATTCACTACCTCCACTGAAGTAGCATCCTCCTTCCTCCAACCTCCAGGAAGAGGAGTATTAACAGGCTTGCAGCCATGCATGTTGAACTTCTCCAGTATCTCCCGAGCATACTTACCCTAAGAAACAAATAGTCCATCACTGCGCTGCCAGATTTCCAATCCCAGGAAATAATGAAGGAGGCCCAAGTCCTTCATCTCAAACTCTCTAGCAAGATACTCCTTGCATGAAAGTATCAACAGCTCATCACCTGTCAAAATCAAATCATCTACATAAAGTACAATGATAAGCAACTTACCCTCCACCACAATCTGGTATAGGTTAGGATCCACCTCACTCTTGGAGAATCCAAGTTCGGTGAAATAACTGTCTATTCGTGTGTACCAAGCACGTGGTGCTTGTTTCAACCCATACAACGCTCTCTTGAGCCTGCACACATGCGACTCGTTGCTGAAGATCTTGAAACCTTCGGGTTGCTCTATGTACACCTCCTCCTCAATGACTCCGTTGAGGAACGCAGTCTTCACATCCATCTAATGAATGTGCCACCCCATCTGCACTAAGAGAGCAAGAATCGTCCGTATGGAAGAATACCTTGCGACAAGTGCAAAGGTCTCCTCATAATCGATCCCCTCTATCTGTGAGAAGCCTCGGGAAACAAATCTTGCCTTGTACTTCTCCACACTCTCGTCAGCTGCCTGCTTCACTTTGTAGATTCATCTCGAACCCACCACTGATTTCCCCTCCGGTCTTGGGACAATCTCCCATGCACTGAATCATACTCTTCCACCATGGCATCTACCCATACGGGATCCTCCACAGCTTCCTCGAAAGAGGATGGCTCCATCACGACACATTTGCTCACAAGAGCCACGTATCTAGTGTACCGATCAGGTGAATGTCTCTGTCTGCGTTGTCCTGTAGGTGGTCCTACAACCTTCTCTGCATCTTGAGCCAGTCGCTCAGCTTCTGTGGTGCGCTTTCGCCCTCTGATGGTTGGCGCTGCATGAGTGGTCTCTTCCACTCCATGAACTTCATCTTGTGGCTAATCCACGTCCTGAAGCTCATCCTTAGGAAATAATAGCTCCTCATCTGCATGCAAGTGTGGCTCCCTCTCAAGTGAACACTTCATGGCTTTCTCCTCCTGAAATTTGATATCCCGTTGCACAACAGTCTTACGACTGTCTGGCAAATACACACGATAGTTATGGGGCGTATCAGTGTACCCCACAAATATCCCAACCTCTACAGTCGGCTCCAGCTTCTTCCTGGCATCCTTCGTCACATGCATGTAAATGTTAGAACCAAAAATCCTCAAATGGGAAATATCAGGTCTCTTACCAGAATAAGCCTCCTCGGGTGTACTCATGCCAAGTATCCTGTGAGGACAATGGTTCTACACATATACTGCAGTATTGCATGCCTCCGCCCACAATTGAAGGGGTAGGCCCTGATCATGCAACATCGCCCGTGCAGCACCCACAATCGTTCTGTTCTTCCTCTCAGCAACCCCGTTCTGTTGTGGGTTATGGGGAGCTATGAGCTCTCTTCAAATCCCTTCTACACTCCAAAAGTCCTTGAACTCGCCAGAGATGAATTCACCACCATTGTTGCTCCTAAGAGCCTTCACCTTCTTCCTCAATTCCTTCTCGACCAGTGCTTTGAACTCACAGAACTTTGAGTATGTATTGCTCTTCTTCTGCATGAAGAAGATCCAGGACTTTCGAGAGAAATCATCAACAAAGATCACATAGTACCTGTGCTTTGCTGTCAAAGCTACTGAGAAAGGTCCACACACGTCTGTGTGAATTCTCTCAAGGATCATCGCGGCGCGACTATCCTTCTCGTGAAAGGTGGATTTCACAAATTTTCCCAAAGTACACCCCTTGCAATGATCTGACTGCGCAAGAGTGCCTTTAGGAAGCCCAGTAGTAATCTGTTGTAGTATCTTCAAGGCTCCATGGTGAAGGTGACCCAATCTCCTGTGCCACAGCTCTCCATCATCCCGGCTCACCAATCCTTCTACCTTGCATGCCATTGCTGCGCAGCCATCTACATGCAACTAATAAAGGTTCCTAACTCGAACCCATATCTTCCGGGTTTCTCCAGTTGTCTTACTGCGCAGGAAAGCCTTTCCCTCGTTGAAAAAAACATCATATCCCTCATCTTCTAACATCGCCATAGAGATAAGATTCTTCTTCAATCCTGGAACATGCATCACTTCCTTCAATATGAAGGGTTCACCAAACTCCCTCTCAAAGGAAATGGTACCGATACCAGTCGCATTGTATCTACCATCATTGCCCATCTCGATGTGCACTCCAAGATCTTTCTCCTCCAGATCAGAAAACAAATTTCGATCTCCTGTCATGTGAAAAGACGCACCATTGTCCAAGAACCATACCGATCCAATCACACTTGATACCAAGCATGCGATCAACGAAAAATCAAGCTCAAACTGTGAGGCTAAGGCCTCTCTTGCTGCAGATCCAGTAGCTTGCTTATTTTTCTTCTTCTTCGGACAATTTGAGGCATAATGTCCGTGCTGGTGACAATTAAAGCACTTCACCTTGGACAGGTCCTGCTTCTTACCTTTCGCACCGGAATGAGAAGCTTTCTTGTTCTTCCCCTTCTTTGCTTTGGCAGCCAAAGCGCAATTTTCTTCATCATGTGCCTTTGATGAAGATCCATCCTTGGTATTCCGCCTGATCTCCTTCTGCACAAGATCTGACCAAAGTCTCTCCCATCCTGGCAATTTCTCCCGACCATTGACAGAGTCCTGATAGGAATACCAACTCTTCGGAAGACCAAGAAGAGCCAAGCTCACCAAGTCCTCATCATCGACAGTCACCCCCACACTTCCCAGCTCATCCTGGCATTGAGTGAACTTCGTGAGATACTTGGGCATACTGTCTCCTTTCTCACACTTAATGTTTCTGAGTTTATCCTTGAGCACCAACTTCCTCTGGTCGCTCTTGCTTTGGAATAGATCTGTCAATGCTTTCTACATCAAGTATGGAGAAGCCTTTCCATGCAGGTTGGACACAATGTGATCCTTCACGCCCTCCAATAGAATCCTTCGACACTTTGTTGTCTTCTTTTGCCAAACCTCAACGTGAGCAACATCAGTAGGCTTTGGGACCTCAGCCTCTATGAACTCCTTCAGCCCATTGTCATCTAACTTCGCTTCCATCCTGTCTTTACATGCAATATAATTCGAGCTGCCTTCAAGGGCATACTCCAATCGCAATCCGTTGCAAGACATTTCAACTTTGACACCAAGAAAAAACTACTGCAAAGTCGAATTCCACCAGCTCAAAAACTCAACCACTTATGATCTAAAATTCGTGAGAACAAAGTATTTCTTGTACAGAGATTTACTGTATGGGCTTTTACCAGATATCTCACCTTCCAAAAGAAGGATGAATCCAGAGGCTACCTAGCCCGATTATAGACTCTGCCTGAAGAAATAAAATGTAAACACTTTCTGAATAATAGATTTGATGATCAACTCTGCTCCGATACCATGTATAAATTTTGAATAATATGACACTTATTCACAGAGATTATCCTGATTATACACTATTTTAGGAATGCATGCATAATACATAACCTCCTCTACATTGATCATCAATTTTGCAGAATTAAAAACAATGAAACATCAATTGCATGTGCACATTAACACAGTATGTAACCGGGGAAAGAATATAGCTGAAAACCCCCAACTATCTATATATTATAATGATAGAGAACATGTAACAATACATAGTACAATACTCCTCACAAGTACTCAGTACAATCTCCACCTGCTACACACAAACTAGCTTAGATCTGAATCAAGTCACAGGTTCAAATCTCCTCCACTATCTGCCTGCCTCTACTGCGCAATCCAAAACAAGAATAGGAATGATCCAAGCTCATTTTCCTTGGCTTGTACTGCACAATCCTCATTGAAAATCTCCATCAATGCATGTGCAAATATCATGCACAGCTATAGTCACAACTGATAGCAGTCTCACTCTTTCACCCACCTCTAACACTTGTCTCCACTGAACTGTCCATGCACTGAGTTAACTGATGTATTCTTTAATTGCTTTATGAGTTAATAATTAGTGAATTAATTAATAATTAATTCATATCACTCATCACTAGTGTATTCTGTAGTTAGACTAAATACAACCAGTTCAACCAAGTCAAACTGAACACAACTCCATCAACTCCTCAATCAACTCCACCAAACTCAATCACTTGAGTTCTAACTGAAGTCCATCATGCAATAGCTCAACTAACCCATAAGAAAAGCATATTTCCTTCTGACAGTTGCATGTGCCACATCCGTAGCTCGAACTTAAGTGCTCCAAGAAGATAAGATAATGTTTATAGTCCAAATATTATTAAGAGCTAATAATATTCAACTGTTCTATTTTTAGCCTGGCAGTCTAAAAATGGACTCCGCCCATATGTCTAAAAATAGAAGTCCATCTATTTTTACTAACATGACCAATCATCCACAAATAGCATCTTGCAACTCATAGACCATGATCCATATGTCTAAAAATAGACTTTGTGCCAAAAATAGCCTGCGGGCCCACTTAGTGAAGGCGACTCCTTTCCACTAAGCTTCATCATCTTGTTGCATTTTCAACAAGGTGAGGGCATGCGTACATGCGGGTGTGTGGCCTCGATGATTGGCACCCACCCGGGTGGACAAGTTGGCTTGTGTGGATGAAGTGTAAAAATGAAGACATGTGTCTTATGTTGTGGGCAGGTCAGCTGGGCATGCCTATGGGCAAGCTGACCCATGGAAATGACCAAGGGACGTGTCGCTTAGAGAAATTGAATTGGCAGAGACCCATATATATTGGAGAGGCATGCCATCACTTGGAGAACCATCGAAACAAGTCATTCAAGATTCTGAAATAAGGAAGTGTGAGTTGTGGTGATGAGCCCTCATGGTGGGCGGACATAGGGAAATTTCGAGTGACTAACTCGTGTACAGTCGGGTTGGGTTCGGGTGTAGGACGTGTTCGGTGAGTTGGGTTGTGCAGTGTTTGGGTCATGTCGTGTACAATTTAGGAGTTTGGGTCATGTAGGTTGGGCAGGTCGTGCAACGGACTTGTGTAACGGGTGAAGTCGTCGAACGAGTCATGCATAGAGAGTAGGTCGTTTGAGCAAGTTTTTCGGGTGAGGTTGTTCGAGTAGGCCGTGTCACTCAGGCGGAACATGTAGGCAGAGTCCTGCAGAATAAGCAGGGCATGCTAGGGCGCGACAAGGCGTTTGGGTAGGGTCGTACATAATTCGGGAGGGTATGCCAGAACATAGTAAGGCATATGGGCACGACGAGTTGAAGGACTGAACATTTGTAAAACAAAAAGTTGGGGTTCCCAACGGAGTAGGTGCGAAGACAGTATGGGCAACAACACGACATAGTCACCAATGTGGGCAGCGAACTACACAATTTGGGTAGAGCCTTGAGGCGAGTTGCTGGTGAAACTAGGCAACTATCGACGTATTGTAAAGTTGTAAAATATTGCACTTGTACATTATTTGAAGAGTTTATATATTGTTGGGCAGACTTTTCGAGAGCTTCGCCTCCCAAGTATATGTGTATACTTGTGTTATGATTTTTGTTGCATATTGATGAAAGATTAATTGAACAAGATAATATGAATGCTTATTCTGCTGCATTGTGAACACTTAATGAAGAAATTGGTTAAGTGTTGAAGTAGGCGTAGTCCGTGTACTTAAGTATTGGTGAAAAGAAAAAGTGTGACGGTGTCGTACCCGCCTATGTGTGGTTGAAGGACTACCACTAGGATAGGGGCATGACACAACTTGTGACATGATGAAACATTGTTGTAATGGCTCCATGCCTATGAATATTGTTGTACTAAAATAAAATAAAAAGTAAAAAATGTAACAAAATAATGCTTATAAATATTGTTAGATGAATTCAACAACTCATGGTTTTGGGCTCCATCAACCCATTGCTTTTCCAATGGTATCTCTCTCTCTCTCTCTCTCTCTCTCTCTCTCTATATATATATATATATATATATATAGCCAACCTAATCCTTCTTTAACTTAGGATCTATCAAGTGCCGAGAAAGAGCAAATCTCTTGAGGTGCAAATCTTTCCTATGGGTTTGCACTTAAAAAAGAGGTTTACACTGAGAGATTTCATCTTCTTGATGCTTCATAGATCCGAAATTATGATAAGTCTAAGAATAGTACAATTTTTTTACCACAAAACTAACAAAGCTCATAAAAATAAAACTCAAGTGAAAAATAATTAAACCTACCCAATTTTTACTAGAAATACTATCCTTTGACTCTATACAAATATATATCATAAAAATAAAACAATTAAATATAAATAAATAAATAACACATTTCTGTGTAATTATGCTTTATAGACCTTGCCCAACACATTTTCCCCCGACCCCTTCATGTCAAGCTTCACCTGCCATCCTAAGGCTTATTTAATTGATCTTTACGATGACTTTAGTTCAGTTGGTTGCAAAAAATTTCATCCATGATTGATAAAAGATCTGCAGTAGGAAGGCTGATAATATATATATATATATACTTCCTTCCCGTGGAAGACTTGGTTGACCCTTTACACTGTTTCCTAACAACACACCTCGCTGACATCATTTACACCCGTGTTGCGGCTATGCTACTTCGATAAATAAATTGAGATATAAAACAATGACTATCATCAAAGTTGGCCTTACAATGAGAATTTGTTTTAATGACTGTGAAATGAATTCGGTAACTTTCTAACATTTAAATAATGCACAAAATGGTATCAATTCCATAGGTATCTTGCTGAGCACGAAATCTAGATCCACCACAGATTTGATGAACTCTTTAACATTTAAAGAATGATCATATCTTCCTAACATGAGTACCTTGTTAAACAGAATATCCGTATCACCTATGGAAAAAACTGAGGCTGTGACAGGGAGCTCCATGGCATCTAGAATATCCGGATGAAAACTAATTACTAAGTGAAAACTATCTCATCCACTGTCCTAGTGCTGTAAAGCAAATCGTTCTTCTATTCATTGTTGTATTCATTAAGGATGCCTTTTCCTTTGAAACCTGATCACCTTTTCACAGTGGATAGCCCTCAATAATGCCACGGGGATGAACATAAACTCTTAGAGTTATTTGTGGGGAACGAAGGGTTCATAGATTCCATTCAGGTGATTTTCATTGCATAATCAGTGGTTTGTTTGTTTTATGATTTAATTATATCTACGAGCATATGATTTATTGGCTCTTATAATGCTCCCCATGTTTTACATTATAATGATTGATATGCTTTTGAAAAGCAATTGGAAGGTCAAGGAATTTCAGCTGAGCGGGCAACTGGCAGGCACCGTCCATCCATAATATTTAGGGGTTGACTTGAAGTACTGCATAAATGTCGGGGGGCACTATACATTAACCTATCTCCATTACATCACACTTTGAGCCTGCCAGCACATTCCGTATTGATGGTGGATTGTTTTCTCTCAACTCAGTTGACTATTTCCTTTTGTTTTTTGGGTATATCAGTGACAGCTAAAGCAAAATTTGCCTGCCATCTTTTCAAAATGAATCGAAACCCTCAGTGGGAAATCTTCATAATGCCTTCTGCACTGATGAAAGATCCCCACAGATTTCCATTAGGTCTCAGATTTATGCATGCACAATGATTAAGTAATAGAAGTAAGTTAAAAAGGGCAAACAGCAGATTCCTTTACCAGGGTATTTTGCAAGCTGACAGCGATGGTTTTGCATTCATGGCAGGCAGGGAGGGGATAGTAATGAATATGAATGAACCAAACAAATTTCGAAATTCGCTCACTTGCCCCACTGTTACTTCGTCAAACTCATCGTCATTGTACTTGGTACTCGCTAACTCTACTATGTGGACTTCTGTCCACTTTCAAATTCCACTTTAACTTCTTTTTTCGCTTTCGCGTGTTTTTCTAGCAAGCGAGAGCTGTGGGTTTTCCTTTTCAGGGTTTTAAGTCAAAGATCCGAAGCTAAATAAGTGGAGGTGAATTCTCAGTGTCCACAGTCAATGATGAATACTGCATTTCTGATTTTCAGTTTGGGGATCAGCTTTATTTTTCAATGTGAGGTCCAGTGCAGGTGGGCCAAGTCCATGAATTTGATGGTAACCCTAAAAGCACTAGATATTAGACTAAACACTCTAGTTTTACAATGAATGACTGATTGGTTTATTGTATTTTTATGTTGTTTTGTTTTGTTGGTCAAGTTAGAAAATACATCAGGTTTGGACATCATTATTAATATCATTATCAGTATTTAAGTAGGATTCTTATTCAAAATTTTTCTAATCCCATCACATCACTGAGTGATTTAATAGTACACCCTATCACATTCTATTCTACTTAATGGTTTCTAAGCCCATCACATTACTGAATGATTTAATAGTACACCCAATCACAATCTATTCTACCCAATGGGCTATTGAGTTTCTATATTATTTATTAAAAAAATAATAAATAAATTTTTATTAAAAAACAACGAATATTTATTAGATTTATATACTATCCAATACACAATAAAAAAAATTAATGAATAAATTAATGATTGATTTATTGAATTTCCATTTTATCAGTTAAATAAAAATAAGTAATATTAAGTAAAGCAATATGAAAATATGAATAAATCAATAAAAATAATATGATATTGAATAGAACATATGAAAATATCAAAACAGTGAATCAATCATTACCTTACTACATGATTCAATAAGGCGCTGGCTTCAGTGGCTTTTTTGGACTTTCCCGTACTGGAATCCAGTGGAACAAATTGAGGTGAAATCTTGATTTGTGTTATTTAAATTGGTTTTTTGACTCTAGATTCAGCGCCATCAAAAATTTCTAGGGCACTTAGATTGTGCAGGAGTTACCCATCAAACTTGTGATTTCAATAAATTCCTCAGAGATTTTAGAAAAATTAAACCAGAAAAACCCACAAAAAAAACTTCCAAAAAATTACACTAAAAACAACTACCTTCAATAATACTTTGAAATTCCTCCATATATCCCATTAATTATGTTATTAAATCCACAGCGTACGGCTTTTGCTGACACTGTTAAGGTAACATCGCTCAGATCCCAAAAATGTCCAGTCGACTATCACATGTATGTGCGTAATGGTAGGCATCCTTCGTCACCTTTTTGTAATCAAGTGTGCTCTTCCATCGCGGTAGAGTCATGAAATCCAGTAAGACCCTTCATTGGATAATTAAATATCACAGATTCCAACTGCATCCCAGAGTTTCTTCCGGACTGATCTGTAGTATTATTCCTTATGGGTTGGTTGACCATCCAAGTTGTTCTTAAGTAATAATGAGGCGTATCTGGCTTTCCTCCCTCCCCCATTAATCATTCGACGATCTACTTAAAAAGGAGTTCAGGTACAAAGTACCACATGCGCGAAATGAGATATGGCCGAAAATGGAGCTGTCTTCAATGACTGGCCAAGTTGTTAACAGCAAATGCTACCACTATTGCTCAATAGTATGTTGATAACAAATCTCATTATTTGAAGGAAAAATAATTTTTTTTGTCAATGATTCGACCAAACCCCATCGTGGCCATGGTGTACATGCTAATATTAATGATAAAATACGACCAGGTAGTCGAACGCTATTGTAATTTGGAATTTGGAATCTGGATCAAAATGCGGCCAATGTCCCTGTGGGGATATTGGAAGGCTTGTTTAGTTTAATGAACAGGATAAAAATTAATTTTAATGAACAGCATAAAAATAAAGTAAATTAATGGTTCACTTATTATTTATTATTTAATAATAATAAGTATTTAATAATTCATTAGATAATATAAAAATTTATAACTTATTTTTATAATTTTCGTCATTTTTACAAAAAAAAAAAAAGAAAAAATATTTAACCTATATTTAAAAATTATATATATATGTAACTTATTCTCACAACACCAATTATTTGATCAAATTTTATTAATAATACATATCTAGATTATAGATTATATATATCTAATATTAATAATATTAATATATAGATTATATATATAATTCGATGATATAACCTGTCGTGTTTTTAAACATGAGGAAATAATATCTTTATCATAAATAAAATAATTAGAGCTTATTTAAACTACTATTGCCATGATTCCAATGTCCAGTATTCTATTTTATGTGAGGGTTTCCTTGTTGCTACATCAATTGTTGCCCATGACTAGCCTCCCATTTCTTTTATGTGAATGTAAAACTCTGTTTACACATTGATGAACAATCGTCCTAGGATAAAGATGGAATAAAAAATACGAAGGTTTAGTTTATATCAGTCAATTATATTGTAATATGATAATGATAAAATATGATTATTATTAACATTTACTCGTATTAGTATTAGTAAATTATATTGTAATATAATAATGATAAAATGATAATTATTATTAACATCTATTAATATGGTTTATGGTTTATGTGATATTAAGAAAATAAGTGATTAATTGATAAAGTATTATTAGATCATTATAGTTTTGTTAACTTAACAAGCTAAGCAGGTTGGTAGGATTTTGGAAATGAGAACACATGTAAGAGCCCAGCTGTCACGCCCCTACACTTGCGGTGATCTTCCAACCGCTTGAAGCGAGGTGCAGCACCACCGAGCGCTTTCTTTTTAACAATACTAACACCCGTGGACTACGCCTACTTCAACATGAACATACTTAGCTTATGCAACTGAATAAAACATTATCCTTTATACTTTAGTGAAGACCATTCTCAATTATTAACCATGAACAATAAACGGAGTACATCAACAATAATCAAGTACAAAGGGAGGGGCAACTCCCAGAAAGTCTGCCCAACAATGTATCATAACAGCTTTTCTTCAATAGTACAAATACAAGTGATGCTTGACAATCTTCAAGCCAACACTTAGAATAATTTTACAACAAGGCATAAACCAGCCTTCTTACAAATTGTGTGCACCTTTACACAAAGTGAAACACTCACCCGAGCCTCCTAATTCACCTTGCCAAATCCTGCACACAATTGCCTGTCCAATCTCCACCTCTCAACCCGGGTCAAAATTCCATCTACACACAAGGGAGGAACTACACATAAGACGTGTATTCCCCTTTTACCCCTGCGCAGCCTTTTTACCCCTTTCACTGATTTAGAAGTGCGAATGATTCGATGATGAAATGAGGTGCAGCCACCTCTCATATATACGCTTCATACCTTAGCACATAACTTTGGGCCGACATGTCAAATAATGCCATGAAGCCCTCACGTCATATTTTATGTGTGTCGGCTTGGTATATTTTGTCGCCCATCGTTCCATGCGTATAAACTTCTTGCACGCTCTCATAATGTATGCGTTCACGTGTGATAACATTTAGCCAATTTTCGTGAGTTTTACTAACGTCGCAGGTTTCGTCACAAGTCCTACCGCAGCTCGTCGCAATCGTGTCGCGTTCCATCGTAGCTCGTCGCAATCTTGGCTGTCGTGCGTGCCCATCGTGCGCCTGTGCCCGACGCCCGTCGCACCATCACCCGAAGCCCTTACATTCTCCTCCACCTGAAATCGTTGTCGTCCTCGACAACATACCATCATCCATGATGTTGTCTCCTCCACATCATTGCGTGCCCAAGGTTTCAATCCCATATTGAAGTTGAACACCTTGTCTTTTTCTGCCATGTCCTGAAGTTCCAAAGCTGCACTTGAATACTCTTGCTGGTATGCTTGTAGGCTTCCTGTTTGCTTTATGTACTTGAGTTTGGTCCTTGCTTCCCATGTGTCATCCTGAGGACTGAAGTGGGTCTGCAAAGCCTTCTTCAAGTCTTTCCACGAAGTGATGTCATCAGCACTGCCATTGGCAATCTGGTCCACCCTCCTTCGCCACCACATCTTAGCATCCTTTGTCAAGAACTGAGTAGCTACCTTGACTTGTGTCTCACCATCAACCAGGTTCAACCGCTCCAAGTACTGCTCCACATCCCACAAGAAGTTGCCAAGAATTGCGGCCTTCCTTGTTCCATCATAAGATTCTGGTTCCTTGACCTTCACATGAGGCACTCCTCCACCTGAGTTATGCCCCACGGCCTTCTTCACAATTGTAAGCTCATTCTTTGTATCTTCAAGAGTCTTCTTCAAGTTCTCAATTTCTGCAAGACCTTGATCCCTTGATTCCTCGACTTCTTTGACCCTTTGTTCGAGTTGTGCACACCTATATTCAGTGTACTCATTTTGTGTCTTGAGCTCATCATTCTGTATTCGAAGTTCATCGAGTTTCTCTTCAAAAGAAATCTCCATATTCTCTATCTTTTCCGACATCTTTTCAAGGAACCCAATAGTAGTATCCTTCATAACGTGACTAGACCCAGCCTGATATTCAGTTTCCATCTCTAACAACTTCTTTCTCTTTTGTAATCTAGTTTCGACCATCCAACAGCTTCACCAAGTCACCTGCAATTAGAACCAACCCTTGTTCCACTTCGTGTGAAACGATTTCCTTCACCTGCAAGCACCCTTTCCACTGTCTCGAGCAACCTTGCTCACCAGCTCTGACCGAGCTCTGATACCAACTTTCACGTCCCTACACCTGCGGTGATCTTCCAACCGCTTGTAGCGAGGTGCGGCACCACCGAGCGCTTTCTTTTTAACAATACTAACACCTGTGGACTACGCCTACTTCAACATGAACATACTTAGCTTATGCAACTGAATAAAACATTATCCTTTATACTTTAGTGAAGACCATTCTCAATTATTAACCATGAACAATAAACCGAGAACATCAACAATAATCAAGTACAAAGGGAGGGGCAACTCCCAGAAAGTCTGCCCAACAATGTATTATAACAGCTTTTCTTCAATAGTACAAATACAAGTGATGCTTGACAATCTTCAAGCCAACACTTAGAATAATTTTACAACAAGGCATAAACTAGCCTTCTTACAAATTATGTGCACCTTTGCACAAAGTGAAACACTCACCCGAGCCTCCTAATTCACCTTGCCAAATCCTGCACACAATTGCCTGTCCAATCTCCACCTCTCAACCCGGGTCAAAATTCCATCTCCACACAAGGGAGGAACTACACATAATACGTGTATTCCCCTTTTACCCCTGCGCAACCTTTTTACCCCTTTCGCTGATTTAGAAGTGCGAATGATTCGATGATGAAATGAGGTGCAGCCACCTCTCATATATACGCTTCATACCTTAGCACATAACTTTGGGCTGACATGTCAAATAATGCCATGAAGCCCTCACGTCATATTTTATGTGTGTCGGCTTGGTATATTTTGTCGCCCATCGTTCCATGCGTATAAACTTCTTGCACGCTCTCATAATGTATGCGTTCACGTGTGATAACACTTAGCCAATTTTCGTGAGTTTTACTAACGTCGCAGGTTTCGTCGCAAGTCCTACCGCAGCTCGTCGCAATCGTGTCGCGTTCCATCATAGCTCGTCGCAATCTTGGCTGTCGTGCGTGCCCATCGTGCGCCTGTGCCCGGCGCCCGTCGCACCATCACCCGAAGCCCTTACATTCTCCTCCACCTGAAATCGTTGTCGTCCTCGACAACATACCATCATCCATGATGTTGTCTCCTCCACATCATTGCGTGCCCAAGGTTTCAATCCCATAATGAAGTTGAACACCTTGTCTTTTTCTGCCATGTCCTGAAGTTCCAAAGCTGCACTTGAATACTCTTGCTGGTATGCTTGTAGGCTTCCTGTTTGCTTTATGTACTTGAGTTTGGTCCTTGCTTCCCATGTGTCATCCTGAGGACTGAAGTGGGTCTGCAAAGCCTTCTTCAAGTCTTTCCACGAAGTGATGTCATCAGCACTGCCATTGGCAATCTGGTCCACCCTCCTTCGCCACCACATCTTAGCATCCTTTGTCAAGAACTGAGTAGCTACCTTGACTTGTGTCTGACCATCAACCAGGTTCAACCGCTCCAAGTACTACTCCACATCCCACAAGAAGTTGCCAAGAATTGCGGCCTTCCTTGTTCCATCATAAGATTCTGGTTCCTTGACCTTCACATGAGGCACTCCTCCACCTGAGTTATGCCCCACGGCCTTCTTCACAATTGTAAGCTCATTCTTTGTATCTTCAAGAGTCTTCTTCAAGTTCTCAATTTCTGCAAGACCTTGATCCCTTGATTCCTCGACTTCTTTGACCCTTTGTTCGAGTTGTGCACACCTATATTCAGTGTACTCATTTTGTGTCTTGAGCTCATCATTCTGTATTCGAAGTTCGTCGAGTTTCTCTTCAAAAGAAATCTCCATATTCTCTATCTTTTCCAACATCTTTTCAAGGAACCCAATAGTAGTATCCTTCATAACGTGACTAGACCCAGCCTGAGATTCAGTTGCCATCTCTAACAACTTCTTTCTCTTTTGTAATCTAGTTTCGACCATCCAACAGCTTCACCAAGTCACCTGCAATTAGAACCAACCCTTGTTCCACTTCGTGTGAAACGGTTTCCTTCACCTGCAAGCACCCTTTCCACTGTCTCGAGCAACCTTGCTCACCAGCTCTGACCGAGCTCTGATACCAACTGTCACGCCCCTACACCTGCGGTGATCTTCCAACCGCTTGTAGCGAGGTGCGGCACCACCGAGCGCTTTCTTTTTAACAATACTAACACCCGTGGACTACGCCTACTTCAACATGAACATACTTAGCTTATGCAACTGAATAAAACATTACCCTTTATACTTTAGTGAAGACCATTCTCAATTATTAACCATGAACAATAAACCGAGAACATCAACAATAATCAAGTACAAAGGGAGGGGCAACTCCCAAAAAGTCTGCCCAACAATGTATTATAACAGCTTTTCTTCAATAGTACAAATACAAGTGATGCTTGACAATCTTCAAGCCAACACTTAGAATAATTTTACAACAAGGCATAAACCAGCCTTCTTACAAATTATGTGCACCTTTGCACAAAGTGAAACACTCACTCGAGCCTCCTAATTCACCTTGCCAAATCCTGCACACAATTGCCTGTCCAATCTCCACCTCTCAACCCGGGTCAAAATTCCATCTCCACACAAGGGAGGAACTACACATAAGACTTGTATTCCCCTTTTACCCCTGCGCAGCCTTTTTACCCCTTTCCCTGATTTAGAAGTGCGAATGATTCGATGATGAAATGAGGTGCAGCCACCTATCATATATACGCTTCATACCTTAGCACATAACTTTGGGCCGACATGTCAAATAATGCCATGAAGCCCTCACGTCATATTTTATGTGTGTCGGCTTGGTATATTTTGTTGCCCATCGTTCCATGCGTATAAACTTCTTGCACGCTCTCATAATGTATGCGTTCACGTGTGATAACACTTAGCCAATTTTCGTGAGTTTTACTAATGTCGCAGGTTTCGTCACAAGTCCTACCGCATCTCGTCACAATCGTGTCGTGTTCCATCGTAGCTCGTCGCAATCTTGGCTGTCGTGCGCGCCCATTGTGCGCCCATGCCCGGCGCCCGTCGCACCATCACCCGAAGCCCTGACACCAACAGTCCAAGAGAAATTTTTTTTCATTCTCAATTATCTTAGTATTGGAAAGGTCACAGACTATTTTGTCCCAAAGTGTTTTGGGAATTGACCAATCCCTAGTTTCACTTCGAAGTTCATTAGAATTAGTTCTTACCTTGACTTAGAATTTAAAAAAATTAAATTATATTTTTAATATTAGTTTAATATAAAAATAATTATCTTATTAGATATAATTTATTTAGGTAGTTAAAATAATATATATTTTTTCCCTTTCTAATTTTAATTTTCAAAATTCTCATATATTTTAATTTAGAAATTTATATCCATTAAATTAAGTTATAACTATATTAGTATAAGAAGTAATATTTAATTGATAATAATCTTATAATAAATAGAATCTTATATTTATTTATAATATTATTTTTAAATAAAGGAGTACCTGATTTAAAGTTAAATAAAATTAAGAAAATTTAAATTGTTTTAACCATGGTTCCATGGAATCATTCTCAAGATTTTATATTCATAAAAAAACCAAATTCAATTTCATTACGTTTCGTTAGCATTATTTATAAGAGATTTGAAAGTTGAATGTTGTTGAACACACAATCCGGTGGAAAATGAAATCAACTTTATTATAATGATCAAACAAATAATGTACATAGTGTACATATAAATACAATATGAAAATTGTTGATTCAGTTTCCAAGTTTTCTTGGACTCTAATAACTACGCACCATATATACACTAACCCAAACTACAATCCCGAATATTAGGTCTTTAACAGTCCCCTCTTAATTCAAAAGGATGTATCAAAGTCCAAGAATGAGAGCTAAAAATGCAAAAATGCATCACAACCAAGAGTTGAATGTCTCTCAAAAATGGTTTTCAAGGATGACCACAAACCAAGGATGGTGGTTTTTAAGATAACACCACAAAAGATACTAAAATATGGGAGAACACAAAGGTATGAACCAATGATGGTTTAAAGATGACCACCAACTCTGGAACGATCATAGTAGTTACTGAAACAATTCTTAGCATGCCAAAAACACGCAATCATGCTCATAGAGAATAAAATCTCATGGAGCATAAATCAAAACAATTTGTCTACAAATCTGAATCTGATTTATGAACTCAGGCTCTAGGTTGTAGCAGTACAACCATGATTATCTTTGACTCAGACTCACTTGATAAATATTTAAACCTGTAGTAGACCATCGATTCCATCAATTCCTCCCTTGTAAGATATAGGGTGAGAATATGAAGTACTCTTCACTGCAAGAATGGTCAACACTCTCGAACATAACCGGTGGTATGACCTATAAATTTTCTTAGCAATTTTAGACCAATCCCAAGAAGCAACCCACTCAGAAAAAAAAATTTCTCTTGCAATACTCTTATGCTTGAAACATTCATTTGAATGATGATTTCTGTTTCCACAATGTTCACAAAGATGAAGATCATAACAATGACCTTTCTTATGTCCAACTCTATCACAATATTAGCATCTAACAATTTGTTGTGGGAGAGCATCATCCAAAAATCTAGCACTACAAAACTGTATTGTCTTTAAAAATTCAGGAACATAAAAAAAACATCTTTATCATATCCCACACAAGTTTTATTTTTGTTGTGCACAATTTCTTCCCAAGGTCTAACACATGTTTTGGGAACAATAGGTTCATCTTTATGTAAATATGCTCCTAAAGTGTCTCCGTCAATCTTCAACTATTGATGGGAATCAGACTCAAAGAGGGAATTGTTCTGAACAAAAACCATTTCATAAACATAACAATTTTGTTGAAGTTCATCTCGTTGGAATTGGGAGTCAAGTTACAGAAACTCGATATTCTCTTGTGCAGTTTGTAAACAATATCTAATGTTAGAAAAGATGCCTTTGTTAAATTGGACTGTGTTATGAACAATACACAACATTATATTTCTTGATAACTCTAACAAGTCATTGAATCTCATCATTTTCTCTAGCTACCTATCAAAGAAAAAAATGCAATCAGCATTGAAAAGGGTGTAGGGTTCAAACGAAAATGAACCCACTTGCAGTCAACATAACCTCATCAAAATTTAAAATACCCAAGAGAAAACTTTTAAAGTGAAAGTAAATATCCACTCATACATATCTTACTACCAATGTCACCATTTACATTTAAAATTTACTAGTTAAAGCACCTTTATCAATGAAAAAATAACAGCATGAATAGTGGAAAGAGTGGCAGCTATAGTGTTGGTGCAGTTGAGCCCGTTGTTTGTTGTATATCCACCATGATCCATGATGATCTAGCCCTGAAGCTCATTCATGTCCTCTTCTAGGATTCAAAATCATCAAGTAACCGCGTATTGGTCTGAACTCCAAAAGTAATATCTAGAAATAAAGGCCTCTGTAGTTCTTGATATTTTCAGATGAATAATCTTTTATGATCTTTGACAACTGCAATAATCAGGCTTCATTGTAGATGACAGTGATGGGGGATATGATATATTTGTTCCTTCTGATGCAACAACACGTTTTCCACTTCACACATAGAAGTCGCTACAACGTACGCCTTTAATAGTTATGCAACATTAATGAACACTGAAGTGTAGAAAAAAAAACCTAGAAAATAAAATGAGAAGAGCAAAAAAATGTTCAAGAGGCACTCTTAGCCTTACAACATGCCCACTGGTTTAGAAATTTAATGTTCAGGACCATGCTAATTTGGTCAACATATGGCTTATTATTAACTACACACAAGATTCAAAGAATAGAGAAGGCATAATTGACTCCCGAATACATAGTGATTGTAGAAGTATCTTTAGTTCAGTGATTCTTCTGTTGCTTGATTCCAAATTGTCTATTGTAAACTCAGAATCATGTATTTCCCCCGATGAAACTGCTTGAATTTCTCAAGATGGGTACTGGCCCCACATAGAAATTAATCATATGAACATATAAAGAAAAATGAATATCAACATACGTGGCATACATCTCTTAAAATTTCTTTCGACGGGTTGATGTGACACAAATTTAACTTTTCAAAGACTAAAAAAAAACCCACATATAGTGCTTCTTGTCAAACACTTCTTTCCCTATTCGTCTTTCCAGTCGTGTATTTTAATGTGTTTCGATTCTAATCTCTATGTGTCTAGGTCCTTCATCTCTAAATGTGGTCAGTTTATGGTCTGATCCTATTGCTTTGTCGCAGGGAGAATCATGTTCTTGACGGATTTTAGTCTACAACAACTTGACTTCTAAGAGCAGCAGTTCCATCCACAACATCCACATAAATTCCTCCTTCAAAAGATAAATAAAGATGGTACAAGCAACATATCATGGTTTATTTATTAGAATCTTCACGCAATCATCAACATTTTTTTTTATTTTTTATTTTTTTTATTTGAAAATTGTTACAGATAATTCACTATTTTTTTTGTTAAGCTTGGCAAGACCTTTCATTTTCTATTTATAGTCGACAAATTTACACCACATAGGTTGGCTAGGTGGCCTCAACTTGCCCAATGGGAAACCAAGTCTGTTGGCCACCTATCCCCGTTGTAAGCCATCCAAAAACAATAAAGTTTCAATCTTTCTAGCCAAGCTATATATGGCTTTGTTTCATTACTAGACTCTATATATCTATCTATCCCTATACATCCATGACGAAAAGTAAATGCTAACCACATATATAATAAAAGTAAACATGGTAAATTGACTAGCCCTTCTGCTCCTTCGATGTCGATTCCACAGGTGTTGGATCCTTGACTGTTGCTCCAGGCATCTCAGACAATTCTAGGATGCATGGACTATGTATTTCAATTTTGTCTAGTCTAATGTCCTGCTTATGGAGTTGAAATTGAATTCTCTGTAGATCCTGTTTGTAGCTTGGCATCCCTTGGAGAGATACTGCAATCCCCACCGAGATTTGTTCCATGGCCTTACCCAACAGGATTTTCATTAGCCAGTAGAGGCATAATGTCTACTTGAATTGGGTTATCCTTCCTATGGTATTACCAGGGTCCAGGACAAGTGTCCTCTAGTTCTCCATCTCCTCCACTGTCTCACTGCCTTGCTTTATTTCCTCTTCCCATTCTTCTAGCAAGTTTCGAATGCCTTCATCTGTTCCCTCTTGGTATGCTGCAGTTGCTTCACTGATAAGGTGCTCCACTGATTTCCTTCCTCTACGGGGTTTTGACGTGCTCAGGTCCTTAACCTTTCCAACCTTCCAGCCCCATCTCCCATGTCCTCGCCCTCTCACTGGTCGAGCCATATCACCATGGTTCGATACCTGTTCACAGGAAGGATTTGTTAAACATAAGCACTGTAACATATTATATCCATGGTTACTGTCCCGATTGGAATTTCCAATATCAAAATTCTCCCCATTAATTTCCTTTTTCCATTTGCTAGCAGTATTGAGGGAAAGATGGGAGGAGAGCCAGTCTTGAGAAAGGGTTGACCTCCCTATCCCTTCTAGCTTTTCACCCCTCCCTCCCTATTTCCTCACGTACTCAGTGTGGTTGAAAAACCTCGGCCAAGGCCATGCAACTGAGCTAAGCCTCAACCCGACCAGTTTCCCTCCATTGAGTGTAGTCCCATTCCCCTCTACCCAGAAAGCCATAATAATTCCTTTGCCCTCATCATGCCTGACATCCCCCACACGAGTCCTATCTGGTCTCTTAGCGCAGTAATTACTCCCAATTCCCCATAGTTTACCATGGTTACGACCACTGGTCCAGCCTCCTACCCAACATACTAGTTTCCCTTTGCTACCCTCAACCTTCGATGCCGAGCTTCTGCCTACCCGACCCCAACGACCAGCCTCACTCATCCCATAGTGTTATTGGGAAAACTAGTGTCCATTCAAATCTGCTAGTCCCACTAAGACGGGTAGCTATCTTAGAAACAAACAAACTAAAGTTACTTGTGTTTTCCTTTATGAGAGATAGATGAGAGAGAAGCAGAGAGTACCACCCTCAGTCTTTCACTAGTCTCCTTGCTTGTTTCCTCTCTCCTTTGATAGAGCTTTCGCCACTCCTTTCTCACTTGTCCCGCTTCAAAGAACACTTGTAGAGTCAAGGCAGAAAAATACCATCAAAGCATAGAGATCTATAACCATAAACAATTGTTATAGACATATTTGGGCACTGTAACCCCAATCACATATGTCCATAAACCAAGGGCTTCTAAGTCCCTAAAAGTGTTGTTTCATACCCTAAAGGAGCAAGGTCAGCTAATTACATAATCTCCCAGAAGTTTTCCATGAAAAACCACTTAGAACTGGTCAAAGCATGACCATACAGACTGCCCAGTGCAAAGGGTGCGATGCATCTCACCTTCCATATGCAAAAAGTGTGATGCATACTGGAATGCCCTTCTATAAGGTGCGATGAGCGAGAGCAGAAAAATGGCACAAGAAGTTTGTTAGGTGGAGACCCTGAGAATCTTCTAGAAGCTTCTCATTTGACACTTGCCTCCCTGAATTCGCCCAAAGATGAGTAGGAGATCATGAAATCTCCAAATGGAACCAAGAACTATTAGAGAGATGACACTAATCAAAATCCCAGAAGCTGACTCACCCCCCTGCAAATATCTATAAATGGATCTCTCATCCCAAAGATCCAAAGGTTGGAATTTGGTAATTTGCAAGGAGGTGACTTTAATCTGTTTGTTTCTAAGATAGCTACCCATCTTAGTGGGACTAGTAGCTCTGAATAGACACTAGATTTCCCGATAAAAAAATGGCGACTCCACTGGGGAGCGATTAGTTTGATTGATTGTCTCTATTTGTTTGATTCATAAACCATAGACGGAGCCTGAAGTTAAGCTAGCTAGCCTTCGAACTGCATTTGCTATGCAAGTGCAAAGTAGATCAATGCTGCTTTAGTCAATCTCTAGGTTTGTTTATGAACAGAACAATTGACTTGCAAACATCCTAAGTGCCCTAGAGGTAGCTTGAGTAACCCCATTAGATCAGCCCCCGTACTTTGTAGTTACTGACTATCATTTTCTCGGCCTCAATCCCTGAACTAGGCTGCAAACTATGACCAAAAACCAAGTTAAATTCTTGTCCTTGGACCATCGCACCTTCTCTTCTTGGAAATCTGGATGCATCACACCTCCTGTGTGCAGTAGGTGGGATGCATCCCTGTTTCCCTGTGTTACAAGTGCGATGATCAGACAAGACTAGTTCTGCCCCCAGATTTTGGTTTTTTCTTCACTCTCTTTAGCTTTATTTAGGAGTTTTGCTATCTGTGATCAGTAGACCACTATTGAAACCCCCTTTCTTTGCATCATCCAACCTCCATTGTGCAAATATTTGTGAATGTTTTTATGTATTTTCACCATTCACAGTTCTCATTTACAAAATGGTAGCTTAATCAAACTGTCGTCTTTGGATCTGAAAGTGTCACAAGTGTCATTTTCAGTCAAGGAAAAGAATCCTTCTCTTTTTGATAGTCGATTACACTGTTACTCTTGTATTTGATCTGAATTAGTAGTATTTCAAGTGTCGAAAGCAGTTTTCAATTCAAAATCGTAAAGTGTCGTCTTGTCTCCTTTTCGTTTTTTGAAAATAAAATCGTTAGTACTGTCACTTTGAAAGAAGGAATAATTCAGATTTGTACTTAGCATTCTTTTTGTCATTCACACATTAAGAAAACGAAAACAAATACATGCATATGCATTTGCATTTAGACTGCTTGTTGATTGTGATTTAGGACAATGCATCTAGTGTGTGCTCTCTGCTCTATGTTGAAAGAATTTCCTTTCTCTTTCCTTAGTAGCTAGGATTTTCATTGCAAAAAGAAGATTAAACAACTGTTTATCATCTTAGATTGCATTTTAGGAGTTGTATATCTACATCACGCGGTGAACCTGAAAGGAAAATTTCTTAAGAAAGATAAATTGTAAAATAAATTCAATGAACATAAAAATGCTTTGGAACCTAATGCACAACATCTAGAAGTCAAGGCTAGAGACGTATTCCAGCGTCGTAAAGCTTGGTAACTGTCGCTTTCATCGTAGGTTGGGTGATTCCTCCTCTTTGAGACGACAAGTGCCAATACGGACTCGTGCTCCCACGTACCATCGAGTATGTATTGGGAGACCATAATAGGCTATATCCTTTATCCTTAGGAAGCTGTGTCTACCGTCCTATCGATCGCAATGCACTGAACACAGCATTCGGGAAGATTGACTGCCGTACCGTAAAAGGTATTTTTCAGTTTTGCGATTGGTTGGTAATCCCTCTGTCTAAATTTCCAGAGTAGTCTCCTTCGTTCCTTTCTAGACTCCTTAAAAGAAAAGGTCCATCTGAGTACTTGTCACTTCAGGCTCATTAAAAATCGAAGGTGACTAGAGTCATCTTTAGCTTTTTCTCGACTTTTAAAAATTGAAAAAGCAAGTTGTGTCAAAGCATCTAAAATTTATTTTTAATCGGAATAACGTCACTGTTCCCTCATTGGTCTCAGGTTGAGAAAATGGAGTCCACCAACCAAGGATTTCCCCTTGGGGGAAATCCTAGTCCTTTCTCCTCTTGGGGAGATGTTGGTGCACCTCATATGGCCACATTGTCCCTTCCAGGATTGATAATTGGTCTGTCGGTATGGCTTTTCTCGACCTCTGTTGTTCAAAGCACTGTGATTCCTGAACAATCGAATCAGCAACTAGTTGATACCAGAGTTCCCCCCCAACCTTCTACTTCATTTGTCTCTCCCTCTCCTTCTTCTTCTTCACTTGGTGAAGATAGTAAAACTAAAAACCAAGTAACTGAGAAGAAGAAGAAGGGGAAGGAGAAGAACAAAAAGGAGCGAACGGCAAAAAGGGGCAACCATGCATCGTCTAGCAAAAATCCACACACTGCACCGTCCAAACCTAAATCTCCATGTGTGTTATAGACATTTTTGTGCCTTACAACTCTAAGCATGAAATGTCCATAATCCAAGGGATCCAAAGTCCCTAAAAGTGTTGTTCCTACCCCTAGAGGAACAAGGTCAACCAATGACAGCTTCTCCCGGAAGTTCTCCACCAAAAACTACTCAGAATTAGTCAAATCAGGATCAATTCAGATGCTCCACTAGCTGGCTACGTTGCAAAGCACCCAAATACACTGGCTAGGTGCATTGCAACGCACTTGAATGCACTACCCAGGTGCGTTGAGTGGGAAATGACAAGTGGCAGAGTCGTTCAACGAGGTGGAGAGACAATGGAAGCTTCCAGAATCTTCCTCAATGACACTTGCCTCACTGAGTTCGACCAAGGATGAGTAAGAGGCTCTCAGCCTCCAAGTGGAAGCAAGAACTGATAGAGAGAAGCCACAAGTCAAAACATAAGCTGACTCATCCTCTCTACTTACATCTATATATGGATCCCTCATCCCAGAGATCCAGGGGCTGGAATTTTGTACTTTGCAGAGAATTGCTGTTGGTTTTGAGATTGAGGTTAGTGCATTGGGTGATTTATGCTTTGTTGGAGGTGAGGAAGGGATTCCTTTGCTGGGAGGTAGATGCTGGATCGGGACTCACTTGGTTGTATCTTCTCCTAGATCTTCTTATTATATCAATAAAACTATTTGAGTTTCTCCTACATGCTTGTGTATCAATGATGTTTTGTTATATTTGCATGTTTAGCTTAATCTGATCCTAAGCTATTTATGAATGTAAATCTATATCTTTGTGTAGTCTTTCCTCTTCTGTGATCTTGCAGGAACTTGGTGAAGCTGGGCGAGTAAGGGAGCAGGTAGCTGGAAGCTAACTAAGAGGAGAGCGATTGGATCGACAAACTAGCGCAAGACACAGGTTAGTTCATCCTTCCTCTTCGTTTACATTTCATAAAGAAGAATACGAAAATAGTTTTCCTTGTTTGTTGCTAAGGCACTGTCACACCTTAGAGTGGGATAGGGGCGTTCTGAATAGATACTTTTCCCAACAACAAAATGGCGACTCCGCTGGGGATCGTGTCTAGTTAGTTTATTTGTGTTTCTCTTACTGTTTGCTTCATAAACACAGAAGTAGCAATCGAACTGCATTGGCCATTATCAGATGCAAAGTAGCTGCTACTTCAATCCACCCTTTGGATTTGTTTATGATTTGAACAGCTGATCCACAAATGCTCTAATTACCCTTTGTGATAACTCTTAGTCCTCCTTTAAATCATCCCTCTAATTGTACCTTACTGATTGCTTTTACTCGGCCAAAATCCATAGATTAAACTCGAAACCATGACCCAGAACCCAGATAGAAGTCTCGTTTCTGCCACAGCGCAGGCTCTGTGAAGAGGTTCTGCATTTCAACGCAGGTCCCGAGAGGGCTACTTGCCCTGCAATTCATTTTCTCTGTACAACAGGTGCGCTGATCAGCCCTTGCCCTGTGCAGCTGAGGTTCTTTGCTTCATTTTGTCCAGTTTTATCTCTGATTTTTGCAGCCTGTTATCAGTGTGTGTACCTATCTGAAAACCCCTTTTCTTTGCCTTAATTCCGCCTCCTTTGTACAAAAAGACTGTAGGTGTTCTTTGTGTGTTTGTTACATCATTTACAGTTTTCCATTGAAAAGTAAAATAGTCATACTGTCGTCCTTAGATTTAGATCTGTCGTGAGTGTCGATTTTGATCTTAGGAGAAAGTCTCTTTGCTGTTGACAGTTGATTATACTTTTTACTTTTGCTTTGGTTTGAATTTGTCTCTTTCTAGTGTCGAAGCGAGTGTTTATTTCAGAGTCATAAAGTGTCGTAATCTTCTCTACCTTTTTTATTTCGAAAAAGAAGCTTGTTTGTGTTGTTCACTTGAAAGCAAATTCAAATTTGTACATCAACTTTCTTTTTAGGCATCAATATTAAGAAAGTGAAAACAAATACATGCATTTGTGCATTTGCATATTGATAGTTTGTATGGTTTGATTTAGGAAAAGTGCATTTACAGTGTGCTCTTTGCTCTTTGAGAAAATATTGTGTCTTTCTTTTCCCCTTGTAGCTAGGATTTTCATTGTTGAAAAGAGATAAAAAGCTTGCTTATCATCTTTAGATTGCATTTAGGAATTATATCTACATCTCGTGGTGATCCAAAAGGCAAACTTCTAAGAAAGATCAACTTAAAATAAATTGAATGAATCTAACAACGCTTTGGAACTTAACGCACAACATAGAGGTCTAGGCTAGAGACGTGTTCCGGCGTCGTAAAGCCTGGTAACTGTTGTCCTCACTGATGGTTGGGTGATTCCTCCACTATGAGACGGTAAGTGCCAGTACGGATTGTGCTCCCACGTACCGTCGAGTATATATTGGGAGACCCCTATAGGCTTAAAATATTTTATCCACAGGAAGCCGTGTCGGCCGCCCTACTGATCGCAATGCACCGAACACAGCATTCGGGAAGATTGACTGCTGTACCGTAAAACGTATTCTGCAGTTTTGTGATTGGTTTGGCACACCATCTACCTAGATCTCCAGAGCAGTCCCTTTCGTTCCTTTTCAGACTCCTTAACGGAAAAGGTTCATCTGAGCACTTGTCACTTCAAGCTCATTAAAAATCGAAGGAGACTAGAGTCATCTTTTGTTTTTTCTCGACCCTTTAAAATTGAAAAAACAAGTTTTGTCCAAGCGTCGTAAAATTTATTTTAAACGGAATATTCATACCCTTTTCCTACGTTGATCTTAGGTTGAGAAAATGGAGTCTACCAACCAAGGAATTCCCCTTGGTGGAAATCCTAGTCCCTTCTCCTCTTGGGGAGATGTTGGTGCACCCCATATGGCCACATTGTCGCTTCCAGGATTGACAATTGGCTTGCCAGTCTGGCTCTTCTCAACCAATGTCGTTCAGAACACCACTATTCCTGAACAATCGAATTAGCAGTTAGACCAGTCCAGAGTTACCCACAAACCTTCTACTTCCTCTAATTATTCCTCTCCTCCTTCCTCTTCGCTTCATGGGGCTGGCAAAGCCAAAAGTCAAGTTCCTAAGGAGAAAAAGGAAAAGAAGAAGAAAGAGAAGAAGAAGAAGGAGCTAAAAGCGAATGGGGGCAAATGAGTGTTGTCTAACGAAAATACACACACTGCACTGACCAGGCCTAAATCACCATGTGTCATTTGCAAGGGAGACCACTTCCACAGAGATTGTCCTTGCATCCCTCGGATACTAAGGGACTGGTCTCCCCGTTTGCACAATCCGGTGTCATCAACCTCTGATAGCCATGTTGAAAGCACACTGTCAACTAGCGAAAGTGAAGCCCCAGGACAAAAAGGGAGAGCTAGATCTCCCTATAAACTGTGCGAAGGTGATCACGCCATCCACCGTTGTCCCTTCTCAGACGAAGCTAAAAGAGTTTTGGATGATCGTCCGGTTTCACCGTTACGACTTCCTCCTGGATATAAAAAACTCTTGCCGAGTCCTTCGTTAGTTGAGAATCCAGCTGGCCCGCTCAAGTGGTCAGCTGAAGCGCCTGTCATTGAAGATGAACCGGCTGAATCCATACCCGACGAAAGTCAAAAGGTCGAGGCGGCAGTTGACCCGGTCTTGCCTTCAGAGGTTTTATCTTCAAATGACACAGTCACTGGAGAGAGCAAGGATGACACCGTCCAAATTCTCTTCATCAACACAGACTCCGACGAACACGGGGGCAACCCACCCATTCCTTTACCGCAGGAAGGAAGTTCGCCAGAGCCATACCCGGCCATCTACTCAGTCCCACCTCCAAGCAACCTAGTTGTCTCCTTCGACTGGAATCAACTAGGTAGACCCCGTTTACCAGCAAGCATACCATTCAGAATTATCGTCCAAATATATAGAATGGTCATGGCTGGTACCATCATAGATGAGGGGGCTTCTGTGAGTATCCTTTCCTCTACTGCTTGGAAAGCGCTTGGTTCGCCATCGCTTTTGCCTGAGATGAGAAATCTGACAGGCTTTGATAAAGGAACCAGTCAACCTTTAGGGATCCTCGCCGGAATACGTCTCTAGCCTAGACCTCTAAATGTTGTGCGTTAAGTTCCAAAGCGTTGTTAGATTCATTGAATTTATTTTAAGTTGATCTTGCTTATGAAGTTTTCCTTTTGGGTTCACCACGAGATGTAGATGTAATTCCTAAAATGCAATCTAAAAGATGATAAACAAACTTTTATCTCTTTTGTGCAATGAAAATCCTAGCTACTAGAGGAAAAGAAAGACACAATCTTTTCACAAAGAGCAAAGAGCACACTGTAAATGCACTTTCCTAAATCAAGCCAAATAGACTGTCTATATGCAAATGCACATGCATGTATTTGTTTTCGACTTTCTTAGTATTGATGCTAAAAATAAAGTTGATGTACAAATCTGAATTTTCTTTCAAGCGACAAACAAAAACAAGCTTCTTTTCGAAATCAAAAGATAGAGACGATTACGACACTTTACGATTTTGAAATGAATACTCTTCTTTGACACTAGAAATTCACAAATTCAGACCAAAGGCAATAGTAAAAGTATAATCGACCATCAACAGCAATCAAACTTTCTCCTATGATCGAAATCGACACTTGCGACAGATCTAAATCAAAGGACGACAGTACGACTATTCTACTTTTGCAATGGAAAACTGTAAACGACTCAACAAACACACAAAAAAATCTACAGTTATTTTGTACAAAGGAGGCAGAATAACAGCAAGGAAAAGGGATTTTAAATAGACATATACTGATCACAGGCAGCAAAATTCAGAGACAGAACTCGAAAGAATGAAGCACAAGAACCACAGCTGCACAGGGCTAGTCTGATCAGCGCACCTGTAACACAGAGAAACTGCAATGCAGCGCAGGTTGCCCTTTCGGGAAGTGCGTTGAAATGCAGGATCTCTTAACAGTACCTGCACTGGGCCAGAAACGAGAATCTGTTCAGGTTCTGGGTCACAGTTTGCAGTTCAGTCTTTGGTTTTTGGCCGAGTAAAAGCAATCAGTAATGCATAATCAGGGGTAGATCTAAGGAGGGTCTAAGAGCTATCACAAGGGCAATCAGATAGTTTGTGAATCAGCTGTTCAAATCATAAACAGATCCAGTGAATGGATTGAAGCAGCAGATGTCTACTTTTCATTTGTTATGGCAAATGCAGTTCGAATGCTACTTATAAGTTTATGAAATAAACACCAAGAGATACACAAACAAACTAATTAGATATTCTCCCCAGCGGAGTCGCCATTTTGTTACCGGGAAAAGTGTCTATTTAGAACTGCTCTATCCCACTAAGGTGTGACAGCTGCCTTAGAAACAAACAGAGAAAAACTACTTTTGTATTTCCTTTATGAACTATAGACAGAGAGGAATAGAAAGAACCAACCTGTGTCTTGTGCTAATCCTTTGATCCAATCCCTCTCTTCTTTGACAGTCTCCAGCTACCTGCTCCCTTACTTGCCCAACTTCACCAAGTACCTGTAAGATCACAGAAGAAGAACACTATACAAAGACATGGATCTATATTCATAAACAACTTAGGATCAGATTTAAGTTAACCATACAAATGTAACAAGCATCAATGATACAAAAGCATGGAGGAAAAACTCAAATAGTTTTTATTGATAAACAAGAAAAGATCCAGGAGGAGTTACAACCGATGGTTCCTAACCCAGCATCAACCTCCCAGCAAAGAAGCCCCTCTTCACCTCCAACAAAGCATAGATCACCCAATACTCTGATGTTTGTCTCAAAACCAACAACAATTCCTTACAATGTGCAAAATTCCAGCCTCTGGATCTCTGGGATGAGGGATCCATATATAGATATGTGTAAGGAGGATGAGTCAGCTTGTGATTTGATTAGTGTCTTCTCTCTGTCAGTTCTTGCTTCCACTTGGAGACTGAAGGCCTCTTACTCATCCTTGGTCGAATTCAGTGAGGCAAGTGTCATAGGAGAAGATTCTGGAAGCTTCCATTGTCTCTCCACCTCGCGGAATGACACTGCCATTTGTCATTTCTCGCCCAACGCACCCTCATAGTGCATTTAGGTGCGTTGCAACGCACCTAGCCAGTGTATTTAGGTGCAATATAATGCACCTAGCCAGTGGAGCAGCTGAAATGATCCTGTTTTGACTTATTCTGAGCAGTTTCTGGTGGAGAACTTCTGGGAGAAGTTGTAATTTGTTGACCTTGTTCCTTTAGGGGTTAGAACAACACTTTTAGGGACTTAGGAGCCCTTGGTTTATGGACATTTCATGCTTGGAGTTGTAAGGCACAAAAATGTCTATAACACCAACTGAACACTGTAACATTGCCAACCGCTGTTATTACAAGACTCGGTGATGAGGGTAGTTGGGATTTAGATCTGTCCACCTTACCTAGTAGCACACTTTTTTAATTGTAGGAGGGGCTCACTAGTGAACTCTGCACTAAGGAAGGTCATGCCCTCCACACTTTATGGGAGCAGAAAGCTGAGATCAAATAGGTCAATCTTCAGCATGTTGTTTGGGTCGAGCATTATAGGAACGTCAAACAAGTCGTCTTAGAAGCATGCCGCATAGTTCTGAGGGTAGCTATCCCTGAGGATCTTCTAACTCTGACCAAGGTTCAACACATGGCTACAGAAGTCCACATGGTCTAGTAAGAGGCCACAAAAGCACAAGGAGAGCTTTCCCTATAGATTGTAGAGCTTTAGCTCCAGGCATAGCAACCCCAGCCCGATGATGAACATCGTCGCAAGGAAATTCAAGAAGGATTGGAAACCAGGAGAAGCACAGTCCGAGAATATTCAGGACTTTTGGATCAGTCTATTGGCCTACTTACATGTCTACAGGAGGACCCCACCATTCAGCGCATTGAAGTTGAGGTATGCATGTTGCAGTAGGCCTATGATACAGCTCGCGGAGAGGCACAAATGGTCACTATCACACAACGGCTAGCTAAGATGAGGGAAGCTTAGGCTCTCAAGGCACAAATGGATGTTGCATGGCAAAAGGAGGAAAAACTTAAAGACGGCATTCAACCATGGATCGATGAAGCGTTTACCATTTCTACAATGACGGAGGGCAAGATAGCACAGATGTAGGCAGTCTATGATTCTGAACAAGCGAACCCATTAGACACACATCAACGACTTGAGTGGCACTAGTAAAATGTACCACTCCAGAATTTGTTGAAGAGACACGCATGGCACAAAAATTGTTAAACGACCTTCATGCAAAGATGGACACACCAGCTAAGTGACTCGGGACGAGTCACAATGATTGTGTTGGGGGAATGTTGGGTAGCGCAAACCCCACTAAATGAGTATTGGGTGCGAAGCCTAGAATTTTGGGTAATATTAGGGTAAAAGACTCCGCGGAAAGTGCGGAGTGAAAACTATAGTAGGTTTAGTCAAAGGTTAGTATGCCCAAAAATAATGTAAAGAAATAGTAATAGAGTCGGCCCGCAAAGGGATCGCGGGCCAAGGGAAAGTATAAATAGAGCGGGGCTTTATGAGGGAAAGTAGTTCTTTTAAAAGATTGAATGTAATGGGTCCTTGAGGGAAATAGCTTGAAAGCATCTGTAAGTCTGAGTCAAGGGAGTAGGGTAGAAAGTAGTGGCTTTGCAGCTGTGTGTGCAAAGGCCTGGAAAGTCCGCAGCTGTGTGTGTGGACCCCTGCAACTGAGTGCGTAGGGCCGATCTGGATGTATTATTGAAGATTGATAATAAAGATAAGTTTCTTCTGAATTTTGTGTTGGGTGTGACTTTACTCTTTTATGATAAATGAATAGTTATGATTTCTGCATTTTCTACAATTGAATACATGTGAATTAGATTAATCTTGATGTGCAAAGTAACCAAAAGTAATAAATGTTTTCTTAAAGACCGCTTTAACTAGATCAAACCAGTAATAAGTGATTTAATCTGTAATAAATGCAATAAGGATATTCCGATCTACGTGGATCTATCATAGCGTGAGGTTGAGGATAGCACGTGAGCCCCAAACTACATCCAAGACATCCCCAGAGTGCAAAAACCTAGTTCCAGCACCCTCCCCTGCTACCTTGGGTGAGACCTCAGTCCGCACTTCGCAGGCTGTTGCCGAAAGGGCCAATAGCTGCGGGATTTGTTTGGCTAAATAATTCTTCCGAACCTGGGTCAAGCCCATATAAGCCAACACATATCAGGTGGGTAAGTAGCATGATGTTTACCCGTCCGACGTGAGCGGTTTTCTCTCCCTTTCGCCGGACGTGTGTCACTCAGTGTGTGGCATCGTACGAGACTTGAGCAAAACTGCGTACCGCCTTGAGGCCTTCTTATATCTTGTCAATTTTGTGGAATCCACAGAACAGAATTTATTACTTTTCCACATTTCATAGCCATTTCAGGTCTGGGCACTTCGGGGCTTTCCTTCACTGAGGGGGATGCCCTGCGATACCCGATTAGCGCTTTAGCGCTAGTCGCGTATCAGAAACCACCCCCATTTCTTGAATTAGCCTCCGGTTTTGACAATTTGTGCCAGTGCGCATTACCATAAGCCGACGTTCTGCACGCTCGACCGAGGGTCCTCGTTGCTCTGTGTTGATCACAATTGCAACTGCCACAAGGATTCCTTCTGATAACTTGATCTTTCTAAGGCTTGAATCTATATGGCATAATTTGAACGACTTTATGAAAACTTAGAGAGTGTTTAGGATCCAATTCAGATCAACTAGAAGCAGTGAAGTTTGCTTTGTTGTGGGCTATGAAGGATCCTCAATGGATCAAGGACAACAAGATATTCTGGATCTTGATGGAGATGATAATCCATAGGGCCATCAACCGCAAGTCGCGGTTTTCACCAACAAATTTTAATAAGCTGCAGGAGTACGTGGAATTCAAGGCTGACTTCCACCATGTCTCAATACGTGCACAAAAGGACCCTGAACAAAAGTGGCGTGACCTGCCATACCTAGCCACAGATGATGCGATTGCAGCAATCCTTGACCACTGACCTACAGATTGGTGCACTGCCATGGACTTGACAGTAGGATATAGCAAGTCCACCACATAGTGAAAGAAGGAAGAAGCCAAGCTGAAGATGGAACAGTTGGCCATGAAGAAAAGAAAGGAGATCGAGGACACGGCCAAGGCAAAGCGCGCTACCATGAAGCATACAAGTGGGAAAGTGGAGGAAGAAGAGTGCGACTCTGACCGGAGTCAGAAGTCGCCTTCCCTAGGGATAGAGGAAGAGAACGAACAGATGGAGTAAGGAGGAGAGGGCACTGAGATGACTCTATTCCACACCAAGTGCAACTGAGATCCAGAAAAAATAGAGCCATGGAAGAAGTCCAAGACTAGCAAGACGTCTCTCGACCAGATCACCCTAATGGAGGGAGACTTGAATGATATAGGTGATATGGTGAGGGATGCCACTGCAGAACTATTGCAGCAGTTTCAGTAGCAGCAGTAGTAGGCTTTGGGTGTTATCTAGACAGGTCTACATGAGCTATAGATCCACGCACCATAGGTATAGACCAGCACGACGTCAACCAGTTTGGCATCAGGCACCTCCGAAGCCGCAGGGATGCTGCACACATGGGATCCTTGAGCAATAGTGCTGTGGGATGGAGCACTAACTATAGAGGTAGAAGCTGACAGTCCCATTGTCAACACCATCAAGGGATTTGGACTTAACTTGGACATGCTTCCCAGTGAGGTGCTTCACCTTTTGTAGGCCCATGAACAACAGGCCCACGAACAATGTGCATTATAGGTAATCAGTGAGAAGAAGATAAACAACACCAAAATGGTTGTATAGTGAGACTTCACCATTTACCTCATGAAAGACCTTATGGACAAGAGTTAGTACATGGCAAAGGTTGTGGCTGAGGCATGCAGATCTTTCCTGGAGCTAGACATTCCCGAAGTTGAGCCAGTAGATCCTGCAGGCCCACGAACAACGCGCATTATAGGTAATCAGTGAGAAGAAGATAAACAACGCCAAAATGGTTGTATAGTGAGACTTCGCCATTTACCTCATGAAAGACCTTATGGACAAGAGTTAGTGCATGGCTAAGGTCGTGGCTGAGGCATGCAGATCTTTCCTAGAGCTGGACATTCCCGAAGTTGAGCTTGTAGATGTGCGGGTATAGAGGCTCGTTGTTGTAGTACGTGACACACACACATAATTGGCAAAGGTCCAGTTGGAACTGAACCTCGAAATCACAGAGTTGCAGTTGAAGTCCTGGCCTTTGACTCCACTAGAAATCAAAGAACAATGTGAGTCGACTATGAAAGACGTCGTAGTAGCAATGTACAACATAGTAAAGGACTACATGACACTCTTCGAGCAGTCGCTCAAGGTGGTCACTAGCCTGCAAGAAGACCCCACTATGCAGAGGCTTGAAACAGAAGCATGGGAGTTGTAGTAGCGCTACGATGAAGTTAAAGTGACGACATGCACTATCGCCATCACGCAGAGGCTGGAAAAGCTGCAGGAGGCCAAGGCTTTGAAAGAGCAGGTAGATGCAGCTCAGCACAAGGAAGCAGTGTTGAAGGCTCGCTTACAACCTTGGTTGGACGAGGCCTATTTGATCATAGCCACTATTGAAGGAAAGCTAGATATTCTACAGAAGACTCAGCATAAAATTCATTCAAATGGCGCAGGGCCAGCACTAGAGCAGTTGGTCGAGGAGATGGAGCATGTGGCAACATAGTGTACCACCGAAGTTGTAGTAGTCCAAGTCGAGCTAGGAGGCTTTGCGACAAGATCTCCATGCCAGTCAAGTGATTCGGGGGAAAGTCACCATGTTTGTGTTGGGGGCCTATTGGGAATGGGTCCCCTGGGGTCATTTTTGGACTAAAAACCTAAGTTTGGGGCAAAAAGCCTGAATTTTGTATAAAGGAATGTAAAGTCTCTGCATTTTGTGGCCACAAAGCATAAAGATATCAAGAGTCAAAAAGGGTTTCCAACCTTAGTTTAGATAGCTTGTGTCGACTTTAGATATCTGCCCTTGGTCTGTGAACTATGGGATTATATAAAAAGGGAGTCTTAGAAGAGTGGAGTTCTAAGTAAGTTGAAGGGCTTGATGAGTCTGTGAAGAGCTGTGAGTGAGAGTCTTAGAGAAGGGAGAGGCTCTACAACTGAGTGTGCAAAGTCCTAGGGTAGAAGTCCATAGCTGAGTGCGCGGACCCCTGTAGGTGTGTGTGTAGGGCAAATAGAGTCTATATTGGGAATTTGTATCATCAATAAAGAGAAGTATTCTGAAATTACTGTGTATTTTTCCTCTGTGGATCGCATGCGATTATGTTATGTTAAGTTCTGGGTTTATGTTATAATGCTAATTTGATGTGTGAATGTATATGTTTCTATCTGCTATATGAACACAAATAAGGATATATGTTTACGTGAAGATAATCTTAATTGCATGGTAAAATTGGTGAACACTTAAGATAATTCGGGAAATTATACAACAACATAATAAGAAAGGCGCGTAAGTACCTGAGCCACTGGTTAGGGTTCTGCGAAGGACGATTGTATACCTTCACGGAGGTTCTAAGAGACGAAAGAGAAAGTACATCGATAAGCCCTAAAGACTTATCGATCTGCGTGAAGGAAGGGTTTAAGGTATAAAACCGACATCACAACCATCTCAGGGTGCGGAAACTTGGTTCTTGCATCCCCCCATACTACTTCGGGTGAGACTTCGATTTTTGCTCAACGAACTGATGCCAAAAGGACCAGTACTATAGGGATTTTCTTGGTTGGCTAACGCTAAACCTAGCTCAGGACCCATCAAGCCAGCATTGTGGAATACATATAGTTATATTATTATCTTATAGATTAAGAATGCATAGAGTAACATTTGGATAGGATTCATATAAATTTTAAGAAAATTTGGCCATAAATTATGTATAAGTGAATATTTCATTCCATTATATGATGCCTATGAAGATGAATTTGACTTACTCTAGAATGGATAGAATGTTAATACTTTATTGTAGAATATATATATATATATATATATATATATATATATGATCAATAACATCTAGTATAATCTTTGGGAGAAAATGGTAACTTGGTAATCAAGTTAGTTCCTTGGGTACTCTGATGCATGAAGAAAGATTCATGTGGAGATGGATCTTGAAGATGTTGATGAGGAGAAAGTTTTCATGATGATGTAAGTCTAATATTAATAATTATTATTGGTTATCTAGATAGCATATGTTTTTCTACCTGGAAGGGTGTTGCAAGAACACATGATGACAATTGATGCTTTTCCATTAGCGTTATCTAGGCTAACTTTTCTTTGGCTGGTCAATTTGGTCTTGTGATCCTTCTAGATATTTCTAAATATAAAATAATTTTCACACTCCATCTCTGACTTTGATGAAAATCACACAAATATTTTGTTTTTATGTGTGTGATTTTGATCTAAAATTGGAAAGGAGTGTGAAAGTCCTAGAAAAAAAGGATAAGGCTAGTGAGAAAGAAGCCCTAGAATAATTTGGAAGTCTAAAATTTGTCTTCTACTATTCACCAGTGCGATTACCCTAGAGTTTTATGGTTACCTCAGGTCCAAAATTGCATATCAAGTTGCAAATTGTTTTAGTAAGGACAAAAGGCTAGAGGAGTTATTATCTTGAAGGGATGTTTCTTTGCTACCCTTGGAAACTTTGTCTTCTTTTGTAGAATGAAGAATGGTTGGTTAGCTTGGTTCTTGCTGGTAGGCCTGGTCTAGGTATTGGTCTTGGAAGTATCCTTTGAATTGATTCTATAATAAGAGAGGTTATTTCTGGGTTTTCCCCTTGCAGTGGTTTTTCCCTATCTTGGAGCCTATATCTTGCGTTCATATCTGTATGGCTATGATCTACATTTCTTTTCACATTTATTTGATGATAAGAACATAAGCATAATCAATAAGAACAACATAATATCACAAGTAACTGTCATGTAAGGAAAAGTCAAATTAAATGTCACCCTAATCATTTTCCAACATCACAATGGTGGTAACACTACTTCCCCTTGAGGCTATAGGCCTACTGCAAAATCATGAGTAATTTTATCATAAAACCCCTTTAATTTCTCAAATAATTCCAACCATTGGTGATTTGGAAGGATATCTATGTTAGGAGGGTGCTGGTCGATCCTTGATGAGCCTTGGGTCTCTCTTCGATTAAAACTAGCCCCCATAACTCCTACTGATTTCTTTTGAAGTTTTGCAAGGTAATTCTCCTCTCAATTGCTAGATTTTAGAACAAATTAGGGTTTTGAAATAGGCGTAAAAAGGATTATTTTGTTATTGTTGGTCAAGTAAAGGAAAAATAAATGCATTCCCAACTCAAAACAAGCTCATTTCCCTACTATTATGCTCAATTCAAAAAAAAAAATCACATTTCAATATCCTTTAATTTTTAGAAGTTTGCTATAGGATGTTCTATGGAAGAAATCAAATGATTTCATTGCCTTCCTGTTCAGAGGAAGTGAGGAAAATTGGGTACTTACCCTTTCCTTGGAGGTACCTTCTTAACTCTAGCGTTTTGTGGGAAAAATTGTGACGAGATCTTTTGCACCTCTTGGGACAATCCTCTAGCACCTGAAATCAATCATGTAGAAAACAATTTTTATCATGTAGAAGTTGTCTCCCTACCCTGAACCTTCTTTTGTAGAAACCTATGAAACCCCTCGTGTAGGTAACTCGACTTTTGACGATGGTATTGGGCCTCCTTGAATTTTTTAGTATGACATTTTTCAGCCAAATTAGGCTCTAACCTTCTTTTATGCCATCGATGGCTGGGTGGTGGGCTCAGTGCACTATATGATTTGGTCCCCACCTACCATTTATTGATGGTATTGGACCTTCCAACATCTCAGGAGATCTCCCTGGTAAGAAGTCCTAATTAGACCTCAAACCATTTGGAGTAGGAGTCCCAACAGTGGGTACTATAGTATCGCCTTGACTGCGGTTGTGCACAGAGGTAAGTAAGATGTCCTTGTTGGAAGCAAGGGTGTAACCTTATGACAATTCAAGGAAGGTGCATGAAATTCTCTAACACGCAGAAGGGGAGAACATTGTGCCCCATAGAATCATGTGATAGCACATAGATTGAAAGGGAACACACAAGATAAAAGACATCACGAGATGGAAAGAAGGATAGCCGAATGGAAAGTGGTATAGTCCATACATACATCTATAAATTATAGCTACATACATCATTAGAGTAACCAGGATAGCTAAACTACAATAACAATATATGCATGAAACGTGTTGGCTCTATTATATTAAAAGAGTGAAAGATCCAATCATACATACAACCATGACAACCACTAGCCCTGATAGCAGAACATTACAGTCACTACCGCCTACTCCTCCAAAGAGATGTACTCACTCTGCACTGTGGAGAAGCCAAGGCTCATTACAATACACTCCAAGATTTCTCTAAGTTATACCTATCAGAAGCTTGGCTCCCAAAAGCCTATACAATGAGTTATGAGGTTATATATATAGCAAAGGGTGGGGTGACCCTTGACATTCCCCTTTGTGACTCTTTGTCTACCCTCATGACTCTTCAACTTATACATGACTATTTACATTCTACTATTGACAATTGGTCTTTTAATTTACAACTTGTTTACATTACAATCTACACATGTACTCATGTGAGACAAAAATGGGCTTGAGTAAGCCATACCAGATATCACTAAGACTCAGACAGATGTAGGAATACTAACTCGTCGACAACCTCTTGATGGTCGATGGTGGTGAACTAATACCAAGATTGGTAGTCTATTATGGTGTTCGCGTACTCTGTGGTGAGATCCTTCTGAAAGATAAATCTTGCATATGTTGCATCTGGGTACACTCATTTGGCACCTCTATCCAAATCATCAGATAGCATGTGCATCATGGTCTTGAGTACAACCAGACCAACGACATACTAATGCATAGTGTCTACACACATCTACAAGTCTATGCTAGTGGCTATGTGCATCAACTTCTTAAAGTAAATATCCAACTCCAGTCGAACTTGGTTCTTTACTTCACCTCAGTGAGTGTGCCAATGTATTGGATCGCATGCATATGCACAATGACATCCATGATCCTGACAACTCGTGCATGTGAATGCTATAAGCTGGTGATGAGTTGTGGGATTTCCTCATAGTTCGGGATCTGACTCCATATGCATGCCTTCAAATCCACTTCCTTTGGCTTCATCATCTTTGGAAAGTACAATAGGGGTCCATTGTACCTCATTTCCCATATCTGCATGTGATCGACAATAGTGTGTATGTCTAAAAAGATGTGTGCTTTCCTAGCACAATGTTGTTTACAACCATTAAGATGGACAATTGACTTATGCATGGTGATGAACCTGAAGTACAGCCTCCACATGATTGTCTCGAGAGACGATACTTCATCAAGTATCGCTTTCTTCAAATCTACTCTGGTGGATGTTATAGTTTGGTCTTTTGCATTCTTGGCCACTTCTAGCTCCTTAGCCATGCACTCGTTCTTAGCTATCAATTATCTCACACTTGAGATGTTGGCTTTGGCATATGCTTTTCTAGCTTCGGCCAATGCAGCTAGATGTTTGTGCACATCAGACATGATCACTCCTTCTTCAAATTTCACTAGAGATACATGGACATCCGAAGTGGGCACTCTATGTGACTACACAAGTCTATGTTGTAAGTCATTGAAGGATATGTTGTGCACATCTGCTGACATATTATCCCCAAGGATTTCAATGTCTCCTTGATCGCTTGGGACTTGCTCTATTCCCAGATTTGGTGAAGCCAGTGGGGTGACCTATTGTTCTTTGGGCATGAGGTCAATGTCCTAATCTACCTCTCGCTAAACCACATCCGTGTCCATATATTCCAACATCTATTCAATATCCTAAGGAAATTCATGCTCCTGCAGCTCCTCACCCTGTTATATGCCAGCTACTCGGATGAATCAATAACCTGTATGGGTGTAGTTTCACCAATGTGTGCATGTTGCGCCTCCTGTTATTCTTGTTCTTGTTATGCTTCCTTCTCCCTTCTGCGCAGCTTTTGTTCTTCCCTTAGTTGTTGTTTCAACTCCTGCAGCTTCTTTTTTGCCTCCTCCATATTTTTCTCCTCCCTCTATCTCCATGCAATCCTTCTATCACATTGTTTCCTCTTTGCCTCAATCTCCAAAGCTGCTCTTGACACCAGTGGATCTTCTTTGCACTTGCAGCTTTTCTTCATCTCTACACTATCAGCAACCTTCCTCTTACCTTTTCAAGCACAGGTATGCTTCCTTCTGCGCTACTAACCACTCTATAGCCATTCTAACCGGTTCATTGAGCCTTGAGAAGTTATAGCAATATCTGCATGGGTCTTCCTCAGGCTAATGACATGCCCCGTGGATCGAAGGATGATACACTCTCATATAGTGGTCTTCTAATAAGCGATTAGGGTCATATGGATTTAAACTTCTGGTGCCGAAGGTGAACCTCTTGAATTCCTCTATCTTGGCCTTAGCATGCTTGAGATTCTAGATCTCATACAACCTAATCCACAAAGGAAGAGCAGACCAAGGCGCCTTCTTCTTCCTGTGTAGTCTTGCTAACAACCATGTCAAGATGAGGTATGCAACCTCTTGCATGACTATCTTATCCATGGAAAAATTCATTAAAACATATGGAGCCTTCTCTGCGTTATACATCCAGATGAAGGTGCCAAGGGGTGAGGCATACAAATCTGCTATGTTTACTAATGGCTCCATCACTTCCTGTGACATGAAAGGTGGATCCTGTTCAAAGATCATCCTGTACATCGGGGTGAAAAAGTGGTCTGATAGTTTTATTATAACTCCACGGAAGTTGTATTCAGAGAACAACTTGTAATATGTGTGCACAGAGGTTTCTAAAGGTCTCCATGCCCCACCCAAGATAGGGAACTACTGACAAGCCCAAATTGCATCAAATATGTAAAAGGACATGAATATCTTTGCTTGCTGACATTTGGATGGATGTCAGACATCTGTTACTTTTCCCTTCAACTGGACAACCAACATGTCAGACCAATCGAAAGGTCTTCCTTTATTCGCCAACTGATCCAACACATTCACCCAACTCTGTGGGAAGGTCTCTATGCTCTCTTGGCCATATACACGACATGCAAAGATGACCAAGAACTAATAAGCCTTCCACAGTATCCTTGTCTTTTAAACTTGGTTGGGTTTTGTCATGAACTTAGGTGGCTCTTTCACCCAACTCTTCAAGATGTCTCTTGAGTTCTCATTGTTTTTGGGTCTAGTGAAGGGTGCATCCATTGTGATCACCGGCTGCAGAAAGTGATACATCACCTAAGATTCATAGGCCATGAAGGTAGCAATTTTTGTTCCATTGACACTGCTCAACACCATTGTCTCTAGATCAGTATGTGAGACAATCGAGTGGATCATGTCCGCGCATGGAAACGTGAGACACCTTCATGCAACCTGGTACAAGCCAGACTTGGGTATGTTGGCATAGACTCTATGGTCCTCAAATTCTCCTCAAAGGTCCTTTAAAAGATGTCATTTATGTACTAATATTTGATTTTGATATCCTTGTCTATGAACAACTTAGTGTCTTCATAGATGGGCAAACTCATAGACATTTTCTTGACCATATCTCTAGTTGCACCCTTAATGGCATCCTTTGACCCTGCTCTCTTGGAAGCCATTGTACATGTACTGCGAAGAGACTGATGAACACCAGTGATACTTGGATATAGAGCAACACTCATGGAAAGAAAACTATCAGTTGAAAATGAAAAGCAACTTGAGGACTTACATGCAACACACCTAGGTGACTGACTAGAAGATTTGTGCAATTTTCACTAGGAGGTTGGGAGACTGACTGCCAGAAGTGCATAAAGAATAGTCTGGACTGCTAATGAGCTAACTAAATATTGAAATTATGGAGATCACAGTCCATCTTGGCCTATTGAGGACTGAAACTATGCAATGCACAGTTTCATTCAACATGAATGCAACCCCGAGAAAACTGCATTTCAGAATTCCACGAGCCAACTAAGGCACTACCTCTCATAATTCTATATAGAACACCCTGTGAGGTTGGTCTAAGGTAGTCTCTATGAAATTTCTAGGAGTGTGGAAAGGCCTTGCATCCCAGAAATGCGTAATCCAATTTGAGCAAGGCAAGGTCCAGGCCGAGGCAGCTCAAACCTGTCGATGTGCGACTGAAAAGAGTAAGGACTAAGTGCATGTGTGAACCTAGGTGCATACATGAGTAACACACATGCAATCAGTAAGTGAAGGATTAAGTAAAAATAGAAAACAATGAAGTGTGTGAAGCAAGTCGCCACAATGGCGACCGTCAGTGTAGAAATAGTGCCATGGATGAGACAACAATGGGACACAATAGAAAACTTGAAACGGTGATTTTACAAGATAATATGCATTGAAATGATGGAAATAATTCAAAAAAACCAAGAAAAAAATTCTCACACAAACCGAAATACAAAAAGCGATAGAAAAGCAATAAAAGATATGGAAAGCAGACTTACCCGAAAAAGTCGTGTTGAGTGTGCCAAAGGTTCCTAGATGTGATGGGAATGTCAGATCACCAAGATAAAAGTGAATAATGAGCTCTGAAGCATCAAATAAATAATTTTGACAAGATCGAGGCTTATGACATGCATGCCACAACTCTAGGAAGAAGCAACACATGGCATGAGGTTTCTAAAGTGGCTTTTGCATGTAACCTTGAGCTACTAAAAATAGATCCCTAAAATCTAGGGATGATTTTTTATCTTTTCTTTTTCAGGAAAAAGCTACCCATGCATGCAAGGAAATATTTCTCAGTCCTCGAGGGAACTGGTCAACTTGGGAGCACATGCAATGGGCAGAAAGCATCTGGATGACTTCTACACAGTTTATGGGCTGAGTGGCTCAAGCTGCCCCTCAATCTCTGCGCAATTTATGGACTAAAGCCAAGGCTACTAGTGAGAATTACGAAAATTCTGAAAGCAAGCCCGGTCATGGGCTACTCTGTGAAATTTTCAAAGGGAAGGAAGTCTACTGGCATTATGCATTTCTAGATAGCAACATGCTACCTTGATGCTTTGTGCAATTCTGGAGAGAAAGTTTGTTTTCCCTCCAGTTTTGCACAATTCCCCAAGTGAGGACAAGAGACGATTGAAGACCAAGTCACGGAATTTCATCTTGTGGGTGAAAGTTAAACAAGTTAGCAAACAGAAGATGATAAGTCAAAAAACTCAACTAAAAGCAGATGTACTTGGGTAGTGCAATACATGCTGCTAAGGATGGTTGGTAGGGAGGCTCCAAAATAAAGCTAAGGCAAAATTTTGGAGGATGGTTGTAGTTGCTACAACATTAGTGACACACTGGTAGAACTCAAGCTCTCTGAATGGACCTTGCTTTGTGAAAAGTAAGTCTAACTCCTCTAGAAGTATTATTTGATTCTCTGATCATCATGGTTTCCACACAAGCTTGAGTGAAATATGTAGCACCTTCCATGCTCTTGATCGGTCAGCACACATTCCAAGCCAATTCAACTTAGTTGTTTCAATTAGGGATGAGGGGTATATTGGTGCACAAGTAATATGGCTGTCAGAGTTTAAGTTTCATCTTTTGTGTTTCTCCACTACTAGGAGGCCTGGACAATACCACAACGGAGTCACACAGGAACACAAGCATCGCTTCGCTCCCAGTAGGCTTGGTCAGTACCTCGACAGAGGTACTTTCATCACATCTCTATGAAAGAATCCGTTCTCTTCTTTTGCCTTATTGATTTTTCATTTTTTCATTTTTTCACTTTTTTTAAAGAGTTGTTCATAGGAACTTATTTATTTTAGAGGCGAAAGAGGGATCTCGACTTATTGAGAGAGGAAGAGGTTGTTCCTTTAGAGAAGTATGTTATCTATACCTATGACATACTTGTTAAGGCTTTCCCCCTCACCTTAATCTACTTGACTGAGCTGACAAGGGTTAACCCAAAACAACTGACTAGAGTAGGTGTGACTAGTTATAGTTCAAGTGTTGTGTTTTCACCAAGATTCACTTCGAACAGAACGTATTTTCCATTTGTGTATCAGTGATTGAAGAAAAAAGGTTATACATAAAGAGAGAGAAATATTAATAACCAATTGTTGATAGTTGTACAATTCCTCTTATACTTTACCTTGCTTGGCTTAAGAGTCATACACGGTTTCATGCGAAAATAACCTACTAACATAAACAAGCAAACAAACAACAAATAAAAGAGTAGAATCAAATGCGAAATAAAAGCATGTAAGAAAAGCAAGCGAGCAAGCAAGAAAATAAACAAGTAGAGAAAGAAACAAAACATGCATGCAAGAAAACATGACAAAAATCAAACACTATTCCTACTCCTAAGCTAACGGTGCATGGGTCTACTCATGTGAAGTGATATTTCCAATGTAGCCATCGATGCATTGGTCGACCCATGTTGGTGAAGGCATGCTTCATGAACAGGACAGTCAAGAAAACCAACAAATATGAAAGATATAATGATGAAGACCAACACACTCTGAGTTTAAACGCGTCCATAAAAAAGAAAAGAGTGAAAGCACAAGACAAGCATTTTGTGGACTTGACATGTTGTTGTGACACATTGCGTTCAGATGATAAGAATATGCACACTATTGACTGTGACATACAAGTAAACATGAGAAAGAGAGACAATTTATGTCTTTCAAGTGTGCTTGTTGTGTATGATTCCTCCAATTCACTAGTGATGGGATCATGTGATTTAGGTGGAGGAAGTGAAATTTTGGTGCTGGATTGATCTTCAATGCATACAGATGAGTGATGAGGAGCCTTCGGTGGTTCAACAGTTTCCTGATTGGAAGTGAAAATAACCTAAGGAAAGTGAGGGCCTAACATAAAAATTAGCTCGGGCTGAAGTTCCTCGACATCCTGCAGGGTTTCGACTTCATTGAAAGATAGATCATCGTAAACAAGTGGATTTGAAAGATCAACAACAATTGACTCAATGTCGTGATCAAATATAGGAGTAAAGAGATCATGACAGCTATGATCAATGAGTTCATTAGCATCCTCATGATCTAATGAATCATACAGAGGGGTAGATGAGAAGTAAGAATGTTCGTCATCTGTGTTTCCAGAAAAATTAGATGAAATGTCAAGTGGATTTTCAATGAAAGATTTGTACTCTCCACTCTCAAATGATGGACTGACATTGGGTGTGTTCTACAAATGAACAGAAGTAGATGCATCTGTGGATGGATTTACACAAGGAAAATCGTAGAGAGAAAAATCACTAAAGATGTCAAGAAAAGTAGAGGAGGCACAGATAGAAGGAGTTCATCCTTCACTAGGGGTTCATGCTCAGATTCCCATTCATACACATCATAAATTATAGTACAGGTTGGTTGTGCAACATCAACTCCATCGATGGCTTAATCCTCGTTCACAAAAGGTGTAGAGTCTAGAATGCAAGAACACAAGACAGTACAATCTGGAGGATCAATAGAACATGGAGATAGAGGTTGAGGTAACAAATGCATATGATAACCCATGGGCTTACCAACCAAATCTGTGCAGACATTACAAGTAGTGTGGATGGGAGAATGTAACAGTTGAATAGTCTTATTTGCACACTCTCCCACATCACTCTGCGGGGGTGGATTCATTTGATAAGGGGAAGGTGGATAGTCACTTGTGATAGCAATTGCTTCTGCTTTTGATTGTGCAACTCCATCACCAAAGTATGCTAAGCAAGGTTTTATCTTTTTCTTCACTTTGAGACGAAGTGATTTGTGATATACATACTTATATCTGTCCCTAATATATTGGAATTTCATCTGACTTTTCAGAGCTTCAAAAGGGAGCAGCCAAAAATACATTAGCAATTCATGCGGGACCTTCCATTGTTTTAACATTTTCTTGTCAAGAGATTCAGGATCAAAATAGTGAAAAACATATTCTATTAGATCACTAAACTACATGAATGACTGCACACAATTAGGAGGCAGCTCGCAGCACCATAGCAACAGGTATTCGCAAAGTGTGTGTGAAAGCAACATATTGACCTCTACTTAATCAAAACCTTACACATTCTTCATGAATGCATGGAAGTAATTTAAGTGCTCAGGCCATGCCACTTCACCTTCACCATCATACACGAGTTCAAACAAGTGACCATAGAACTCCCTCTTGACCTCGAAGGGATGTCTGTTGGACAAACATTGCAAAGGGTTAACTAAAAGAATATCCATGATAGATGTGCGAAGATTAAAAATAAGATGTGAGGGCTTAGCTTGTCATCTAGCCCTCCTTCTAGTACCAGAAATGTTGACAGTGTTGGACCCGCCAACATGTCAGGGGATTTCCTTGGTAAGAATTCCCACCTAGACCTTAGACCATTTGGAGTAGGATTCCCAGTAGTGGGTAGTATGGTATTTCATTGACTGTGGTTGCGCATAGAGGTGAGTAAGATTTCCTTGTTGGAAGAAAGGGTGTCACCTTACAGCAAGTCAGGGAAGGTGCATGAAAGACTCTAACACACGAAAGGGGAGAAGAGTGCACCCCTTAGAAGCTTGTGATAGCACGCAACTTGAAAGGGAATAAAAGAGCTGAAAGATATCATGAGATGGAATGTAGGATAGCCGACAATCCAAAGTGATGAGTTGTACCAACAACACGCTTCGATAAGATTCATACAAACACAAACGGAATAGTCCATAAATACATGCGTAAACTACAACTATATACATCATTAGAGTAACCAGGATAGTTGAACTACAACAACAACATATGAATGAAATGTGTTGGCTCTGTTATATTGAAAGAGTGAAATATCCAATCATACATACAACCATGACAAACACTAACCCTGATAGTGGAATGTCACACTCACTTCCATGTGCTCCTCCAAAGAGATGTACTCACTCTGCATTGTGGAGAATCCCAGTCTCATTACAATACACTCCAAGCTTTCTCTAAGTTATACCTATCAAAATATTGGCTCCAAAAGCCTATACAATGAGTTATGATATTTTATATATAGCAAAGGGTGGTGTGACCCTTGACATTCCCCTTTGTGACTCTTAGCCTACCCTCATGACTCTACAAATTACACGTGACTATTTAAATTCTACTATTGACACTTTATCTTTCACTTTACAACATGTTTACAATGCAACTTGCACATGTACCCATGTGAGAAAAATGTTGGCATTATGACACAGGTTTGGCGCTATGGCATAGGTGTGGCACAGGTGTTGTCCTTGATGGCAACTCAATCTGGTAAGAGATCTCAGTTCAGGCTCTCAGAATGAAGGAAAAATATATATACGCAGGTTCATCGTGATCAAGCCGCGTATACACGCAGGTTAGGCGTTCCAAAGTCATGTATGCGTATGCACGCACATTCATGCACGGAAAGGCGCGTACATGTGGGAGAACTTATTTTTGGTCTGTGGTATTTAGTCCTTGGTACTTGAACCTATGGTTTTGGACCATGGTATCTCAACAGATGTGTTGATCCAAAGTATTGGGTCCATGGTATTGGTTTGTTATGGTTTTGGACCGTAGTATTGTAAAAGGCCTAAGTCTATAAAAGAGGAAGGAGATCATTAGGCAAGGGACATCTGATGTATTGAATCTCTGAAGACGTGCAAGTGATTGGTTTGTGTAGCTAAATCTGAATCAAGGAGGAACTTGAGCATTAAAAGATAGACATCTCAAGGCTTGAATAGTAATATCTTTTTGTGATTTGATCTGTTATAATCAGTGCATACTGAGATCTATAAATCTGATAATCTAAGTATAACTGAAGTTTTTTTAAGTTTAAAGGGCGAATTGTCTTTTATAGATCTGTACGCAGGTTCAGCTCTGAAAATGTGCGTATACACGCAAGTTTAGCAAGATAAGAGCACATATACGCAGGTTGACCTTGTTTCAGCTGCGTATGTACGCAGGTTTATAAGAGTGAAGTAGCGTACACCTCTTGAAATATGTTTTAGCTGCTTCTGTGGATTACTGCAGTGTTCTGGGTTCAGCATTGGTGTCTAGTTACTAGTATTGGTTTCTGGTTACAGCATTCGAAGAAGTTATTGGGTGATTCAATAGTTGTTTGTGGAAAGGAGATTGGTTGATGCACATATACTTGATGTTTGTTTGATATTCATGGATCCAGTCTGAAAATTTATGAAACGTGGTCCCTCGAAGAAAAGAGAAGGTTGTCACCTTCTGTAGGTCAGCACCTACGTACTAGTATCTCAGCTAGTACAAGAGCTAAGGGGGTTGTGGCTCCCTTCCAGGAGAACCTAGAGAACGAGAGAGGGTTGTAGCTCTCTGCAAGTTGCAACCTGCGTACTGGTATAAGTCTGTGCCAGTACAAAATCATTGTAAAAAGAAGTTTCTAATTAAAAGAAGATAGAGACGAATTGCATCAAGTGGTTTTTACCCACATTGGGTTTCCACCTTATATCTTGTGTTATTGTGTGTGTTTTTCTTCTATTCTGTTTTTACTATTCCTGGTTGTTACACAAAAATATCGTCACCATGATTATTTGCAGTCAGTATGGGTCTATCATCACTTGTAATGTCCTCCTAAGAAAGTCTCAGACCTCAGCTCTTCAAGTGAAGCTTTGAAAATGGGAGAAAGACATTAAAAAAACAATGAAACTCTGGTTCCGCACTTTCTCTCACTGTCACCTGCGGTCCCGCACCTTCTGTGTACAAAAACTGCGGACCTGCCCGCTCTGTCCCTAACGGTGTGGGTACGGACCCTTGTGAAAGTGAAAAGGCGCAAGTTTTATCTTAAAAAACTCACTTTGGGTTAATTCTAGAGGATTCTAGAAGGAATTTTGACGTGGATTGTTCGCTCTGAGGTGGTTCATGCATCCCAAAAGAGAAGGAGCTAATCCCTTGATGAGAGGAGCTATCCCTTTGAAGGAGGGCTTTATCCCTTTGAAGGAGGACCTAGTAACCTCCCTCCATTGCACTATAAATATAGGAATTGGGCTGGTTGCTGAGGAGGTTAGAAGCTGAACATTTTTTAGGGTAAATTCTGGTGAAATCAAGACTTCCTAGTTGAGCTTAAGAGGAGAGATCACATACCTTTTTGGCTTCATTGGGGAGTGAGTGAAACTTGTCAAAGTAGAGGAGACTTCTTGCTGGACCCTGGGAGGAGCTTGTACAATGTCAAGGCAAAGGTTGTAAAGTTCTTCTTTTGAATTAATACAATCAAACTCATTTTTCTCAACAAGTATCTCATGTTATTTGTTTCATGGACTCCTTGACTTTCATGTTAAATATGTTTTATGATTTTGGCTTTTCAGGTGCTATTTAATTTGTTTGCGTTGTTTGTGCTTGCAGATTCACGACAAAGGAGCTCATTTGGATCGAAGGAGCGAGGGCATCCACAAACTTGCATTGGACCTAAGGTAGGCCCTAAAAACACTTTTTTTCCATTGTTTATTAAAGCATATTTAGAGAAAGATAGTGTCTGGTTGGTTTGCTTGTCATTAGGTCTTCTCTAGATTCTAGGAAGGTCTATCTTGTCCGTAAGATCGACTTATTCCGTGTGACAAAATGGCGACCATACTGGGGACTCGATTGTTTTCCTTGTTTTTACTTTGACCTAAGAAACTATGTTTTTGTTTCTGTTTTTGGCTTGTTGTGTGTAAAATTGGGTAGAGTTTGTAGATCCAGGGTTATTTTTTGTTTTTCATAGCTTTGGGAGAGGACCACACCCTAGACGTTTGACACAGTGCGTACCTATCCGCACCTTTGCTTTTAGCACAGAGCGGGACCGCACCTGTGTCAACTGTGGGCCTGCGGACCCTGTCAAAATTTTGAAAAACCTAAGATTTCCTCTGTTAGTCAGTTTAGTTTTTGTTTAGAAATTGTTATCCACTGCCCAGACCTGCATATAACCTATCAGAATCTTTCCTTACGTTGATTCCATTAGTGTTAGGGTTTTAGGTGAAATTCCTAGGAGTTTTGCTTGTTGGGCTTGTTTTTCATTTTGGTTGTGTAGTGGCTCTGAGCTTAGAAGCTGTAGGGACTTCAGATCACCTTAGTGTCTACCAGCCTTCTTATGAGTCTGACCATTTATGAAATCTCCCCTTGTTGAGGAATCCGCTTTGAGTTTTCTCTTTACAAAACTTTGAAAAGCTTGTGTTTAAAAGTTTGGATTTTCATTTTCAAAAAGAAAACAAAATTGGTTGTTCTTGACTTGTTTGTGATTCTGCGTAAATTGGTCCTTAGCTTACATCTAGCTAAGTAAAATATCCTTAAAAAAGACTTTTAGTAGGATTTGACTTCAAGTAGGTTTTTATAGTTTATAGATCTCAAAGTTAGTCATTTCCATAGTTTTGAGTGTTTTATAAAAATATAAAAAAATCTCTTTTGAAAATGTTTGTTTTGCAGTGTTTGAGTGCTTTGAAACGAAAAAGGGAAATTTTTGTGAAATAATTAGTTGTCTCGTTTTGAGTGCATTGGAAAAGGCAAAAGCTCTTCTTTTAATTTGTGTCTTAAGAAGGATTTTTGTTTACAAAAGTATTTGCATTCCCAAACTCTTTCTTAGTTTAGAAGTTCATCGAAGAGAAAAAGATTGTTTAAATCATCTTAGGTGCATTTTTAGTGATTTCGAGTCGAGTCTTCATACCACGAGTTTCATCTCCGCACCTTTTGACTTAAACAAAAACCAATAAAAAATAACACTTAAAGTAAAATTCATCTAGTAACATTTGTATTTCTAGGGCTCTGATACACCAACTTAGCTTAGGCTAGTGTCTTGGAGTAGGAGAGTAATTAACTCTCCAAGATAGTAAAAAAAAACAAGTAGATGTATCTTGTGGCAGGGAAGAAATCCAATTGTTGCATTTATGCTCTGGGAAAGATCCTCTTAAAGGAGAAACACGAGATCGTGTCCAAACCAGTGTGGGAATCAATCCTTCCTCATTGGGAACGACGCCAGATATTCACGTATTAAAAACGGTAAACCTCAGATTAACCATTGTCGAGGAGCCTCGGGTCACTTGTTGGTAAACCTTGGATTATGTCAAGGAGCCTTCAAGGGGATTGAGCTTGCTACTCTGCCCTTGCATGCGTATCGGATCGTAGACTGTTCCCCCAGGTATATTTGTTTCAGTTGGTAACCTTAGTGGCCATATTCTTTAGGATTCTTCCTAAGGTGACAGTGGTGGGAAGATCCCACTGTACCTGGAGCAGACGTCGGCTAGACTCACTTGGATTTTCTGGGGGGTTCTCTTCACTTGAGACGGTTAAGTGGAGGAACTTGTGCCAGTCTATTCATTAAGCAGGTTGTTGAGGTAACTGTTCCAACCGCCATTTCTGTATTGAACTCTGCGACGTTGGATTTCATCACCAACTAGTGTTTTCAGTACGGAAAGTTACTGTTTGTGTGTGTTTGATCTCCTAGATTCTTTAGGCGTGTGATTCAAATTTGTTTGGTTCTTTAGAGACTTTAGGTGCTTTTCATTGAGATTTTACTTTGTTTGCATGTGAAGTAGTTAAAAGTTTTTAACTGTGGCTGAATTACCAAGGCAGTCCCATAGACTTCGGGGCTAACCTCCTGAGTTTGTAAACGTGGCTGAGTTACTGAGGAAGTCTTGTAGACTTCGGAGCCAACCTCCTGAGGAAGTACCGAGCCAGCTTGAAGGCTTGAAAGTCCTCGTAACTCCTAGAGACAGTAGAGTTGGGTCACCTGAAGAAGGAGAATCTTCTTTGATAGGGCATCCTGATTTTCAACCATTAGTGGCAGATTATAATCCACAGTCAGTGTCCATTTCCGAAGTTACTGGTAGCTTTTCATCTACTAGTGATATAGGTGAGGAACCTGAAATATCCAAGCCTGAAAGTGAATTTTCTGCTACTCCGACATCGGGGTTTGTTTCTCCAGCTTCTAGTGGTCCTGGTTCACCTAGGGTAGAAAGAGTAATCACCCAAGATCTTCCTTCTGGACTTATTGCTATTGAAGAACTTGCTCCGGAAGAAGAAGTAGGCATCCCTATCCCTGAAAATCAACCTGTTATTGAGCTAAGGGAGTGTGAATCAATTTTTTACAATCCACCTAGGAGCAGTACTTGGTATCTTTCTTTGACTAATTTCTTAGAAAACCCAGGGTTAAGTTTTTCACCACCTCATGCTCCTTATCACCCAACACCTAGAGGTTATTATCCTTCATTAAATATGTCGAATCAGTCATCCATGTTTACTCAATCGCCTGAATCTTTTTTTTACGACGGTCCTTCTGTTCCCTCTGGGTATCAGTCCCTTTCTGGTACTTTTTCGGGAGCATCTCCTCAACCCATTGAGCAAGGGTTATTAACTGGAAGCAATGGTACTAAGCTATTGAGCGTAGAGGACATTCTTATGATGTCAGGTTCTATTCCCAATCCTCAACCTCAAGGTGGCTAGTTACCACCTGGGGGGCAGCCTCAATTCTCGCCTGGGGGGCAACCTCAAGGTACACAATTTTCATCTGGTCAAGGACAGTACATACCCACAGGACAACACATTCCTCAAGGTCAACACCAGACTCAATATGTACCCCAAGGTCAACCCCAGTATCAATTTATACCTCAAGATCAACCCCAGTATCAATACGTGCCTCAAGGGTATTAGCCCCAAGGTCAGTACTCGAACCAAGGTTTCCAACCACCCTCTGGTCAAACGTATGTTCAAGGAACGGGAAATGTACCTTTCAATTATCAATCCTACCCTCAACCCGGTTATGGTCCTCAATATTCTCAACCTGTTATGGGTCAGTACCCCGGAATGAATATAGTGTGGGATCGATCACAAACTCAATAGGTGTTGCAGCCAAATGTACAGTTGTCATCTCAAACTGGACAACCCTTAGTTTCTGGTACACCCCAACAACCAGTCCAGTCCAATATTCAAACTTTTGTACCTTCGGTAGTTTCTCAGCCTGGGCCTAGTACACCTCGTACTCCGCCTCAAACGAATTCTACAACTGCAGCAACATCTGTTCAATCTACCCCACCTACTTCTGAAGTATCGATAGCTCCGGTTTCTACTATTCCTGTATCTACTCCTCAGACATCTTTACCATCGTCTGGATCTATGATTCAAACTTTGGTTCAGATGCCTGTAGGACAACCTCGTTCAAGTACGGTTGTCACAAGTCAACCACAATTTACTTATCAACCGTACCAGGGACAATATCAATTCGGTCCTGCTGTGCAGTAGCCAGTCTATCAGTATCAACCGTACCCTGGGTACACTTATCAACAACCTCAACAACCCCAGTACGGTCCGGTTAATCCTGGTTTTCCGGGAGGATACAATATCCCAAACACAACTCCTATTCCTAGTTATCCTGGATATCCTCCTCCTGGAGCTGGTCTCATGACCCAGAGTTTTAGGGATCCTAACCGGCAGTTACCGTTTATCGCCACTTTGGACTTGCCTCACTTGTCGCGCCTAACGAACGATCCCATTAATTATCTTCCGTTTTGGCCGCCAATGCAAAATAAGTTTCCCAGTGACATTCCTAAGTTCGAAGGTAAATCAGGAGAGGACCCGTCGAACCATGTGATGACTTACCACCTCTGGTGTGCGTCTAACTCCATTTCAGATGATTCAATCCATCTTAGACTTTTCCAGCGCACTCTAATTGATCTCGCGGCCAAGTGGTACATTGAGTTACCGCGAGGCACTTTTTATAATTTTAGTCAGTTAGCTACCTCGTTTTTAACTCATTTTCAGTTGCCAGTCCGATATGACAATGGCACGGAATTTTTAACTTCGCTAAAACAATTGACATCCACTTACATTTCAGATCATATTCATGAGTGGAGACATTGATAGCGTTTAGTGAAGGTGTTTATTCTGGATCAGATCTTGGCCGAGTGGTTTGTCAAATCTTTGTTGCCAAAGATCACTGAAGATGTTGCTAAAGCCGGAGTTGTTATTGAGGAGCAAGTAATTTCTCAAGCACAGTACCTTGACTTGGTCTATACTCAGTCAGGTACGTTACACGAGAAAATCCCCGATCTTCCCAAGAAAAATCAAATCGCTGCAGCTCCTTCGGGATCTCATGCCACCGATGGTATGATTGGTACGGTTAACACTAAAAGTAAGAAGAAGTCTTCCAAGAATTCTTCTCCTATCATAACCTTGCCTGATTCCCCAACAGGAGATTCTTCTGCAGAGATTTCCACCAATATTCACATTGTAGATTCATCTACAGCCAAATCAAAATCCGGTGGGAAGAAGAAAGGAAAGAAAAATAATAAAACGAACAAAAATTCAAAGGAGAAACCTGAAAAGTCAGAATCCAATGATGAAAAACGCAAACCTCTTTATCCTTGTCTCATTTGTGATGATGAACATTTTACAAGAGACTGCCCTCATCGTGCAGAGGTTGCAAAGATTGTCAAGGGTTCCCAAGCTCCTGTTGTTTTGAAGGATCCTTTTTCGGCTCAAGACAGTAAGATGATAGGTTCTTCCTCGAGTGCCAATCAAGAACCCATACTGATGATGTCCCATGTTAGGATTGCAACTCGATCGCAAGATTATGGTAGTAAAAGTCCTGTTGATGGTAAAGAAGCAGAATCTTCTCATTCTAATCCATCAACCTCAGCTCCCGGTTCCGATCCACTACAGATCGAGAAACCTAATCCAGACTTGGTAATCAAACCGCCCGCCAAGGGTATACTTCGAAAGTCATCTTTCAATCCACATGCGAGGGTGGCTCAGAATTATAACATTGTTGAGGATTTAACTATTTCACCCTCAGCAATGTCGACTTTGGAAGTGCTGCATTCATGTCCAGCACAACGTAAATCACTTTTGTCGGCTATAGGAGCTGTTGATATTCAGGACCCGAACCTAATAATTTTCGATCTAGAAAATAGTACACCATGTTTGCTTCATCAAATGGCTTTCCAGATTCCAGTGATAGTCAAAAACAGGCCTATTCATCGGACTATAATTGATGAGGGAGCCTCAACGTGTATTATGTCGATTCAGTGTTGGAGATCACTTGGTTCTCCTTCGCTAAACCAATCCCCGATGATTCTAAAGGCCTTTGATGGCCATGGGTTTCATCCTTTTGGCATTCTACAGGATTTTCCTATAGGGGTTGAAGGAAAAACTGTTAGTCTAGATGTGGAGGTGGTTGATGCCCCTCTAGATTACAACCTTCTCTTGGGTCAAAGTTGGTCTTACGCTATGATAGCGGTCGTTTCATCGGTCTTCCGAGTAATAAAGTTTCCACATAATGGAAAGATCATAACAATAGACTAGCTGGCTTACTTTTCATCCGACCCAGCCTCTTCTGAGAGTATTCACCATGTCGGTAAAACGACTATCCCATATAAGGATGTTAGAGTAGGACTAGTTAAAGATGTCGGTTTACTGGGAACTTTTCCTTTTCCTCCGATCAACGAATCGTCTTCATTTGCAACCATTCATATGATTACATCAAACAATATTGTTTATGATGATCCTTGGATCATTCCTTCTGAATCTGAGATAGACTCATTTGGTGATGCCATGCCTTTGAGTCCATATGAAATTGCCTATGAAGCCGTGCAGTCGTTTGCCGACCCATCTTCAACCGAAAATGACTTCATGAATGTGGTCCGTGAGGAATCACTTTTCACATCAACCTCGGATTTAATCACGTTTTCTGAACTTGTTCACTCTGATGAGCAAATTCGTGAAATCCTATGTGTAGATGATTTACCATGGGAAGATCTCCATCACAGATCTTTGTTTTTACCCGAGGATGATCGTTTTGAAAATGATTTCTCATCAATTTTTACAACTGAATATGTCAAGGAACCTCAGAATCCAATGAAACATCCTGATTCAGAGTTAAATTTGGGAAACATCTCTCGAACTATTCCTATTGACGTTTTGGTTAAGCCCAGAATTGTTGAAAACATTCATATAGGTGCCTCGTGTACAAATGACGAAATTCAGCTATATAAGGCCCTATTTCAAGAATTCCGCGACGTGTTTGCCTGGTCCTATGAGGAAATGGCAGGAATTGATCCCGCGATTGTTGTTCATGAGATCAAGACTTACCCGGATGCTAAACCCGTCCGGCAATGTTTGCGTCAGATTCACCCAAGAAAAGCTGCTGCAATTAAAGCAGAAGTTGAAAAATTACTGAAAGCAGGTTTCATTTATCCGATCCCGTTAACGGATTGGGTATCGAATATTTTTCCGATTAACAAAAGGCAGGGAACAATAAGAATATGCATCGATTATAGGGACATTAATCGAGCCTGTCCAAAGGACAATTACCCAACTCCCTATATCGATCAAATTATTGATGATTTTGCCGGCAGCGAAATATTCTCCTTCATGGATGGTTTTTCCGGATACAATCAAATCAATATTCTACCTGCCGATCAACCAAAAATGACTTTCATTTGTCCATGGGGGACATTTGCTTATTGAAAATTACCTTTTGGGCTCAAGAATGCCGGAGCAACTTTTCAAAGGGCCATGTCTTATGCGTTTCATGACATCAAGCACATTGTGCAACCGTATCTCGATGACTTGCCTGCTCATTCATTACATCGAGCTGATCACCTCGTCCAAAGCAATCTTTATGAGGTGTAGGCATTATCGAATTCGGTTTAACCCACATAAATGTGTCTTTTGTATAGAAATGGGTCGATTGCTGGGGTTTGTAGTTTCGAAAGCCGGCATTCGCGCTGATCCCTCAAAGGTCGAAGCTGTCATCAAATTGCCTCCTCCTTCGACTCTTCGCCAACTCCAAAGTTTGCAAGGGAAAGCAAACTTTTTACGATGATTCATTCCTAACTACGCCGAGGTTACAAAGGGTTTTACCTGGTTGTTGAAGCAAAATACTCCATTCTATTGGGATGAGATAGCTCAGAAATCTTTTGATGCACTCAAACACATGTTGACCCATGCACCGTTGTTGCATCCTCCCAACTACAACCAGGATTACTTCTTGTATCTCGCCGCCTCTCATTCCACCATTGGAATGGTCTTAGTTCAGGAAGATGAATTCGGAACTGAACATGTGATATATTACCTTAGTCGAACTTTAAATCCAGCTGAGCTAAAATACTCACATGTGGATAAATTGGCATTGGCAGCTGTTCAAGCTGTCCAACGTTTTCGTCGCTACATTTTACTATGTAAAACTATAGTAATTTCGGATTGCAACCTTATGATCTACATTTTGACCAAGCAATTGCTAGGGGGCAAGTACTCTAAATGGATTGTTATCCTGCAGGAGTTCAACTTGGAATTCAAAAAATCCAAGTCTAAGAAATCTTTAGTTTTTGCGGAGTTAATGTGTGACTTCCCGCGTGCTGATACAGAAACTGTGGCGGAGGAGCCCATTGCGGACGAATCCTTGTTTCTAATCATCACTTCAGATCTGTGGTATGGAGATATCATTGTTTATCTCCAGACCCAATCCTTTCGGCCAGAGATTTCAAGGTCAGAACGTCGAAAAATTCAATTCCAGTCCCAACAATTCAGGATTATTGGAGATATTCTTTATCGCCGTGGGATGGACTCTGTGTTTCGACGTTGCTTAACTCACGAGGAAGCTGAAAGGGTTCTAAATGAATGTCACTCTGGAGCATGTGGTGGTCATATGTTTGGGTATGCCACAGCCCAAAAGATATTGTGCGCTGGCTACTTCTGGCCGTCTTTATTTAAAGATTGTATTGCAGCGGTCCGAAAATGCCACAACTGCCAAATTTTTGATCGAAAGATGCGCACTCCACCTGCTCCTCTCCACCCTATAATTACCGTTGGTCCTTTTGCCAAATGGGGTATCGATTTTATTACATGTAACCCTCACTTGACCGGGGGGCATGCGTATATCATCCTTGCGGTAGATTATTTTACCAAGTGGGCTGAGGCGATGCCTACATTTGAGGCAGACGGAAAGACAGCTACAATTTTCGTGTTCAATCATATAATTGCTAGGTTTGGTGTCCCGCAAGCGATAATCACTGATCATGGGCATCATTTTCGAAACGTTATGATGATCGAACTTACAGGTCAGCTTGGTTTACGTCACGATAGTTCAACCCCTTATTATCCACAAGTTAATGGTCTGGTTGAATCCATCAACAAAGTTCTAGTGATCATGATCCGACGAATCATTGGGATTCATCGGTCGAATTGGCATAACATGCTATTTTCAGTGCTTTGGGCATACCAAACTTTAGTAAAAACATCAACAGGTTTCACTCCTTTCCAACTAGTCTATGGTTTGGAAGCTGTGTTACCCATTGAATGCGAAATCCCGTCACTGCAAATGGCCATCGAGTTACTTCCAGCCACTTCCGAAGAGGAAAAGCATTTGTTATACTTGGCTCAATTAGATGAGAATCGACGTGATGCTGCATTGACGATCGAGACTCACGCAAAACGCATGAAATCTCAGTATGATCGAAATGTGACCCCTCGAAATTTTTCGGAAGGAGATCTAGTCTTAGTTTACGATCAAGCTAATGATAAATTAGGCGCTGGAAAATTCGTTCCTATGTGGCATGGTCCCTATGTTGTCAAGCGAAAGCTAGCAAAAGGGGCCTATGAATTGGTAGAATTTGACGGGGACTCTTTGGGTAAACCCAGAAATGGTCTTTACTTAAAGAGGTATTATGCTTAAAGAATGGGTATGGAGATTTTTAGTTAGGATAGTTTTTCTTTCTAGCTGGTGTGTTTTAGTTTAAACAGTGCGCTTAGCTTAGAGAGTGTTTTTTTCGTCATTATTCCTGCTTATCTTGGTTTTACTCTTGATATTGAAGATGTCGATGCCTCTCCCAACATACATTGGTTTCACTGATGGTGCTTGTCGTAATACACAGAACATTTCTTCCGCAGCTTGGGTTATCTATTCGCCCTCTGACGAGTTAGTATCTATGCATGGGGTAAGCCTCGGTCAAACAATGAACAACATTGCCGAGTATAGTGCAGTGATTGAGTTATTATCTGAATCTATTTCATTTGGGATTCGGAGTTTGATAGTGAGGTTAGATTCTGAACTCGTTGTATTACAGCTTAATAGAGTGTATGCCATTAGAAATCCAGTGTTATTAAGATTATTTTTCAGAGTGCATTTCTTGGAACATGAATTTGATTATATTGAATATCAGCATATTCCAAGATCTTTAAATACATTAGCAGATGCAATTGCTTCTCGAATATTAAATAGACATTTGCAATAATCATACATGTAAATTTAAAACCATTCCATAACATGATTTACAAGATAAGCCGGTAATAGTGATATATATATAGGAGTGTGTCAAAAAATACATCGTCTTCGATCATAGGTTGAAAAACACCTTATGATCGGCAAAATTGATAAGTACAAAAAACAAAAATGTCACATGTGCCCACAATAGGCGATCATCCTATCACTGGTGATGATCTCTATAAGAAACCACTGCACGGGCCACCTTGCAAAGGAACCTCCTAAAAGGTCTTGGGACCCCAATCACATAGCGCTGAAGTCGACGAGGAATGTCATCTATAGTGGTATCTGGAATATCTCCTGTCAAGGGCTCAAGATGACCCTCCAACTCGGCCAAAACCTCTGCTAATTCGTCCTGTGGGGCTGGCGTGGGTGCAACTGGTTGTTTCCTCTCGTAAGGCCGAAGAGCGGCTAGTCACTGTGGACCCACATCTACATTTCAAATTTTTACTATCAGTTTTGAGAAGATGGAAAAATAATAAAAAGAAATTTAAAATAGGAAAAATGTTGAAAATGATTTTACCTGAATCGTCCCACTGCTCTCCTAGTGGAAGAACCATGTCTGGGTCACCACGAAAATCTATCCTAGCATAAGGGAAGTCCTGAATAGAAAAGACCTGGTTTTCCAGCGATTGGAAATACTCAGGTTTGAATCAAGCAACCTCTGTCCTCTCGTCCGGGTGACGGGCGATAGCTGCGACCCATCGCATCAGTTTGGGCTCTCGAGGAAGCCCAGCTCCCATGGTAAGGTGCTGCGGGATCAGTATAGGAACCCTCTCCAGGCCAAAACTCACAACCAAAGCCCGATAACCAAAGGTCTTTAGTTGTCCGTTTTCGGCCCTGGTCAGTTGGCCTTTCAGATTGGCCAACACAGCATCGTACCAGTTGAAGATGGTGCCTCGGAAGCAATCAACTGCCATACGCATCTGGGATCCGGTGGAAATATGTAATGCGGCAGCTCCGCAATGTCTGGTCACAGTAACGCAATCACCATGAGTTCAGGACGGGATATGGTCTTTATGTCTATCCCTTTGTCTCTAGCCTGGCTGTTGCAGTACTCTAGCCTGAGGCTATCGACAGACTGGCCACCTGGCCTAGCCCCAAACAGAGTCAAGTCTTCGCCTCTCTTAGGCAAACCAGTCAAGAAATATATGTCCGCCGGCTCAATTTCGAGCTGGTGACCACCAATGAAGAAGCACTGGTCTTGTATGCTCCATCTGTCAACCAACCACTGTAAGAAATCCACCTGAGCCCTCATGCCAGGAATGGCCCAGAATTTGTACAAGCCGCACGCCCTCAAAGCATCAAGTGAAGGCTGATGATTCCATGCGGCAGCATCCACGTCCTCATGCTCTCGTTCGCGCCAATCTAGCATGATGTACTCTCTGCATCAAGCATAAGGATAAATTAAATTGCTAGAAATTATTTTGATTGGTCCATTTTTGAGAATTTTTGGGTTAAAAACCCTTGCGACGGGGACCGCACCCTCCGGGTTAGACACAGTGCGTGGGACCGCACCTTGTCTACATGGAAGGTGCAGACCCCGAGCTTTTTCCCAATGGAGAAAAAGTCGGGGTCCGCAGGCCAGCAGTGGTAAACCTGCGGGCCCCCGCGCGCGGGTTTTATGCCTAAAAACCCTCCCAAAAATGAAATAAATGACTAAAACAAAAAATCAAACGGTTAAAAATGAAGAGTAGGATGATGTGGATTACCTGGAGAAGACGGCGTTCGATTCCGACAGTTGGATTTTCCGCAATCTTCACGGGAAGTTTTCTGAGCAAAAGCACTATTTTCTCACCCAAAACTCAAACGGTAAAAATGAATTGACGAAGGCCCTTTTTATAAGTTTTTTGAGTAAATAAATTGCAAATTTGTTTATGTTTCACTTCGGAAAGGTATTTTTGTGACATTTTTATCCATTTCAAATGGGTATGAGTAATGTTTGTGTTTTTGTGCAGGATAACGGATTATTTAGGCGAAATCTATCGTTTTCGACGAAAAACATTTAGAGTCATATTTAAGCCCTTTTCTGACTCCTGAAACATGAAAAGATTGCCGAGTTCTTATTTTAAACTCATTAAAACAGAATTAAAAGACGGTCCACTTACAACTCTTTTACGACCGTAAAAACATGAAAAGATTGCCAGATTTTTGTCATTTCAAATCTGATATTGGTTATAAAACGATGTGTCGTTGATCGCTTTTTTACTTTTTCGGATCAAGGGAACTAATGACGAAAAGTACTCCTTGGTCGTAAAAGATCAAGTGGTTCTCTCAAGTATTATTTTATACTTTTCGGGCCTGGGAGACACAAATTTACGAAAAAGGTCAACCCTGGAGTCTTCTTATGTTTTTTCAGACTCTCTAAAATTGAAAAACGCTGAGTTTCTCCTATATCGGACTCGTTAAAATTTCACAGTAAAGGACCTATTCAATTACAAATAGGAATGAACCACTCCTTCTTAGGGTTCGAATTTAAACTAAGTTGGACTCATCCGAAGGATGAGCTTATAATCAAGCAAATGTTATCCTCCTCAAGCTTGTCAAAAATAAAGAGGTACTTGCTAGAAATGGTGGGGGAAAAGAGAGAAAAATGAGCCTGTTTGTCATACTTTGTAACCACTCTTGAACACGACACTTTCATTCACCTGGGTTGGGAAATCCTTTTCCTAACAGTTGATCAAACCACATTGAAAGTCTTCAGCCGGTTTCTGGGTATTAACTTTGGGTCAATTGTCACCAAACCATCTGTCGTGTCGTTATGTGTTCAAGAGGTCACTGCCAATAAGCCATTCATTTGCAAAATATCTGTCATCCATCTTGACCATCCCTGAGTCAGTCCTTGCAACTAAATTTCTTTGACTTGATCTATGATTTCGTGTTGTGGGCTTGCCTACGACGGATCGCTTTCTATCGACTTCAGCTCATTATCTAGAAAGATGATCTAGAAATCATCAGTACCTTGAGATCTGCATGCCTCAATGGCAGGTTTCTCGTCTTTGATGACAGTTGCATCATTGACCTTCGATCAAAGGATTCCGTGACATGTTCGACATCAACACATTTATTCGCATCTCATGGATTGTACTGGGTACTTTGAGAGCCATTGACATCACTGGTGGTTTCTCTCACACTTGTTAACAATTTACATCATTGACTGGTAATCAAGTGGTTTCTACCATGTTCGAAATCAACACATTCATTTGCATGGATAGAATCTTACTGTTTCGGGAAGTAGAAATGAAGACCCTGGATCTAGTTTCCACAATCCAGGCTGCGAGGAATTTTGTATTCATTATATAATGGACTATTCATAAACAGATGGCTACGTCCATATTGTGTCCACATGAGTCTATACTTGTGATGTTTTACAAGATCATTCCTGTATCAGAGCAGTAGTTAGTTTTCTAGTCAGTTTTGATTTGAGTATGGGAATGCCTACCTCAGTGATGATATGATCTCATATATATATTTTGCATTGAATGTTTTTACAGGTTCCAACTGGGCTCTTCACACGATGATCCTCGAAATTATAAAGTAATTCACTCTTCCTAAATGATAAATGAAATCCTCATCTACTACAGACTTCGCACTTTACGGGGCAATCTGTTACACAAAAATATCGTCACCATGATTATTTGCAATCAGTATGGGTCTATCATCACTTCTACTGTCCTCCTAAGCAGGTCTCAGACCTCAGCTCTTCAAGTCAAGCTTTGAAAATGGGAGAAAGACATTAAAAAAACAATGAAACTCTGGTTCCGCACTTTCTCTCACTGTCACCTGCGGTCTCACACCTTTTGTGTACAAAAACTGCGGACCTACCCGCTCTTTCCCTAACGGTGTGGGTGCGGACCCCTGTGAAAGTCAAAAGGCGCAAGTTTTATCTTAAAAAAATCACTTTGGGTTAATTCTAGAGGATTGTAGAAGGAATTTTGGCATGGATTGTTCACTCTGAGGTGGTTCATGCATCCCAAAAGAGAAGGAGCTAATCCCTTGATGAGAGGAGCTATCCCTTTGAAGGAGGGTTTTATCCCTTTGAAGGAGGACCTAGTAACCTCCCTCCATTGCACTATAAATACAGGCATTGGGCTGGTTGCTGAGAAGGTTAGAAGCTGAACATTTTTTAGGGTAAATGATGGTGAAATCAAGACTTCCTAGTTGAGCTTAAGAGGAGAGATCACCTACCTTTTTGGCTTCATTGGGGAGTGAGTGAAACTTGTGAAAGTAGAGGAGACTTCTTGCTGGACCCTGGGAGGAGCTTGTACAACGTCAAGGCAAAGGTTGTAAAGTTCTTCTTCTTTTGAATTAATACAATCAAACTCATTTTTCTCAGCAAGTATCTCATGTTATTTGTTTCATGGACTCCTTGACTTTCATGTTAAATATGTTTTATGATTTTGGCTTTTCAGGTGCTATTTAATTTGTTTGCCTTGTTTGTGCTTGCAGTTTCACGACAAAGGAGCTGATTTGGATCGAAGGAGCGAGGGCATCCACAAACTTGCGTTGGACCTAAGGTAGGCCCTGAAAACACTTGTTTGCCATTGTTTATTAAAGCATATTTAGAGAAAGATAGTGTCTGGTTGGTTTGCTTGTCATTAGGTCTTCTTTAGATTCTAGGAAGGTCTATCTTGTCCGCAAGATCAACTTATTCCGTGTGACACTGGTTACTGTTTATATGACTTTGATGCACAGATTAATGATCAACATCTGTAGAATACATTAAATTCTAAGTTTGCATGGTATACGCTAGTTTCCTTATCCGAAGTTGCGTATATACATGGTTTTCTCTAACTGAAGTAGCGTATATGATCTGAGTGTGAAATAAAAAATATTTGACTTAATAATACTGATTCACCCCCCCTCTCAGTATTATTTCCAACAATTGGTATCAGAGCAAGTCCTTCAGAAGAATTTTAATCGCTTGAAGGAAGATCTATCATCATGAGCAACTACGAGAGAGAAGCCTCGATCAGGCCACCAGTTTTTGATGGGACCAACTTCGTCTATTGGAAGGTAAGAATTACAGCCTATCTTCAATCTCTTGGTACAGAAGTCTGGGATATCATAGATACAGGGTACACATTTCCTTCAGCTACTCCTACAGATCCGGCTGAGAAGAAGCAGTATGAAACAAATGCAAAGGCTGTCAATACTCTATGAGGGAGTCTATCTCAAACAGAATTCCTTAAGGTTATGCAGCTCAAAACTGCAAATGAAATATGGGAGAAGATCGTTCTGAGCTATGAAGGAGATGAACAGGTAAAACGAGCAAAACTTCAAACCCTCAGAATTCAGTATGAAAATCTCAGAATGCACACTGATGAAAGTGTGGCTAAATATTTCCTTCGTATAGATGAGATTGCTAATTGTATGAAAAACTTGGGTGAAGAAATAAAAGAGGTTGTTTTGGTTGAAAAGGTTCTAAGATCTTTGTCTTCTAAGTTTGAATCAAAAGTTTCTTCCATAGAAGAAAAGCAGAATCTACAAAGCCTTACCATGTCACAACTGCACGTTATTCTAACTGCTTACGAAATGAGAAAAGGAGGACCATCAGACAGGAGAGAAGCTGCATTCAAGGCTTCAGGCAAAGGAGATTACTATGAGTCAGGACATATGTCAGAAGAAGAGGAAGAATCAAATTTTTTCAAGAACCTCCAATGGGGAACTGGAAGATTCAAAGGTAAGTTGCCTTTCAAATGCTTTGCTTGCGGAAGAGTCGGTCATTATGCTGCAAAATGTCCTCATAAAGATAAAATAGACAAAAGTAAGGAACCTGTCAGATGGAACAGAAAGCGGAATAAGAAGAGCTATTACACGCATGAAGACAGTGATGGATTTTTAAATAGTGATGAAGATGAATGAGGTAATGATGACAAACTTTTGATGGTTTTTGAAGATAATGATTGCTTGGATGCTATAAATGAAGAAGTTCTTTATGAAGAAATTTCTAGACTTAAAGTTTGTTTAGAGGAAAAGAATATGATTATAGATACTCTAACAGTCCAACTTGCCGAAAAAGATAAATACAATGATAAGTTAGAATGTGAAATTGTGGGACTTAGAAAAGAAATTGAGAAAACAAAAGCCCTTAATCTCAGGTTTACTAAAGGGTCTGAAACTTTAGATGAGATTATCAAAGTGCAGCACTCTCCACTAATCAAGACAGGTCTGGGATATAATGAAGAAGCGTCTCAAGCATAGGAGCCATCCACCTCCAAAAGTTTTCTTGATGCAGCTAGGAGTGAACAAATTGACAATCGACAGCAAAGGCACAATGGAGATCACCAGGTAAATCAGGGACAATTTACCTCGAGAATGAACAGAGATCACCAGGTAAATCAGGGACAATTTACCTCAAGAATGAACAGAGATTACCAGGTAAATCGGGGGCAATCTACTTTAAGGATGGACAGAAGCTACAACCAGCCACAGGTAAAACATTCTCAATTTTCCTCAAGAATGGATGTCAATAGAAACTACAATCATTCGGTTGGTAGATCTGATAATCACAGGAGTTTCTTCAATGGCTAGTGTTTCTCTTGTCATAACTTTGGTCACAAAGCAGCTCAATGTGTTTCCTATAAGACAATCATGACTAGAGAAGCTCAAAAACAAAGAAGTATGACTGGGATCATGAAAAGGACCTACAATAACTTTTCTGCCCTTGAAAATGAAATAGAATGTTCTATTTGTAACAACTTCAGTCATGAAGATTCTGAATGCAGGAGCAGGTTTCGGCAGACAACTCAGAAGGAACAAGTCTCAAGTGCCAAAACATGGAGAATGAAAGAACCGCAACTGGAAAGATGTGGGATAGCCTTATATGCAGAAGGATAGGAAAATCAATGGTATATCGACAGTGGATGTTTGAAACATATGATAGGAAATAAAGAAAAGCTTCAATCATATAGTGCCTTAGAAAAGGCAAAGAAGGTCTCATTTGGAAATGACACCCCTGCGTTCATAAAAGTTAAAGGTTTTGTTCAGTTGAAAGAAAAGGTCAAAGCTGGAAATGTTATGTATGTTGATGGCTTAAAGCACAATCTATTGAGTGTCAGTCAGATGTGTGACCAAGGAACTGAGGTAATATTTCGATCAAATGGATGTAGTGTTCATGATCTTGATACAGGAAAAACAGTGATCAAAGGCATAAGAACTCAAAATAATTTATACATATTCAAAAAAGGACAACCTCAATGCGATCTAAGCAAGAATGATGAACACTAGCTATGGCACAGAAGATTGGGGCATCTTAGCTTCTCTCAGATAAGGAAAGCATGCAAATATAAGGCGGTTCGTGATCTTCTTGACATCAGAATTCTAGACAATACAATATGCAAATCATGTCAGTTTGGTAAGAAAACCAGAACTAGTTTCCCGGAGAAGGAAGGATCAGCTAGCAGGCCACTTGAACTTGTCCATACTGATATCTGTGGTCCAACAACGAAGAAGTCACCTCGAGGTGAAGAGTACTTCATATTGTTTATTGACGACTTTTCAAGGATGTGTTGGTTAGGACTCATGAAGTATAAAGATGAAGCCTTCGAAAAGTTCAAATCATTCAAAGCCTTGGTTGAAAATGAATCAGAGCGACGAATCAAATGTCTCAGATCTGATCGAGGAGGAGAATTTACTTCAGATGAATTTTTCAATTTTTGTGAAGAACATGGCATAAGAAGGGAATTTTCTGCTGCAAGGACACCTCAGCAAAATGGAGTAGTGGAAAGGATGAATAGAACGGTTCAACAAATGGCTCGTGCTATGCTCGATGAATCTGGAACTCCCGCAACCTTCTAGGGTGAAGCCGCATTTTCTGCAGTAACTATTCTTAACAAGACAAATGTCTAGGTAAACGAGACTCAGACTCATGAACTTTGGTATGGTAAGACTCCCACGATGAAATACCTCAAAATTTTTGGAAGAAAATGCTACAATAAAAGGATTGATGAAAATCTTGGCAAGTTTGAACCTAGAGTAGATGAAGGCATTCTCCTTGGTTACTCCCCCCATAGCAAAGCATATAAGTGTTACAATAAAAGGTTTGGAAAAATTATTGAAAGTATTGATGTAGTGATTGATGAAGAAGGAAATACCCCTAGGCAGGAAAGATTTGAAGTTTTCGAAGATGATGAGGACTATCCCTCAATGTCAAATTAGATTCATGATGAAGAAACCCATGAGGCACCAGAAGAACAAATAAGAATAGAAGAAAAGACTCCATCCAGATACATTCAGAAGAATCATCCAGAATCTCAAATTTTGGGGCAAAAAGAGGCAGGTGTACAAACAAGGAGAACCATTTCAGAAGCTTCAAGCTATCTAGCATTGCTCTCCTCCACTGAACCACAAAATGTACGAGAAGCATGCAAAGATGAATGTTGGGTCAAGGAAATGAATGAAGAACTTGAGCAGATTGAAAGGAATAACACTTGGGAGTTGGTTCCTAGACCAAAGGATAAGAATGTCATAGGGACAAAGTGGATTTTCAAAAACAAGCTGAATGAAAATGGAGATGTGGATAGAAACAAGGCAAGACTTGTGTGTAAAGGATATGCGCAACAAGAAGGCATAGACTTTGAAGAAACCTTTGCACCAGTGGCTAGACTTGAGGCTATAAGAATGTTCCTTTCTCTCTCTAGCTTTCAAAAGTTCAAAGTATTTCAGATGGATGTAAAATTTGCCTTTCTGAATGGAGACTTGAATGAAGAAGTATACATTGAACAACCAGATGGGTTCATCCTTGGAAATGATCAAAATCTTGTATGTAGACTCAAAAAGGCTCTCTATGGTGTTAAAAAAGCTCCAAGGGCTTGGTATTTTCAGTTGGATGAGTACCTTCATCAACAAGGTTTCACAAAAGGATCAACAGAAAACAATCTGTATATAAAGGTTGACAATGAAAGGTTGTTAATACTTGTTGTGTATGTTGATGATATCATCTTTGGCAGCAATGAAGAAGACATGAGTCAAAATTTTGCCTTGATAATGCAAAAGGAGTTTGAAATGTCCATGCTTGGTGAGGTCACATATTTTCTTGGTTTACAAGTCCAACAAAATAAAGACGGCATTTTTCTATCACAAATCAAGTATCTCAAGCAGATCTTGAAGAAATATGGGATGGGGGATTCAAAACCAATATGTACTCCTATGGTTACATGATGCAGTCTCAGCACAAATGATGAATCAGCAGTTGTACATCAACCTACCTATAGATCCATGGTTGGTAGTCTAATCTATCTAACAGGTACCCGACCAGACATTATGCATGCAGTAGGGATAGTTGGAAGGTTTCAGGTAAATCGAAAGGAAACTCATCTTCAGGCAGCTGGAAAATTTTCAAATACCTTCAAGGGACTCAGAACTATGGTTTATGGTATCCTAGAGATACAGATATCACACTTCATTCATATACAGATGCAGATTGGGCAGGTAGCGTGGATGACAGGAAAAGCACTAGTGGTGGTGGATTCTTCATGGGTCCTAGAATAGTATCATGGTTGAGCAAGAAACAAAGTTCCATTGCATTATCTACAGCTGAAGCAGAGTATGTAACTGCTGCATCTTGCTGCACACAACTCCTTTGGATGATGCAAACATTGCAAGATCTTCAAATCACTTGTACTCCACCTATTTCCATTTTTTGTGATAATACAAGTGCAATCAGCATTTCAAAGAATCCCGTCATGCATTCAAAGACCAAGCACATACCTATCAAATACCATTTTCTTCGAGAACAAGTGCTTGAACAAAAGGTCAAGTTGGAGTATGTTCCCTCTAAGGAACAAGTTGCTGATATTCTCACCAAACCACTGCCTAGGGAAACATTTGAATACCTCAGACAGAAGCTAGGGGTAGTTGATGCATCATCTTGCTGCTGAAACCTATATGTTTAGAGAAATGTGGTTATATGCGAGTTGCATGAGGAGGATCCACATACATACACTGATTTATGCAGATACAGTCACGTATATGGTGGTTTGAAGGAAATCAGTGGAGACAAACTCTGGTTGAAGAGAGTCTGATATGGGTCTGTCGAGAGACCATCTGGCACAGGTTCAGGGGGAGCAGATATTCTTCTAATAATGGACTGTTGGCATTACATTAGAAGCTCTTGGTTCATGTACACAAGCTATTTTGGGTTCAGGTGGATCAGCTGCAGAAAGGGTGCAGAAGGAGAACATGGTTGCTGAAATGAATAATGATGCTGCTGATATTTGTTATTGATGACTTTCATACTCTTGCTCTAAATTGTTCGTCTCTATGTCATGTATATCTTTTCTTGTCAAGGTCATGTAACGGCCTATTTTGGTTTCCCTACTATGCCTGGGCTGAATGATGTAATGTACTTGGTTGTCATATGTAAACTTATGATGTATTCCCACTTGTTTGGGTTGATGATCCCCACTTTGTTGGGCGATGGATGTTTGTATAGAGTCTTTTGGTGATAGGAAGGTCTTCTATGATGTATAAGTCATGGTTCTTGAAGAACATTATTTTGCAGATCTTGCCTACAGTCAGGGGGAGCATGGTCATCACAGCACAGTAGAGATTCCAGCATGAACTCAGGGGGAGCATAACCCTTTACCCTTGATGACAAAGGGGGAGAATGACTTTGAGGTTGCCATCAAGTCCAAAGGGGGAGATTTTTGGCATTATGACACAGGTTTGGTGCTATGGCACAGGTGTGGCACATGTGTTGTCCTTGATGGAAACTCACTCTGGTAACAGATCTCAGTTCAGGCTCTCAGAATGAAGGAAAAATATATATACACAGGTTCATTGTGATCAAGCCGCGTATACACGCAGGTTAGGCGTTCCAAAGTCGTGTATCTGTATGCACGCACATTCATGCATGGAAAGGCACGTACATGTGGGAGAACTTATTTTTGGTCTGTGGTATTTAGTCCTTGGTACTTGAACCTATGGTTTTGGACCATGGTATCTCGTCAGCTGTGTTGATCCCAAGTATTGGGTCCATGGTATTGGTTTGTTATGGTTTTGGACCGTGGTATTGTAAAAGGCCTAAGTCTATAAAAGAGGAAAGAGATCATTAGGCAAGGGACATCTGATGTATTGAATATCTGAAGACATGCAAGTGATTGGTTTGTGTGGCTGAATCTGAATCAAGGAGGAACCTGAGCATTACAAGATAGAGATCTCAAGGCTTGAATAGTAATATCTTTTTGTGATTTGATCTGTTATAATCGGCGCATACTTAGATCTATAAATCTGATAATCTAAGTATAACTGAAGTTTGTTTAAGTGTAAAGGGTGAATTTTATTTTATAGATCTGTACACAGGTTCCGCTCTGAAAAGGTGCGCATACACGCAGGTTCAGCAAGATAAGAGCGCGTATATGCAGGTTGACCTTGTTTCAGCTGCGTATGTACACAGGTTTATAAGAGTGAAGTAGCATACACCTCTTGAAATATGTTTTAGCTGCTTCTGTGGATTACTGCAGTGTTTTGGGTTCAGCATTGGTGTCTGGTTACTAGTATTGTTTTCTGGTTACATCATTTGGAGAAGTTATTGGGTGATTCAGTAGTTGTTTGTGGAAAGGAGATTGGTTGATGCACATATACTTGATGTTTGTTTGATATTCATGGATCCAGTCTGAAAATTTATGAAACGTGGTCCCTGGAAGAAAAGAGAAGGTTGTAGCCTTCTGTAGGTCAGCACCTATGTACTAGTATCTCAGCTAGTACAAGAGCTAAGGGGGTTGTGGCTCCCTTCCAGGAGAAGCTAGAGAATGAGAGAGGGTTGTAGCTCTCTGCAGGTTGTAGCTTGCGTACTGGTATAAGTTTGCGCCAGTACAGAATCATTGTAAAAATAAGTTTCTAATAAAAAGAAGATAGAGACAAATTGCAACAGGTGGTTTTCACCCACATTGGGTTTCCACCTTATATCTTGTGTTCTTGTATGTGATTGTCTTCTACTCTGTTTTTACTGTTCCTGGTTACTGTTTATATGACTCTGATGCACAGATTAATGATCAACATCTGTAGAATACATTAAATTATAAGTTTGCATGGTACACGCTGGTTTCCTTATCTGAAGTTGCGTATATACACAGTTTTCTCTAACTGAAGTAGCGTATATGATCTGAGTGTGAAATAAAAAACATTTGACTTAATAATACTGATTCATCCCCCTCTCAGTATTATTTCCAACAACAAAAATGGGCCTGAGTAAGCCATACAGGACATCACTAAGACTCAAACAGCTATGGGAAGACTAACTCATCAACATCCTCTTGATGATTGATGGTGGCAAACTGATGCCAATCTTGGTAGTCTGTTATGGTGTCTGCATACTCTGTGGTGACATCCTTCTAAAAGCAAACTCTTACCTACGTTGCATCTAGGTACACTGATTTGGAACCTCTATCCAAATCATCAAATAACATGTGCATCAGGGTATTGAGTGTAGCAACACCAGTGCAATATTGGTGCATAGTGTCTATGATCATCTGCAAGTATGTGCTGGTGGCTATGCAAATCAGCTACTCGAAGTACATGTCTAGCTCCAGTCAGACTTTGTTCTTTAATTTTGCCTTAGTGAGTGTGCCAATGGATGGGATCATATGCATGTGCACAATGACATTCATGCTCATGAACGCTCATGCATGTGAATCCTTTAAGTTGGTTATGAGTGGCAGGAGTTCCTCATTATTTTGGATCTAAGTTAGGATGTGTGCCTTCAAATCCATTGCCTTTAGCTTCATTATATTTGGAAACTACAATGGGGCTCCCTTGTACCTCATTGTCCATATCTGCATGTGATCGATAGCAGTGTGTATGTCTGACAAGATACATGATTTCCTAGCATAGCACTGCTACCAACCATTAAGATGGAAAACTGACTTATGCACGGTGATGAACCTGAAGTACAACCTCTGCATGATTATCTCGAGAGACGATACTTCATTAAGTATCATTTCTTCAACTTTTCTCTAGCAGATGTTGTAGCTTTCTATTCTCCCTGCTTAGCCAGTTGTAGCTCCTTAGTTATGTGCTAGTTCTCAACTATCAAGAATCTCACACTTGAGTTAGTGGCTTCAACATATGCCTTTGTAGCATCGGCCAATGCAGTTGGATGTTTGCACACATTAGACATAATCACTCATTCTTCAAAATGCATAGGAGATACATGGACATCTGGAATGGCCACTCTGCACAACTTCACAACTTTTCATTGTGACTCATCGAAGGATATGTTATGCACATTTGCGTATGGATTGTACTCAAGGATTTCAGTGTCTCCTTGATCGCTTGGGACTTGCTCTGCTCCCATATCTTGTGAAGCCAGTGGGGTGACCTCTTGGTATTTGGGCATGAGGTCAATGTCCTAATCTAGCTCTCACTGAACCACATCCGTGTCCATCTGTTCCAACATCTATTCAATCTCCTGAGCAAAGTCTTACTCCTGCTATTGCTCACCTTGTTTGTTATCTGCTAGTTGTTTGGATGAATCAATAACCTATATGGGTGTAGTTTCATCAATGTGTGCATGTTGTGCCTCCTGTTGTTCCTATTCTTGTTTCATTTCCTTTTGTCTTCTACACAGCTCTTATTCTTCCCTTAGTTTTTGCTTCAACTCCTGCAACTCATTTTTTTCCTCCTCCATCTTTTGCTTCTCCCGTTGTCTTCACATAATCCTTCTATCACATTGTCACCTCTTTGCCTCAATCTCCAAAGCTTCTTTTAACACAAGTGGGTCTACTTTGAACTTGCATCTTTTCTCCGCGTCTGTGTTATTGGAAACCTTCCTCTTGCCTTTGTTAAGTGCAATTATTCTACCCTTTGCTACTATTGATGGTGTTGCTTCCTTTTGCGCTGCTAACCACTTTACAACCATTCTGACCACTTCATTGAGCCTTGAGAATTTATAGCAATATCTCCATGGGTCTTCCTCAGGCACACACCCCATGGATCCAAGGATGATACACTCTCGTACAATGGTCTTCTACTAAGATATGTAGGTCATATGGATTGAAACTTCTGGTGTCGAAGGTGAAACTATTGAATTCCTCCATCCCAGCGTCAGCATGCTTGGGATTTTGGATCTCCTACAACCTGGTCCACAAAGGAAGAGCAGGCCAAGGTGCCTTCTTCTTCCTGTGCAGTCTTGCTGACAACCCTATCAAGATGTGGTATCAAACCTCTTGGATGACCAACTTATCGATGGAAAACTTTGGTAAAACATGTAGAGCCTTCTGTGCATTGTACATCCGGATGAAGGTGCCAAGGGGTGAGGCATACCAATCCACTATGTTTACCAATGCCTCCATCACTGCCTGTGACATGCAAGGTGGATCTTGTTCAAAGATCATCTTATACACCAGGGTGATGACATGGTTTGTAGTTGTATTATAACTCCACGAAAGCTGCATTCAGAGAACAACCTACAATAGGTGTGCATGGAAGTTTCTGGAGGTCTCCATGCCCAACCTAAGCTAGGGAACTACTGACAAGCACAAATGGCATCAAGTATGTAAGCGGACATGAATATCTTTTCTTTTTGAACTTTTGATAGATGTTGAGCATCTGTTACTTGTCCCTTTAGTTGGAGAGCCAACATGTCAGACCAATTGAAAGTTCTTCCTCCGTTCGCTACCTGATCCAACACAATCACCCAACTCTACGAGGAGGTCTCTGTCCTCTCTTGGCCATATAAACGATATGTGAAGATGACTAAGAACTGATAAACCTTCCATAGTATCCTTGTCTTTTAAACTTGGTTGGGTGTTGTCCTGAACTTAGATGGCTCTTTCACCCAGCTCTTCAAGATGTCTCTTGAGTTTGCACTGTTGTTGAGCGTGGTGAAGGGTGCATCCATTGTGATCACCAATTATGGCAAGTGATACATCACCTAAAATTCCTCCCCCCAGAAGGGAGAAAGTTTTGTTCCACTAACACTTCTCAACACCATTATCTCTAGATCAGTATGTGAGACAATCAAGTGGATCATATCTGTGCATGGAAACGCAAGATACCTACCTACAACCCCAAACAAGGCAAACTTGTGTATGTTGACATAGACTCTGTGGTCCTCCAGATTCTCCTCAAAGGTGCCTCAAAAGATGTCATTGATTCCCTACCATTTTATCTTGATATCCTTATCTAGGAGCAACTTAGTGTTTTCATATATGGCCAAGCTCATAGACGTTCACTCAACCATATCTTTAGTTTCCATATCAATGGTGTCCTTTGAACCTGCTCTCTTGGAAGCCATTGTACTTCTGAGAGACTAATGAACACTTGTGATACCTAGAGATAGAGAAGAAATTAATGCAAGCAAATTTTCAGCTGAAAACCAAAAGAAACTTGAGGACATACATGCAACACACCTGGGTGATTGACTAGAAGGTTTGCGTAATTTTCACTTGGAGGCTGGGGGACTCAAGACCAGAACTGCACAGAGAATAGTCTAGACTACCAATGAGTTTACTCACTAATGAAACTATGTAGAGCACAATCCATATTGGCCTGCTAAGGTCTAAAACTTCACAATTTGCAGTTTTGGTCATAATGACTGCAACCTGGGAAAACTGCATTGCACAATTCCAAGGGCCAACTGAGGCTCTACCTCTCAGAATTTCACATAGCACACCCTAGGAGGCTAGTGTGAGGCAAGCTATACACAATTTCGACGAGCAAGAGAAGACCTTCTATCCCATAAATTCGCAGTGCAAGCCAAGGAAGGCAAGGTCTGGGTCGAGGCAGCTTAAACCCACCAATGGGCCACTGAAAACATAAACGATTGAATGCATGTGCGTAGCTAGGTGTAGACATGAGTGAATGAACATGCATGAAATAAGTAAGTTCAAGATTTGGTAAAATAGGAAAACAGTGAAGTGTGTGAAGAGAGTCGCTGCAACAACGACTGTTAGTGCATAAATAGTGTCATGCATGCGATAATAAGGAGATGCAATGGAAAACTTGAAACATTGCTTCTACAAGCTAACATGCTCTAAAATGACAGCAAGCATTTAAAAAAACCACGCAAACACCACTCACACAAATGGAAATACAAAAAGAGACAGAAAAGAAGAAAAAGACGTGAAAAGCGGACTTACTCGGAAAAAGTTGTATTGAGTGTGCCAAAGGTTCCTAGATGCGGTGGGAATTCCATACCTCCAAGATCGAAGAGAAGAATGAGCTCTAAAGCATCAAATAAATAGTTTTGACAAGATCAAGGATTATGACGTGCATGCCACAACTCTATCAAAAAGTGATACATGATAGGAGGTTTCTAAAGTGGCTTTTGCATGTAACCCCCAACTGCTAAAAATAGATCCCTAAAATATAGGCATGCTATTTTATTTTTTGGGAAAACGTTTCCCATGCACGCAAGGCAATATTGCTCAATCCTGGTGAGAACCAATCAACTTGGGAGCACATGCAATGGACATCAAGCCTATGGATGACTTCTACATAGTGTCTGGGTTGAGTTTCTCTAGCTACCCCTCAAGCTCTCTGCAATTTCTGGACTAAAGCCAATGCTGCCAGCGATAGCTGGGCAAATTCTGAGACCAAGCCCGATGATGGGTTTCTTTGTGTAATTTTCAAAGGGAAGGTAGTCTGCTTCCTCTATGCATTTATGGAGAGTAGCAAGCTAACTTCATGCTCTACGCAACTCTAGAGAGAAAGGTTGGTTACCCTCCAGTTTTGTACAATTCCCCAAGTGAGCACAAGAGGTAGTTGAAGATCAAGTCACAGGACGTCATCTTGCAGGTGAAAGGAAAACAAGTTAGCAAACACAAGTTGATAAGCCAAGAAACAAAATTGAAAGAAAATGTACCTAGGTAGTGCAAGACATGTGTTGAAATTTTGTGACCTTGGATCTAGGTTAGAATCTTAAATCGCTGACACTACCAAACCAAGAGTCTCAACCATAAACTAATTTACACAACAGAAAATCTAAAGCAGTAAATCATACAATGCACAATGAACATAGTTTTAAACAAAATTTCACAATATGTACAATCACCAATCTTCTATATATTAATCCAAATCTGATAAATAAAATATTCTACGGTTACAAGATACAATTACAAACTTGTCTGTAGCACTTCTTGTCGTATCTTGTCTTATCAGTCCATCACACCCATTCAGCTCACTAGTAGTGCCTTAGTCCATCAAGGACACTACACATCAAGACCTTAGGAGGTCTTCCCTTTAACGCTATTACACGTCCTTCTGCATGGTGTACTTGGGCTAATCCAATCTGCTCCTCTAGGTTTGATGATACCCGAGCTCTAATATGCCAGGTTATTAGCAACTTTTGCCCATCAAAGTGGTTCACTTTGGCACTATCCTTCACCCAATATTCTGTTTCTCTTTGTCTTTCAAGATAACTTGTCAAGGGTTACTTTGGGTGGTCAACTCATGCTTCCCTCCACCACCTCTATGACTCCCAATATACCACTATTGGATCTGCACATAAGAGGATAATTTCACCCCACAATGTGTCTTCTACTTGGCTCCAATAGTCACCAACAAATATGATCCAATTTTGGTGAACAAACTGTGAGCCAACACATACCAAATGTTGTTGTTCTGACTTTTTGCAATGCTGCAATTCTGGGACTAGTTAGGAGAATGACCATAGTCCCTAACTACCCAAAAATCTAGCTCATGATTTCTTCTTATTGTTGCGACTGTCCTCCAATAGTAGGTTTCCCTTCACACTTCTCTTTTAGGGCAGTTTCAAGCTTAATACATAGACCTACCTCCCTAAGATAATTGCGGCACCCTTCAGGACCCTAGCTAGGCCTGCAACTGCCTCATTTTCCCTGGCTTGGTTCCTTCCTTCCCTTGTTGTGGGTAGGGCACAGAAATATCCTTCTCCAACAATTCCTTATCTAAGGTATGTGTTGCACTTGATGGATTCCTTAAATGAACTCAATATGCTTCATATTTATACACATACAAAGGCTCAACATCACATTTGAAGTGACACTTGTCAAGTCGGTGGCCTACTTGACAATTAATTTACTATGTCAACTTCAAAAATTCTTATCTCTCTAGGGACAAATCAGATTTGGCAAATTTTCAATGCATCGGAATCATATTTCCTAGAATTATCATCCTCACCCATCACATGTCATGAATCCATCATGTTTTTGCCCCAAAAACATGATTGGTGCCAAAACCCCTTTCTTGGGTTTCAAGCCCAAAAGTTGCCCTTGTGGTGCTTTGTCCTCCAATCCTTGAACCCCTACGGCTTGGAGTAGCTCCCAAAATAAAAAAATTCAACACTCCCTCTCAAAGAGGGAGATTCCTTCATGACTCAGAAGTAATTCATCATCATCGGTGCTTGCAACACTTTCCTAGCTCCTATTTCTCACAATAGCAGCAATCCAAGAAGCATGAACTGTGCCTCCCTCAGAAGTGTCGTTGTCGCTCGAAGCCTCCTGCTTCTTTTTCTTTTCCTGCAATGCTTTCCATTCCTTCCATGGTTCCTTTGTTCTAGATATGGAAGCACCCTTTCTACCCACTAACCATGGTCTTTTCTTGGGTTGCAGTTTCTACATCTGAGTCTGCAAACTCCCTCTCAAAGTTGACCCCCTCTGTGCCTCTGGATCTTGGAATTTCTCAGAAAATTGTACCTTCTTCTTAGAACCTACACTTGCTCCTTTGAAGCCTTCAACTACACCTGCAACTACTGCTATGGAACCTGGACCTACCCCTTCTTATTTATACGATCGCGAGATTTATCATTCAACCTACAGAGACTATTCTCCCTGACTCCAAGCACAATCCCATCAGACTTAGAGCCTCTAGTCTTGAATCTTTGCTTCCCATATTGGAACAAGACCTAAACATCCTTCTTCTCCATCATCGAGATGAAGAGAACATTATACTTGAGTCCTAGTACAAATAGTAGATCCTAGACCCGTAATATACGTCCTATCTCCAGCCTTAATGGCACCACACCAAATCCTCAGATCTCCAACTGACTCTTGTCACCCAACACCATGTGAAACTTCGAGTCCCATTCATCTAGAGTCTCAAAAACATCCTGTGATGCAGTCATATGCTTTGTCACACCACTTTCCACATACCATCCATCCTCTTTGATAGTACTCTTTGGGAAATGAGAAAGCATAACAAAATCGTCCTCTTTGTCTTCCAATCTTCTAGCGAGCTCATCCATCTATGCTTTATTAGCAATAAGGGTGGTGTGCTTCCCTTTTCTTTTTTCATCATCTCCCTTCTTTGGACATTTTGTTGCATAATGACCCATCTTGCCACAGTGAAAACACTTGATTTTACTCAAGTCCTTCCACTTACCCTTCATTTTTGTTGGAAGTTCCATCTACCTTCTTGGAAGGATGAAGATCATCGTCTCACAACTCTTCTTGAATGAGGTCGTCCCATAGTCTATTCCAGTCTGGCAGCTTCTCCTTGGAAATGATTCCTTTGATAAAGGGTTTTGATTCCTCAGTGAACCCTTTCAAGGCAATCCCTACCATCTTTGCATCTGAAACTTTAACCCCAATGGCAACAAGCTCATCTTGAACCTGAGATATCCTTGTTAGATATGAAGTTGTTCCTTCACCCTTTATCATCTTGGTGGATTTCAACTTATCCTCCAATACCAACACCCAGTTCCCGTTCTTATTCTGGAACAAATTCTGAAGAGCCATCCACATCTCGTGTGCATTGTTCTTCCCAAACACATGAGGTATCAATGGATCCTTCACACCATCAAGGATGATCAACCTCACTTTCATATCCAAGTCTTCCCATATTTATAGCTCCTTAGGGTCAGATGAATTCTTGATCTCTTTCTCAACAAAATCCCAGATCTTGTTGACCTACAAGACAAACTTCATCCTTTCTTTCCAAGTAGTGTAGTTGGAAAACCCTTTGAGCCTGTCTTCATACCGAATACCAACCTACAACTTCAACATTGTAGTGAACCCTTCACTCACAATGTGACCAACTCCCTCTCACGTTGTACTTTGTTGTGCACAACTATGATTTACTCACTTCCAAAGTAGCTCGAACACCCTCTGATACCATGAAATTTCGTGACGTTGAATCTAGGTTAGAGTCTTAAATCATTGACGCTACCAAACCAATAGTCTCAACCATAAACTACTTTGCACAACGAAAAATCTAAAGCAGTAAATCATACAATGCACAATGAACACAATTTTAAACAAAATTGTACAATATGTACAATCCCCAATATTCGTTATATTAATCCAAATCTCATAAATACAATAGTCTATGGTTACAAGATACAATGATAAAATTGGTTGAAACACTTCTTTTTGTATCTTATTCTTTTGGTCTGTCACACCCATTTTGCTCACTAGTAGTGCCTTAGTCCATCAAGGTCACTACACATCGATATTTCAGGAGGGTTGCCCTCTAACACTATTGCCCGTCCTTCTGCATGGTGTACTTGGGATGATCCAATCTACTCCTTTAGGCTGGCCAATACCCAAGATCAATCTTCTAGGCTAGCAGAAACCTTCATCCATCAAAGTGCTGCACTTTGGCACCATCCTTCACCTAACCTTAACCTAACCTTTAGCTACTCTTTGTCCTTCAAGATAGCTTGTCAAGCACTCCTTTTAGTGGTAAACTCATGCTACCCTCCACCAGCACTGTGACTCCCAATATACCACTATTGGATCTGCACCTAAGAGGATAATTTTACCCCACAATATGTCTTTTACTTGGCTCCAACAACCACCAACAAATCTGATCCAACTTTGGTCAACAAACTGTGGCCCAACACATACCAAATGTTTTTATTCTGACTTGCTGCAATTCTGACACTAGTTAGGGCACTGACCACAGTCCCTAACTACCCAAAACGTTAGCCCATAATTTCTTCTTATTGCTATTTTTGTAGTCCAATAGTAGGCTTCCCTTCACGCTGCTCTTTTAGGGTTGTTTCAAGCCCAATACATAGACTTGCCTCCCTAAGATACTCGCAGCACCCTATAGGACCCTAGCTAGGCCTACGGTAGCTTCTTAGTGTTGGGTTCTATTATATTCTTTCCACGTAGTTAACAAGGGTTTTGAAGGGCACCCGTAACCCCACTTTATGGGGTCCAGGGCAGCACCCCGAAAAATTTTGGTTTTGGACTCTATGTTAGGTTGGGCAGACCCACCTATGGTTTTGTGCATGATTTTCGCACATGTTTTCTGGATGCAATGGTTTTCGGTCCATGGTATTCGATTCTTTGGCATGTATAAATATGTATTATAAAATTGAAAGAAAAATAATGACAAATCAATCTGGTAGTCCCGGTTTTGGGATCCAGGGGAAAATCTCTATGTATATGTGTTTTATGTGTTATGATCTCGCATTGTTTATTTTCTATGTTTTAGAATTCGTATGCAAGTAATTTTGTACAAGGTTAAAACCTACATTTGGTATCAGAGCTATTTTGGCTTCAAGGGGACAGCTTTGTTGCTGAGGGGTTTCGCTCGGGCTTGTGGTAGACCCTGTTCAATGGGAGATCTATGAGATTGATTCTGGTGGTGAAAGAAGATGGCCAGCAGTGGAAAGATAAAGATCGAGAAATTTAATGGTCAGAGTTTTGAGTTGTGGAAACTCAAAATAGAGGATTTGTTGGTGGATAAAGACCAGTGGATCGTGGTAGATCCAAGTACTAAACCAACGAGAGTGTCCGATGAAGAATGGAAGAAGTTGGATTGGAAGGCAAAGAGCACAATACGATTATGTGTCTCAGATTTAGTATTGCTGAATGTATCAAGGGAAGCTATGACAAAGGCTTTGTGGGACAAGTTAGGGACTTTGTACCAATCTAAGTCTCTAGTGAATAAACTGTTCCTGCGGAAAAAGCTGTATAACCTGAGGATGAAAGATGGAGACTCGGTGACAGAGCATATGAATGCATTTAATAATGTGGTAAGTCAGTTAGCCTCTGTTGATATTAAAATTTCAGATGAAGATAAGTGCATCAGTTCGTTGTTTTCTCTACCAGATTCGTGGGATAGTCTAGTTATTGCAATAGGTAGCAACGCAACTGCCTTGGATTTTGATGAAATAGTCTCATCCTTGCTGACAAAGGAGATGAGATGGAAAAATATGGAGAGCCAGAATGGTGATGCCTTGTCTGTATGAGGACGGTCCCAGAACGAAAACAAAAATAAGTCATCGAGTGGGAGATATAAATCTAGAGGGGAATCTAAATCTCTAGGAAAACCTGTAAAGGTGGTGTGCTGGAAATGCGGAAAGGAAGGGAACTACAAAAGGGACTATAAATCTAAAGCTCCTAACAAAGGAAAGGGATCTAATGAGGCTCCTTCAGCAGAGGCAAAAACTACCTTCAATGAAGGTGGGGATGTGTACTTGGCATCTTCAAGTACACATGTATATCATGAGGCATGGTTGATTGACTCAGGTTCATCCTTTCACTTCACTGCCCATAGAGAGAGGTTTTGTGAGTATGAGAAATATGATGGTGGTGATGACAGGAAGGCTAGAATCATTGGTCGCGGAAAAGTAAAGTTGAAATTGCAAGGTGGAAGGGTTAGAACACTTCCAGGTGTTCTACATATTCCTGCATTAGCCAGAAATTTGATTTTTGTTGGCAAGCTGGATGATGTAGGTGTAAAAACAGTGTTCAAGAAGGATACCTGCAAGATGGTTCGGGAAGCACTGGTATTGATGTGGGGAGTTCAAATTGGAACTCTATGCAAGCTGCAAGGCAACACTGTTATTGATGGGTGCAATAGTTCTCTGGTTCCTGAAAGTGGAGTAGAAAATCTAGTGGTATCTGGAGAGAAGACCATGCTGTGGCATCAAAGGCTTGGACATATTGGAGAGAAGGGCCTTCGAATACTTCATGGTAAAGGTATGGTAGAAGGTATGAGTAATAGCTCTCTGGATTTTGATTTTTATGAAAATTGTGTATATGGGAAGCAGAATCAGGTGAGTTTCCCCTCTCGTAGTAAGAGGGTGAAACAGATATTAGATATTGTGCACAGTGATGCATTTGGACCTGTGAAGGTTCCATCACTAGGTAAGTCTGTGTACTATGTATCATTTATAGATGACTTCTCAAGGAATACATGGATATATTTCCTTAAGAAGAAATCTAAAGTCTTTGACAGGTTTAAAGAATTTAAGGCTCTTGTGGAAAATTAGACAGAGAAGAAGATAAATGTGCTGAGGACAAATAATGGTGGAGAGTTTGACAGCAAGGAATTTAAAGAATTTTGTAAGAAGTGTGGTATATCACAGTAGAAAACTACTCCATATACACCTCAGAGAAATGGAGTTGCAGAAAGAATGAAGAAGACGTCGATGAAAAGGGCAAGAATCATGCTCAGTGGTGCCGAGTTAGGACATGAATTCTGGGTAGAGGCGGTGGATACTCCATGTTACCTGGTCAACAGGTCACCTTCATCAGCATTGGAGGATAAGACTCCATAAGAGGTGTGGACTACTAAGAAACCCTCTCTTTCAAATCTGAGGGTATTTGGATGTGATGCATATGTACATGTTCCAAAGAAGAAACGAACCAAGTTGGATAGTAAATCTGAAAAGTGCATCTTTAATTGATATAAGGATGGTTTAAAGGGTTATAAGATTTGGAACCCAGTCACACGGAAGGTTGTGTACAGCCGAGATGTGGTGTTCAGAGAGGTGAAAGATGTTATTAAACATGAAGTCCAATGAAAGGAACCTGAGAAGATAGAGTTTGAGCTAAAGGAGGAAGAATCAGACTCTACAGCAGAGGAGGAATCAGAAGATGAAGAGCCACAAACTCTGGTTGTGAGAAGATCAGTTCGAGAAAGAAGGCAGCCTGAAAGGTATAGTCCATCTGCTTTCTGTTCAAATTTTGCTTTATCTATTACTGACGATGATCCCAGAACTGTGAAGGAAGCAGTAGATTCAGAGGATGGAAAACTCTGGAAAGAGGCTATGGTTGATGAAATGGCATCTTTGCACAAAAATGAGGCTTGGGATCTGGTGGAGTTGTCGGCTGGAAGGAAACCCATTGGCACCAAATAGGTGTTCAAAAAGAAGACAAATGCAAAAGGAAAAGTGGAAAAATGCAAAGCTTGGTTGGTAGCAAAAGGTTATTCCCAGGTGTCGGGAATTGATTTTGGTGATATTTTTTCTCCTGTTGCCAAGGTAACTTCTATTAGATTAATTTTATCTATTGCTGCTACTTTTGATTTTGAGGTAGAAAAAATGGATGTGAAGACAACATTTCTTCATGGGGATCTGGAAGAGGAAATTTACATGAAGCATCCTAAAGGCTTTGCAGCGAAGGGTAAGAAAGAACTGGTATGCAAGTTAAAGAAGTCTCTGTATAGGTTAAAACAGTCACCAAGGATGTGGTATCAGAAATTTGATACATTTATACGGGGACTTGGCTTCACTAGAAGCAAAGCAGATCACTGTGTGTATTTTAAATTAATTGGTGACTATTATTTATCTGGTCTTGTATGTGGATGAAATGTTTCTGGTTGGAAATGACAAAGAAATTATCTAGGATTTGAAGACCCAATTTTCCTCCAAATTCAACATCAAAGATCTTGGTGCTGCAAACTATATTTTGGGCATGGAAATTAAAAGAGATCGGGCAAAGAGGAAGCTCTGCTTAAACCAGAGGAAGTATGTCGAGACAATACTGCAGAGGTTTAATATGCAGGATAGTAAACCGGTGAAGGTTCCTATTCTTGTAGGTGCGAGATTATCTGCTGAACAATGTCCCAAGACACAAGAAGAGGAAGAAGACATGTCCCATGTTCCATATGCAAGTGCAGTTGGTAGCCTGATGCATGCAATTTTCTGTACTAAACTAGACATTGCACATGCAGTGGGAGTATTGAGCATGTTTATGTCAAAACCAGGAAAGGAGCATTGGATAGCATTGAAGAGGGTTTTTAGGTATTTGCATGGCACTAATGATTATGGTTTTTGCTACCAAGGAAGATTAGGATTGGACAGATTGTTGAATATTCGTGGCTTTATTGATGCAGACTTGGCTGGAGATCTGGATCAGAGAAGATCTACAAGTGGGTATGTGTTTAACCTATTTGGAGGTGCAGTCAGTTAGATGAGTAAGAAACAATCTGTAGTGGCATTATCAACTACAAAGGTAGAATACATGGCAGCCACTCATGCAAGCAAGGAAGCAGTTTGGTTGCAGATATTGTGTTCAAGTATGGGGTTAGTATAGGGAGCTATAAGGATAGACTGTGACAGCCAAAGTTCAATTATCTTGGCAAAGAACCTCGCATATCATTCAAAGACAAAGCACATTGATGTTCAGTATCACTTTGTGAGGGATATGATAGAATACAAAAAGGTGTTGCTGTTAAAGGTGTACACTTTGAAGAATATTGCAGATGCATTGAAAAAATCTGTGAGCTCTGAGAAGTTCTCTTGGTGTAGAGAGACAATGGGCATTTCAGGGCTGGGAAAATGACTAATCTCTCTTGTGGCCCCCTATGGAAAGAAAAGAACAAGTGGGAGAATGTTGGGTTGTGTTATATTCTTTCCACTTAGTTAATAAGGGGTTTGAAGGGCACCCGTAACCCCACTTTATGGGACCCGGGGCAGCGCCCCAGAAAATTTTGGTTTTGGACTCTATGTTAGGTTGGGCGGACCCACCTATGGTTTTTTGCATGATTTTCGCACATGTTTTCTGGATGCAATGGTTTTCGGTCCATGGTATTGGATGCTTCGGCATGTATAAATATGTATTATGACATTAAAAGAAAAATAATGAAAAATCAAGCTGGTAGTCCCTGTTTTGGGATCCAGGGGAAAATCTCTGTGTATATGTGTTTTATGTGCTATGATCTCGCATTGTTTATTTTCTGTGTTTTAGAATTCATATGCAGGTAATTTATGTACAGGGTTAAAACCTACACTTAGGAGGACTATCTGCCCTTCAACAAGCCTCCAAACTACCTCATTGTCCCTACCTTAGCTATAGCCTACAATAATTGTTGGCTTGTTGGGGCCTGACCCAGGTTCAGAAGTGTTTTAGTCAAACAAATCCCGAAACTACCGGCCCTTTTGGCAACAGTCCACGGAGCGCGAACTAAGGTCTCACCCAAGGTAGTATGGGAGGTTGCTGGAACTAGGTTTCCACACTCTACGAATGTCTTGATGAAGTCTGGGAAGTTCACGAACCGATCTTGCATGCTCGCACTACTCCACGCAACTGTCTGACCTTTGCGTAGCTCGCGAAGAGGCGTGGTCTAAATCCTTTAACCTTACTGTGTTATTATTATAGATCTTAACTTAATTTTTTGGGCCCAATATTCTCATCAATTATTCAACATTCATAACAAGTGTGTGCAATCATAAACTATAAGAAGATGGATAAACATACAGATCTACGAATGGATACACAATATTTCTAGATCAACTCAGCTTTTATTAAACCTCTGTTTCGTGACAATCCCAACTCCACCCTGCGCACTTAGCTATAGGGGTCCATGCACACAACTGCAGACTCTATCAGGCCTCTACACACATAGTTGCAGAGGCTCTTCCTACTCCTACAACCCAAGACTCGTACTTACAGACTCAGAGCGAATATCGCATTCAAAAACCCTTATCACTTGAGATCAATTCTCAAAACTGACTTCTACACTTAAAGCCTTGCTCTATTTATACAGTCCCATGGTCCACAGACCATGGGTAGGCCAAGCCACTCTATATTAAATTACAATATTTAAGGGCGGACAACCCTTTGGCTTGACTCATTACAATTCATGCACCGTGCACTACGCGGATCCTTTACAATACTAGTACCCAAAATTGTGAGCTTTAAGCCCTAAAACCATTTCGTAGGGGATCCACTACCCAACAGACCCCCAAAACAAACACCGAGACTCACCCTCGAGTCACCCCATTGGTGTGGTGAGTCATGCTGCCAAGGCTTTGTAGTCTTCCATCCCTGTGAGTGATGCACTACAATCTGTTGCTCCGTCATTACGTCCTGCAACGCTTCTTCAAGCTCCTGCTCCATTGCCCCTACTAATTCACTTAATGGATGATGCTCATTCTGCTCTGCTAGGTTAACAACAAGCGACCACTCATAGGATTTTGGCTCTAGCTAAGATGTCAATTGCGTGAACTTTTTGTGCAAGAGAAGCAAACTTGCGATCTCTGGTTCAGTATACTCAATGTCCACGAGGTCCCGATCTTCAAGTTTCGTCATGGGCACGCGGCCCAGAGACGAAATTTTAAATGAAATTATATCTTTTTTCTTAAGATTCACCGTCTTGCCCTTATCTTTCATCGATCGTTTACCAAATCGCGGGTTCCACAGAGACATCCAAACCGGTCCTACTACCTATCTGGGAATTTCTAGTACATCTCCCACCATTGGTGTTGGTCTCGGTGTGGCATCCTTGGCTATCGTCATGATACTGTCTAGAAGGTCTTGCATCTCTTTTGGCAATGTTGTAAACACTGGGCTTACTCTCGAAGCTTCGAAGTTCGATAGGTCCATATCTATTGGATAGTGCAATACCTTAATTGTCAAGATGCCACAGTTTGTTCAGTGGATGACAATGGTGATTTATAGGCCTGTTGAAAGTTAAATTCGACCATTCCCCCCTCTTCTATCTCATTAATGCTATATTTGTGATAGATCATTTCAAATCTAGTTCTGACTCCATGTCTTAAATGCCCATCGCTCGCTCCTTTTCTCCTTAACTCGGACATCTTGTCATGAACAGTGACACCAACGGTCACTTCTTTGTTTATCCGCACAGTAGTGTAGCCCATCACGTGCAACCACGACCCCTATGACATATTGACCCTACGTGGAACCTACTTTCCGCGCAACTCTCCTACAGACTCGTTTATAGTCTCGTGCCCTCTTTCAATTGCTTGGAGCGTTGATACTGTGCTTCCTATAAATAGTCAGGTGGTCACACCCCCGGTGCGAGGCTTCAATTTTCCTGCTAGCCTGAGCCATGGGCACCCTTCAAATACCCTTGCGTCTGTTAGTGCGTCACATTCTTCTTTGTATGGTATGCTCCCCTATTTAGTAAGGTGCAGTCGCGGCCATGTTAGCAGGGTTGCAACTCCTTCTAATGCAGTAGTAGGGTTGGCTAGACTAGGCCCCATCATGCTTAGTTTCTCACAGCCTGCTTTCACGACTTCGGTGCCCAGTTCGCTAATTTCTTCATCCAATGTCATGCTTTTATTCCTCAGCCATGCTCAATTTTCATAGAGTTCGTGAAGTTTCAATCTCCCTCACCGAATGGCTTCTCGTAACTACCTAATTCTTTTACCCAGGTCCTCGCATCGTGCCCTAACTGTGGGAGCTATGTTCTAGGGATTATTTTCCGCTCTCATAGATTTCTCTCTTCTTGGTAGTGTTGGGATCCTTTCTGTGTTTCGAGTTTTGTTTATGGTCTTATAGGCCCATCGAACCGTTGGTACGTGCAAGTCCCAGTCAGTTCATCTCACTTGGCGAACTTTGTTCATGACCCCAAATAGCTTTGCGAAGGCTCTGGCGTGGAATGTTTGTCGCCTTTCGTGCTGCTGTGTCAAGTTCTGATTTTCGATCCTCAGTCTAGGACATGCTTGCACAGCACATGACTGCACCCATCGACACAGGTGGGAATGTAGACTGCTTCGTCCTAGCTGCCTGGCTCACATTTGTCGATGGGGAATTCCAAATCGTAAGTGTATCCATTTTCTACATTCACGCCAGTTGCCAATATTCTTCTAGTCTGTCTTCCAGCATCGTGTGGGTGTCACATGCAATTCCCATTCCATTGCACCATATCGCTACTGTTCTGGAACTGTAGTTTCAAATTTGTCCAAGAATTCATCCATTCCTATTACTCCATCATATGTTGGTAGTTCCCTTGCTTCGTTCATCACACACCGCATTGATCTAACCATCATGTTACAATTCAGCATTGTCACTTTGTGCAACCAATTCTGCTAGTGTTCTATCTCTTCATCTAAATCCAAAGTACAGGAACTATCATGCTCCCATGAGATTCTCCCATCTGTTGTTGGGTTCACCTGATCCTGGTTTTGCACCGTTATCTGGTAAATGCAATCTAGCTCATCGTAGCTATCCTCATTGCGCACAGGTTCTATGTAGCGCGCACCTTCAGCTGGATCTAGCAGAACTACAACGCGAAGGGAATTTTTCTCAAATATCATATTTTTCTTCTTCAAGTTGATGACTCCATTCATATCAATGGCCCAATCGATTCCTACCAACGTGGGGTAAGGGTTGCTATCATCAACAATCTCTATCACCTCAAAGTCCTTCTACATGTTCGCACCTTTGATATCCACTGTTACCCCTTGCAACCTCCCCACGGGCAAAATCTTTTATTGGTTTTCCATCCGTAATTAATAGGGGACCACTATAATGCAGGCTTGCCCATATGTTCCCATGTCTATTTTGGCAACATAGTCACATCAGACCCTAGGTCTAAGATTACCTGGTCCATTTCATATTCGCCAATCTGTGTCGTCAATCTCATTTCCCTCTCGATATGCAATGCATGCTTTCTAAATTTTCAGACTATTGTGGTTCCCCTAATCCCGCACACTGATGAGCCCCAAATTTTGGTAACAATTTGGGCTCATTTGGCCTACTTACCTTGCTCAACCCTTCATTTTTTATCACTTATGCATCATTTCTTAGTATATTCATGTTATTTGTAGGAAGAAGGGCAGTCATTATGCCTATGTGGCTAATACATGATGATTTCAGGTTTTTTGACATTAAATGGAGCAAAGACCACGCAAATGAAGACAAGGAGACAGCCAAGGTGGCATTGCGGGTTTATAGGGAGGTTGTCCACAGCCTTGAATGACCTTCCTTGTGATCTCCACCCCAACTCCGAGCTCCAACAGCTATCACCATCGAGCTAGAAGGCAGCCAACGGATTCTACAGGAACAACAGTTTACTTTTAGTTGGACAGCCAAGCTCCACTAATTGAGGAGGCCAGCTTGGCCCTCATCATGTATAAATATTAAGGCTGTAGCCTTCGATGAGACTCTTGAACTTTTGTGGTAGATTTTGGATTACGAGCTGTAGCTCTGTTTTTGCTCTTTGTAAGCCAATTTTGGCATGTTGTTAGACTCATGATTATGATCTTTTAATAAAAGGCAGGCATATTTGGATTCGATTCTGAGTTCTTAGGGGAGCTATAGCTCTCAGGTTAGGGCCCAACCTGAGAGCAATAGACCTCCTTCTTTTTGTATTGTTACTTGTCTTTCTTTTATCATTGCATTTCTTTCCTTTACATGCACTTGAAAAATACAGCTTGCTGAGTTGACTGTTTCGGTTTTGTTATGTAGGTTAGTTTCATGAATGTAGTTGTTTCAGTAGTTCAGAATTAGCGTAGGGAGATTGAAGTTACGTTGAGTTCAAAAAGGTTGAATGCATGCTCACTTTCACCTCTGTTTGGGGACCGGAAGTGTAGACCGTGCCAACTGCCAAAAACACTGTTTTAACATATGCATGCAAGTATTGATGTAATGTTTTCGATTGGAGAATTGTTCATGCGATTATATCTTGAGTAATGACTCTTTGGTTCAGCATCATGCACGAATTCCCTTCAACTTACATTGCTGTTCTTTGATTCCTAATCAAACAATTAGAATAGGTTGGTGAACTTTCGTTTACATGCAAGATAAGGGTGATTTGTTTCATTTACACTGCGCAGCACCACTTCATCGTGTTCTTATCCTTCTGAACCGTGCCTAAGCCACCTACTCATCCTATGTTCAGCTCATTTGCCTTCCAACCCTTCTATTATCCACGTTGCCTCAACTTTTTGGCCTTCCATTGCCTCTACCCTTCTATCGACCAACCAGCTCTATCCACTCTCTCTCCATCTCATCTCTCTGTCCATAGGCCATCTCAAGCTCCTCTTTCATCTTACCTATCCACCCATACAGCTCCTTCACTCCTCCATCACCCAAAACTCCGCCTACAGAACATCCTGTAGAAGTTAGCAGACTTCTTGTAGAAATCCTGAGTTTCCTGTAGGATCCCCTGCAGACATCCCGTAGAAGCCTGCAAACACGGTTGCCAAGCACCTAAACATTGTGGACTTCTGTGGAATGATGTGAGGGATCCCCTGGAACCTCTCAGAGTCCTCCTGACCTTTCCCAAGCCTTCCTCCCTTTGAACTACCCCTGCACAGTCAAGACCCAGTAAGAAGCACAATCATAATAACTCCACCCACTTGAGCAAAAATACAAAAACGTGTTCTCTTCAATGGAAGTAGTTTAAATTCATGCATCTCATCTCACTAGAAGTAATGGCATCATTTCTAGAAGTTGCATTTCCACCATTGCATCATAGAGATTAAGCTAGTCAGATTAGGGTTTACTAGGGTTTCCATGTTTGGTTGGCTTTCAGTTCATTCTTGCAAAGTAGGTTAATTTCCTTTGAGATAGCCTTCGTTCATCATTTAGAAAGCTTCTTCTGAGAACATATAGAAGTTGGCTTGAGCCCTAGCGGACTTGTGCCAGCTGACCAAGTGACAGCTGCGACAAGAGCTAGTACTTGTGCATACAGCACCGTCGCTTCCAAGTTTGTTACGAACTACCGGGTTGATAAAATTAGAGAAGGAAGCTCCAAGAGTTGCAGCATTATTGCTACAATACTGGAGCCCACCATCTTTTTGGCGCCGTTGCTGGGGAAGCGTCAGAGTATTAGTAATTGTTGCTTTTCTTCTATTTTCTTACTCTTGCCTTCTGCCAAGTAGTTTATTTCATTTCCATTCTGCAAAAGTAGCATAGACATTTCCTGCTTTCATAGATTAGCATTTCAATTCCGCAATTTCAATTTTGCAAGCATAGATTAGCCTTTCAATTCTACAAGCGTAGACTAGCATTTCCATTCCTGCAATTCCATTTGAGCAAAGTAGATTAGTCCTTTCCTGCTTTCATTTCAATTCTGCATTTTTATTTCAGCAAGATAGTTAGTTGTAGATCAATCTGTTTCAGTTTTGCAGGTACCAAAGAAAAAAGCAAAAGCAATCAAAAAGTCTTTCCATTTCATGCCTCGTAGGAACCGAGATAAAACAGGCAAATTCCTACCCAACACCCCCACCACATCACTGAGTCACCCTTCTCTCTTCTTCGGTGATAGTGATCCAGAAGAACCTATAGGTGAACCTCCTGAGATATACGAAGATCCTATAGTAGAAGAAGAATTAGAAACCATCCCATCTGAAGCTATGGCTGACAATAGAGGAGAAGATGAGAGAATAGAAGGTGCCTTCCCCATCTGAGAAACCAATGGAGACATGAAAATGAAAAACATTAGCCCCTCTGCTCTGCCTCACTTCCATGGACTGACTACTGAAGATCCTGATACCTTCCTGTTTGAGTTTGCTGTCCTTTGTAGAACCTATGACTATACTGAAGATGAGCAGAAGCTGAAACTCTTCCCTTCAACTCTTAAAGATGCAGCATTACGCTGGTTCATGGGCTTACCTGGGAATAGTATCACCACTTGGGCTCAGATGCAGCAAGCTTTCAATACCAAGTACCGGGACTACTATAGGTCCAAGGAAACCAAGGGAGAAATCTTTCGGATGACCATGGGAAATGATGAGTCCTTAGAGGATTATGAGGAAAGGTTCCAACTTAGCTATAAGCGGGCCAGGTGCACACTTGACCCTGAATCCCTCAAGTTGGTCCTGCTCCGAGGAGTCCCTGAAGACCTTTTAGATACCCTTCACATGTTAGCTGGGGGAGATATTTACCAGCTACCTTATGAGGACATCAAGACTGTGTTCAGAAACCACTCTAGGGCAGCCCGGAAACGAGGTAGAGGAAACCTTCTCTCAGCTGGTATTCCTTTCTCCAAGCATGAGTTTGCAAATCAATTAGAAGATCTTAAGAGTGAGGTGAGACAGACCATTGCCATGCAACTGGACACATTCAGGATCCAGCAGAAGAAGGAAGAAGCTGAGAGGGCCTTGGCTATCTTCTGCCCTAGATGTACAAGGAGACACCCTAAGAACGAATGCCCATTGCATTCGGTTGAAGTGTGCTCCGTTTGTGAGGAGGACCATCCCACAAATCAATGCCCAACCTTACCTGGACTGAAAGCTATGTACCAAGGGACAGAAGCTTCCACTGAACCTCTCTATTTCCTCAACCAAAGGAGGCCACAAGGACCTAGACCTTACCAGTAGGGGATGCAAGGGGCACCTCAAGCTTATTACAGCCCCAATCAATCGACTCCTATGCCTTCCTGGGGTCCCCCTGCTCATCCTTCCTGGTCTATGCCTCCTCCATGGTCTTATCCACCTCAGTACCCTACTCAACCCACTACTCATTCATATCATTCACATGCCCAGCCACAGCCTCAGTGGAATGCACCTCAGTTGGGGTGGAGGCCCCAGTACAACACTCCTCCCACCATTTTGCCTCCACCACCAGTTCAACCTCAACCATTACCTCCTGCTCCTCCAAGGCAACCTCAAATTCCTGCTCAACCGAACCCGAACCCCAACAATAGATAGGCCCAGCAGGTATACACTGGGGAAACATCATGCCCTACCTATGCTATGGAGATCCAGGAGATCAATCTTCGATCTGGAAAGACTCTTCCGGATCGCCAACCTCCTCCCCCAGAGGACGAGGAGGACAAATAGGAAAGTGAACCAAAGGCTATTCCACCCTTTCCTGAGAGACTAACAGCCACCACACAACCCAACCCAGAGGAGGATGAGCTTCTGGGAGAGCTCAAGCAGTTGTGTGTGAAAATACCACTTCTCCAAGCCATCAAGGATGTGCCAATATACAACAAACTGGTTAAGGAAAAGTGTTTCAAACACCCATGCAGGCGAAAGAGAGATGCTTCAACCATCAATGTCTTAGGACAACTGTCTGAGCTTATGTTAGGACAAGTCATCTGCCCAAAGTACCTAGATCCTAGGAGTCCTGTAGTAGATGTCCACATCAATGGCACCATCATACCTCACACCTAGATTGATCTAGGGGCTGCCATTAATGTGATGACCAGGGATACCATGCTCAAACTCAATCTTCAGGGTTCATTGAGGAAGACCTCGACAGTACTGCAACTAGCAGATCACTCCACTGTGACTCCCGAAGGGATTGTGGAGGATGTCTTGGTCTCTGTCGACTCTTGGGAATACCCTGCAGATTTCTTGGTTCTACAACCCAAGGCAAAGCTTACTGGATATCCTCTTATTTTGGGAAGGCCTTGGTTAGCCACTACAAATGCTTACATAAGTTGCCGTGCAGGAAACATGACCATCAAAAACGGTCCTATGTCCAAGCAGCTAGTCCTATACCCTCCTGCCCAACCCTCCTTAGAGCATGACTTACAGCTGTGGTTGGAGGAAGGAGAAGAGGATGAGGTGTACTCAGCACCTTTGTGCACCCTAGATACCACTAGAAGAGACCCCCCAACCGAGGATGACTTGATTGAGACTTTGATCCAGAATCCACCTTCCAGTGCACTATCCTTAGAGAAATTGGTGGAGGACGTCCAAGCCAGCACCTTAGTGGACCTTTGTGCCACCAACCCTGTCACTCCCAGAGTCAAGAATGTGGAGTTCGGCCCTGAGAGAACGTTAAAGATCAGCTCCTCCCTATCTCCTTCCCAGGAAAAGGAGTTGTGTAGCCTGTTGGACAGTCACCTAGATGCTTTTGCTTGGAGCTATAAGGAGATGAAAGGAGTCCATCCCTCGGTCTGTACCCATCACATATACATCAAAGAGGATTGTAAACCAGTTAGGCAACCTCAGAGGAGAATGAATCCAGCCCTTAAGGACATTGTCAAGGAAGAATTGCAAAAACTGTTGGATGCCGGATTCATTTACCCCATCTCAGATAGTGAATGGGTGTCCCCTCTGGTGTTGGTTCCCAAGAAAAATGGGAAGTGGAGAATCTGTGTGGACTACCGAGAACTGAACAAAGCTACCAAGAAAGACCATTTCCCTCTACCTTTCATAGATCAAGTGTTGGATGGACTGGCAGGAAAGAAGTTTTTCTCTTTCCTGGATGGGTTTAGCGGGTACAACCAAATCCAAATCAGCCCAAAAGACCAAGATAAGACCACCTTCACTTGTCCTTGGGGTACCTTTGCCTACCGAGTTCTTCCCTTTGGGCTATGCAATGCTCCTGCTACCTTCCAGAGAGCTGTCTTGAGCATCTTCTCGGAGCTGGTCCACGATGTGGTGGAAATCTATATGGATGACTTCACTCCTTATGGGTCCAACTTCCAGGAAGCATTGTCCAATCTAGGAAAGGTCCTAACCAAATGCATTGAGATGAACCTGTCCCTTAGTCCTGAAAAATGTGAATTCCTGATGACTGAAGGGACTATGCTAGGCCATACCATTTCTTGCCAAGGGTTACAAGTGGATCCTAACAAAATTGCTCTCATCAAGAAGGTTCCACCTCCCCAAAAGGTAAGGGATGTCCGGAGTTTCTTAGGATTAGCAGGGTATTACCGGAGATTCATTAAAGACTTCAGCAAGCTAGCCTCGCCATTTTTTGGCCTATTGGAAAAAGATGTGGAGTTTAAATGGACTGATGATTGTCAGAGGGCGTTGAATGAATTAAAGGACAAATTGGTGTCAGCCCCAATCTTGAGAGGCCCAAACTGGGCCCTACCTTTCCACATCCACACTGATGCCTCAAACAAAGCCATAGGGGCAGCTTTAGGACAAGTTGAACAAAAACTTCCATATGCCATTTACTTTGTTAGCAAAAACTTGTCCAAAGCCGAGCTGAATTACACTGTAACCGAGAAAGAATTCTTGGCTGTGGTCCATGCACTGAACAAGTTCCGACATTATATTACTGGCTATCAAACCTTTGTACATACGGATCATGCTGCAATTAGATATTTAACGAATAAACCATATGTGAATGCTCATATTATTAGATGGTTACTTTTGTTGCAGCAGTTTGATTTGACCATTGTTGACAAACCAGGTAAAGAAAATGTTGTTGCTGACTTTTTATCTAGATTGGATTTGTCTGCAGATGAGGATGGAACAGTGGATGACCAGATGCCCGATGAACATCTGTTTGCTATCTCAGTACTCTCTCCATGGTTTGCTGATATAGCAAACTACCTTGTTTCAGCACAGTTCCCTCCGCACCTATCTTCAAGAGAGAAGAGCAGAATCATCAGAAAAAGTGCCTAATTTACTTGGATCGGGGGCAATCTGTTCAAGCTTGGCCCTGATTAGATCTTAAGGCATTGTGTAAGGGAGGAGGAAGTCTTTGATATCCTCCTCACCTGTCATGATGGGCCTTGTGGAGGACATTTTGCATCTGTGTGATCAACGTAGGACAATCTACCATTTTGTGGTTAAACTGAGAATAGTACGAACAAGATAGTCTCGTTGGGTTGGTACAATCATGAGCGTAGTGTCCCAGTCCTCCGTAATTGTAACAGATTAATTGTCCTCGGCCCCTTCTTGGCCCCATTCCTCCTCGTCCTCGACCTTGGCCCTGAAATCCAGCGCGAGCCATCCCCACGGCTAGGTCTAGGCCTCGTGTTTCCATCTGCATTCTATATGCTGGGGTCCGCTCCATCATTAACTTGTAGCTTCGACAAGTATGCTCATTGTGGCCCATTGATCTACAAAAATTACAAAACAGCTGTTGTGGAGTCTGTGTATACTTCTACAACAGATGACAATTGTTTGTTGTGTGTTTTCCTCCTATCTGACAGATCGCGCACCATAGTGGGGGTGTCGCACTTGGCCCTACTTGTGCCTCTAGTCTCAATGGCATTGGCCCCCCTCTTGCCAAGTAGTTCGCGAATACCAGATAGTGATCCTTATCATGGCCCTGGCCTTTGCATTTTATTCACCACACTTCTTCGTGCACCTCTGGCCACGGTGCCCTATCCTGCTTCAAGCTCTGCATATCCAAGCATAGGTTCTGCAGTTGTGCGTGGATTTGTTGGAATCCCAATCCTAGATCCTGTATCAATGTTTCATGCAACCTCATCACCATTTCCAATGCTTCTGCCTGGGTTGAAATCTTCTGCTGTGATCGCGTCATCCTCAGGTGGGGTTTCAAAGACGCCACAAACCATGCGCAATGCTGCGCATCCGTTAGCGTCATATTAGCCTCGCGAATCATGCTCTTCAGTCTCTAATCCAGATCCCACGGGGTCTCACTTGGAAGCATCAGAATCTCCTTAAATCCAAAGATTGACTATGTCTCTGATTTCAGCTGGCTAAATTCTATGTTCAGTGCATTCTGGATCTCCGCTATTCCTACATTCGAGTGATCATTTGAGTGTTTGATATACCATGTCAACACGTGATCCTACAACACGCTTACCAATGTAGCCTTCTTAATTTTATCATCTGTAACCCCTTGTGCTTCCCATACTGCTCTTACCATGAACCAAAACTGATCCGGGTCCTCATTTCCTACTCCTCTAAATACAGGTAGCTTAATTGTGCTCCCCATACTAAACTAGTAGTTTGGTGGAGGTGGTGTGGGTGAAGATGGAGATGAACGAGGTGAAGCGGGTGATGGCGTGAGTGGGGGTGATAACTGCATAATGCGTTGTCTTATTAAACTGATCACACTCCTTAGAGAAACTCGAGCACGATCTTCCTCACTCACTCGTGGAGGTGAAATTAAAGGACTGTTTCCTAACCCTTCGATACCTTTGTAGACCTTTCTGCTTCACATCATTCTAATCATCAATGTATTTTCATTCCCATTTTTCACATAGTAGCATCTTAATCCAGGTATTCAAATATTTGATGTACTTCCCTCGCGGTCCCTTGAGAAAACTTCTTTCTGCTTTGCTATAGCTTACAGTCATGTCTATTTCAAATTCAGTGATAAACCCTCCTATTATCTGGTCAAGCCAATGGTCTACTGCCCGTGCGATCTTATCTTCTGATGCCTCCAGCCTACACACTAACTCTGGAGTCCACACTATTGGTTGATCAAGCTTAAACCTTCCCTGGCTATTGACTAACCTTGCGATCCAATCATATAGCTTTGAAGAGAAGGACGTGAATAAGATCTCGTGGATTTCCATATATACGTAGCGATCCAACCACCTCTTCTCAGATATCCGTAGAGTTTTGTTTTCCTTTGTCACGAACTCGTGAAGCTTCTAAACTAGCCAATCTTCAATTTCCTTCTTCATAGGATTCCAGTGTTCCAACTTCAAACATCCCTTAGGAAAATCCCAGTCCTGGCAATGAAGCCATTTTTTGGCTTGTTGGGGCCTGACCCAAGTTCATAAGTGTTTTAGCCAAACAAATCCTGAAACAACCAGCCCTTTAGGCAATAGTTCACGGAGCGCGGACTGAGGTCTCACCTGAGGTAGTATGGGAGGGTGCTGTAACTAGGTTTCCAAACTGTAGGGATGTCTTGATGAAGTCTGGTAAGTTCGCGAACTGATCCTGCGCACTCACACTACTCCGCACAACCGTCTGACCTTCCCGTAGCTCGCAAAGAGGTGCGGTCTAAATCCTTTAACCTTACTGTGTTATTATTATATATCTTAACTTAATTTTGCGGGCCCAATATTCTCATCAATTATTCAACATTCATAACAAGTGTGCGCAATCATAAACTATAAGAAGAAGCATAAACATACATATCTAAAAACGGATACACAATATTTCCAGTTCAACTCGGCTTTTATTAAAATTTTGTTCCATTAAAATCCCAACTCTACCCTGCCCACTAAGCTGCAGGGGTCCACGCACACAACTGAAAACTATACCAAGCCTCTACGCACACAGCGACAGAGCTTCATCCTACTCCTACAACCCAAGACTCGAACTTAAAGACTTAGAGCGAATATCACATTCAAAAACCCATACCACTTGAGATCAATTCTCAAAACTAGCTTCTACACTTAGAGCCTTGCTCTATTTATACACTCCCATGGTCCGTGGACCATGGGTAGGCCGACCCACTCTATATTAAATTACAATATTTGAGTGCACTACCCAACAATAATAGGGTGTTGGCCCTCCCAACAACAATTATGTCCTCAAAACGGACTCCTAAAACAACCAATAAACCCTTGCTATTCCTTCCTTCTCTTGTTGTGGCTAGGGCACTAAAATATCCTTCTCCAACGAGTCCTTCTCTAAGTTATGCATTGCACTTAATGGATTCCTTAAATTAACTCAATGTATGAAGGCTCAACGTCACATTTGGAGTGACACTTGTCAAGTTAGACTACTTGACAATTAATTAATTATGTCAACTTCAAAACTTCATATCTCTCTAACTATAACTCGAATTCGGACGATTTTCAATGCGTTGGAATCGTCTTTCTGATCACTATCATCTAGATCCATCATGTGCCATGAATCCATCGTGGTTTTTTCCCAAAAACATGATTGGTGTCAAAACTCCTTTCTTGGTTTCCAAGCCCACAAGCTGCTCTTGTGGCGCTTTGTCCTCCAACCCCTGAACCCCTGGGGCTTGGAGTACCTCCCAAGCTACAAAATTCAACAACACACTACTAAGGATGGTTGGTAGGGAGGCTCCAAAACAAAGCTAAGGAAAATTTTTGGAGGATGGTTGTAGCCGCTACAACACCACCTTTGCAACTCCACCATAGGCCGGTTGGCCCAATCCTCGTAATCATCACCCTTTTCTCTTTTTCATTTTCTACACATGATGAGAAAGAAAGATAACTTCATCTAACGATTTAAGGGTAGAAGAGACTATTGAACCACTTCTAGCCTACAAAACCGCATTTCCCATGCATTGACAACATTTTTTAGACTATGATGTGCTCAACAAGAGAGGTCGAGGATTTTTCATACATATGCCTACTTGGTGGTGCTCGAAAATGTTGCAATCACTTGATGTGCTCATGGAATTTCTAAACATGGGTGAGGTTGTTGTGAATGTATTTTGAGCTGTAATCTTTTTGGTTTCCTTGTTACATGCATTTCTCTTGAGGAATTTGTTTTCAAAATATTCCTTGTTGATTAAATATTGATAGTGTAGGCTCTTTAGGCTGCAAGTACCATTGTGGATCAGATGCTACTACTTGTTGGGCGAACAAGGGTTTTGTAGAAGCTTTGTAGAAGATCCTGTAGCTACTCAATATTAGAGTTGTAGTCCTCTAACACTTCTGTGATGATTGTCTTTTGGATCTTAGGCTCTAGTTATGGTCTTGTAGGGTATGTGCGGACTACTACATAAGTTTGTTCTTTGTTAGGTCCCTATACTACTAGTGTAGCCCCTTATTGTTATTAGTGTGACCCCCATATTGTATTTTTTTCCCATCTAGTCCCCATGTTTTTATTATTCTGCCCCATAGAAGCCCGATATTGTTATTGTTGTGCCCCTACAATATTATTGTTATATGGGTTCTAATTATATTGGGACCACTTAGGCTCCTATATATAGAAAGGAGGTATTGTCATTTGTATCATCCAAGAATTGTTCATTTGTGTAATGTAAAGGAGGTTTCCCCCTTGAAGAGGCGGATCTTGAAGGCGTTGATCTATCTTTTCATCTATTTTGTGAGCTGGTTTCACAACATTTAGTATTGGAGCTTTGGATTCTAGGGTTTTGCTACTCCAAATAGGTCATTGTGGCATTCTCGCTATAATTTTTTCTCTATGAAGTTTTAGATGCTAAAAGAAAACCCATTTGAACCTAAATCATTCTAAACATCATATCCGAATTTCTGATCTTGTATAACTATATTTTAGAAGATATGATCAACGGCAGTTAGGGTTTTCGAAAGCTCCAGAATTCCATCACAAACAGGTCATTGTGGAATGTTCGATGTAATTATTTTTTTATGAAGGTTCAGACTCTGCAATTAAAACCCATTTGACCCAAAATCGTGATGAAGCTAGGGTCCAAATTTCAAATCTAGTCTCACTATGTTTTCGGAGATATGATCCAAGGAAGTTAGGGTTTTTGCAGGATCCATAATTACATCCCAAACAGGTGACCTTGGGAAAATCATCATAACTTTCTCTTTGAGTATCAGATTGAAATTTCATAAGAAGTTATAGAAATAGGACAAACTATTGTCTTATGTTCATAATTTTCAGGTTCGAAGGTTGAAACAATTATACATGGCACTTCGTACAAGTTCACTCTACTGAAAAAGTGTATGATCAGGTAAACTTAGGAGATTGGGCATAATGATTTCTTGGAGAATCCAATTTCAATTAGACTGGTGATGTTGGAAAGAGGAGTCAATGGGCTACCATAGTTCACAATTTTAGACCTTGCAGATCTGAAAGCTCCTACAAAGTGAAAAAAGGTGTGTAGTTTTTTATTTTTATTTTGCATAAGTTTGGTTTGAAAAATTAGTTTGAAGGAATTCAAAGGGCACAGTGAAGCATAATTATCATTAATTGATGCCCTGAAGAGAGAAAATGGAAACACCTAGTAAGTAACCTGAAAGCACTAGCATGACTCATGAATAAGAGGAAGAAATACAACATGATATATCAAAATTACGAGACCAAGTGCAACAAATTTCACTCTCACAAAAAGTAACAAAATCTAATATGGATGCTTTAAAGAAAGACGTGGAATATAAGATGGATGGTATGAAATACAACATTGAAGATTGGAAGAAATACATGGAAGGTTGGAAGGAAAGTTTGAAAAAGTTACCACAAGAGAGGCTTCTTTATGGAGAAAAAGTAGTAGAGAAAACACATAATGAGAACAAAATAAATGTTAATCATGATTCTAAGAATGAAAAAATTGAAGATTTAAATAAAGACGTGGAAGGTTTGAAGGAAGGTTTCACAAAGTTTCTACAAGAAAGGCTTCCTAATTGTGAAAAGGTAGTAGAGAAAACTCATGATGAGAACAAAATAAATGTTAATCATAATTTCATAGACTCTAACATTGGAATAAAGACCCATCACGTTCCAAATATCGATATGAGGAAGTTTGATGGCAAGGATCCTGTAACATGGATACTAAAGATGGAGAAATATTTCGATCTTCATAATGTTCAAAACAAACAAAAGGTACGCATTGCAACTTTATATTTGGAACCTAATTAGTTTGTATGGTATTGATGGCTTTGCTCTTGTAAAGAAATTGTCACTTGGGAAATTTTTACAAAAGAAATGATAGCAAATTATGAAGATATAAAAAGAAACACTTTTTTTAGCCAATTGATAAATCTCAAACAAAAAGGTTCAATGGTGGAACACAAAGAGGACTTCCAAAAATTGAATATAAGGGTAAAAGATATTACAGAGGAGCATAGGATTGATGTTTTCATAGGGACATTAAATGATAACATCCAACATGAGGTTCGTATTTGGGAACCTCATTCATTGGAGAAGGCATTCAGGTTGGCAAAAAAAATTGGAAGAAAAATATGGCAACAAGGAAACCTACCAATCACAACTATAAAGATGGAATTGTTGTTGCCCCTAGCCTTCCACAACATACAAGGTTGACACCACAACAATTGGAAGAAAAAACAACAAAAGAGCTTTGTTACAGGTGTGATAAAAAATACACTAAAGGACATAAGTGTGTTGAGAAGAAATTATTTTACATAAATTATGAAGAGGAAGAAGAAAAGGAAAAAGAAACATCAAAAGAAGAGGATACACACCAAGAACAAAGCCTAGAGAAAGAAGAAATGAATCCAACCATATCTTGTAATGCATTGGCCAGAATAACCATTCCTAAAACTATCAAGATAGAAGGACATATAAAGAAGAAAAAGGTAATAGTGTTGATTGATTCGGGCGGTACCCATAATTTTATTCATTGTAAGATAGTGAAGGAATTGAATTGCTTCCTATATCTAGCATTAGAGTGTCAAGTGATGGTTGCAAATGGAAGAACCATAAATTTATCTAGAAAGTGCCATAATATCAAGCTATCCATGGGAGAATATGTTTTGAATAGTTGATGATTTCCATTCCAATGGGTGGTGTTGATGTTGTACTAGGAGTCCAATGGCTACAATCTTTTGGTACGATAACTTTTAATTTTCAAGAACTTTTCTTGAATTTTTTTTAGAAGGAAAGGAAGTTGAATTAAGGCGTATCATAGGGAAATCGGGAAAGATAATCAGATTTAATGACATGACAAAGCTTCTAATGAATGAACGACGTGGCATAATTACACAATTATGTTCACTATAGGTTCCCACATTGAAATCGTCTATTTCTCCAGATCTCCAAAAATTCTTGGAAAATCATTCCAAGGTATTTGAGACTCCCAAAGGCCTCCCACCTATTCGTGATCATGATCATGCTATTCATTTTCCAAGAAGTGTTCCTCCAAACATAAGGCCTTACAGATATCCCCATTCACAAAAGAGTGAAATTGAACGTATGGTTGCAGAAATGTAAGAGGCTAGTATAATTCAACCTAGTCAAAGTTCTTTCTCCACTCTAGTAGTATTGGTGTGCAAGAATGATGGATCATGATGCATGCGTTTGGATTATAGGGAGCTCAACAAGCTCACTATTAAAAATAAATTTCCCATTCCTCTCATTGATGAGTTATTGGATGAATTGCATGGAGAAATTTACTTCAGCAAGTTGTGCCTTCATGCAGGATATCATCAAATCATAATGAAGATTGAAGACATTCTGAAAACAACATTTAGAACTCATGAAGGTCATTATGAACTTTTGTTCATGCCCTTTGGCCTTACCAATGCACCTTGTACATTTCAAGGTTTGATGAATTCCATTTTCAAACCCTTAGAAAATTTTTGTTAGTATTTTTTGATGATATACTAATCTACAGCAAGTCTAGAAAGGATCATGTTCAACATGTTGATAGCATGCTCAAACTGTTGAAGGAGAAACAATTATATGAAAAAACCTCCAAATGTTTCTTTGGAGTACAAGAGGTGGAATACTTAGGTCATATTGTATCTCATGAAGGTGTTAAGGTAGACCCTCAACAACAACAAGTTCTCCAATTATTAAAGGATAGCCTCATATTGGCACATAATAGAATGAAAAAATAGGCAGATCAACATCGCAGTGAAAGAAGTTTTGATGTAGGTGACTGGGTATTTCTATGGCTACAACCATAAAAACGAATGTCCCTCAAGCACGCTAAGAAGGATAATAAATTATCACCAAAGTAATATGTTCCTTATGTTATCACTCAGGTTGTCCCTTGGCTCCTTAAGGGATACGGCCAAGGTAACCACAAACCAATCTTTGGGTTGCAGGTCCTAGCCTACCTGCAGTCAGAGAGGGCTCTCTCTTTAAAATTTAACTTTCTTTTGGGTTGATTTTAGGCTAGTTATGGTGTACATGGGTTTTGTTTTGATTTTGGTGGGAAGGATGATATTTTCAAGCAGAGTTGGGATACATAGTGTGAGAAGTTCAAACCATTGGGCATGGAGTCATGGATTAGGGCTTGCTGTTGTGTTTTCTTGGTCACAAGAGGAATACAGAGCAGGATAGCTACACATAGAACAATATCAGGCTGGAATAAAGATGGAATGAAGGTCAAAGATGAAAGGCAACCAAGAATCTTTCATTAGCTAACAGAGAGGGAAGGTGAATGAAAGTTTGTCTAGGAGCAGTTAAGAATTCCTAAATAACAGTCATATGTGAAAGAAACATGGTAAACATGATCATTTAAGTATGCGTATTCATAACCATTTCTGAAGAAAACATATAGAAATAACAAGAACTGAGCATAGGGTGCAGTCAAGCAAAACCTAAGCTATTCTTCTTTCTTGCTATTTATATGGTAACACAATGGTGCATAAACATATGTAAACTACAAACAGAGGTAGGAAAACACTTACTGAGCCATGTAGTAGCACAGGAATTCCACAGTCACTCTTTGGCCATTAAATAACACAACAGTCAGTTCTTCATCCAAAGCATTCCAACAGTCTTTGATTATAGAGCTCTCAAAATATACAACACAAGTCTCGAATGAGGATTATCAACCAACCAACCCTTTAAACAATGAATTAGGGTGGTTTATATAGAGAAAATATCCAAAAATATCTATTACAGCAGACCTAAAAAGATCGGCTGAAATGAGTTCTTTAATCTAATCTTGTCCTGTAATTAATGCAAGAAGATATTTATTGAGCTGCACTAGAGGTAGCTGCATCAAAATGAGTTAATATGGTGTCCTTTGTAGCTCGGTGCAATGTTTCTCTATAACTGTGCCTTTAATCTCTTATCTGCACCTCTAAGGTAGTTTTGCTGCTTTTTAGGTGGCTTTAATGTGCACTAATCCCGATCTGATGAGCTTTGAATGGCCTTTACTGCTTCTTTGACTTGGATGGAGGCCTTTAATGTTCACCTACTTTGATATTGCCGATCTGATACTCTTTGCCACTTCACTGATACTCTTTAATTTAATCTGGGCTTTATCTTTCCTCTGATACTCTTTTACAGTTGAATCGGGCCACTTTTTCTTCCTTGATGTGCTTGAAACTGTCAAATCGCCCCTTTTCTACCCTTTAAAGGCAAAAATAGCTGCTGCAAATGCTTTTCGTGGCCTCTAGAATGCTATCGGTGCTGGCCGATTGAATGTGAACATACTAGCATACCTTTAGTTCTCTGGTTCTATTTATGCTGTCTTTTCTTTAGTTTCTTTGTTTCCAGCATTGCCTCCCATGAATTTTTGGGTTTTGCAGGTAGCCGAGCAAGGAAGCTATTCGCGCATCAAAAACTGCCTCAGTTTCTCATTCTGGGCATCCTTTGCTGCGATTTTTGCCCTTCACGCCTTTTCAGTGATGACGTCAGCATGATGTTAGCATGACATCCGCGGTGGGTCCTGGTACGACAGGGTGACGTGGCAGTACGGCAGGGTGACGTGGCAACTGACTGGTCTGACGACGTTGTTATAGACATTTTTGTGCCTTACAGCTCTAAGCATGAAATGTCCATAAACCAAGGGATCCTAAGTCCCTAAAAGTGTTGTTCCGACCCCTAAAGGAACAAGGTCAACAAATTACAGCTTCTCCCAGAAGTTCTCCACTAGAAACTACTCAGAATCAGTCAAATCAGGATCATTTCAGCTGCTCCACTAACTAGCTGCGTTGCATAGCACCCAAATACACTAGCTAGGTGCGTTGCAATGCACCTAAATGCACTACCAGGGTGCGTTGAGCGGGAAATGACAAATGGCAGTGTCATTCCGCGAGGTGGAAAGACAATGGAAGCTTCCAGAATCTTCTCCAATGACACTTGCCTCACTGAGTTCGACCAAGGATGAGTAAGAGGCTCTCAGTCTCCAAGTGGAAGCAAGAACTGACAGAGAGAAGACACTAGTCAAATCATAAGCTGACTCATACTCCTTGCATACATCTATATGTGGATCCCTCATCCCAGAGATCCAGAGGCTGGAATATTGTACATTGCAGAGAATTGCTGTTGGTTTTGAGATAGATATCAGAGTATTGGGTGATTTATGCTTTGTTGGAGGTGAAGAGGGTCTTCTTTGCTAGGAGGTTGATGCTGGATCGGGAACCATCGGTTGTAACTCCTCCTGGATCTTCTTGTTATATCAATAAAACGATTTGAGTTTCTCCTACATGCTTGTGTATCATTGATGTTTGTTACATTTGTATGTTTAGCTTAAATCTGATCCTAAGCTATTTATGAATATAAATCCATGTCTTTGTGTAGTTTTCTTCTTCTGTGATCTTACAGGAACTTGGTGAAGCTGGGCAAGTAAGGGAGCAGGTAGCTGGAAGCTGTCAAAGAGGAGAGAGATTGGATCAAAGGACTAGCGCAAGACACAGGTTGGTTCATCCTATTTCTCTTTGTTTATAGTTCATAAAGAAGAATACAAAAGTAGTTTTCTATGTTTGTTTCTAAGGTCACTGTCACACCTTAGTGGGATAGGGTCGTTCTGAATAGACACTTTTCCTGTTAACAAAATGGCGACTCCGCTGGGGACGATTGTCTAGTTGGTTTGTTTGTGTTTCTCTTGTTGTTTGTTTCATAAACTTAGAAGTAGCGAATCGAACTTCATTTGCCATTAACAAATGCAAAGTAGACATCTGCTGCTTCAATCCATTCATTGGATCTATTTATGATTTGAACAGCTGATTCACAAATGATCTGATTGACCTTTGTGATAGATCTTAGACCTTCTTTAAATCTACCCTCTGATTGTGCATTACTGATTGCTTTTACTCGGCCAAAAACCATAGATTAAATTGCAAACCATGACCCAGAACCCGGATAGAATTCTCGTTTCTGCCCCAGCGCAGGTACTGTGAAGAGTTCCTGCATTTCAGCGTAGTTCCCGAGAGGGCAACCTGCGTTGCAATCCAGTTTCTCTATGTAACAGGTGCGCTGATCAGCCTAGCCTTGTGCAGCTGAGGTTCTTTGCTAAATTTTTCAGTTTTGTCTCTGATTTTTGCAGCTTGTGATCAGTGTATGTGTCTATTTAAAAACCCCTTTTCCTTGCTGCAATTCCGCCTTAGTTGTATAAAAGAAACTGTATATGTTTTTGTGTGTTTGTTACGTCATTTACAGTTTCCCATTGCAAAAGTAGAATAGTCATACTGTCATCCTTTCTTTCAGATCTGTCGCAAGTGTCGATTTTGATCATAGGAGAAAGTTTATTTGTTGTTGATAGTCGATTATGCTTTTACTTTTGCCTTTGGCTTGAATTTGTGACTTTCTAGTGTCGAAACGAGTATTTATTTCAAAATCATAAAGTGTTGTAATTGTCTCTACCTTTTGATTTCGAAAAGAAGCTTGTTTGTGTTTTCACTTGAAAGCGAATTCAGATTTGTACAACAACTTTCTTTTTAGGCATCAATATTGAGAAAGTGAAAAAAAAAACACATGCATATGCATTTGCATATTGGCAGTCTGTTTGGCTTGATTTAGGAAAAGTGCATTTACAGTGTGCTCTTTGCTCTTTGCGAAAAGATTGTGTCTTTCTTTTCCCTTGTAGCTAGGATTTTCATTGCTGAAAAGAGATAAAAGTTTGTTTATCATCTTTAGATTGCATTTTAGGAATTACATCTACATCTCGTGGTGATCCCAAAAGGAAAACTTCATAAGAAATATCAACTTAAAATAAACTCAATGAACTTAACAACGCTTTGGAACTTAACACACAACATTTAGAGGTCTAGGCTAGAGACGTATTCCAGTGTCGTAAAGCCTGGTAACTGTTGTCCTCACTGATGGTTGGGTGATTCCTCCACTTTGAGACGATAAGTGCCAGTACGGACTTGTGCTCCCACGTATCGTCGAGTATATATTGGGAAACCCCTATAGGCTTAAAACCTTTTATCCATAGGAAGCCGTGTCGGCCGCCCTACTGATCGCAATGCACCAAACACAGCATTCGGGAAGATTGACTGCCGTACCGTAAAAAGTATTCTGCAGTTTTGCGATTGGTTTGGTACTCCCTCTACCTAGATCTCCAGAGCAGTCCCTTTCGTTCCTTTTCAGACTCCTTAACGGAAAAGGTCCATCTGAGCACTTGTCACTTCAGGCTCATTAAAAATCGAAGGAGACTAGAGTCATCTTTTGTTTTTTCTCGACTCTTTAAAACTGAAAAAACAAGTTGTGTCAAAGCGTGTTAAAATTTATTTTAAATGGAATATTCATACCCTTTTCCTACGTTGATCTTTGGGTTGAGAAAATGGAGCCTACCAACCAAGGAATTCCCCTTGGTGGAAATCCTAGTCCCTTCTCCTCTTGGGGAGATGTTGGTGCACCCCATATGGCCACATTGTCGCTTCCAGGACTGACAATTGGCTTGCCAGTATGGCTCTTCTCAACCAATGTCGTTCAGAACACCACTATTCCTGAACAATCGAATCAGCAATTAGACGAGTCCAGAGTTACCCACCAGCCTTCTACTTCCTCTAATTCTTCCTCTCCTCCTTCCTCTTCGCTTGATGGGACTGGTAAAGCTAAAGGCCAAGTTCCTAAGGAGAAGAAGGAAAAGAAGAAGAAAGAGAAAAAGAAGAAGGAGCCAAAGGCGAATGGGGGAAAACGAGTGTCGTATAATGAAAATCCACACACTGCACCGACCAGGCCTAAATCGCCATGTGTCATTTGCAAAGGAGACCACTTTCATAGAGATTTTCCTTGCATCCCCTGGATACTAAGGGACTGGTCTCCTCGTTTGCACAATCCGGTGTCATCAACCTCTGGAGATCATATTGAAAGCACACCGTCAACTAGTGAAAGTGAAGCCCCAGGACAAAAATGGAAAGCTAGATTTCCTTGTAAACTGTGCGAAGGCGACCATGCCCTCCACCGTTGTCCCTTCTTAGACGAAGCTAAAAGAGTTTTGGATGATCGTCCGGTTTCACCGTTACGACTTCCTCTTGGATATAAAAAACTCTTGCCGAGTCCGTCACTAGTTGAGAATCCAGCTAGCCCGCTCAAGTGGTCAGCTGAAGCGCCTATCATTGAAGATAAACCAACTGAATCCATACCAGATGAAAGTCAAAAGGTCGAGGCGGCAGTTGACCCGGTCTTGCCTTCAGAGGTTTTATCTTCAGATGATACAATCACTGAAGAGAACAAGGATGACACCATCCAAATTCTCTTCATCAACACAGACTCCGACGAACATGGGGGCAATCCACCCATTCCTTTACCGCAGGAAGGAAGTTCATCAGAGCCATACCATGCCGTCTACTCGGTCCCACCTCCAAGCAACCTAGTTGTCTCCTTCGACTGGAATCAACTAGGCAGACCCCGTTTACCAGCAAGCGTACCATTCCGAATTATCGTTCAAATATATAGAATGGTCATGGCTGGTACCATCATAGATGAGGGGGCTTCTGTGAGTATCCTTTCCTCTATTGCTTGGAAAGCGCTTGGTTCGCCATCGCTGTCGCCTGAGATGAGAAATCTGACAGGCTTTGATAAAGGAACCAGTCGACCTTTAGGGATCCTTCCCGATGTGCCCATAACATTGAGAAGGAAGACAGTTCGCATGAACGTCATGGTAGTTCAAGGACCCTTGGATTATAACCTACTCCTTGGACGAGACTATATTTATTGCATGGGAGCCATCGTCTCCTCACTCTTTAGAGTAATGTGTTTTCCGCACGAAGGAAGAGTGGTCAAGCTCATGGACCAGCTTTCATTTCCTAGATCACGCATAGAAAATAGTCATATACCGTCCCTAAATGGTCTCTTCATGCAAGAAATGTCTCAATCCCCAGTCCGTCCTCCCGATGAGCGCAAGTAATTCAGAGGGATACGACTGAAACCCAGGGGGCATGCGTCCTGGTCTGCTTCGGCAGGAAAAATTCTGGTATAGGGTAGGTTTCCGTGGGAGAATATGACTATTCTGTACCCCGTCCTTCGGTGGAAGAGGGGTTATTCTAGAATAAGGTTCTCTTGTCAAAGTTATGTGAGTTTGCGGACGTCGTCGCTCACCTTTGTTTATCTCGGTAGACATCGGCGAAGAAGTGTTTTGTTTGCGCCGCGAATAGAACAATCTTTGGGTGACCTGTAAGAGGTAGGCCTCTCCCGATAGAACAAATTTTTTGTCTGCAAATTGAGGGGTAACCTTGAAACCATATTTTATACCTGGGGGCATGCAAACCTTTTGGAGTGCAAGCAAAGAGAGATTATTTATCTGTTTTTTGGATTAGTCGTTTCCTAACTTGCATAAAGAAAGGATGTGGGGCAAAAATCTAAAAGTTGTCGTTTCTATATGAGACATTCTTATCATATGACTGGATTAATCGAGCAGTTTTAGCGCATAGTTCAAGCTCGTTAAAAAATAAACATAAGATATGAGCAAATGTTTCCACCCGCATTTAAGCTCATTAAAAAATGAACTATTCCCCGGTAAATAACCACCGTGAATGAAACATTTCAGCCATTAAAGCCTTGGTCGTGTTTGCACCGTCACCTCCACTTTTCCGTTGGCCGATCATTCACCTCCATTTGATTGTTTACCCATTTTGAGGAACAGCTGCGAAGAGTGATTTCACTAGCCATCCTTGTCACACTGCCGTGATTGGAAAATTCCAAACCTTACCTGGAATCAACTGCTACCCATTTTATCACTCGTTCCTCAAAAGATGAGTCTTCTTTAAGCTCTTTTCAACTGACTCGTAAAATATGAAAAGATTGCCGAGTTTTGGCCTTCCAGCTCGTTAAAACGACAGGAAGTGCTATCCCTCCTCTAGATTTTAATCTTTTTGGACCTGAGGGATTATTGCACAAAAAGATCGAGCGCTTGTTTTGTTCGGCTCATTAAAACGATCGAAAATCCATCCCTTCTGTATTGTTTTATACTTTTTCGGACTTAAGGGATTAGATGACGGAAAAGGAATTTCAGAGTTACCTTTACGTACCTTTTCAGACTCTCTAAAAATGAAAAGGACCGAGTTATATTTGTCGTTAAACTCGTTAAAAAGATTAATAGCGACAAACTTGTCTTTAGACGAGAACGAGTTTCACTATCGCTAGGCTCGTTAAAACATAGCGATGGGTTTGCCCAAAGGGCAAATTATAGAACAAGCATATGTTATCCTCCTCAAGCTTGACAAAAATAAAGAGGTACTGGTCAGCAATGACTGGGGAAAAATTGGGAGGAAAACTCAAAGAAACTTTATTGGTAGCAAGTCGCTCTTGAACATGACACTTCCACTCCGTGCTCGAGTCGGGTTGGGTTGTTTCATTCACCGGTCACATCACCATGGTCACGCCATACCATCCACATTTGGGGTAAATGCTACCAATCCATCACATAAGTGTCGCCGACATGTTCAAGAGAATTCATCCAAAGAAGTCACCTGTGTCCCATCCACTACCATACATTATACTTCATTCTTTCATGACCGCCATCCTGAACCATATATCATCATATCGTTTTCACCTCCATCAAAATCATTTGCTCCGTTCCATGTCATTGATGTGGGATTCATTAAGGCCCTCCTTTGACGGATCGCTTCTTGTTGACATCATCTCATTATCCAAGAAGTTGATCTAGGAACACCCCATTCAGTACTTTGAAGCTTGCATGCCCCAATGGCAAGTTTCAGACTTCCGGCGACAGGTCTACATCAATGACCTTCAACCGAAAGATTTTGCGTGGTGTTAGACGCCAAGTCCTTTATTCACACCACGTGAATTGTACTGCAGTACCTTGAGGGTCATTATCATTATCGGTGATTCCTCTCGCGCTTGTTAACAGTTTACATCATTGACTGGTAATCAAGCGATGTCTTTCCATGTTCAACTTCAAAAAATTTCTCGCATGGATCGACTTGTACTTCGAGTGAAGATCGGACGAGATTGAAGACCCCAGATCTAGTTTCATCCATCCGGGCTGTGATATATATTCAGGAAAATAAAGACATTGAAATGTACAGCACTGCAGCACAGATAATCATCCTACCAAAAGGATGATGGCTCTATCAGAATCACCAGTCTACCATCAGACGATTGTCTATCCTATGTACATGAAAATGAATTTATGAAACTGAGCATGGGAATGCCCACCTCAGCTAGATCATGAAAATGGTATGAAGATAATGTATTGTATTGTATCTTATTACAGGTCTCCTCCCAGCATTGAAAGAACTTCGAATCCTCCTAATAAAGCATTTCACCCGATAAACGGCCTCATACTTTAGGGGGCAACTGTTATAGACATTTTTGTGCCTTACAGCTCTAAGCATGAAATGTCCATAAACCAAGGGATCCTAAGTCCCTAAAAGTGTTGTTCCGACCCCTAAAGGAACAAGGTCAACAAATTACAGCTTCTCCCAGAAGTTCTCCACCAGAAACTGCTCAGAATCAGTCAAATCAGGATCATTTCAGCCGCTCCACTGACTAGCTACGTTGCATAGCACCCAAATACACTAGCTAGGTGCGTTGCAACGCACCTAAATGCACTACCAGGGTGCGTTGAGCAGGAAATGACAAATGGCAGTGTCATTCCGCGAGGTGGAAAGACAATGGAAGCTTCCAGAATCTTCTCCAATGACACTTGCCTCACTAAGTTCGACCAAGGATGAGTAAGAGGCTCTCAGTCTCCAAGTGGAAGCAAGAACTGACAGAGAGAAGACACTAGTCAAATCATAAGCTGACTCATACTCCTTGCATACATCTATATATGGATCCCTCATCCCAGAGATCCAGAGGCTGGAATATTGTACATTGCAGGGAATTGCTATTGGTTTTGAGATAGATATCAGAGTATTGGGTGATTTATGCTTTGTTGGAGGTGAAGAGGGGCTTCTTTGCTAGGAGGTTGATGATGGATCGGGAACCATCGGTTGTAACTCCTCCTGGATCTTCTTGTTATATCAATAAAACTATTTGAGTTTCTCCTACATGCTTGTGTATCATTGATGTTTGTTACATTTGTATGTTTAGCTTAAATCTGATCCTAAGCTATTTATGAATATAAATCCATGTCTTTGTGTAGCTTTCTTCTTCTGTGATCTTACAGGAACTTGGTGAAGCTGGGCAAGTAAGGGAGCAAATAGCTGGAAGCTATCAAAGAGGAGAGAGATTGGATCAAAGGACTAGCGCAAGACATAGGTTGGTTCATCCTATTTCTCTTTGTTTATAGTTCATAAAGAAGAATACAAAAGTAGTTTTCTATGTTTGTTTCTAAGGTCACTGTCACACCTTAGTGGGATAGGGTCATTTTGAATAGACAATTTTCCCGTTAACAGACGTGGCACAGGACACGGTGGCGGGGTAGGGACGGAGGCAGATGTGGTGGAAGTGACACGTAGCAGTGGGGGCTTGACGCAGAGGTGACGTGAGCGGCTGAATTAGCGCTGACGTCAGGGGCGGAGAGACAGAAGGCGGTTTGTGGTTTCATCGGACCGCCTTCTGTACGAGGGAAGTAAATGTTAGAGGGGATCCGATACAATCAAAGGAGGAAACACGTCCTTTTTACGACGGCAAAACCACCGTGCCATCAGACGCTAACTGTCGGGCGTCAGGGCGGCTCCAAAATCGCCAAGAGCCATTGGATCTGGGAGGGCGGATCGGAGGGCCGACGGAGCGCGGAGCTGGCGGCAGGTTAATGTACTAGGCACGCTGAATATTAGATTGATTTATTTGTGTGCGGGGGTTCAAAAACTTTGGGTTTGCGGGTTATGCGCTGGTGGTGTTTAATGTTTATTCAAACATTTTAACACTAAACTTTAAATGATGAGAGCGAGAGGGTAAAAATGATGAAATGTTATGGGTAAAGGGGTGAGGAAAGAGGTTATTAACTTAACCAAATGTTAAGTTAATCCCAGGGTTAGGACGCGGAAGGCTAATGCTAAGCCCCAAACGAACTCAGCATGTCCCCAAACTGATGTTATAGGGCTATAGTGCCAGGGGATGGTAATATGTACATAGGGGAGCTATTTAGTGCTTTTTAGTAACGGGAAGGTGAAATAGATAGGGATTGACATAATAATGTTAGAAGTTAATATGAAAATGACAAGAAAGCGCTAAGTTTAGAGATCTTAGGCCACTTAAAAGGGAAAAAATGACTTATAGAGTAAATAAGAGTACTCTTAAGCAAAGAAAACCTTTACTTAGGCCAATGATATGACAAATGATGAAACTTTCAGAGATATCAAGCATATCTTGACCTCTTTGGGGAGTTTAGTGAATGATTTGGGAAATAAGAAGAAGGGGGAGTTAGACATGCCTCACTTGAGCTCTTCCAAATGAAAAATTGCCTCATAATTGTGATCTGAATAGATATAACACTTGAAAACATGAAATGGATCACATAGCTTGATTTTGCAACCACAAAACTACTTACCCAGCCTACTTACCTAGCATTTTTTCTTCCTTTTGGTTTGGGTGCACTTGAACTTGCAGACCCTGATTGTCTTCTTTTCTTTTGACTGCCCTCCTATCTAAATGTACCCTTATCTCTTCCAAGGGCCCAGATTAAGCAGTTGGGCTCCTTAATTTCTCTACCTAGCTACTGATCTGCCAAGCTTAAGCTGCTTGGACAGATATTCATTCTCTATCTTCTAAAACAAGCAATTTAAACCTAGGGAAGCCAAGATTAAGCTATTTGGCTTTCCCTTAACTGTAAAACTCTTCAAAAATGGTATGATTCTTCAAAATGGAACTTCTTGGAAATATGGAACCTTGCAGCATGACAAGATGACATATTTGGCATGTAAAACAATCAATCATGAAATATGAAACCTATTGCAATAGGAGGCTAATAGTGGCTCCACTTGGAGATGGTTTTTTGGGATGAAAAGCCAAGAACAACAAGTCAGAATGCCTTGATCTTCACTTGTTGCTATAAACTAAAATTCTCCTTCTTCTCAATGCCTTTGATTGAATTCTTATAAGCTGATATGCAGTATCCTTTTGAGCTGAATTGCAGAAAAATTACATCTCTGCTTCTTGCCTTTTGGGTGCTTGTACACATATTGAAATCTGCTTGAGCACTTCTTTGCAATTATTTCAAAAACAATGATCTGAAATAGAACTTTCTTTGATCTTTCCTTCAAAATTTGTTGTGTTGTTCCCTCTTATTGGCCTGCTATAAGAAAAAGTGCTGAAAATACAAATATTAATGTACAGATAGTATATAGAGCTGTGTTTCATTCAACAAAAGGGATCATGATAGTGCTTTAGCATTCGGCCATTGACAGGGCCTTCTTCAGCTGTGCTACCATCCAAACTCTTCAAAAAATATGTGTTGTTGCCTTGAATAGCAGAAATAATAAAGAGGCCTTTCCACAGGAAATCAAACTTGCCATGCTTTCCTTTGTCCTCTCTTCTAGAATCCCATCTTAAGACTTTGTTGCCTATGTAGAAATCTTCAGCCTTGGTTCTGTTGTCAAACATTTTCTTGAGCTTCTCTTGTAAAATCTGAGCTCTGTCGTACACTTTCTCTCTTTTTTGCAGCAAATGGATGGTTTGGTTTATTCTTCTTTGGATATCATTTGGCTCTGCTTGAATCTCTTGCAGCAATTTGATAACAGGGATTCCCAAAGAAGAGGGGAACTTGGCCTCCATGCCATAGACTAACTCATATGGGCTCATCCCAATGGATCTCTTGGTTAACAATCTGTCTGCCCATAGGGCATTTACAAGATATTTGTGCCAGTTCTTCTTGTTCTCCTCCAAGACTTTCTAAATGATGTTAATCAGACTCTTGTTGGATGATTCGGCCAAGCCATTAACTTGAGGGTAATAGGCTCTGGAGTGGCCTAAGGTAATGTGGAATTTGTGGCAAAAACTGATCATTTTCTTGGATTTGAAGGTAGCAGCGTTATCTGTAATGATCTTCTCAGAACAACCAAATCTGGACAAAATGTTGGTTTCAAGGACTTGGATGATGGTGGAGTCATTGGCTTGCCTACATGGGATGGCTTCAATCCACTTGGTAAAGTAATCTGTGGCCGTTAGAATCCACTTATGCTGGCCAGAAGAGGATGGATGGATTTCTCCAATGAAGTCAAGACCCCATTGTTGAAAAGGCTTCTTGGTTGAAATGGGCTTAAGGGGCAAGGGCAGAAGCTTTCTTTTGCCTTCAAAGATTTGGCATTTGTGGCATGAAACAGTAAACTTTCTCACATCAGCAAACAAAGAGGGCCGATAGAAACCAACCCTTAGTATCTTCTCAGTAGTGGACTTCCAATATAAGTGCCCTCCACAGTCCCCTGCATGAAATTCTTTCATGACACTGTCAGTTGCATTCATAGTTAGACAATTCAGCAATATTCCTTCATGATTTTTCCAAAACAGGGCACTATCTAAGACACAAAACTTTGATGCTTTCATCTTTAAAAATCTCTTTTTGGTTCTGGAAAACCCTGGAGGAGCACACAGGTTTAACAATATAAAACATATATCAGCATACCATGGGGATTGCAAAAAAGCTTCACTGATCCGTGGAGTCGCCAGCTCCTGTTCATCGTCCAGTTGATTAATTTCTAAGGCTTGAAAATTGGTTTCGGACATCAGTTTGGCTAAACCCTGTCACTTTATCAGCTTGGTGGGTTTTATCTCAATGTCATACTCAAGGATATTGGCAATCCATTTGCCTCTTTTGCCTTCTATGCCCTCTTGAGTTAATATGTCTTTTACAACAACATTTGGCACATAAGCAATCACATGTGAATATAAAATGTAAATTCTGAAATCTTTGATTTCTTTAACAAGGGCATATGCTTGCTTCTCCATGATTTGGTACTTCAAGGGTGCATCTCTAAGGGCTTAGCTGAAAAATGCAATTGGCTTTTCATTTCCCTGATCATCTTTCTGCAAAAGGACAACAGCAATGGTGTTGTTATGAAACCAGCTCAAGAAAAGATAGAAAAGATAGATCAACGCCTTAGAATTCAGCCTCTTCGAGGGGGCAACCTCCTTTACATTACATAAATGAACAATTCTTGGATGATACAAATGAAAAGACCTCCTTTCTATATATATGAGTCTAAGGGGTTATAACATAACCAGAGCCGACATAACAATAATAATGTAAGGGCACAATAATAACAATAGTGGGCTTCTATGGGGCATAATAGTAACAATATGGGCACTACATGGGTACATCAATATAATAAGTGGGTTATAATAATAACAATAAGGGGTTACACTAGTAGTATAGGGGCCTAACATGCCCCTCTCCTTCAAAAAGCGTTGTCCTCAACGCTTGAGTAGTTCTTGATGCTTTTGTATAAAATTCTTGTCCTCCCATGTGGAATATTCAGCGTGTAAGTTATTCCACTTGATGAGATACTCTGAAATTGATCGATTTCGTAGCTGTCGGGTTCTTGTTTCTGTCACTGCTCCAGGTTCCAATATGATTTTTCCTTCCTCTTCAATTTCTGACAACATTGCTTGAATTGCAATCTTTTCCAACTTTTGAATAAGTGGCCATACTTCTTCGTCCTTCTTTGATTCATCCCTTGCTTCATTTATCCAATCTGGTTGGATAATATAAATAGCACAAAACAATGCTTCCACATCCTCATCCTTGAAGAGTCTTCCCATTCGGTAAGGTTGCCATTTTTTAAGTGCATGTAGTATTGCCAACATTTCCTTCTCATAAATAGCTTTCTTGAGATGTAGCAGTAAAAATACCCAATCACCTACATCAAAACATTTTTCACTACGATGTTGATCTACCTGTTGTTTCGTTTGATTTTTCTTCGAAGTGGTGTTATCCTTTAAAAGTTGGAGAACTTGCTGTTGATGCTCGATGTGATCTTTCTCTGCTTGAACCTTTTCCTTCTTGATATGTCCTTCTATCTTTTGAGGAGTGGTAATTTCTTCCAGTCCTTTACAAGATATGGTCGGATTCATTTCTTGATGCTTGATGTGATCTTTCACTTCTTAAACATTTTTCTTCTTGATGTGTCCTTCTATCTAGATAGTTTTAGGAGTGGTAATTTCGTCCATTGAATTACAAGATATGGTGGGATTCATTTCTTCTTTCTCAATGTGATCTTTCACTTCTTGCACCTTTTTCTTCTTTATATGTCCTTCTATCTTGAGAGTTTTAGGAGTGGTAATTCTTGCCAATGCTTTACAAGATATGGTCTGATTCATTTCTTCTTTCTCTAGGGTGGTGTCCTGGCGTATATCCTCTTCTTTTGATGTTTCTTGATCCTTTTATTCCTCCTCTTCATATTCTATGTAAAATAATTTCTTCTCAGCACACCTATGACCTTTAGTGCATTTGCTATCACAATTGTAACAAAGCCCTTTTTCTTTTTTTTCTTCCAATTGTTGTGGTGTAACCCTTGTAGGTTGTGGAAGGCTGGGAAAAACAACACTTCCATCTTTATAGTTGTGACGGGTATGCTTCCTGGTTTCCATAATTTTGCTTTCCATTATGTCACAAATCCCTTTTACTTTTTCCAATTGTTGTGGTGTTGCTCTAAAGAAGGTGTTGCTCTTTGTATCCTCATAATGTGCTATCATTTCCTCCGTGAAAATTGACCACGTAACAAGTTTTATACGAGAACAAAGCCCTTCATACCATAAAAATTGATCTGGTTCTAAATATGAAGATACAATACATACCTTTTGTAACAGTTGTACACCATGTAGATCAAAATATTGCTCCATCTGAAGTATCCAATTTACCGGATCATTGCCATCAAACTTCCTCATCTTGCTTTTTCTTGATTTTAGGAGCTCGACCTTGAAATGACTGTAACTATGTAATTTCAGATCTTTAAGTTTTGAAATTGTGAACTATAGTAGCCCTTTGTGTCCTCTTTCCAATGCCACCAGTCTGATCCAAATTGGATTCTCTAAGAAAGAGTTATGAACAATCTCCCAAGATGACCTGATTATAGACCTTTCCAGAAGAGCGAACTTGTATGAAGTGCCACGTGTCACTATTTTGACCTTTGGATCTAAAATATATATAAAAAAAAAAACTACAGTCCGTCCTCTTTCTGTACCTTCTTATGAAATTTCAATCCGATCCCTAGAGAGAAAGTTATGACGATTTTCCCCAGGTCACTTGTTTTAAATGTAATTCCGGAGTCTGCAAAAAGACCAACTTCCTCAGATCATATCTCCGAACATATCGCGCGAAAATCTCTGAAATTTGGACCCAAGGTTCAGCGCGATCTCTTCTCAAATGGTTTTTTTTTGCGACTTCTAAAACGTCACAGAAAAAAAGTTATAGTAAAAATGCCACGATTACCTGTTTGGAGCAGCGAAACCCTAGAATCCAAAGCTCTGATACCAAATGTTATGAAACCAGCTCAAGAAAAGATACAAAAGATAGATCAACGCCTTAGAATTCAGCCTCTTCGAGGGGGAAACCTCCTTTACCTTACATAAATGAACAATTCTTGGATGATACAAATGAAAAGACCTCCTTTCTATATATATGAGTCTAAGGGGTTATAACATAACCAGAGCCGACATAACAATAATAATGTAAGGGCACAATAATAACAATAGTGGGCTTCTATGGGGCATAATAGTAACAATATGGGCACTACATGGGTACATCAATATAATAAGTGGGTTATACTAATAACAATAAGGGGTTACACTAGTAGTATAGGGGCCTAACAGGTGTGTTCAGATGCAAATGAAAAAATGATGAAATCTTTATCAAATTGAGGACTTGTGAGGACTGGGGCTTGGGTTAAGGAAAATTTTATGCCCTCGAAGGCTTGCTTGGCCTCTAAAGTCCATTTTACCTTGGAATCCTTCTTTAACATTTTATTTAGCATTCTTATCAGCTCGGCCAAGTTTGGGATAAATCTCCTTAGGAAATTGATCTTTCCTATGAATGCTTGCAGTTCTTTGATGTTTCTCGAATAAGGGATCTGCAAAATGGCTTGGATTCTTTCCGGATCTATTCTAATTCCGTCTTTGGAAATGATATGACCTAGCAATTTGCCTTCTTCTAGGCCGAAGAGAGATTTCTTAGGATTTAAGGAAATGCCATATTTCCTACAGGTTAGGAACACTTGTCTCAAATGTTTTAGGTGCTCTTGATCAGATTTTGAGAAAGGAGTAAGGTCATCAAGGTAAACCACTAGGAAATCATGGATTTCCTTGGAAAATGCAATGTCCATGGCCCTTTGAAAGGTAGCACCTACATTCTTTAGTCCGAAAGGCATCTTCACATACTTAAATGTTCCCCACGGTGTTGTAAAGGCTGTCTTGTCTTGGTCATCCGGGTGAACAAGTATTTGATTAAAACCTGAAAAGCCATCTAGCAAAGAAATTCTTGAAGACCCCACTACTCTTTGTAGAATGTGGTCCATTTTTGGCAGTGGGTAGTGATCTTTAAGGGAGACTTGGTTCAGATTTCTTAAGTCCACACATAGTCTAATCTCCCCTGTTTTCTTCCTTGTGGGAACAAGATTGGATACCCATTCTGAAAATCTAATGGGTACTATGATGTCGGCCTCAAACATTCTTTTCACTTCTTTATCAATCGAAGGGAGAAGCACCGGATTGATTCTCCTCAGTTTCTGTTTGAAGGGCTTTTGATTTGGCTTTAAGGGAATGGTATGTTGAATAACAGAGGTGTCATAGGACTTAAGGTCCTCATAACTCCAGGCAAATACATCTTGAAATTCTTTAAATAAATCAACATATTTTGGTTTTTGATCGGGAGGCAAAGACTTGGACAGTTTAATCATTTTGGGCTTCTCTGCTGTCCCAATATTACAGTCTTCCACAACAGCGTTTAAGGGTTGCATCTTTGGCTTTTTGGGGACATCGTTTGAATCAAATATGTCTTCTAATGGAGTGAGGCCAGCAGGTAGAAAATTGTCTTTTAAATCAATCACTTCAGCCTCTGCTTCCGCTATTTCATCTAAATGCATTTGTTTCAGCTCTTGCATGTTTTTCTTATCAAAAATGGTTGGGTGTAGCATTTGATTTGTTGCTTCAGCTGTTATAGTTTGCTCATTTTGGCTCATTTGCTATTGTGGGTCATCCATGGCATCTTCATCAATGTTTGAGCTTGAGAATTCTTGCTGTAAGGTAAGAAAATTGTTGATTTGAGCATCATCCTCAAACACTTGCCAATCTTTGATATTGTTAGGGACAGTAGGCTTGTGCTTTATCTCAGCAGTAAAGTGGTAATTGGGCTCAAAGGGCAGCTTGCAAGTGCTAGCAAAAGTAGCTAGACTATGAGCATGCATATTATGGCTTCTAGAAATCTTAGCAAGCTTGGATTCGGTGAAGGAATTGAGTATTTATGTGGCAATAGAATTATAAGCTCTTAGCCTATTGTCATTAGTAACAAAGTTATCTTTCATCTATTGAATGATCAAATCGGAGTCACCTAGAATGGACACTTTTGCAGCTCCTAGAGCTTTGAGCAGTTTAAGGCCTAAAAAGAGAGCCTCATACTCTGCCATGTTGTTGGTGCATTTGAAGTTTAGTCTGTAAGCATGACCCTCTACATGGCTGTTATGTGTATTGTGAATCCATATTCCTGCCCCTACTCCTAGCTTATTAACAGAACCATCAAACTCTAAATACCATGTGATTTCTTGCTTGTGGTTAGTATTAAGAGTTTCAGTCATTTTAGGATTGGGCGGACCTAGGTTTTGTGCTTCATGTGGTTCTTCTTGTATGCTGGTTGCACTAATTGTTTTAACAGTTTCACGGGTATGGGCAACCGACTCTTGATTGATGCATGTTTCTTGTTCTAAAGGCAAAGGCTTCTCATCAGTTGGAGGGCAGCTATCATCATTGAACAATATAAAGGAATCCATATCAGAATGGATTGAGTAAATGGGAAAGTTTTTGGGTTTTTCCTCACTACTTACCACATACTTCATCAATGTTTCTCTATACAGTCTCTTTGGTTTCCCAAAGACTGAAATAGTGGCATAGGAGAGGTCTAGTTTGAGAGATCCTTGGAGTTTTTCTCCCCAAGATCTTGATAAGAGCATGCCATACTTTGGTGGAATGTCAGTAACCACCACGTCCATTAGGATCATTTTGTTGGGAAATTGGACTAAAGACACACAATGGTCTTTGATTAAGCCTAAACACTTGACCTGACTAGAATCAAATGAGAATAAGTCTTTGTAGGGTCTAGTGACATCAAGGTTTAGATTTTCCATTACAGCTTTGGGCATTAGATTGTGTGAAGCACTTGAATCAAACATAGCATTCTGCAACACTTTATCATGAATGTGCAAACTGACATAAAAGGGTAGAACAGCTCCATGTCCTGATTTACCATTGACTTCAGGACCAAAAAGTAATTCAGGTTGATTATCTAAGACATTAACATCATCCCTGTTCTCTGGCATTTGCAGTGATCTTTTGATTTGCTGTCTGTACACATCATGTTTGGCAAGCTCAGAGAGAGGAATAGATATCTTTAATTTACCAATTTCTGCTTCTAAATCAAAAGGTTTTTCTGACTGTGTTTTAGTATTGTGACTGGCAGATTTTCCCTTTTCAATTGTATCTTCAGTGATCTTCTCTTGGTTATCAGTGATTTCTTGAGATTGTTCTGCTTTGGGAAGGCTTTGAGGAGTGCTATTTACATTGTCTTTTGAGGGAAAGGATACAAAATGTTAGTTATTAGAGGGTTGCATGTCAGATACATCCTCTATGGTCACTTCCTTTAATTTTGGGTCTGTTTTATTAGCAGGTTCTGTGATAGCGGCCTTGTCTTTTACTTTCTTAGGCTGCTTGGCATCCTTTGGCTTGATGGGATCAGACACATAAATGGTTCTTGTTCTCAATTTGTATTGTTTATGGACTTTGTAGACAGCTGAATCACAGCCTTGTTTGAAGTCAAATGACTCTCCAGACTTGGTCTGAAATTGTTTTGTATCATGGTCATCTTGGTCTTCCTGGGTTAGGAATACTTGTTGTTCACTCTTCAAACCCATCAAGTTTATGTGAGTGTCCTCTATCTGCTCACTAGATGTGGATGCTTCAGCATAGTTTTCATGAAAAGGAGGTCTTATGTCATGGTCAGGACTTGCCCTTCCAACGTTTGGGTTCTGATTTTTTCTAAAGTTTGGATTTCTGATAGGATTGTTTTGTTATCCTTCCCATGAGGCTTTTCTTTCAATAGTTCCCATTCTATTTTCAAATCTGTCCATACCTTTGATGATTGTGTCCAATTTTTGCTCAAAGGCTGAAGGTTCATCTTTAAAAGTGGTTCTTCTCTTAGCTCTTGCCCTATTTCGCTTGGTAATCAGATTTGCCTCCACACTAACAGCTACATTCTGCATGTCTGCTAAGGTTTGAGGGTTCTTTCCCTTAACTGATAAGCCATGTCTGAATGAAATCCATCAAGGAATTTGTATAAAGCAAGATCAGGTGGAGGTCTAAGGTTTTGTGGAATAGCATTGTAAACATTGTTAAACCTGGCACAATAGTCTAAGACAGCTTCTTGAGGGCCTCTTTTGATAGTTCCATACTCGGATAATATGTGCAGAGGGTCCTTCTTCTTCTCCCATCTGTTAAGAAATGTTTGGTAAAGGGCCTCTGGGTCAGCTATGGAATTTGCAGGAAGAGCTCTAGGCCAGGGCCTTACATCTCCTGTTAAACTTTGGACAAAAATCTTCATTCTTACACTATCATCATCTATTTCATAACTCTCAAAATAGTCCTGCATTTTCTTGGTATGTTGCAGGGCTGTGCCAGAACCAGTACCTTCAAAATATGTAATTTTGGTTTGATAATCCTGAGGCATAGCCCCTGGATTTGCAGGTAACTGTAAAGGTGCATATCTGTTAGCCATATTTACAGGGATAAGTGGAACAACTGGAACAGCTGGAAGAGCTGTAATAATAGTGGTGGTAGTGCTAGTATACACAGTGAATGGAGGTGTGGAAAAGGTGCTTGGAGAGGTGGATGATGAACAAGGGGAAGTAGGTGTTGAACGAAACAAAACTTTAACAAGGGTTGGAAGACAGCTTGGCTGAACTGTTTCAAGACTAGAATCAACAAACTCTTCTTGTTTTTGTTTGCTAAGGTTTCTAGAGATTAGATTGGGATTTTCAAAAACAGTTGGTGGATTTGGTTCTGGATTTGACCTATTATTATGTGTTTTCTTCTTGGGAGCCAGCTTCTAACTTGTTTTTTGGAATTTTCTGAATAAGTTCCCCAGTGGAGTTGCCAATGATGTTATCACTCAGGTTGTCCCTTGGCTCCTTAAGGGATACGACCGAGGTAACCACAAACCAATATTTGGGACCTGCAGTCAAAGAGGGCTCTCTCTCTAAAATTTAACTTTGTTTTGGGTTGATTTTAGGCTAGTTATGGTGTACATGGGTTTTGTTTTGATTTTGGTGGGAAGGATGATATTTTCAAGCAGAGTTGGGATACATAGTGTGAGAAGTTCAAACCATTGGGCATGGAGTCATGGATTAGGGCGTGCTGTTGCGTTTTCTTGGGCACAAGAGGAATACAAAGTAGGATAGCTACACATAGAACAATATCAGGCTGGAATAATGATGGAATGAAGGTCAGAGATGAAAGGCAACTAAGAATCTTTCATTAGCTAACAGAGAGGGAAGGTGAATGAAAGTTTGTCTAGGAGCAGTCAAGAATTCCTAAATGACAGTCATATGTGAAAGAAACAGGGTAAACATGATCATTTAAGTATGCATATTCATAACCATTTTTGAAGAAAACATATAGAAATAACAAGAACTAAGCATAGGGTGCAGTCAAGCAAAACCTAAGCTATTCTTCTTTCTTGCTATTTAGATGGTAACACAATGGTGCATAAACATATGTAAACTGTAAACAGAGGTAGGAAAACACTTATTGAGCCATGTATTAGCATAGGAATTCCACAGTCACTCTTTGGCCATTAAATAACACAGCAGTCAGTTCTTCATCCAAAGCATTCCAGCAGTCTTTGATTATAGAGCTCTCAAAATATACAGCGCAAGTCTCGAATGAGGATTATCAACCAACCAACCCTTTAAACAATGAATTAGGGTGGTTTATATAGAGAAAATATCCAAAAATATCTATTACAGCAGACCTAAACAGATCTGAGGGAAATGAGTTCTTTAATCTAATCTTGTCCTGTAATTAATGCAAGAAGATATTTATTGAGCTGCGCTGGAGGCAGCTGCATCAAAATGAGTTAATATGTTGTCCTTGTTGGCTTGGTGCAGTGTTTCTCTATAACTGTGCCTTTAATCTCTTATCTACAACTCTAAGGCAGTTCTGCTACTTTTTAGGTGGCTTTAATGTGCACTAATCCCGATCTGATGAGCTTTGAATGGCCTTTACTGCTTCTTTGACTTGGATGGAGGCCTTTAATGTTCACCTGCTTTGATATTGCCGATCTGATACTCTTTGCCACTTCACTGATACTCTTTTACAATTGAATCGGGCCACTTTCTCTTCCTTGATGTGCTTGAAACTGTCAAATTGCCCCTTTTCTGCCCTTTCAAGGCAAAAATAGCTGCTGCAAATGCTTTTCGTGGCCTCTAGAATGCTATCGGCACTGGCCGATTGAATGTGAACATACCAGCATACCTTTAGTTCTCTGGTTCTGTTTATGTTGTCTTTTCTTTAGTTTCTATGTTTCCAGCGTTGCCTCCCGCGAATTTTTGGGTTTTGCAGGTATCCGAGCAAGGAAGCTAATCGCGCATCAAAAACTGCCTCAGTTTCTCATTCCGGGCATCCTTTGCTGTGATTTTCGCCCTTCGCGCCTTTTCAATGATGACGTCAGCATTACATCAGTATGATGTCAGCATGATGTCAGCGGTGGGTCCCGGTACGGCAGGGTGATGTGGCAGGGTGACATGGCAGGGTGACGTGGCAGTATGGCAGGGTGACGTGGCAGCTGACTGGTCTGACGATGTGGCACAGGACACGGTGGCGGGGTAGGGAGAGAGGCAGATGCGGTGGAAGCGACACATAGCAGTGGGGGGTTGACGCAAAGGTGACGTGAGCGGCTGACTTGGCACTGACGTCAGGGGCGGAGAGACAAAAGGCGGTTTATGGTTTCATCGGACCGCCTTCTGTATGAGGGAGGTAAATGTCAGAGGGGCTTCGATACAATCAAAGGAGGACACGCGCCCTTTGTACGACGGCAAAATTGCCGTGCCATCGGACGCTAACTTTCGGGTGTCAGGGCGGCTCCGAAATGACCGAGAGCCATTGGATCTGGGAGGGCAGATCGGAGGGCCGACGGAGCGCGGAGCTGGCGGCAGGTTAATGTAATGGGCCCGCTAAATATTAGATTGATTTATTTATGTGCGGGGGTTCAAAAACTTTGGGTTTGCGGGTTATGCGCTGGTGGTGTTTAATGTTTATTCAAACATTTTAACACTAAACTTTAAACGATGAGTGCGAGAGGGTAAAAATGATGAAATATTATGGGTAAAGGGGTGAGGAAAGATGCTATTAACTTAACCAAATGTTAAGTTAATCCCAGGGTTAGGACGTGGAAGGCTAATGCTAAGCCCCAAATGAACTCAACATTTCCCCAAACTGATGTTATAGGGCTATAGTTCCAGGGGATGGGAATATGTACATAGGGGAGCTATTTAGTGCTTTTTAGTAAGGGGAAGGGGAAATAGATAGGGATTTACATAATAATGTTAGAAGTTAATATGAAAATGACAAGAAAGCGCTAAGTTTAGAGATCTTAGGCCACTTAAAAGGGAAAAAATGACTTATAGAGTAAATAAGAGTACTCCTAAGCAAAGCAAACCTTTACTTAGGCCAATGGTATGATAAATGATGAAACTTTCAGAGATATCAAGCAGATCTTGACCTCTTTGGGGAGGTTAGTGAATGATTTGGGAAATAAGAAAAAGGGGGAGTTAGACATGCCTCACTTGAGCTCCTCCAAATGAAAAACTGCCTCATAATTGTGATCTGAATAGATATAACACTTGAAAACATGAAATGGATCACATAGCTTGATTCTGCAACCACAAAACTACTTACCCAACCTACTTACCTAGCATTTTTTCTTCCTTTTGGTTTGGGTGCACTTGAACTTGCAGACCCTGATTGTCTTCTTTTCTTTTGACTGCCCTCCTATCTAAATGTACCCTTATCTCTTCCAAGGGCCCAGATTAAGCAGTTGGGCTCCTTAATTTCTCTACCTAGCTACTGATCTGCCAAGCTTAAGCTGTTTGGACAGATATTCATTCTCTATCTTCTAAAACAAGCAATTTAAACCTAGGGAAGCCAAGATTAAGCTGTTTGGCTTTCCCTTAACTATAAAACTCTTCAAAAATGGTATGATTCTTCAAAATGGAACTTCTTGGAAATATGGAACCTTGCAGCATGACAAGATGACATATTTGGCATGTAAAATAGTCAATCATGAAATATGAAACCTATTGCAATAGGAGGCTAACACCTTACAAGGTGTTTCAAAATATTGGTACTATGGCATACAAATTGGCGCTTCCTATATATTCTTGAGTGCCCCCAACTCTCTATGTTTCATGCTTAAAGAAGGTTATAGGTGACAAGATCCCAGTTCAAACAATATTGGCGAAACTTTACGAGGAAGGAAAAGTCATATTGGAACCCGAAGTATTCATGGAAACCAAAACCCAACAGCTATGAAATTGATCAATTTCAAAGTATCTTATCAAGTGGAAGAACTTAACCACTGAATATTTCACATGGGAGGATGAGAATTTTATACAGAAGCATCCAGAACTACTCAAGCGTTGAGGACAACACTTTTTCAAGGAGAGGGGCATGTTAGGTCCCTATACTACTAGTGTAGCCCCTTATTGTTATTAGTGTAACCCCCTTATTGTATTGTTTTGCCCATGTAGTCCCCATGTTGTTATTATTGTGCCCCATAGAAGCCGAATATTGTTATTGTTGTGCCCCTACAATATTATTGTAATGTGGGCTCTGATTATATTGGTACCACTTAGACTCCTATATATAGAAAGGAGGTATTGTCATTTGTATCAACCAAGAATTGTTCATTTGTGTAATTTAAAGGAGGTAGTCCACTTGAAGAGGTTAATTTTGGAGGCATTGATCTATCTTTTCTTCTATTTTGTGAGCTAGTTTCATAACGGTCTTCCTGTAGTAGTCACAAAGACCCATATAGGATCAAAATTTCCTTTTGTTTGTTTTTGCAAAAAACACCAATAACTCATGAATAATCTATTGATAATGGTCAGTGGAATTTTCTGTGGTGGAAGAGGTGGAAGAAGAGGTGAAAAGGAGTGTTTTTTATGGAAAAAATTGAGAATGAAGGTGAAGAAGAGGTTAGGTGGTGAGGAAAATGAATGATGAGGCTAATGTGGGCCCCCCCTTTTGTTCTTGAGTGAAAAACACAAGAATTGTTCCTTCTTTTTGCACCGATCACAATCTTGTAGCAATTATAGGAAAATCTTATAGCACTTTAGGACTAAGGTAGAATTAGGTGAGCAAGGCCATTTGATGATGGGAAAACTTGGAGAGAATAAATGGAGGGATGGAGTCCAATCAAAGTGTTGATTTGGAGGATGTGGAGGTCATTTTTGAAGCAAATTCTCTATCTGTTGACCTCCCTCGATTGTCAGTATAACTCTACATAATTCTTGGAAAAGAATAATATAAGGGTCCCTTTTTATCTTCTTTATTTTCTTGTTTTTCTTTGTTTTTTTTCTTCTTTTTTTTTAGACTTGTAGGTTGCCTCAAAGGAGGTTTTCAACCTATAGGACTGCCCTAGGTGCCTCAAAGAAGGTTTTCACCTGGGTGTCTTTTATTCGTTTTCATTATTTTTTATTTTTTCTAGACTCTTGGACTAACTCTTGGAGGTTTTCAATCCAAGAGCTTGCCTCAAGTACCTCATGGCAGTTTTCACCCAGGATTTTTATCCCTTTTTTCATTTTTTTTCTTTTTTCTTTTTTCTTTTTTCTCAATTGATAAAAGGATAGATGGATTGGGAGCTTTGAGGCTCCTAATCACATTCGTTTATCTTCATATTGAATTAGTAAATGCCTTTTTTAATAGAGTTCACTTGTAAAGCTTCAACCAACAACCATTGACCAACAGTCGAACTTTCTACTCATCAATTGTTTTGATCTAGATAGGGCCATTTTCATCACACTTTTCCACTAGGTAGGGACATATCCATCTCGTCATCAACTTCCCCTTGAAGTAATTGAATGTAGAGTCATACAACAACGCCCAATCACCCTCTTGGAAGGTCATTTCCTTGATGTTATTATCAAGATAAATATTCCTCTGCAATTGGACCACCTTAGTATGCATGAAAGACTATAACATAAGTTCATCAAGAGCATTGAGCTATTAGAGCCTCTCCTGCTGAGCATTGGTGATGTCTAGCTCCAATTATATTTCCATTCTTAGGGTGTTGTACTCAAACTCAATGGACAACAATTCCTTTTCTCCATAAACCAACTCAAAGGGAGTGAACCTAGTGGTCATTTTCCATGTGGTATTATAGGCCCAAGTGGCCTCCATAAGTTTGGTTGCCAAATAAGTTTTTATTGTTGATAACAACTTTGGTTAAGATGCCTTCCAAAGATCTTTTTATCACCTTCACCTGCCCATTTTCTTCAGGATGATAAGGGGTGGATTTCTTGTGCCTGATTTGATGTTGGTCCATGATTCCTTCAATCAGATTCAAAGTGAATTGAGCCCTTTAATCAATGACCAACTCCTTAGGAAACCAAACTTATAGAATATGTTCTCCCTCGAGATCACTACCAACTTTTTCTTCATGCTTTCCTTAACTACCTTCACTTTAGCCCATTTTGTCAAATAATCAGTGCATATAATGATGTACCTCTTTTGTTTGGATGGGGGGTCAATTGGTCTAATGAAATCCATGCCTTGCTTCTCAAATGGCTCAAGCATCACTTGGGGATGTACTAAAATTTCATCCATTGGAGTAGGCTTACCCATCCTTTGGCATTCACCACGTCTAGCAATGTATCTCCTGGAATCATGGTATAGGGTAAGTGAATAATATCATTCTTGGAGAATTTTGAAGGTTGTCCTCTTGGCAACAAAATGGCCCCCACATAGTCCATCATGGCATGCTAAAATGATTTCAAAGACCTCATCTTCCCTTACACACATCCTCAAAATATGGTCAAGTTCCAATTTCAAAATATTTCCCCCAATCCATGTGTAGGGGGAACTTTTTCTAACAATTCTACTCTTTTCCTTGGAGTATAAGTTAGGAGGAAATCTTCCAACAATCAAGAAGTTTGGTATGTCAATAAACCCATGAGATATAAATGAAATTGTGAAAATATGCTCATCAAGGAGTGGGTCATATGTCATCTCTTCATTCTCTACAGGCAATGTTAGTCTAGACAAAAAAATTGCAACCACATTTTCCTTTCCTAGCTTGTCAACAATTGTTAGATAAAATTATTGTAACAACAACAACCATCTAATGATCCTAGAATACACATCAGGTTTTTTCATTAAGTAATTAATGACTACAAGATAAGTATGTATAAAAACTTGGTACCCTCTCATGTAATGTCTAAACTTGTTCGTGTGTACAACATATAAGACCTCTCTTTTAGTAATTGTGTAGTTGAGTCCAAGATTGGATATATTATTACTAATAAAATATATAGAGTAGGGAAACTTACCTTCCACTTGGGTCCAACACTTCCCCTATAGCCTTTTCCAATGCATCTATGTGGATATGAAAAGGCAAGACCCAATTTGGACCCCTAAGAATTGGTGCAGTGGTCAATTTCTCCTTCATCTTGTCAAATGTTTCTTGACACTTATCTATCTAACAAAAATCTAAATCCTTAGTCAAAATTCCAAACAAAGTTGAAGCCATGTTACCAAAATCCTTGATAAATCTTCTGTAATATCCGTCTAGTCCTAAGAAAATCCTAACATCCCTTTGTTTCTAAGGGACAGGGACCCTTTTGATAATGGAAATCTTGTTAGGGTCAACATGGATACCTTCCTTTAAGAGGAAGTGACCAAGGACAATCCCTACATTCATCAAGAATTCACACTTTTATGGACTTATTGAGACTCATTTCAATGCACTTCTTTAAAACTTTTCACAAGTTGGAGAGGGCTTCTTGGAAGTCATCCCCATAAGGAGTGAAGTCAACCATATAAATTTCAACTTTGTCATGAACAAGATCAGTAAAAATAGTCAACACTGCCTTTGGAAGGTAGTAGGGGAATTAGACAAGCCAAAGGGAAGGACCCTATAGGAAAATGTCCCCCATAGACATGTAAAGGTGGTCTTATCTTGATCCGTAAGGCTAATCTGGATCTGATTTTTCCTACTGAAACCATCCAAGAATGGAAAGAACTTATTCCTTGCAAGACCATCCAAAACTTGATTAATAAAAGGCAAGAGAAAATGTTCTTTCTTTGTAGACTTGCTAAGGTCCCTGTAGTCAACACAAATTCTCCACTTCCCATTGTTCTTGGGTACTATAACAAGAGGAGACACCCACTCACTATCTAAAATAGGGTAGATGAATATTGCATCCAACAACTTCTACTCTTCTTCTTTCATAATGCATTTAACGGTAAGATTCATTCTCCTTTGGGGTTGCCACATAGGTTTACATCCTTCTTTAATGTAGATGTGATGTGTAAAAACTAAGGGATGCACCCCTTTCATCTCTTTATAGTCCCAAGCAAAGGAATAAAGATGTTTTCTCAACACAATGATAAATTCTCTTCTCTCTCTATTGAGAGGGAAGGATTGATTTTCAGGGTTTTAGATGGACTAGTTTCCACAATATTAGAATGATATTTGATTAGAAATAGAAATGAATAGTTCTTCCCATGGGTTGTTATCAAGTTTCCCTAAATATTTCTATTGGCATGATGGGGCCTAACCCAGGTTCAGCTTTAACTGTGCCAACCAACAAAACCCTAACTGTTGGCCCTTTCTAAAACAACCTACATAGCACAGGCTACAGTCTCACCTGAAGTAGTATTGGGGGATGCTGGAACTACGTTTCTACATCCAGAGGCTTGTGTGATGGTTTCCTAATGTTCTAACGGTTTAGATCTACCTTCACGTAACCTTATCCCTTCTGAATAGATAGCTGCTACAACTCTATCTAAACGACTTCCAAATATTCACAAAGGTACTTAATTGTACTTATCATGCATAAAGATTATAGATATACTACTTGTGTGCAGTATATAATCATTAATTCATATAAAACATATCATAGATAGAAGATACATAAACTTTATCAGAAGTAAATAACAAGGCACATATGCATCAAGATTATCTCAAAATAGTCTTTATTAAGCATAAACATATAATTACAAACTTCTTATCCGTGTGCACTCAGCTACAAGGCCCCATCCACTCAGCCTGCAGACTTGCCAAGGTCTTCGTGCAATTAGCTGTAGGAGCCTTCCCCTTCCACCTAAGTATAGGAAACAGATCTTCCCTACCTTAGCACCTTTCCCTTACAATCATTATTCACTAAAAGTTTACTTCTTAGACTCTATATGACTCAACTTTATATAGTATTTTCTTTACAATACCATGGTCCACGGACCATGGGCGGGTCTCAAAAAAACTCTATCACTTACCCAACTAAGGAACTAAAGCCCCTTTGACTTCTACTAGCTTTGCGTTCCACTTTCCATGTTTTGCAAAGACTTTATATTGGTCACAAAATAACTTAAAAATTTACTCAAAATTGACTCAATTGACCCTAGGGACCCCTTCCCAACAACCCCCCAACACAAATTGGGTGACTTTCCCTCAGGTCACTCAATTAGTGCCTCAATCTTTTTATGGAGGTCACTGAATTCTATCTTCAATACTTGAAAGTCAGCACAATCCTGCATCGTGACCTATTGTACTTCCTCTACCGGCCTTTCTATAGCCGAGCCTTCCATCACTAGGTGCATCGTCCTTTGTGTCTGCTGGAGTGTCTTCAACTTCTCTTGTACTGACAGAATAAGCTAGTTGGCTTCCTCTTTCCATGGATGTTTGCTAGCCCTTAAGATGACCTCTTTCCTTTGAAACTCCTCAATCTGCATTTAAAGTTGTTTTCCTTCTATCAAGTGAGCGAAGCACTGGACTGGTGCCAAAGTACGCACATTCGCCCTGAGTTCATCAAAAATTACCTGCATCTCCTCGATATCTATGCCAAGTTTCTGCAGGTTTGGGTCCTCCTGGAGAGTCATCCATAGTTCCATTTCTTGTTTGAATATTAGTGTGAAGCATGTGGCTGCTACATCCAAAGTGGCCATACTATCCCTGATAGCTGCTCTGCGTTGCTCCTCGACTTCTGGCGAAGTGGTTGGCTGAAATTTAAACTCCAGCTCTGAGATCTTCATTTCGAACTCAAATGTTACCAGGCCGACCTCATCCTTCAATTATTTGACTGCGGCAACCAAATTTTGAATCCTCGCGACTGCTTCTACATCTTTTGGAATGTGAGGTTATGGTAGCATCTTACATGCTTATGCAATTGTTGCCTCCAAGTTCTGGCTTCGCTCGGCCACTTCTTCCTTTTCATTCAGCGCCTTAGCCTTCTTTGTGAAGATCTCTGCATTGTTCATCTTTACCTCATTGATAACTGATTGCACACACTATTCCCTGATCCTGAGCTCGTCTGATACCTGTTGATGAAGTATGTGGAGGGTCTAAATAGACAGCATGGCTAAGTTTACATCCACATCCTTGATCTGTCCTAGATGGGTGTTTGCCTCATCTTCCTCTGCACGTAGTGAGCCCTCTGGTAAAGGTATAAATCTAAGGTCTAGAGTCTTTCCTGTCTCCATAATGTTGATTTTTTGCGGATTTTCTTCTTCCGCTTCTGTAATCGCAATGTAGCATTCCAGTGCATGGCATAGCTATGTACTCCAGTCTAGGTGAACCCATTCTACTGTCTCTTGAGGCATTCTAGAGATAACATCCTTAAATTCCTAGAGCGCTTCATCAATGTACTGAAATCCATCCTCAAAGCTGAAAGTTAATAAGAAACTCTCCCTCAGGATATCTCATTTGGTCATCCCATGGCGTAGTTCCATTTCCAAGTACCAATTCATTGGAATAGTATTTAAGGTGTGACAGAAGATATGCACCCATTCTAGTCGTGGCTCTTCTCCCCAATCTTTAGTCCACCACACCAAGTGTTTGTGTGGATCATCCTTTCTGCTGTATGTTTCAGTCATATAGGTATTAGCATATCCAAACCCTAGCTTCATCATTCACTTGTATTCCTTCCAGTCAGTGAAGCTCTCCTTATGTGTACCCCACCAACATGTAGGCATAACGCATAGTGCCAATTATAGTTCTTGGAAACAATGTTCTTCCGACACCTCTCTTTCAAACTTATCCAAAAATAAATTAACATCTTCTAAGCCATCATAATGTGGGACATTCCTTAACTCCGAGGATACACACTGCAACAATTTTGTCACCATATTGCAATGTAGTGTAGAGACTTCATGCAACCTATTTTTCCAATGTTTGAGCTCTTCATATGAGTCTAAGGTATAGGAGCTATCTCGAACACATGCAATCCACCCATCTGCAGTAGGATTGATCCAATCCTCATCCAACACAGGAATTTTGTATATTTGATCCAAGTTATTATCCTCTTCATAGTCGTGGACTAGTTCAGTGTAGCGCACTCCTTCCGCGGGGTCCAGTGGCACAATAACCTGTTGATGCCCCGAAATTCGTTGCAACAACATCGGGGAAACCACCCGGTCCGGAACTTAGTGCAGCTCCTTTTCCGTTTGGAATAGTGGCTCCGACTGGGGATAACGGGACCAGTTTCCCAAAAATTATAAGTGAACAGGATGGATGGATGATTTAAGATATGAAATGATAATAAACAAATAACTAAACTATAAAAGAAATACAAAAACTATAAGCTAATCCCGGGACTTATCAATTCAGACAGTACAGCGTTTGATAAACTATGCTTAATGACAGGCATATAGATGACACTAACAACAAGCATAGATGTTTAATCATTTGAGATTGCTCTGCGTAAGTAGTTACGCAGAGCTATAATAGCGAATTACTGCACTCAGTCATTTATATCATTGATACATACATGAGTGAAAGATAACAAATCACAAAACATTCAATAGTGATATGAAATGCAGACTTGTTGTTGTATTACATACATGTATTCAATAATAGCAAAGTAATAACACAGCAATTCATATAACTGAAAAGAGAACAGATACAGATAATAGTACCATGCAAGCTGTTTGATCAATCCAATATATTAATCGCTATGTCGCAGTCCTTCCTTCCAACCAGAAAGCATTCCAAGCAAACGACAATAGTGCACAATTTACTTAAACAACATTCCAAGTAAAATTAAGGACCAGTGGTCGAGTTTCAAAAAGAATATAGACCGAAGCACAATAGTGCAAACTTCAGCCTTTTAGTCTTTTACAAAATTTTATGACCCTTTCCAAAACAATGAAAGGGTCTATAAATACTATGCTAATCTAACTACTAAATATCTAAAAACTGAAAACTAAGAAATCGGCATCAACAAATATCATTTTGCATTTGGGTGATTCGGCAGTCGGCGACGATGCTTCAGTCAGCTGTCTCTTTGCCTTTACTCTTTCGCTGACATATCGCCAGCATTGGCTCTACTTCTGGTGGAGTATTGAGGCGAGAAGTCAGCTGTGCATCATATGTGGCATCTTGGAAATCGGCGATCAGGTATCGGAGAGCGTCGGTTAGGCAGTTAAGAGCCGACCTTTGAGAATGCGGTTTAATCAGGAAAAGCCAGTATGCATCGGAGGTCAAGGTATTCACTCCAGCGATTAACCGCCCTTGTTCTTCCAGCTTAAGATAATTCTTGTGCTCCAGCATATTCGCGGTTGTTATGTTTCCAGGTGTGCATTGTGAAATCATGTTAGCCAGATACAATGTATCATTGACTATATTGATCATGTTTTTGGAAATTGTTTTGCACCTGGATGCTGCCCTCTCTGCCTTCATTACCTGTGTTTCCCATTCCATGAAAAGTATGTTCTTGTATGTTTCACTAATTCGGGCTAAATTAGCAGCTTGCCCTTCTGGAGTATCTTGCCATTCAATATATTCTATTATTTCATCTTCGGCCTGATCCAAGTTAGTCCTGGCTTTCTCGATTTGCCCACATACTGCTGTAGATATATCACAAAGTGACTCAGCTTCAACTAGCTGTTGGCACAAAAGTCTGATCTGGGATATCAAAGCGCCATTTATCAGAGTTGCCTCTGCTCTGAAATCTTCAATACTCTTGGCACCTTTGATACCTTCAAGCTGTGCTGAGAGCTGAACTATTTGATCCTCTTTAGATTTCATTAACAGCTCATTTGATGCCTCCAACTGTGATAATGCCTCTGCCAATTCACGTGCTTTAATGTCACTTTGGTCTATCCTTAGTTTTTCAATTTGCTGGGTTAACAAATGATTCTCTTGTTGTTGAGCCAGCAATTGTTCTTCTGCCTGTGTCACCTTATTCTTTGCCTCTATCACTTCTGCTTGCAATGCATATACCTCATGCTCTTTAGTCTTCAAGAGAAGACTCACTTCGGATGCTTTGTCAATGGTTGCTGCTAAATAAGCTCCCGCAAATTGCGACAGCTTTGTTAAATCTTTAGAGGGACTTAATTCTCCCTTCCAGACGACATTGCCCGTGACTGTTTGCTCATTTAAAACAGAAGGTTGATCAAGCCTTCGCCTCTTCCTTGAGCGTCTTACAATGGCTTTATGCTTAGGGCTGTAGAAAATGTCTAGAGGAGGAATTTCCTCTACCTGAAGATCAACTTGATCAGATGGATTCTGAGTAACTTCTTCAACGTTCTGTACTGTGGGTGGGCCGCTGGTTCCTTCAAGAACCGGAGAAACAATAGTATCGGGAGTCTTTAAGGCATCTGAGTCTTTGGAGGCTTCTTTACCACTTATAATAGAATCAAATTGGTTCCATTCCTTAATCAATTCAGTATCAACAGAGATTTGCTTATTCTGTTCTTTTTCTTTTTCAATTCTCTGATGTTCTTCGTTTGCCTCCCGCTGTTGCTCCTCTTGTACTCTCCGTTGCTGTTCCTCCAATTCCTTTTTCTGCCTATCTTCCAGTTCTTTCCTTATTTTTTCTTCTTCCTCTTGTTTCCTCTGTTCTTCTATTTCTCTTTGTCTCTGTTCTTCTATCTCCCTTTGTCTTCTTTGCTCTTCTTGCTCAATTTGTTCTCTTCTATGACTTTCTGCCTGCAGCTTTCTTTGACTTTCCTCCTGTTCTCTAATTGTAACGGGAGGTGAATTTATTTCTGGTTGATCAGGCTCGCTTGAGGATGAAGTTGGGGTTGTAGATAATAACTTTAGAGGCAAAGTTTGCAACCTTTGCTTTCTAAGTTTATTAAATTCAGTTAATTCCATATCTTCATATCTCATCGCAGCAAGTTGTTTGACTTGGCTTATTGAATCAGCACCCATGAACAGGTCGTCAAACTGGTCTTCTTGGTGAACAACCTTTGTCAGCTTAGCCTGTTCCAAGGCAATGAAAGCAGTCTTTTTCGGGTCATAGAGTCTGTTGGGAATAGAAACTAGAGATAGCATTTGGAGTTTTGCTGCTTCCTTTTCTGCATGCTTATAATTTAGCAGCGTGTAAACTCCAATTCTTAAAGGAAACGATGGCCATCCTCTCTTCTTCTCCTCTTTGAGAGTTTGGGTGACACCTTCAGACATGATCTGATAAGAGATTTCTCGGGCTAACAGTTTGTCTGGCATGTATAAGGGAAGAACATGTGGCCTGGCCTTGCTTCCAAAAACTCTGATATAAGAAAAACATTCTTCGCCGAACCAATGGGCTACGGCTGGCAGGTCAAAAGAGGCTTCATAGGAAATCCTAGGGATAGGTCTGTCAAAAATAGAATAGTGAACGGGAACCATAAAACCATTGCAAATTTGGTACAAATGGTCTTTGTGAGAGGGTTTCCACAATTTACGATGATACAAATGAATAGGTGTTGGGTCATGGGTTGTCCATCTCCAACCAAGGACAGGAAACTCAGAATTAAAACAAAGGGCATCCATAATGTATGCAGAGTAATAAAAAGGTGGGATTTTTCTCTCAGTGACTCTGGTTTTGGCCCTAAACTCACGAATAGCTAAGACCAACTTATCAGACAGGATAGTGGCCCAATCCATAATTATACTATTAACGGCCGCTTCCATTAAGGGAACCATATCAACATGGATATTTGCAGAATCATGAAATCCCCACAATCTACACATCATAATTCCAGCATAGCAGTAAGGTGAAGCCAAAGAGGCATTGGAGTACTTACCCGACATATCCTGCTTGTGTTTTGCTGGATTTTGCCTCCAATCTCGGAGAGGTTCGGCTGGTGATTCATTCTCTCTGGCGAATTTCTCCACAAATGCTCGGTTATAGACTTGCTCGGGATTGGGCAAATGATACATTCGTCTCAAGTCGTCAGGCTTGAAGGAGCCGAAAATCCTTCCATCCTTAGAAACAAAGGTTCTATTAGTGAGAGGAATTTCTTCAATTGCCCAACGTACCACATCAGTATAAGGCAAGACTTGTTCCCTGGCTGCTATTCTGTGCAGAAAAGAGTCGGCCAAATCTTTAAGAGTTGCCTCAGACTTTCTTAGTTCATCCACACTTGCCTCCATTACTGTCGCTTCTGGTTGTTCTCCTTCTAGCAAATTGTATGTCCCTTGCCATGTAGTACCAGTAAGACCAGTGCATGTAGTATCTGAGATTAAGCCTTTCCTTGAAGCTGTAGCAGCTTGGCCTGAGGCAGGTGTCGCAGTAGAACCTGCCACCTTCTTGAACTTCTTTCCCATCATATTCAGACTTCTCTCCGTAGTCGAATTCTACACAAGTGCAAGAGAAATCGTAACAAAGAAATAACAATGACAATCCATAACGGGATAAATATATAATTTGAAGCGTGGCGAGATTATTCCTAAAAGAAGCTGCGGATCTAATGATTTGAGAAGGCATCGTAGATGCAATAATGGTGATTTTACGGCCTGCAGCTTCATAAATGACCATTACTTAAGTTATTAAACCGAATGACCCCTTAAAGCATGTAATAGATTTTTTCAAAGGTCTAATCGTAATTGCTCGTTAATTCGAAGGGGCAAAGCTTTAAATACGCATGCATTACCTTATCCCTTTACTTAACGGTATCTTGAGATCTGTGTTATTGTCAAATCGGATTTAAATCTAACTTTAATGCTTTGAAATAATCACCTTTTGGAACTGAGGTCATCATTAAGCGTCATCATATCGCATCGGAAGTGTGTGTGTGGCGTTATCACTTGGGAAAGTTCTTTAGCGAACGCCGATTGCGATATCGCATTCGGCGCGCGAACATAACCCCTAAATGTGTATCAATTGCTTTTAGCGAATGCCGATAGCGATATCGCATCGGGGAAAAGATATAAACGTCTTATGAAACTGCGTAGGATTGTGCCGATTGCCGATATGCGATATCGCATCGGGCCGGAGTGTCAAAACATTTTTCACAAGACATAGTGCCGTGCCGATAGCCGATTGCCGATATCGCGTCGCATCGGGGAAAAGGTATGTGCCCTTTTGTGTGTGCATTGGCTATTGCCGATGGCCGATAGCGATATCGCATCGGGAAAAACCAAGATGGCAACCGAACTTGCGATTACTTTTTTGGACTTAACCAAAAATTGCTTAACATTTGTTCAACAAGGGTTTTTTGCATAAATTCATTTGATTATCATACCTTATTTGAACAAGTTTATTAATGCCAATTAAAATTTTTAAAAGCGACCCATTTCATATGTAAATTGTTTATGATAAAAATGTTATGAAATGGGGGGTTGTTGTAGGGCACAACAATTGGCGATTCGCTGGCAGAACCAGTTATCTCTGAACTAACATTTATACTTACACTTTCTCAAATAGAATCTTTATAAAAGAAAGGAAATTTCTAATATAACTAGATATCTATTGATTCTAAATAAAACAGGTTTCTTCATTTAACTTCCTCTTTTTATAAATGCACTTCGAGTATTAAAATAAGTCCTTATTGGTTTGTAAAAGTAAAAATAGAAAACTTTTCCATATCAGCTTTTTAAAATAAACTCCTCTGTCACAGGTAGAGCCTCTGCTGCCAGCAAACATTCATAGTCTCGGCAGGGTTACCTTTTAACCATGTTGTTGTCCATTGTTCCATTCACCTTAGAGTGTGACTAAACAGAATGAATTCAAAAGATATTCTCGTATTTTTTGAATTTCAATTTCTTTTTTCTTAAGATAAAAGCCATTGTCCTGGTTTGGTGGCCAGATAGGTGACAATGCCATTCACGGGTAGTAATTAAACTGAACAAGCTGGCTCGTGATGAGACCCCTTGTCTTGAAATTTCAAGCCATTACCCTGTTTGGTATGCAGTTTTGGTAATGTCAGTTAAATTATTTTCCTATGAACATGGTAAGCAGGCTTGTGATAAGACCTCTTATCTTTAATCTTTTATATTTTAGAATTACACTCTGAGTAATCAAAAACTGTTGGTGAATGGGATGAACAACTATCTTATTAAGAATAAATGGATGACAAGTTTAAGAGTTGAAGATGCTGAAGATGAATTAGCTCCTATTTTCGTATAGATAACCTTTGGGGACTGATTTCAACCACTCAAGATGATTCATAGAACTTCGTTCAGAGTGAAGTTTACAAAGGTAAGTCTGTAATGCTCAGAATAAAAAGATATCTAATTTCCTAGAAATGATCTCTCTTGGTTCAGGATGCTATTTTTAAAAAGTAAATATTAATATTACTATGGCGAGACAGCTTTTGTTTACAGCGAAAGGTCAATGGGAATGTCCCACATTCTTATTCCTACAAATCCTACAAACTAGGAAAAACTAATAAGCTACGAAGAGAAGGGGTTACCTCCTCAGTTAAAGAATTTCTTCAGAATTAGGCCATTGACAGGGAGAGAATCTCTCACCCCTGATAGATTTTGAAGTATGAATGTGGAATGGCCTACTTTTTCACAGATCTGAAATGGTCCTAGCCACAGTTTTTGGAATTTGGAATGTTTACCTTTATCTTCATGGGCTTTGTCCCATTTCAAGACTAGATCTCCGACTTCAAATTGTCTAGGGCTGGATGAGGCTAGATCGAAAGCTGCTTTAATGACTTGCTGATGTCTTGCATGTGTAACCTTGGCTTTATCCCTTTCTTCTTCAAGTTTGAGTATTTGATCATGTCTAAACTGTATAGAAGAAGAAGGAGTTTCGTCTATAAATTGTACTAGGGCTAAAGATGGGAGAAGAAGATTGGTTGGTACGACTGCTTCTTTTCCATAAACAAGATTAAACGGAGAAGTTCCTATGGAAGCTTTCTGTGTAATCCTATCGGCCCATAATGCAAATACCAAGGATTTATGCCAGTTCTTATGATTCTCTTCAATTGTTCGCTTAATGATTTTGATCAGATTTTTATTAGTTGATTCTGCTAGGCCGTTACCCTGGGGGTAATAGTTGGCAGAATACTTTAATTTGAATCCTCTTTTGATAGCGAAATCAATCATCGCATTGCCTGAGAAGTAAGAAGCATTATCAAAGACAAGAGCATTTGGGACACCAAACCTGGTTACGATGAACTGATCTATAAATTCGATGATTGCTTCCGAGTTTGTTGTCTTTAATGGAACTGCTTCTACCCACTTTGTAAAGTAATCAGTTGCTGTAAGGATATACTTGTGTTGCTTGGAAGATGAAGGATTTATTTCTCCAATGATGTCCAATCCCCATTGTTCAAAAGGTTGTTCAATGTTGATTGGTTGTAAAGGGAAAGCTGGCTTTTGTTGTCTTCCACTGGCAGTTTGGCACTTAATGCATTTCCTTACATATTCATGAGCATCCTTAAACAAAGTAGGCCAGTAATATCCGGCATGAATTACTTTATGAGCTGTTGTATCAGCTCCAAAATGTCCTCCTGCCGGTCCATCGTGTAGCTCCTGCAAAACCTTTTGAGCTTCAGGTTTCTCAAGGCATCTTAGTAATACAGAATCATAGTTTCTCCTGAAGAGCACATCATTAATAAGAGAAAAACTCTTAGCTTTCAATCTAATGGCTCTTTTATTCTTGTAGGACAAATTGGTAGGTGCATAACCATTCTTTAAATAAAAGATTAAATCTGAATATTGAGATTCGGAATCCGGTATACTTAGCTGATTGACTTCTTGGTTTTGCTCTGTATCACTTGATTCAGGAATGTTTGATTCTCCTGCTAAGATCCTGCAAAAACCTTGACCTTTAACAAATTTTGCTGGCTTTATTTCTAGATCATATTCTTGGAGGGCTGCGACCCAATTTGCCCTCTTTTCTCCCAATTCCTTTTGAATTAATAGTTGCCTGACTGCGGAGAAAGGAACTATTACTTTAGTATGGGTTTTAAGAAGAAAGGGTCGATAATGTTTGACTGCTTTAAAGACAGCAAAAGCTTGTTTCTCAATTTCGGAATAATTCAATTCGGCGCCTTGAAAGTTAGAACTGAAGAACGAAATGGGTGCTTCCAAATTGTCATCATTCAACTGAGTTAGTACTGCTGCGTAAGATAAGTCGGATGCAATAGTATATAATGTAAAATGATTAGCAAGATTTGGAGTATTCAGGGCTGGGACATTGATTATGGATTGTTTAATATCATGAAAAGCTTGCTTTTCTTCTAGTCCCCATCTGAAGGTTGAATTCTTTTTAATCATCTTTTGCAGTGGTAGTACAATCTGTGAAAAATCTGGAACAAATCGCTTAACGAAATTAATTTGTCCTAAAAACGACTGCATCGATTTTTTATTGTGTGGAAAAGGAATTTCAGAAATTTCTTTAATTCGCTCAGGATCTACATAAATGCCATCCTTAGATACAATAAACCCTAAGAGCTTGCCTTGGTTGAGAGCGAAGAAAGACTTTTTCGGGTTAAGAGAGATACCATATGTTTTGCATCGTTGAAAAATCTGATTTAAATCATGCAAGTGATTATATCTCTTTTTAGAATATACAGTAATGTCATCGAGGTAGACAACTACTGTTCGGTTAATTAACCCTCTAAAGGCTGTATCCATAGCTCTTTGAAATGTCGCTCCTGCATTTATGAGTCCGAAAGGCATCTTTTGGTATGCGTAAGTTCCCCATTTTGTTCTGAATGTAGTTTTTAATTGGTCATCAGGGTGGACCAGCACTTGATTGTATCCTGAGAAACCATCAAGAAAAGACATCAATTCAGATCCTGCTACCGATTGAAAGATTTGCTCCATGGTAGGCAGAGGGAAGTTATCTTTTAAGCTTGCCTTATTTAAATTTCTGAAATCAATACAGATTCTGATGTCGCCGTTTTTCTTCCTGACGGGTACCATATTGGAGACCCAGTTTGAGTGTCGGACAGGGAAGATAATCTTAGCTTTTAAAAGCTTATTAAGTTCCGACTTTATCTGGCTCTCCAAATTTGGATGGATTTTTCTTAACTTCTGCTGGATTGGTTTTTGATCGGGAAGCATAGGAATAGTGTGTTGTATGATAGATGTATCATATGTCTTAAGGTCATCATACTTCCAAGCAAAAACTTGTTTTTTTTTTCTTAAAATTTTGATAAATGCTTCCTTTTCTATTGTAGAAAGTCCTAATCCTAAATTTATATTTTGAGGAGTTTGAGCCGTTCCTAAATTAATCAATTCAAACCTAAGAGTAGAGCTCTGGAGTTTAGCATTAATTACAGGTTTAAACCTATCTTTGATGTCATAAAGGTCTTCAAGCTTTACCACAGGTTTAGGAATAACGTTATCTTGAGATGTTTGCTTCATTTGAGAATCATGCTCATCCTCTTCAATGACTTGATTGTCATAGGACTTTTCAGAGGTCAAAAATTGCAAAATATCCTCGTCATGGTTGAAAACCCTCCAGTTAGTGATGTTATCAGGAACTGAAGGTCTAAAAATTAACTCTACAGAAAATCTATCAAGACTATAGTCTTCGGAAGGGAGGAGTTTGGAAGCTACGTTGGCTAGCAAATCAGCTGCTGAATTTTGCGATCTTGGGATTGAAAAAATATTGAATGCTGAGAAATGTGAAGTGAGATCTTGCACTAGCGTTTGATAATGCTTAAGGTGGCTTGAGAGGCAATGAATTGTATTCCTTACCTGTTTAACAATGATCTCACTATCGCCGAATACTTTTAAATATTGGACTTTAAGGTCAATTGCCTTATATAATCCCTGCAGTAGTGCTTCGTATTCGGCTGTATTGTTGGTGCATTCAAATTCTAATCTACAAGAAAGCATTTTCTTTTCGCCTTTTGGACTAACCAAAATGCAACCAGCTCCTGAGCCCTCGCTGGACTTAGAGCCATCAAAATACAAAGACCAAAATAAAGGAGAATCAGAAATATTTACATCCTTTTGATCTACATTAAAGCATTTGGATAAATTTGATTGTGAAAAATTTTCTACTTGAGATGTACAATGATTAACTTGAAAAGGGGAAGATTGGGCAACAAAATTGCCAAAGAATGACTGTGAAGAATAATTTCCCAAAATGTTATTGTTGAAAGCCACCGGCTGGTTTTCTTGTTCGAAATCTGTTACTGTATGAGTCATATGCTTCTCACGGTCGATCCTTATTTGATTTGGCTTACCCTTGTAGGGGAGCCACATATGTGACCAATCCGTGGAAATATATCCATGCAGTTTCTCAGACCAGTCTCTGCTCAAAATTAAACCGTAGAATTCAGGTATGTCGGCTATCAAAATGTCTATTCTCTGTACTATTCTGGGATCAGCAGACAACCTGATAGTCACGGAATTAATCTCTCCTATGACCTGTACTTTGGTTCTGTCTAACTGTACAATGTGGATGGCTGACTTCTGGGGTTCTATGTTCAGCTTAGAACAAACTGAAGCTGGCATAATATTGGATGAAGCCCCAGAATCAATTAAACAATTATGCAGATTTCGATTATAGATTTCATAGGTGAGCAAGAAAGGTGGGGTATGAGAATTGGATCTATCTCCAATCAGAACTGAATCGGTAGCCTCGACCATATCTAGAGGGGGTTGTCCTGAATCATTAGCAGCTTTTGAACTCGGAAGAGGGGAAGAGGGAATAGCGTTAAATTCCCTTAGGAGCAATTTTTGCTGATGTTTTAATTTACCTAGTTCAAACATGGTTATGTTTGCCTTGGTCTTTTTCATGTCATCGACAATATTATACTCCATATGGTCAGATACCACTAATGTTTTGGATGTTGAAGGAGAATTAGAAATTGGAGGCTGGTTTTGAGGGGCTGCTACCGGAGATTTCTTCGGGAGAACTTTTTCTTTTGGTGTGGCAGCACCTGCACTCCTCTTTTTTGTAGTTGTTTGAGTAGGTTCAGAAGCGATTTTACTTCTTGTAGTAACAGGAAAAGCTTCTTCTTGATTCTCAGTGTCAGAATTTGGGAGTATGAAATCCCACATACCATGGCACTCAACTACTTCTTCTTCATCATCTGTTTGTGAGGATAATTCCTCTTCTTCATCTTCCTGTTCAGAATCTGCATTAGATATTACATTGGGTGGCTTTGTTTCTGTTTTCTTAAAAGTTCTAAATGGTCTTTTGGTTGAAGTTTCAGCCACCTGTTTTTTAATTTCGACCATTTCATTAGACAATGTTTTAAGGACCTTTTGTAAACCCTCCATGTCATATGGGTCTTTTGGGGTTTTCTTCTTGGAATCTTCTTTAAATGAAACTTTTTTAGATTTTCTATCCTCCAAAACTGCTTTCTTTTCTAGAGCATTTATCCGTTTTTCGACGGCAAGTGCTTCTTTCATATTCTCGGCTAAGGTAGGTTTGCCAGCCCTGTCAACAAAAATAGCTATGTTGGAAGGGAGAGCAGTAATGTACCATTCGCTTCTGATTTGTTCACTTGGCTTAGAAGCAGTGGGGATTTTATTTAAGAGTTTATTGAATCGGGCATTAAACTCTTTTACTAGTTCTCTATGTTCTATTCTCAAATTGGAGAGGTCGTTTATTAGAGTCGCCAGAGACCTGTCATCTCCATATTTGATAAGAAATTGCTCTTGGCACATAGCCCAGCTGGTAATAGAACCAGAAGGTAATGAGAAGTACCAGGATCCTGCCGATCCTTGCAGAGTATAAGGAAAAAGTCTTACAACAACATCTTGTTCTGTCACTCCTTTCAAGTTAATTGCTAACATGAAATTGTTAATATGTTCTTCAGCTTGTGTTCCGTTATCTGGATTAAATTTAGGCAACCATTTTTCTGGAGCATCAGGTAGATCATGTAATGGTCCGGGCATATTGACTGCACCTGGCTGAGTCCATGGATCTGCCATTATGCTGGTGATATTAGTTGTTACTACTATTGGTATTCCAGATGACTGAGGAGAAGAAGTTGTTAGAGAGAGAGTAGCTTGAGATGCTGTAGTACTTATTCCTTGATGGACAACAATGTGTAATGGGGGAGTGGATGATTGACTTCGCAGAGGAGGAGTTGAGATGGAAGATATGGAAGAAAGATCTTCACTATCAGATACTTCAGTGATCTTCTTAGCCCTTTTCTTTTTGGGTAAAGGGAACTCAGTAGGTTCAATACCAAGTTTTTCGCTCTGAAGTCTGGTAAGTGGATGAGATAAGTTTAACTGCGAGGTCGCACTGCTTTGTGATACTTCAGATTTCTGAGGCGAAATCGAGAAGCTCTGAAGTTTATGGATAAGAGACTGAACTTCAGGGGATTCAAGACTTAAATGTTCTGAAATATTATGGGTGTGAGCAGTGGTGATTGATTCTTCTTTTTCTTGATCATGTGCTGGAGAACCAGCATGTGATTGAGAAGGAGAAGATGGTTTGGAGGGGAAATTACTCTTAGAATGGTTTGTGGACCTGGACCTACTTGCCATTCACAGTTGATAGCCCTCCTTCTAGCGCCAAAAATGTTGATGCCCCGAAATTCGTTGCAACAACATCGGGGAAACCACCCGGTCCGGAACTTAGTGCAGCTCCTTTTCCGTTTGGAATAGTGGCTCCGACTGGGGATAACGGGACCAGTTTCCCAAAAATTATAAGTGAACGGGATGGATGGATGATTTAAGATATGAAATGATAATAAACAAATAACTAAACTATAAAAGAAATACAAAAACTATAAGCTAATCCCGGGACTTATCAATTCAGACAGTACAGCGTTTGATAAACTATGCTTAATGACAGGCATATAGATGACACTAACAACAAGCATAGATGTTTAATCATTTGAGATTGCTCTGCGTAAGTAGTTACGCAGAGCTATAATAGCGAATTACTGCACTCAGTCATTTATATCATTGATACATACATGAGTGAAAGATAACAAATCACAAACCATTCAATAGTGATATGAAATGCAGACTTGTTGTTGTATTACATACATGTATTCAATAATAGCAAAGTAATAACACAGCAATTCATATAACTGAAAAGAGAACAGATACAGATAATAGTACCATGCAAGCTGTTTGATCAATCCAATACATTAATCGCTATGTCGCAGTCCTTCCTTCCAACCAGAAAGCATTCCAAGCAAACGACAATAGTGCACAATTTACTTAAACAGCATTCCAAGTAAAATTAAGGACCAGTGGTCGAGTTTCAAAAAGAATATAGACCGAAGCACAATAGTGCAAACTTCACCCTTTTAGTCTTTTACAAAATTTTACGACCCTTTCCAAAACAATGAAAGGGTCTATAAATACTATGCTAATCTAACTACTAAATATCTAAAAACTGAAAACTAAGAAATCGGCATCAACAAATATCATTTTGCATTTGGGTGATTCGGCAGTCGGCGACGATGCTTCAGTCAGCTGTCTCTTTGCCTTTACTCTTTCGCTGACATATCGCCAGCATTGGCTCTACTTCTGGTGGAGTATTGAGGCGAGAAGTCAGCTGTGCATCATATGTGGCATCTTGGAAATTGGCGATCAGGTATCGGAGAGCGTCGGTTAGGCAGTTAAGAGCCGACCTTTGAGAATGCGGTTTAATCAGGAAAAGCCAGTATGCATCGGAGGTCAAGGTATTCACTCCAGCGATTAACCGCCCTTGTTCTTCCAGCTTAAGATAATTCTTGTGCTCCAGCATATTCGCGGTTGTTATGTTTCCAGGTGTGCATTGTGAAATCATGTTAGCCAGATACAATGTATCATTGACTATATTGATCATGTTTTTGGAAATTGTTTTGCACCTGGATGCTGCCCTCTCTGCCTTCATTACCTGTGTTTCCCATTCCATGAAAAGTATGTTCTTGTATGTTTCACTAATTCGGGCTAAATTAGCAGCTTGCCCTTCTGGAGTATCTTGCCATTCAATATATTCTATTATTTCATCTTCGGCCTGATCCAAGTTAGTCCTGGCTTTCTCGATTTGCCCACATACTGCTGTAGATATATCACAAAGTGACTCAGCTTCAACTAGCTGTTGGCACAAAAGTCTGATCTGGGATATCAAAGCGCCATTTATCAGAGTTGCCTCTGCTCTGAAATCTTCAATACTCTTGGCACCTTTGATACCTTCAAGCTGTGTTGAGAGCTGAACTATTTGATCCTCTTTAGATTTCATTAACAGCTCATTTGATGCCTCCAACTGTGATAATGCCTCTGCCAATTCACGTGCTTTAATGTCACTTTGGTCTATCCTTAGTTTTTCAATTTGCTGGGTTAACAAATGATTCTCTTGTTGTTGAGCCAGCAATTGTTCTTCTGCCTGTGTCGCCTTATTCTTTGCCTCTATCACTTCTGCTTGCAATGCATATACCTCATGCTCTTTAGTCTTCAAGAGAAGACTCACTTCGGATGCTTTGTCAATGGTTGCTGCTGAATAAGCTCCCGCAAATTGCGACAGCTTTGTTAAATCTTCAGAGGGACTTAATTCTCCCTTCCAGACGACATTGCCCGTGACTGTTTGCTCATTTGAAACAGAAGGTTGATCAAGCCTTCGCCTCTTCCTTGAGCGTCTTACAACGGCTTTATGCTTAGGGCTGTAGAAAATGTCTAGAGGAGGAATTTCCTCTACCTGAAGATCAACTTGATCAGATGGATTCTGAGTAACTTCTTCAACGTTCTGTACTGTGGGTGGGCCGCTGGTTCCTTCAAGAACCGGAGAAACAATAGTATCGGGAGTCTTTAAGGCATCTGAGTCTTTGGAGGCTTCTTTACCACTTATAATGGAATCAAATTGGTTCCATTCCTTAATCAATTCAGTATCAACAGAGATTTGCTTATTCTGTTCTTTTTCTTTTTCAATTCTCTGCTGTTCTTCGTTTGCCTCCCGCTGTTGCTCCTCTTGTACTCTCCGTTGCTGTTCCTCCAATTCCTTTTTCTGCCTATCTTCCAGTTCTTTCCTTATTTTTTCTTCTTCCTCTTGTTTCCTCTGTTCTTCTATTTCTCTTTGTCTCTGTTCTTCTATCTCCCTTTGTCTTCTTTGCTCTTCTTGCTCAATTTGTTCTCTTCTATGACTTTCTGCCTGCAGCTTTCTTTGACTTTCCTCCTGTTCTCTAATTGTAACGGGAGGTGAATTTATTTCTGGTTGATCAGGCTCGCTTGAGGATGAAGTTGGGGTTGTAGATAATAACTTTAGAGGCAAAGTTTGCAACCTTTGCTTTCTAAGTTTATTAAATTCAGTTAATTCCATATCTTCATATCTCATCGCAGCAAGTTGTTTGACTTGGCTTATTGAATCAGCACCCATGAACAGGTCGTCAAACTGGTCTTCTTGGTGAACAACCTTTGTCAGCTTAGCCTGTTCCAAGGCAATGAAAGCAGTCTTTTTCGGGTCATAGAGTCTGTTGGGAATAGAAACTAGAGATAGCATTTGGAGTTTTGCTACTTCCTTTTCTGCATGCTTATAATTTAGCAGCGTGTAAACTCCAATTCTTAAAGGAAACGATGGCCATCCTCTCTTCTTCTCCTCTTTGAGAGTTTGGGTGACACCTTCAGACATGATCTGATAAGAGATTTCTCGGGCTAACAGTTTGTCTGGCATGTATAAGGGAAGAACATGTGGCCTGGCCTTGCTTCCAAAAACTCTGATATAAGAAAAACATTCTTCGCCGAACCAATGGGCTACGGCTGGCAGGTCAAAAGAGGCTTCATAGGAAATCCTAGGGATAGGTCTGTCAAAAATATAATAGTGAACGGGAACCATAAAACCATTGCAAATTTGGTACAAATGGTCTTTGTGAGAGGGTTTCCACAATTTACGATGATACAAATGAATAGGTGTTGGGTCATGGGTTGTCCATCTCCAACCAAGGACAGGAAACTCAGAATTAAAACAAAGGGCATCCATAATGTATGCAGAGTAATAAAAAGGTGGGATTTTTCTCTCAGTGACTCTGGTTTTGGCCCTAAACTCACGAATAGCTAAGACCAACTTATCAGACAGGATAGTGGCCCAATCCATAATTATACTATTAACGGCCGCTTCCATTAAGGGAACCATATCAACATGGATATTTGCAGAATCATGAAATCCCCACAATCTACACATCATAATTCCAGCATAGCAGTAAGGTGAAGCCAAAGAGGCATTGGAGTACTTACCCGACATATCCTGCTTGTGTTTTGCTGGATTTTGCCTCCAATCTCGGAGAGGTTCGGCTGGTGATTCATTCTCTCTGGCGAATTTCTCCACAAATGCTCTGTTATAGACTTGCTCGGGATTGGGCAAATGATACATTCGTCTCAAGTTGTCAGGCTTGAAGGAGCCGAAAATCCTTCCATCCTTAGAAACGAAGGTTCTATTAGTGAGAGGAATTTCTTCAATTGCCCAACGTACCACATCAGTATAAGGCAAGACTTGTTCCCTGGCTGCTATTCTGTGCAGAAAAGAGTCGGCCAAATCTTTAAGAGTTGCCTCAGACTTTCTTAGTTCATCCACACTTGCCTCCATTACTGTCGCTTCTGGTTGTTCTCCTTCTAGCAAATTGTATGTCCCTTGCCATGTAGTACCAGTAAGACCAGTGCATGTAGTATCTGAGATTAAGCCTTTCCTTGAAGCTGTAGCAGCTTGGCCTGAGGCAGGTGTCGCAGTAGAACCTGCCACCTTCTTGAACTTCTTTCCCATCATATTCAGACTTCTCTCGGTAGTCGAATTCTACACAAGTGCAAGAGAAATCGTAACAAAGAAATAACAATGACAATCCATAACGGGATAAATATATAATTTGAAGCGTGGCGAGATTATTCCTAAAAGAAGTTGCGGATCTAATGATTTGAGAAGGCATCGTAGATGCAATAATGGTGATTTTACGGCCTGCAGCTTCATAAATGACCATTACTTAAGTTATTAAACCGGATGACCCCTTAAAGCGTGTAATAGATTTTTTCAAAGGTCTAATCGTAATTGCTCGTTAATTCGAAGGGGCAAAGCTTTAAATACGCATGCATTACCTTATCCCTTTACTTAACGGTATCTTGAGATCTGTGTTATTGTCAAATCGGATTTAAATCTAACTTTAATGCTTTGAAATAATCACCTTTTGGAACTGAGGTCATCATTAAGCGTCATCATATCGCATCGGAAGTGTGTGTGTGGCGTTATCACTTGGGAAAGTTCTTTAGCGAACGCCGATTGCGATATCGCATTCGGCGCGCGAACATAACCCCTAAATGTGTATCAATTGCTTTTAGCGAATGCCGATAGCGATATCGCATCGGGGAAAAGATATAAACGTCTTATGAAACTGCGTAGGATTGTGCCGATTGCCGATATGCGATATCGCATCGGGCCGGAGTGTCAAAACATTTTTCACAAGACATAGTGCCGTGCCGATAGCCGATTGCCGATATCGCGTCGCATCGGGGAAAAGGTATGTGCCCTTTTGTGTGTGCATTGGCTATTGGCGATGGCCGATAGCGATATCGCATCGGGAAAAACCAAGATGGCAACCGAACTTGCGATTACTTTTTTGGACTTAACCAAAAATTGCTTAACATTTGTTCAACAAGGGTTTTTTGCATAAATTCATTTGATTATCATACCTTATTTGAACAAGTTTATTAATGCCAATTAAAATTTTTAAAAGGGACCCATTTCATATGTAAATTGTTTATGATAAAAATGTTATGAAATGGGGGGTTGTTGTAGGGCACAACATAACCCTAAGCACCTTCTTCTAAAATGTCATCCTTTTCTTCTTCAGATTAATTATTGCATCCATGTCAAAGGCCCAATCAATTCCTAGTAGTGTAGGGTAAGGATTGTTGTCATCCACTATTTCAATTGCTTCAAAATCAGCCAGAGTGCTTTCTCCTTCAATATCGAATGTTACCCGATATAGGCGCCCCATAGGAATGATATTTTGATGATTAGACATGTGAAGCTGTATAGGATACCATTGTAGTGCAGTTCTCCCCATCCTTTCCCATTTCTACATTAGTAGTACAATTGCATCAAATCCTAGATCCAAGATTACTTGATCCATTTCATATTCTCCAATCTACGTGGTTAGCGTCATCTCACGCTATGTTTGCTTCTTATTTTTACCCAGCTTCCTTATAGTGCGTTGTGCTGAAGGAATCTTATTTTTCCTGTGCAATTGTTGATTATCTCCTGAAGCCCTTCCACTGCCTTCTTATCCCACATCAACTTCATACAAGTTTTCAGAATAGTAGCCAATATCAAGGGATCCACGTCATTGTTTCCAACCGGGTTTTCCTGACTCCCCAATGTAGAAGCCTCACCAAATTTCTTCTTAACTTCCATGAAATTTTCTTTATCCCGGTTGAGGTCAAACCTGACTTCCTTTTCAACATCCTTGGAAACCCATCCCGGTGGTCTCTAGATGCTTTCCTTTATATTCTCCTATGGACATACCACTTCACATTATGATATTAACACTATGGTCCTCTTTGTGAGGCTTTGCCTCATCATCTGTATGTTTTGCATAGGTTGTTGTGTCTTTTTCTCCTACATATTGGCAATTGGCACTAGGAAATATTCTATCACATGATCAAACTATTTGTAATATTGAAAAGATGGATGCATTGGATTCTGAAAGTTGCATGCAAAATGTCATGCTTTGCCATAGTTATAATAGTTGATTTTTCCATGACCTCTGCCAATCCTGCCTCCTCTTCCTCTTCCACGACCTTGAAATCCTCTATATGTTGTACCTGCGCCCTAATCTTGAGGCTGATTTTCTACTTTCATTCGATATTTATGGGTCCTTTCCATCATCAGTTTGTAACTTCCACAGTTTTTCTCATCATGTCCAATTGATTTGCAGAAAGTACAAAACAATTGTTGCGTTGTCTGAACAAACTTTTGAAATAGGTGACAATTATCAGTCATGTGATTCCCAGCTATCTGACAGATAGCCCACCATAATGGTACTCCCACGCTCAGTCCCACAATGTTTTCAAGATTCATAGGCACGGGATCTCCTCCAATCAAGTAATTACGATAAACATGGTAGTGATCCTTATCATGTCCCTTGTCTTTGCATTTTATACACCAAACTTCAACGTGCACCTCTGACTGAGCATCCTTCATGTCTTCAAACATTGCAGCACCATGTGCATACTTTCTAGCTATGACTGAATATGTTTTACTCCAACATTCGTATCTAGCACTCGTGAAGCTTCTAACCTCATCGCAATCTCCACAACCTTCGTTTGTGTTCCTATCTTCTATTGTGATAATGGTAATCTCAGATGAGGCAACAACGAAGCAATGTACCAGTCTCTGTGTTGATCATCCGTGATCTTCATATTAGCCTATCAGATTAGGCATTTTAGCCTCTGATCAAAATCCCACAAGGACTCATTTACCTATGCTACATTTCCTTAAACTCGGTTACAAACTGTGCCTGAGACTTAGGCTTCTTAAACTCATTGTTAAACGATTGTTGATTCTCTTCCAACATTGCGGTCGTTCTATCTTGACAGAACTTGATATACCAAGTCAGCACCTCATCTTGCAGCTCTGTAACATGCTTTGATTTATTTATGTTATCATTAGTAATATGTTGTGTTGTCCACACAACATTTGCAATGAACCATAATTGTTCAGGGTCTTTGCTCCCTTCCCCTTTAAACATTGGAATCTTAATTTTGCTCGTCATGTTGAATGGTTAGTGTGGAGGTGGATGTGGAGGTGAGGGTGTAGGTATATGCAGTGGAGGTGGAGTGGATGGGTGAGGTATCCTTGGGATACCATGACGTACTATCTCCAACACACATCGCGGTGTATTTAAAATAGTTCCCTCGTCATCGCTGGATGAGGATCCTAATAGTGGGATATATTCAAAGGTCGATTTTATGGTTGTTCTAAAGGATTTTCCATTTCATGTAGTCCCAAAAATCAAGTTAGTGGCATAACCCATTTTCACACAACAAGATCTTAATCCAAGTTTTCAGAGATTTTAAATACTTACCTTGCAGTCCCTTGAAGAACCTGCACTCTACTTCGCTATAGCTAATGATTGTATCAATCGCGAGCTCAATGACGAGTCCTCATAATATACGATCAATCTAGTGATCAACATCTCATGCAATGTTATTTTATGAAGCTTCCAGGTGCTTCACCAACTCTGGAGTCCACACAATAGGCCTATCAAGCCTCCACGTATCCTTATTGTCTACTAATTTAGACATCTACTCGTACAATTCGCAAGGGAAGAAACATAAAAAGGCTCTGACTTCGTCGATGTACAGGTATCTATTGAACCATTTTTCCTTAGATAACCGTGGGTTTATATTCTCCTAGGATGAAAATGCATGCAACTTCTGATCGAGCCACTTTTTTATTTCCTTCTTAGTAAGGAACCACTTATTCGACATCACACATTCCTCAGATAGATCTCGGTCCTGGAAATGGAACCATTTGTTGGATTGATGGGGCCTAACCCAGGTTCATATTTAACTATGCCAACCAACAAAAACCCTAACTATTGGCCCTTTTCGTAACAACCTACATAGCGCATGCTGCAATCTCCCCCAACACTGCTTCGGGTGAGACTGTTGCCTGTGCTATGCAGGTTTTTGCCAAAAGGGCCACCAGTTAGGGTTTTGTTGGTTGGCATAGTTAAAGCTAAACCTAGGTCAGGCCCCATCAAGCCAACAATTCCTCTATTGGTTCATTGATTTACACGTTATTAGGATGTTCAGTTTGTAGAAAATTGTTGATAAGTTCATCTTCATCTAGCTACCTTCTTCCTACAATGGTTTCTAATGTATATATTGGGTAGGGGATGATTGATAGGAATCTTATTCTTCTTCATCCTCTACCCACATAGGTAAATCATGCTTAATAAGAGGTTAAGTAGGAGGTAATAATACAAGCTGCTTGGTGAGCTACCCATTTTTAGTTATCATGTTTCCAACCCTACAGTTGATATAATCATTAGCATTAACTAACCAAGGTCTCCCTAAAATAAGTGGACACCCATTAAACTTGGTCTTGGGTTGGAGTACAAGGAAATATGTAGGGTACTCCCAGGAATTGATGGAGACCATCAAATCCTAAATAACAGTACCCTTAGGGTTATTGTGGATCAATCTTCAAGCTACAATGTGTTGGCATTATGACAAGTATTGTACTTGATGGCAAACCACACTGATGACAAATCATAGTGTAGAAGATCAACAGCAAGGAATTGATGATCAGACTATAACAAGAAGAGAAAATTCATATACGCAGGTTCATCAAGCCCAAGTCGCGTGTACACGCCGGTTGGCTTCAGTAAAAGCGCGTGTATGTGGAAAACTTATTTTTGGTCCGTGGCAGTTATTCCTTGGAAGTTGTGCCTATGGTTTTGGACCATGGTGTCTCGACGGACGTGTCGATCCCTAGTTTTGAGGATGATGGTATTGGATTTCTATGGTTTTGGCTCTTGGTATTGAACAAGGCCTAAGGCTATATAAGGAGAAAGAAATCATTAGGCAAGTGTATCTGAAAAGTCTTGAATATCTGATGAAGTATTAGATCCAGTATGCAGGTTATTGGTTGATGATGTATTGCTTGATCTGAGCTAAAGAGAGATCTCATCGGTTGATGGAGAACAAGATCTAAGGAGAGATCGGGATCAAATGGTTTGAGATGAACTATCTTTATATGGTTGATTATGCGTGTTTCTAGATCTGCATACTGACGCAATGTTATATTCTGGGTATAACTGATATCTGGTACAGCTGCAAGTTATGAAAAGTTATTTTTAGATCTGTACGCAGGTTGTCTTCGGTAAAACCGCGTGTATACGTGGGTTGCCTTCATTGAAGTAGCGTATATCTTTTAAAGCATGATTTTTGGGTTTGCAGTTGGGTCTGACTGATATTACAGAGTTCTGTAGTCTGCTCTGTGTTCTGGCGACAGGTGTTGACAGGGTTTCAGTGGTTCAGTGATTCAAAGATTGATGATGCTAGTATTGGTTGTTTTATGCTTCAATGATTTGTGAATGAATCATAGTCTTCAGATTGTAATGTTGTGCTTCAGGAATATCCAGTCTGAAAATTGATGAAAAGTGGTACCTGAAGGAAAGAAGATTGTAGGCCAGCACCTACGTACTAGTATCTTAGCTAGTACAAGAGCAAAGGGGGTTGGAGCTCCCTTCCAAGGAAGTTTGGAGAACGAGAGAAGGTTGAAGCCTTCTGCAGGTTGTAGCCTGCGTACTGGTATAAGGCTGCACCAGTACAAAAGATTGTAAATTGAAGTTCTTATTAAAGAAAGATAGAGACGACTTGCAGCAGGTGGTTTTCACCCACATTGGGTTTCCACCTTATATCATGGTGTTCATGTGTGTGGTTTTTGTGTGATGATCTGTTCTGCTATACTGCATCTGTTTACTCTTAATATGGTGAATAATGACCTGATGCACTTAACTGAAGATAAACTAACTGAATTATAAGTTTTCTGGTTATACGTTGTTTTCTTTAGACACAGTAGCGTGTACACGCTGGTTCACTTAACTGAAGTAGCGTATATGTTTCTGAGCATTGAAAAAGTTTTATTTATCTGATAATACTGATTAACCCCCCCTCTCAGTATTATTTCCAACAATTGGTATCAGAGCAGGTCCTTCAGAGAAGCTTGATCACTTGAAGGTAGATCGTTCATCATGAGCAACTACGAGAGAGAAGCATCAATCAGGCCACCGGTTTTTGATGGGACAAACTTCAATTATTGGAAGGTAAGAGTTACTGCCTATCTTCAATCTCTTGGTACAGAAGTTTGGGACATCGTAGAAACAGGCTACGCTTTTCCTTCAGCTACTCCTACAGATGCAGCTGAGAAAAAGAAGTATGAAACAAATGTGAAAGCAGTCAGTACCCTATTAGGATGTATATCCCAAATGGAATTCATGAAGGTAATGCACTACAAATCCGCAAAAGAGATATGGGACAAAATTGTCACGAGCTATGAAGGAGATGAACAGGTAGAGCGTGCTAAACTTCAAACTCTCAGGATTCAGCATGAGACTCTCAAGATGTATAATGATGAAAGTGTGGCTAACTATTTTCTTCGAGTAGATGAGATTGTTAATTGTATGAAAAATTTGGGTGAAGAAATAAAAGAGGCTATAGTGGTTGAAAAGGTTCTAAGATCATTATCCCCCAAGTTTGAATCTAAAGTATCTGCAATAAAAGAAAAGGAAAATCTATGAATTCTTACTATGTCTCAGCTACATGGAATTCTAACTGCTTATGAAATGAGAAAGGGAGGTCCATCAGACAGAAGAGAAGCTGCCTTCAAGGCATCAGGCAAAGAAGATTATTATGAAGCAAACCATGAGGAAGAAGAATCAAATTTTGTCAGAAATCTTCAAAGGGGTTCTGGAAGGTTCAGAGGTAAGTTACCTTTTAAATGCTTTGCTTGTGGAAGAGTAGGTCATTATGCTGCAAAATGTCCTTATAAGGATAAAGGAAAGGAACCTGCTAGATGGAACAAGAAACAAAGTGCAAATAAGAAAAGCTACTACACTCATGAAGATAGTGATGGTCTATCGAATAGTGATGAAGATGAACGAGGTAATGAATATAAGTTGTTAATGGCATTTGAAGATGTTGATTATATGGATGCTATAGATGTGGATAACCTTTATGATGAAATTACTAGACTCAAGAGATGTATAGAAGAAAAGAATATGATCATTGATACTCTACAATTTCAAATTGATGAAAAGGAAAAACATCTTGAAAAACTAGAAGGTGAAATTGTTGGTCTTAGAAAAGAGATTGAGAAAACAAAAGCTATTAATCTTAAATTTGTTAAAGGATCTGAAACCTTGGATGAGATTATCAATGTGCAGCGATCTCCTCTGATCAAGACAGGTCTTGGATATAATGGAGAAACATCTCAAGCCTCTACCTCTAAAAGTTATCTTGATGCAGCAAGGAAAAGCGAGCAAAGGCCAAATAAAAGTAATCAGGTGAATCAGGGACAGTTTACCTCAAGAACAAATAAAGACCATCAAGAAATTTGGGGACAAACTGCCTTAAGGACAAACAGAAGCTACAATCAGCCACAGGTAAAATCTTCCCAATTTGCTCCAAGAATAAATAGAAGCTACAATCGGTTGGATGATAGATCTGATTATCGCAGAAGTTTCTTTAATGGCCAATGCTTTTCTTGCCATAACTTTGGTCACAAAGCAGCTCAATGTGTTGCATACAAGACAATCATGACTAGAGAAGCTCAAAAGCAAGGGAGAATGACTGAAACCATGAAGAGGACTTATAACAACTTTTCGGTTCTTGAAAATGAAGTTGAATGCTCTATTTGTAATAACTTTGGTCATGAAGACTCTGAATGCAGGAGCAGGTTCCGGAAGACAATTCAGAAGGAGCAAAACTCAAATGTCAGAACATGGAGAATAAAGGAACCACAACCAGAAAGATGTGGGATAGCCTTTTATGCCGAAGGTCAAGAAAGTCTATGGTACATTGACAGCGGATGTTCGAAGCATATGACAGGGGACAAAGAAAAGCTTGAGTCATATACCGCATTAGAAAAGGGGAAGAATCTTTTGGAAACGATATCTCTGCAGCCATAAAAGGAAAAGGTGTGGCTCCATTGAAAGAGAAGGTCAAAGCTGGAAATGTTTTGTATGTTGATGGATTGAAGCATAATCTTCTGAGTGTCAGTCAGATGTGCAATCAAGGAACAGAGGTAATATTTAGATCAAATGGATGTTGTGTTCGTGATCTTGATATAGGTAAAACAGTGATCAAAGGAAGAAGGACTCCAAATAATCTATACATATTTGAAGAAGGACCACAACAATGCTATTTGAGCAAGGATGATGAACACTGGCTATGGCATCGAAGGTTGGGGCATCTAAGCTTTTCACAAACAAGGAAAGCATGCAAATATCAGGCAGTTCGTGGTCTTCCAGATATCAAAATTCTAGACAACACTATATGCAAATCTTGTCAGTTTGGAAAGCAAACCAGAACTAACTTTCCAGAAAAGGAAGGATCAGCTAGCATGCCTCTTGAGCTAGTACATACAGATACATGTGGTCCATTCAGAAAAAGAACACCTCGAGGAGAAGAATACTTGATATTATTCATTGACGATTTCTCCAGGTTTGTCTGGTTAGGACTTATGAAGCACAAAGATGAAGCATTCGAAAAATTCAAATCCTTCAAAGCCTTGGTTGAAAATGAATCAGGACACAAAATTAAGTGCCTCAGATCTGACAGAGGTGGGGAATTTACCTCAAACGAATTTTTCGATTTCTGTGAAGAACATGGGATAAGAAGAGAATTCTCTACAGCTAGAACTCCTCAGCAAAATGGGGTGGTGGAAAGAATGAACAGAACAATCCAACAAATGGCTCGTGCTATGCTTGATGAATCAGGTACTCCCGCAACTTTCTGGGGTGAAGCTGCACATGCTGCGGTTATTATTCTTAACAAAACAAATGTCCGAGTAAACAGCACTCAAACACCTCATGAGCTCTGGAGTGGTGAGACTCCTTCGATGAAGCACTTCAAAATATTTGGGAGCAAATGTTATATTAAGAATACTGATGAGCAACTTGGAAAACTTGAACCAAGAGCAGATGAAGGCATTCTTCTTGGTTATTCTCCACATAGCAAAGCATACAAGTGCTACAACAAAAGACTTGGCAGAATTGTTGACAGCATTGATGTAGTGGTTGATGAGAAGGGATATATTCCTAGGCAAGTTCATCATGAAGACATTGAAGAAGATGAAGGCTACCCTCAAATGCAGAATGATGAAGAAGATGTTGGAAATAATACTGAGAGGGGGGGTGAATCAGTATTATCAGATCAATAAAACTTTTCAATTTCATGCTCAGAAACATATACGCGACTTCAGTTAAGTTAACCCGCGTGTACACACTACTGTGTCTAAAGCAACTAGCGTATATCCAGAGATCTTATAATTCAGTTATCTTTAATCTTCAGTAGATGCATCAGAACATTATTAAGCATATTAACAGTAAACAGGTACAGTATAACAGAACAAAACATCACACAAGAGCCACACACATGAACACCATGATATAAGGTGGAAACCCAATGTGGGTGAAAACCACCTGCTGCAAGTCATCTCAATCTTCTTCTTAATAAGAAAATCCTTTTACAATATTTGTACTGGTGCAGTCTTATACCAGTACGGGAGCTACAACCCCCTTTGCTCTTGTACTAGCCGATCCATTTACTAGTACGCAGGCTGCTACCTGCTACAATGCTCCAAAGATCTCCTTTAGCTTTTGTACTAGCTTAGATACTAGTACGTAGGTGCTTGCCTACAATCTTCTCACCTCCAGGTACCACGTTTCATCAATTTTCAGACTGGATACACTGAAGCACAACACATAATCTGTAAGGCCACTTTTCATCCAATTTTCATACTGGACCCATAACTATCATTGAAGCTCAAAACAATCATCAAACTCTGAATCACTGAAACCCTGTTAACAACAGTCACCAGAACACAGAACAGATACAGAACTCTGTAACAACCATCAGATCCATCTGCAACTTCAAATATCAAGCTTTACAATGTATACGCTACTTCGATGAATCAAACCCGCGTGTATACGCGCTTTTACCAAAGACAACCCGCGTACAGATCTAAAAATAATTTCTCATAACTTGCAGCTGTACCAGACATCAGTCATACTCATAACACTTATAGAACTATACATGCGTTAGTATGTAGATCTAGAATAAGCATCATAAAGATAGTTCATTTCAAACCATTTGATCCCGATCTCTCCTTAGATCTAGTTCTCCATCAACTGATGAGATCTCTCCTTAGCTCAGATCAAGCAATGCATCATCAACCCATAACCTGCATACTGGATCTAATGCTTCATCAGATATTCAAGACATTTCAGATGCACTTGCCTAATGATTTCCTTCCCTTTATATAGCCTTAGGCCTTGTTCAATACCAAGAGCCAAAACCATAGAAATCCAATACCATCAACTTCAAAACTAGGGATCAACACGTCCGCCGAGACGCCAAGGTCCAAAACCATAGGCACAACTTCCAAGGAATAACCGCCATGGACCAAAGGTACTTTTCCACATACGCGCGCTTTTTCTGAAGCCAACCTGCGTGTACACGCGACTTGGGCTTAACGAACCTGCGTGTATGAACTTTCTCTTCTTCTTATAGTCTGATCATCAATTCCTTGCTGCTGACCTTCTGTACTATGATTTGTCATCAGTGAGGTTTGCCATCAAGGACAACACTTATCTCATAATGCCAACAATCTCCCCCTTTGGACTTGATGGCAAAGCTAACTTGTCATACTTAGAATTAGCATCTGATTCCTTTGAGCTGTCCTCCATCAGTCACATCTGATATCTCTTCTGAAGATTCATCCAGTTATACATAAATGAGATATTCTTCACATCTGATATCTCTTCTGAAGATTCATCATCTGATTCCTTTGAGCTATCCTCCATCAGTTACATCTGATATCTCGTCTGAAGATTCATCCAGTTATACATAAGTGAGATATTCTTCTATGAGAGGGTTGCCATCAAGTACAACACATGCATCATAATGCCAACAATCTCCCCCTTTGGACTTGATGGCAACAACACCAAATTACTCTCCCCCTTTGACATCAAGGGCAAAGGGTGGACCAAGATATTCTCTTCCTTTGCTGAATCATTCCACTGTCCATACTCCCCCTGAGTACCTGCTGAAATCTCTGAATAATCTCCCCCTTTGTATATGCCAAGGTGTACCAATCTGTCAATGCTCCCTCAGAGTGCATGCTGAATCTCTGTCCTTCTGAAGTGTGTTGTTCATGCTCTTCCTGACTGTAGGCAAGATCTGCAAAAGATGTTCTTCAAGAAGAACATGACTCTATATATCATAAAAGACCTTCCTATCACCAAAGACTCATACATACATCCATCTCTCAACTAAGTGAGGATATACAAAAATTGACTCATCCACCCAACCAAGTGGGAATACATCAAAAGTTTACATATGACAACCAATCACATTGCATCAATCATCCCAGGCATAGTGGGGAAACCAAAATAGGTCGTTACATGACCTTGACACCATGAAAGAGATACCACAAAAGAGATATATGACATAGAGACGAAAGAACTAGATCAAGACTTATGAAAGTCACCAGCAGCATCTGATAATCACCATTCAGATCAGTAACCAAGAGATCCTTCTGTTTTCCTTTCGCCTTTTTTTTTTTTTTTTAAATCAACACCAAATGTGAACTAGAACCAAAAGCTTTAAGATAATGCCAACAATGCATTATTGGAAGATTATCTGCTCCCCCTGAACCTGTGCCAGATGATCTCTGTCAGACCCATATCAGACTTTCTGCAACCAACATCTGTCCCTGCTGATTTCCTTCAAATCTCCATATACACGTCTGTATACACATAAACAAGCGTATATACGCAGATATCCCTTACGCAACACGCGTACACCATATACGCGACTATCCCCTTGTAAAACGGCGTATGCACGCGGATATCCTTCAAACAACACGCGTACACAAATTTCCATATCAGCAACCTGTAAATGTCCTGTAGAGAATAGGTCATCAACCTATAACAAGGTATGTCTGCATCAATTCATCCCTTTGAACAGAATTCAGAGTCATTCACATTGTATCATGTGTGAAACCACCATAGCCATTTCATCAAGCTCTACATGATCCAAGTATCATTACTTGGGAACATCTGCATCAATTAACATATGTAAGTATAAACCTATCATCATATAGATACGAATTCATCATCATGTCTCCAACAAAGTGACTTTGAGGAGTCATCCATGAATCAGCACTATGTATCTTGAGCTCAAACTCTTTTGACAAAGCTTCTTGATATCATCATCAGCAACAATCTTTATCCACATGAGTGCCTGCATCATAACTGTATGATCTTTATGCATATGACAACAGCAGTATATAAGTGACTCATCATCAAGTGAGGAAGATGTGTATTCAAGCTTTGTACTTCTCCTTGTCCTTATGAAGATCACCATGTAAGCACCATATATGCATCATCAAGGAATCAACCATAAATCTGATCTGATCATCAACTATGTAACCCCAAGAATGTGATTTTATCATAGACAACTCACAACCACATCATAGCAAGATATATCATTTAGCCATATAAGAATCATCACCAAGGAATATTAACCATAATGCCAACAATGAATTATTAAAGGCATATGCTCCCCCTCAACCAGTGCCATCTGTTAGATCTGATCATGCATAAGCATCAAAACATCATCATCCTCAAGTTAGGATCAAAACACTTCTAGACATCAAACAAGTAACAAAACATTTCCACACATCCTCAGCAGACTGTAACCAATAGAGCAAATAATAGACTGAATCATATCAGATCCTTTTTCTGATCCTGTCCCCACTGCTTTTCCTCAGACTGATATATACGCGACTTTGCAGTGTCTAACTCGTGTATATACGCGACTTCCTTTTAAGGAACTTGCGTATGAGATTCAGGACACTGAAGTTTTACACTTTCAGCTCCCCCTGAGTCTGATATGTCTGTGCTGTGCTGTGTCTCAGTACATTGTGCTGACTGTACTTCCTTCTTCCTCCATATCTTCAAGTGTGATGAGGTTTTCTCCTTTTGGTGTGATGTCCATCCTTTGTTCCTGCATTCCTTTGCTATATGTCCAATCGTGTTACATGCATAACATCTTACATATTTCATATTCCTCCTGTAGCAATCAGCGGCTTTGTGACCAAACATATTGCAAGCAAAGCAATATCCATTAAAGTACCTTGAATGTGATGATCTTTCTACATGATGGTCTTGAACCCTTCTTCTTCCACATCTAGCTGCAACATGTCCAAGATTATGACATACATAACATTCAACATTATTCATAGGAGGAGTAAACGATTTTCTTTGAGGAGTCTCTTTCCTTGATTGTTGATGGGGTTGACCTTTCATCTCCCTTTTGATCATTTTATTTTTCTCTTTAGAGTTCCTTGCCTCACCTTGTGAACTAGATTCACCTTCAACAGATTCATGAAAACCAAGACCAGTCTTGATAGCAGGAGACCTTTGACTATTAAGAATATCATCCAATGCTTTAGTACTATCTTGAAATCTCAAAAGTTTATCCTTTTCTTCTAATTTACCTTTCAAGATATTTACCTCAACTTGAAGTTGTTCCTCCTTTTCTAGACATTGCTTCTTCATGTCTTCTCCATCTTTTCTTCCTTCTTCCATTTGTTGCCTTAGATTGAGTATCTCCTTTTCTTGCTTTTCATACAGATCCTGCTGAATTTGACGAACTCTGAAGGCACATTCCAACTGTGATTTTAAGCTGATGACTTCGTTGTCTTGTTTTTCAATTGCTTGGTGTAGATCTTCATTCTGCTTCTTGGATTCTTCAAGATCTTCCTTTAGTGAGAGGATCGTAGCTTCAAGATTTTCATAGTAGCTGGATCTATCTTTGAGTTTCTTGATGGTTGTGCTTCTTTCGTTGACTTCTTTACTTAATGATGTCACTTCATGCTGCAATTTTTGACATTGGTCTTCCTTGTCCTTGAGTAGCTTTCTTACCTTGTTTCCTTCTTCTAGTTGGGCCTTTAGTTTGGTAACTTCTTCTTTGAAAGCACATTCCCTTTTGTTCAATAGATCTTGTTGATCTTTAACTTTGTCTGTAAGCCTTCTAAATACTGCCTCTATTTGATACTTTTCTTGCTCACCCATAAAAGCATGTTCATTAGTTTCACTATCACTTCCATCACTTTCACAAGGAAATATAGCAGGAACATCAGAGGATAACACATTCATACCTGATAATGATTCTGAATCTGATTCTGAATCTGAAGAGCCTCTTATACCTAATCCCCAATCGATTCTCCCACTGTCATAGTCCTTCTGAGATGTCTTCTTCTTCTTATGAGCTTTCTTCTTAAGCTTCTTTCCCATTGTTCCACGGATCTCCTTCAAGCGATCAAGCTTCTATCAAAGGACCTGCTCTGATACCAATTGTTGGAAATAATACTGAGAGGGGGGGTGAATCAGTATTATCAGATCAATAAAACTTTTCAATTTCATGCTCAGAAACATATATGCGACTTCAGTTAAGTTAACCCGCGTGTACACGCTACTGTGTCTAAAGCAACTAGCGTATATCCAGAGATCTTATAATTCAGTTATCTTTAATCTTCAGTAGATGCATCAGAACATTATTAAGCATATTAACAGTAAACAGGTACAGTATAATAGAACAAAACATCACACAAGAGCCACACACATGAACACCATGATATAAGGTGGAAACCCAATGTGGGTGAAAACCACCTGCTGCAAGTCATCTCAATCTTCTTCTTAATAAGAAAATCCTTTTACAATATTTGTACTGGTGCAGTCTTATACCAGTACGGGAGCTACAACCCCCTTTGCTCTTGTACTAGCCGATCCATTTACTAGTACGCAGGCTGCTACCTGCTACAATGCTCCAAAGATCTCCTTTAGCTTTTGTACTAGCTTAGATACTAGTACGTAGGTGCTTGCCTACAATCTTCTCACCTCCAGGTACCACGTTTCATCAATTTTCAGACTGGATACACTGAAGCACAACACATAATCTGTAAGGCCACTTTTCATCCAATTTTCATACTGGACCCATAACTATCATTGAAGCTCAAAACAATCATCAAACTCTGAATCACTGAAACCCTGTTAACAACAGTCACCAGAACACAGAATAGATACAGAACTCTGTAACAACCATCAGATCCATCTGCAACTTCAAATATCAAGCTTTACAATGTATACGCTACTTCGATGAATCAAACCCGCGTGTATACGCGCTTTTACCAAAGACAACCCGCGTACAGATCTAAAAATAATTTCTCATAACTTGCAGCTGTACCAGACATCAGTCATACTCATAACACTTATAGAACTATACATGCGTTAGTATGTAGATCTAGAATAAGCATCATAAAGATAGTTCATTTCAAACCATTTGATCCCGATCTCTCCTTAGATCTAGTTCTCCATCAACCGATGAGATCTCTCCTTAGCTCAGATCAAGCAATGCATCATCAACCCATAACCTGCATACTGGATCTAATGCTTCATCAGATATTCAAGACATTTCAGATGCACTTGCCTAATGATTTCCTTCCCTTTATATAGCCTTAGGCCTTGTTCAATACCAAGAGCCAAAACCATAGAAATCCAATACCATCAACTTCAAAACTAGGGATCAACACGTCCGCCGAGACGCCAAGGTCCAAAACCATAGGCACAACTTCCAAGGAATAACCGCCATGGACCAAAGGTACTTTTCCACATACACGCGCTTTTTCTGAAGCCAACCTGCGTGTACACGCGACTTGGGCTTAACGAACTGCGTGTATGAACTTTCTCTTCTTCTTATAGTCTGATCATCAATTCCTTGCTGCTGACCTTCTGTACTATGATTTGTCATCAGTGAGGTTTGCCATCAAGGACAACACTTATCTCATAATGCCAACAGAAGAAGAACCTCAAGAAGAACCAGAGGAGCAGACAAGAATAGAAGAGAAGACTCCATCCAGATATGTTCAAAAGAATCATCCAGAATCTCAGATTGTGGGGCAGAAAGAAGCAGGAATACAAACAAGAAGAAGAATTGCAGAAGCTTCAAGCTATTTGGTGTTACTCTCTTCCACTGAACCACAAAATGTGAAAGAGGCATGCAAAGATGAATGTTGGGTCAAAGCAATGGATGAAGAACTTGAGCAGATCGAAAAGAACAACACTTGGGAACTGGTTCCTAGACCAAAAGATAAGAATGTCATAGGGACAAAATGGGTCTTCAAGAATAAATTGAATGAAAATGGAGAAGTAATTAGAAACAAGGCCAGACTTGTTTGTAAAGGGTATGCGCAGCAAGAAGGGATAGATTTTGAAGAGACCTTTGCTCCTGTAGCAAGACTTGAGGCCATCCGAATGTTCCTTGCTCTCTCAAGCTTTTAGAACTTCAAGGTATTTCAAATGGACGTGAAATCAGCCTTTCTGAATGGAGACTTAGAAGAAGAAGTATATATTGAGCAGCCAGATGGTTTCATTCTTGGGAATGATCCAAACCTTGTATGCAAATTAAAAAAGGCTCTCTATGGTCTCAAACAAGCTCCAAGGGCTTGGTACTATCGATTGGACAAATATCTTCACCAACAAGGCTTTTCAAAAGGATCAGCAGATAGCAATCTCTATATAAAAATTGAAAATAACAAATTGCTAATACTTGTTGTTTATGTAGATGATATTATCTTTGTCAGCAATGAAGATACTATGAGTCAAAACTTTGCCTTGGTTATGCAGAAAGAATTCGAAATGTCACTACTTGGAGAATTGACATACTTTCTTGGATTGCAAATCCAACAAAATGAAGGAGGCATCTTCTTGTCTCAAACCAAGTACCTCAAGCAGATCTTGAAGAAGTATGGCATGGAAGATTCAAAGCCAGTATGTACACCCATGGTTATAGGTTGCAGCCTCAGTGCAAATGATGAATCAGCAGCAGTTCATCAACCAACTTATAGATCCATGATTGGGAGTTTGCTTTATTTGACAGGTACCCGACCAGACATCATGCATGCAGTCGGAATAGTTGGGAGATTTCAGGCAAATCCAAAGGAGACTCATCTTCAGGCAGTGAAGAGAATATTCAAATATCTTCAAGGGACACAAAATTATGGATTATGGTATCCTAGAGATACAGATCTCACACTTCATGCTTATACAGATGCAGATTGGGCCAGAAGCGTGGATGACAGGAAGAGCACAAGTGGTGGTGCATTCTTTATGGGCTCCAGATTAGTATCTTGGTTCAGCAAGAAACAGAGTTCGATTGCCTTATCTACAGCTGAAGCAGAATATGTGGTTGCGGCATCTTGTTGCACACAACTTCTTTGGATGATGCAGACCTTGCAGGATTTTCAAATCACTTGCACTTCACCAGTCTCTATCTTATGTGATAATACAAGTGCAATCAGCATTTCAAAGAATCCAGTCATGCACTCAAAGACCAAGCACATACCAATCAAGTACCATTTTCTTCGGGAACAAGTGCTTGAGCAGAAGGTCAAGTTGGAGTATGTTCCTTCTAAGGAACAAGTTGCTGATATTCTCACAAAACCACTGCCCAGGGAAACTTTTGAATATCTCAGACAAAAGCTGGGAGTAGTTGATGCTTCATCCTGCTGTTGAAGCTTGTCTGTTCTACAGAAAATTTGGTATACGCAAGTTACGTAAGGAATATCCGCGTATATACGCAGATTTATGGTGGGAAAGTCGCGTGTACGGTGTACGCGTGCTGCAGAAAGCATATCCGCGTGCATACGCCGTTTTCTGCAGGAGAAGTCGCGTATATGGAGTTCTGAACAGCAAGGGCAGACTCTGGTTGGAGAAGGTCTGAGATGGGTATGCCAGAATTCTTCAGGCACAGGTTCAGGGGGAGCAGCAGGCATAGGTTCAGGGGGAGCAGATTAAAATCTCATAAAGCATTGTTGGCATTTAGATGCTTTTGGTTCTAGTACACAACTGTTGTTGGTTTCAGGAGAAGGAGCTCAGAATTAAATCTTGGTTGCTGATCTAAAAGATGTGTATCAGATGCTGCTTGTGACTTTCATAAGTCTTGGTCTAGATTTATTGTCTCTATGTCATGTATCTCTTCTGTGATATCTCTTTTATGGTGTCAAGGTCATGTAACAGCCTATGTTGGTTTCCCCACTATGCCTGGGATGAATGATGCAATATAATTGGTTGTTTCTGACGTATCCCCTCTTGGTTGGGAGTATGGATGTATGTATTGAGTCTTTTGGTGATAGGAAGGTCCCTTATGGTGTATAAGTCTTGGTTCTTTTGAAGAACATCTTTTGCAGATCTTGCCTACAGTCAGAGGAAGCATGTTTCAGCACAGCCAAGCAAAGATATCAGCATGTACTCAGGGGGAGCACAGCCCTTTGCCCTTGATGTCAAAGGGGGAGAGTGACTTGGTGTGGTGGTTGCCATCAAGTCCAAAGGGGGAGATTGTTGGCATTATGACAAGTATTGTCCTTGATGGCAAACCACACTGATGACAAATCATAGTGCAGAAGATCAGCAGCAAGGAATTGATGATCAGACTATAAGAAGAAGAGAAAATTCATATACGCAGGTTCATCAAGCCCAAGTCGCATGTACACGCCGGTTGGCTTCAGTAAAAGCGCGTGTATGTGGAAAACTTATTTTTGGTCCGTGGCGGTTATTCCTTGGAAGTTGTGCCTATGGTTTCGGACCATGGTGTCTCGACGGACGTGTCGATCCATAGTTTTGAGGATGATGGTATTGGCTTTCTATGGTTTTGGCTCTTGGTATTGAACAAGGCCTAAGGCTATATAAGGAGAAAGAAATCATTAGGCAAGTGTATCTGAAAAGTCTTGAATATCTGATGAAGTATTAGATCCAGTATGCAAGTTATTGGTTGATGATGTATTGCTTGATCTGAGCTAAGGAGAGATCTCATCGGTTGATGGAGAACAAGATCTAAGGAGAGATCGGGATCAAATGGTTTGAAATGAACTATCTTTATATGGTTGATTATGCGTGTTTCTAGATCTGCATACTGATGCAATGTTATATTCTGGGTATAACTGATATCTGGTACAGCTGCAAGTTATGAAAAGTTATTTTTAGATCTGTACGCAGATTGTCTTCGGTAAAACCGCGTGTATACGCGGGTTGCCTTCATTGAAGTAGCGTATATCTTTTGAAGCATGATTTTTGGGTTTGCAGTTGGGTCTGACTGATATTACAAAGTTCTGTAGTCTGCTCTGTGTTCTGGCGACAGGTGTTGACAGGGTTTCAGTGGTTCAGTGATTCAAAGATTGATGATGCTAGTATTGGTTGTTTTATGCTTCAATGATTTGTGAATGAATCATAGTCTTCAGATTGTAATGTTGTGCTTCAGGAATATCCAGTCTGAAAATTGATGAAAAGTGGTACCTGAAGGAAAGAAGATTGTAGGCCAGCACCTACGTACTAGTATCTTAGCTAGTACAAGAGCAAAGGGGGTTGGAGCTCCCTTCCAAGGAAGTTTGGAGAACGAGAGAAGGTTGAAGCCTTCTGCAGGTTGTAGCCTGCGTACTGGTATAAGGCTGCACCAGTACAAAAGATTGTAAATTGAAGTTCTTATTAAAGAAAGATAGAGACGACTTGCAGCAGGTGGTTTTCACCCACATTGGGTTTCCACCTTATATCATGGTGTTCATGTGTGTGGTTTTTGTGTGATGATCTGTTCTGCTATACTGCATCTGTTTACTCTTAATATGGTGAATAATGACCTGATGCACTTAACTGAAGATAAACTAACTGAATTATAAGTTTTCTGGTTATACGTTGTTTTCTTTAGACACAGTAGCGTGTACACGCTGGTTCACTTAACTGAAGTAGCGTATATGTTTCTGAGCATTGAAAAAGTTTTATTGATCTGATAATACTGATTCACCCCCCCTCTCAGTATTATTTCCAACACAATGTCGTGGTGGTTTTCCTTAAGGCTCCGTTGAGGTTGAGATTCAACAATGTTTCCCTGGTCATGAAATTGATTGAAGCCCCATAGTCAATCAACGTCTCAGGTACTACAATATTTTTAATGTGTACATCCACTCTAGGTTACAAGGATCCAAATATTTTGGGGAGATGACCTTCCCAAGAATCATATCAACCACCTTTCCATCAACATTGATAGTGGGAGCATCTCTTTTCCTCCTTCTAGGCCTCTTGAAATGTTTTCCCTTAATAATATTATTATAAATGGGGACATCTATGATGGTCAAGAAAAGGGGTATTTTAACACATGGGTTCTTCAATTCTCATAGAATTTCAGCCTCTTTTAGGGTTTGTTGCTTAGGTTGGACCAACCTTTCAGTATATGGAGGTATATTTCCTTGAGGGGTACTACCTTCCTTCTCTTCTTAAAGATATTCAGATGGAAAATGTGGTTGAGCATATGCAAGTACCTTCCCAGACCTAAGGTTTATTTCTTATATTTCCACAACTTAGGTAGGATAAGATGTTTCCCCACTATAGACCTATTGGGCTTTCTTGTTGTTCGCTTTTAGATTGGGTTAAGCAAGAATTTTAGGTTGCTTAGGTGGATTATTGTGAGTTAATTGTGGTTGAGGAGGAGGAGGTTGCATTAAGGAAGGTATTTGGGTTGTCTGAGGCCTCCATCCATGAGAACGGTTGCTCTAATAAGTAGGTTTGGATTGATATGGTTGGAAGGGTGGAATGACAAGTCACAGACTGAGCACGATAGGACTAAGGGGAAGACATGGTCCAAGGTGAGTTGGTTGGAGGATACCAATTCTGAAGAGGTACATTCTAATTTCTATTGCAATGAGGGTAGTGCACACCTTGCATGCCTTAATCAAATGGCAGACGATCTTATGGCCTTATTTGATTTTCAAAACAAAGCTTCTCCAAACCACCTACTTCCACTTGATATACAACCTTCAGAGATGGAAGAGAGGGGCATTTTTCTTGCATGATTCTCTTCACAAACTAGTAAAATTTCTTTTACATTTAGTGGCCACTCATTTTTAGGGTGCCTCTTAGTGCATCTAGGGAAAAAATTGGCAAGTTTCCTTTATATCTCCTATTATTTCTTCTTAATCTGCATGGTGTCCATTTGTAAAGAAAAAGTATCCAACATTTCACTCTTGAAAGATTTTATCATATTCCCTATTTCAAATTTGATAGTTGAGGTAGAGGGAGAAGAATTATCTAGGCCTTGAATAGACCTACCTCTCTTCCTTGCAACCCTATAATGATTCTTAAATATTGTCTTAATGTCTTCATAAGTGAGTTGGTAAATGTCTCCACTAGAAAACGTATTAAGGTTATCCAAAAAATATTCTTTGATCCCTAGGAAAATTTGTTAATGGTGTTGGAAGCCACCAACAAGTGTAGGGAGTATCCCCGATGTGAACTCCCAATTAGACCCCACACCATTTGGAGTAGGAGCCCCAAAAAGTTTGATCCCTAGAAACAGATCAGTACCTGCAATTTCTGGGTTTTAGGGTTTTTCTCAGATATATTTCTGAGTTTTACGGGGATTTTTCTATTGGGTTTTCTGGCCTATGTCTCATCCTCCTTAGGCCTTGATCCACTCTGATTTCCTCTTCAAAGTTGAATTTAGCCTCCCCTAGGGCTTCTAGTATGCTTCCACCTTTCTAGGAGTAGTTAAACTGAGTCAGTAGTATGTGTTTCTGCAATTCTTTCATCCACATTTTCTATATCTGTACCCTTATGTTTTAGATCTATTAATATAGGTTGTTACCATCCATAGTTTCACATTTAAAATTGTTTGGTCATTTGCCTTATGGTCCCATCGGTTGCCTTAGGTGTTTCACCCATCTCCATATCTTTTTGCATCGATCTTCTCCTCTAGTTTTTTATTGTTGTTGCACCACTTTCCAGCAACTTAGTGTCACTTGATCCCAGTCACACCAACATTTAGATCTCTTGACCGTTTCAGTGTATTTTCCATCAGTTTAGCCACCAACCAATGCAGTGTTTGCAAACCCAGTTTGGGTGGGGTTTAGTTAATTGTTTTGTTGTTCATTTTCTGTTATTAATTTCAGTTTATTTTCAGCAAGATTTTTTCTTTTTTACAAACATGATCTGGGCTTAATAAATTAATACACTTGCACACACAAGCACACCTTAGGCGAAGAGCTCTTGGTTTACACCGCCAAGCCAAGAATTAACGTAATAAATTTATCTCCCCTCATCGATACAAAGATATATTGTTGATCTCCCTTCACCATTTTCGTGTCACGTGTGTCCTACCACCATTGTGCCACCCAGGCATTTTTTGCAAAGTCTATTAGGCCTTAACCCCCAGTTTCCACTTGGGAATATTACCCCTCCCTATCAGGTTCGAGTTTATAGCCCTCTGAGTCCCCATATCGACTCTTCTCCTAGTTCTTCTAATTCCTCATTTGATTATACGCCTCCTTCATTGCATATCATCACCATGTCTGGACCCACAACTGGTATCCTGGTGTTGGCTCTTGTTCTATCCTAGTGGTCACATCAAGTAGAATAGTCTTAGGAACAATTCTAGCATCCCCCATGGTCCCCTTTATGGTTTGGTTAAGTCTACCATATTTTAACCATTTGATAAATGACCCCATACACCATGATGTTGGTTGACCCTGTATGCCAACTAAGCTTCCCTCTGACATCCTGAAGTATGATGGTAATGCTAGAGAGGATGCTACCAACCATGTTTGATCCTTCCACATGTGGTGCTCATCCAACTCCATAACCGATGACTCCATTTATCTTCGGCTATTCTAATGCACGCTCATTGGAGATGCTACAAAATGTTATGTAGACCAACCCTCCACATCTCATTTCATGTTCGTGATGCTTGCTAAAGTGTTCCTTTCATATTTCCAATTACCTCTCCATTACGACACTAGTACGGAGCTATTGACCACATTCTGTCAGTCCTCTACCACTCAACTTTCTGACCATGTTCAATTGTGGTGTCAAAGGAGGAGCACATGTCGTGCCCTGCCTTTCAAAGATCATGTCTATCTAGATTGGTTTCTTAGGATCCTTTATCTCCCATTGGAAAATATGTCACGTCCCATTTTCCTCAGACCAAGGAAGAAGTTCTCCAAACCGCTCTGAGATATGACCTAATTTATGCTCAATCTTGTTATGTCTATATCATCATTTTAGACCTCCCTCGTCCTAGAAGTGCCAATGCACCGAGAGCATCTCACGCTGTCGACGGTGTTGTTGGATCACTTTCACACTATTCGCCATACACTTAGGGAAGTTATGGCTACTTGCAGGGGGCATCAGTTCCTCCAACACTTATTCCTCTCCTGCTAGCAACATGTTTCTAGGGCCCCAACTCGTCTACTAAACTTTTGCTCCTCCTTATGCACAACCTAGTGCTCCAGCCACTTAAGCATTAGTGTTGCAGCCTCCCATGCATCCTCAGCCCCAAAAACCACTGCCCCCTCAAGGTCAAGTGTTTTCACAGTAGAGTGAGACCAATCCCCAAAATTCTAAGAAAAAATAATAAGGGGAAGGGTAATAAGGGTAACCAGGGTAATCAATGTAAACAACCTAGTGAACCCAAGGTGAACCAACCTAACACCAACAACCAGCAATGGGGAATCCCGCCCAAGATGAACAAGGTTATTCATGTGAACAAGCCTTGTGCATGTTGTGGTGTACATGGCCACTACATACTTGAGTGTCCTCTCTTACCCCAGATGTGCCAAATGTGGGAAGCTCAAGCAGATTCTAGAGGTCAACAATCACCTCAGAATCCTGCGCCATCTCAACCGGCAGTGCTCAAAAATCGTTTCCCTCGGCAACGATTTGTTGTTGCTCAACCTCAGCTATGTCAAGCAGACCATATCTCCCAACCTTCTAGTCCTGGTGACTACTAGATCCTTATGATGAAATCTAATGAGGTTAACCCCTCCAATATCAACCTGCAAACTAGGTCGCGTCAGTATGACAAGCCCTCGACTTCGTCTGCCACCGAGTTCAAAACCAAAGTATCTGTTGAGTCTCTTACGACATTAAATGGTCCTTTACAAATTCCTCAACCTAAATTTGAGGCCATTCCTAAGATCCCAAAGGGACCATTACGCCATAATGCGACTTCTAACAGAGCTACCCATACATACAGTATAATAGACGACTTAGCACAATCACCTGCTGCCATGTCAATGCTGGAAGTCCTCCAGTTGTGCCCATCTCAAAAGAAAGCTCTACTTACTGTCTTAGGTGCAGTGGATCCTTCTAAAAATCACTTGATTGTCTTCCTGGTTGATACATCAGAGCATCCACCATTCCGTCCATCTACTGCTTTCCAGATACTAGTTAGATTCTGTAATGCCATCATCTCTTGATGCATTATTGACAAAAGCACATCCACCTACATGATGTCCACTGCCGTTTGGAAACAACTTAAGTCACCTGATTTGTCCCCCTCCACCATCACTTTGTGTGCTTGGGATGGACACTCCTCCCAGCCCCTTGGCATGTACCACAATTACTTAGTGACCCGTGCGGGAAAGACTATCCATGTCGACATTGAAGTCATTGATGCCCCTTTGAATTACAACATTCTTTTAGGTTGTAGTTACACATATGCCATGTCACCCACCACGTCTGCAGTGTTTTGCAAGATGTGATTCCCCCACAAAGGGAAAATCATTATCATCAATCAGTTGACATAATACGAGTTGACATCCGTGACCTCCACCGAGTCCATTATCTCATCAATGTCTGATAAACATTCTTCAACTCCTCTCACCAGTGTTTCACCTAGAGTCTATAAAGACTCCTCATTATTGGGTGCTTTCTCTGGTCCTCCCCCTCCCATCTCAGAGCCTAACTCTATGAGTGTTTTCATGTTAAGCGTCACGGGCTACCCTTAAGCAGTCTGGTACACCTAACCAACAACCATCTCCTCAACACCCCATTGTTTCCCTTCTAGTTGAACCCTCTGGATCCACCCCACAAGACCTCCTCCATTTGTGGGTGCCTCTCCTATGTTTCCATCGGGAACTATTCCTCCAGGTCTCAACCATCCAAGAGTTATTCCATTGAGACATTACCTTACAAGCCAAATACCTTTCTAATTCCCCCCTCTGGGAGTATTTTATGTCCCTGTCATGGCTTTGTTGGTCCTTCCTAACATGACTTTGGGGATCCCAGTGTGATACATTGACCCCCCTGCAAGCATTCTGCCTGGTCAGCCAAGACCTTATTATTCTTTGACCCTGGTCCAACCAATCCCTACGACCCTTGTCACTGCTCCAGTTCCACCACAACCTCAACAGGAACCCACTCCTGTTGCGACAACATCCAGATAGGGGGGCAAAGCCAAGAGGAACGAACCTAAGGACAAGGCTACCCAAGCTTCTCTAGCCCCCAAAGCCCCAAAGTTGTCACATCCATGCACTTTGTGTGAAGTCATTGGGCATGCCACCAATAATTGTCTTGAACTTCCTCAACTCAAACCTTTTGTTCATGAAGTGTTCCTTGAGTCAAATATCCTAGAAGTCCATGTTAACTTGTCAGGTCCACCCAAGAAACTCAAAACGTTGCACACAAATCACCCTTATGCCCTGTGTGATCATCATGGTCACTATTCCCATTGTTGCTCTCATCTCGTTGAATTTCGTGATTGCCTTGGGGTGATTCGTGAATACAAAGCCACTTGTAGTGGATCATATACTCCTCTACCCGTGGATTTTGGTACCACTTGTAAACTAGAACAAGGGGACTCTGGTCCCACCATCATGATCCCTCCCCCAATGTCGAAATGGTAGACAACACAGGCCATATCCTTTACCTATTGTCATCCTAAGGTTCCTCGCAGACAAACCTTTCTGAGGTTTCTACATGCACTTCTATCGAACCTCTTTCAATAGAATCCCAAGTCTCAACATCCATATATCCTCCATCTATCAGCTCATCGTCTACCATTCCAGATGATGCGTATGTGAACCTTATTTCTTAGGTTGATGCACAAGTAATGTCGTTGCATCATGTAGTCAGTCTTCCTCTCGTCCACCCATCTTCTAGCCCGACGAGCACACCATCGAAGCTATGTCTACCCTTCATTACCCCTGCACTTAAGCAAGGGAGCATTTCTCCAGAGGATTTTGAAGCCCATTTCCTTCCTAGTTCTCCCAATGCGCTCCACCTCAAGAAATTTTGCTCATAGCACATCCCTTTTATTTGTGTGTCTTTATTTCTACCATGAAGTTAGGTAGATTGCATCATCTCATCCGTTGTCTTTTTCACCTTTCATATGGGTCCATCAACCACACCATATATCGGTCATGCCAATGGTGCGAGTCGCTTCTCCCGGAATCTAGCCTCTGCAGCCTAGGACATTTTTACTCTCTTACATATGTTAGTCCTTTCAAATAGTGTGTGCATTGGATCTGCCACCAATAATCAGGCTGAATATGATGCAGTGATAGGTTTGCTAGCGAATGCCCTCGCTCATTGCATCCTTCATCTTCATGTTTGTTTATATTCCTTGCTACTTTTCATGCAATTGAATGGTGTGTATCATGTGCATAACCAAGTCCTATTTAGAAAATATCTACGAGTTAAGTTGTTGGTACATGAATTTGACCATTACATTCAATCATGTGCCTAGAGCCCAAAATCACTTTGTAGAGACCATCACAAATAACATTCTATATTGGCATTTATCACATGTATACCAAAAAAAATAGCCATAAACATAACACATGGTGAACCATCATCGTCATATTAAAATGAAACATCATATTATGTATCACATAAAACATATAAATGTTTGGAGCCCATAGGTCTACATACATCTGGTACACCCATAGCATACTAGGGGGGCACATAGGCCCCTACATCTCCTTATCATCCTTTGGAGGATCTTGTACCAAGTTGGGCCGAGATGACTGAATCCCTTTTTCGAGCACTCGGAACACAATGGTGCTCCATAAACTACTCCTACTAGGGGGCATCATTCCTGCCATTGCATACCAGATCAATATCCCATTCTTGGGGGCATGATGGTTTTCCCCTGGCCACCTTATCAAATTAATTACCATAAGTCTTGGCCTAGATCCCACTGGATCTAGGTATGGTCGATTATCCTCCCATTCCTTGGATAGTTTGTCCTACCGCCCTCTCCGGTGAGCCATATGCACATCACATATCGTAGATGTTTGATAACATATCTTCAAATATTCTACTCTACACCAACTAGTCCCCATGTTTGACTTATGGGGTGAGGATGATTCTAGACCGCCTCTAGTAGTTCATTCTCGTTTTCCTCTTCCCTTAATTATTCATGAGGAACCATAATTCCAAGAAGAATTTAGGCCATCTTTAGAAAAGTAAGGCCACTTTCCTGAAAGTTGTAGATCTTGATTCCAATGGTCAGTTTTTCCGCTACAATCTCCATAAGATTTAGGGCCTTCTCCTCCTCCCAAATTGGAGGGAAAACACCCTTTTATAGGAAAATCCATAGTTTTTCTTTCATACATTGCAACCAGACCATAGCTCCATTTGATGAACCATCAGCACCATTGAAAATCTCTCATTGAGCTCTATAATGGGCCTTCCTCAGTTTTTTATGATTTGACACTTCACCATGAAGTCATTTTTCCAAGAAGGGTCACTTTTTCGCCTCTCAAAATCGAATTTCGTCATAAAGCGACAATTGTACTTTGACGTTTTATATTTCTTGGCAAACCATTATTTTTTTACTAAGTTATCTCAGCGGGTATGGGTATGCCTCCCCCACCTTAGTGAGGTCCGGTACCACAACATAAAAGGATACTTGCATTAGTCTCTCCCCCTCTGTGCCTATCCTCTTTCACTCCAGCTTTATCGGTCTCTCTCTCTCTCTCTCTCTGACTCCCCTGTGTTGTCTAAGTGATTGTGTCTTTACAACGTACTTTGGTCATACGTTTTTCTCCTAACACTCGTACGTTGGGGCAATTTGTTATTACCAAAAAATTGATCATCTAGCCTAATTTACTATATGGATCGAAGTACACCATGTAAAGCCAATTTTACCATAATAAAATTACTTTCCTAGTGAGAAATTACTTAATAAACCACCTTTTTAAAGTAATTTATAGTGAAACCCATGAAGAATAATTAAAGAAATCATTATTTACTTGATTTTCTTCTAGGAATAATTAATTTAACCATTGTTTTATTATTATTTCTTGTCATATTTGAGCCAATCATGAAAAATAAATAAATAAATCATTAATTATCATATTTTTCTCTAAGAATAATTAATTAATCACTAATTAATTATTATTCTTTATCAAATTTGACTAAATTCCTTAGGAATAATTAAATAAATCCTTATTTGTTTATTATTCCTTAACTAATTCCTTGAGATAATAAATAAATCATTTATTTATTTATTATTTCTAAATAAAAGTTTAAATAATATTTCCCTCCTAAACAAATATAATAAAATATTCCAAGAGGTTATTCCAGGAATGGGATCAATAATATTTTATTATTTCTCATTATTCGAGGATAAATCAATATTTTGTTATAAATAGAAGGGTTTTCCATTCATTATTCACTTTTGATTATTTTCATTGTTGCACTCATTATTGTAACTCTGATTAGATTCATTGTTGCATAACATATTTTTGTTGGGTTTATACATTATAGAGGAGAGAGACTCTACACAAGCTGAAGACTTTTGAGGATAGCTAAGAACCCATCCCATAGAGGGGGACTCGTAAAATCTATTTGTTCCCTTCACAGGTGTTATAATAAAATTATTCTTTGTATATCTGATTTCCATTGGATGATTGGAGTTATTAATCTTTCTTTTTGTTGTTTAACCATGATTGTGGCATAGATCTAGACTTTGGAAAGTTTTGCTTCTATCAGTTGCTGCAGATCTACAATGTTTAACAACCATTTATATTGTTGATATTGTTTGTCATCCACAATCTTAAGTGGGTTCTTTTCGTACATATTTGAGAAGAAAACACTATAACACCTCTTACATGAGTTATGAGGGTATATTTATAACATATTAGATGACTATTCATCTTCCTTTGTGACTCTTTGACTTCCCTCATGACTCTTTCACTTCCTTTTACATAATGAGCTTTCATATTCCAAAATTGACACTTGGACTTCCACTTACAAAAACATTTAAATACAAATATTCCAAATAGCCATATAGGACAAAATTGGTCAAAGTCAAATAAAACAACATGTCAATACTAAGTTTGGGGAAACTCTAGCTCAGCCACTTCCACTTGTAGTTCTTCAATCACATAGTGATGCCAAGCTTTATGCTATGCGATGATTCCCTCAAACTTGCGATAGGATCAGGATGAAAGTGGATTCTAGCCTCCATTGCATCTGGGTACACGATCTTGGAGCTAGATTGAGTTTCCTTCTTCAACAAGAACAACATGGTGTTGAACTTGGAAGGGCCACTAATATACTTCTACATATCATGTTTGTTGACCTCCAGGTTCCCCTTGGTAGAAATCTACTTGAACTAGTTCAAGTTTTATTTAATTTCCTATCTAACCTTATTAGTTCCTCTAGCTTTGATGAATGTGCCTCCTAAAGTGATCTTATGTGACCTCTATTGATTTGATGGGGCTTGGACCCAGGTTTAGAGTTAGCTACACTAACCAAAAAAACCCTGCACTATCGACCCCTTTGGCAATAGTCTCCTTAGCGGACACTTCAACCTCACCCAAGGCTGTATTGGGGAATGCTAGAACTAGGTTTTTGCATCCAGAAGGTTTTGTGATGTAGCAGTGAGGCAGTTCCTTAATCTAGGGTTGTTAAGGGATAAATTCCCCTAGGGTCTTGGGTTGATACCCTAACAGATCAGAGGTTGTCTATACAGAGAAACACACATTCCTATGGCCATAATGCTAATATAAGCAAACTATACGATAAGGGGAGTACCTGGGGGTCCTTCGTTTGAGAAGATCCTGCTAGGGTCCAAACCCTCTTGGAGTTCCTTTTGCTCCTTAAACCTACAAAACAATCAATTCAAGAAAGTACAGTAGTATATGGACTAAACATCATAAAGAAATCATCTTCATAATATATTGAAAGGTAGTTAGTTATGCAATTAAACAACCATTCATATATGAATCATAACATGGATATCATAAACATGAAGAAGATTTATATCAAGAACAAAGACAAGTGTTTCTTTTATTATAGACAAATAAAGTACAAAAAGGAATAATTTCACCTGATTTGTCCTTTCGCAGGCTCCAAGCAGAACCGTCCTCTAGATTTGTCCAGTCTCAAGCCTTTAACAAACTCCTTCCATGACTTACTCCATGATATCTCAAGTAGTAGATAGACATCATCACACAAGGAAACAAGGGTTTCCTGTAAATGTTGAAAGTGCAGGAGGCACTAGGATCTTCAGACCTGGTTAGGGAAATCTCAGCATAGTAACCTTTCTCTCTCTTCTCTCCTCCCTTAGGCCTTCCCATTGAAGCCCTTTTATACTTCTCCCAAAGTAGTTTTTTAGTTGGGAATTCATTGGGAACAGTTGGGCCATGGGCACTAATAGGTAATCAACAGGTGAAACCCGTGATCTATACCCAAAATTAAGGAGATCTAATTTTTTTTAAGTGTTTTAAGACATATACGCGGGTTGGGTATACACAGACCCGCGTACACACACGTTTAGCTCAAGGCAATGTCGCGTATAGGGAATAAAACACTGTTTTTTTTTAATTTTGGACCAGGTCTGGAAGGATGGGTTGCCCTAGGCCATGAGTGCAGCATCACAAACATCAAGAGTGAGGTTTGGAGATATAATAGATGCCCCCTAATATATGAGGTCAGAAGTGGTACATGATGGCTGAAATTTATTAAGCAAGTTCATGGAAAGGAAATCTATCAAAAACTGAGAAGGAATTCACTAGAGTTCAGCCTTCCAAGCCACAAAAGGAGACAGAAAGAAACACTGTCTGAGGCAGGCATACCCATGCTCAGAGAAATTAAAGCATGTCTGCATATCAAGTACAAGTGGATCCACTAAGTATACAAGTATACAAAACTGGAAAATACATAATGGATCATCTGATCACGATCAAACAAGTACATGTCTGAATATCACATATAAGAATGTCAATGATGCTGAAGAATGAACCAGATCACTGATATCAAAGACTGATCACAAAAGGTACCAAATGAACATGATGGAATAGGATGGTACTACACTGCAAACTTAGGTTCCAGCATGTAGAATGTTGCCATGACTGATTGCAACATATAAGGTGGAATGGTATTAACTAGTAGCAATAGAAGCAACTGTCAAGTGAACCAATGAATGCTGATGCAACCTGAGGTCTTCACCGACCACTATGGTCTCAACCTTGTTAAAAAATGAAACCGGATGTCTTGAGCATAGTTCCTTGGCTTGTGTCAAGCTCGTTAAAAAATGAAACAAGGAGTCATGAGCATAGTTCCTTGTCTTGTGTCAAGCTCTTTAAAAAATGAAACAAGGGTAGGTTATAAAGGTAGATTGTAGAGAGTAGAAGTGAGGATAGTTTTGTTCCTGTGTCAACCTCGTTAAAATATGAGATAGGATGTTTGAGGATAGTTCCTGTTACTGAGTCAACCTCATTAAAAAATGAATCAGGTAGATTTTAGGATATATAGGTAGATTGTAGAGAGTAGTCATGAGCATAGTTCCTTATCTTGTGTCAAGCTCGTTTAAAAAATGAAACAAGGGTTTTGAGGATAGTTCTTTTCCTGTGTCAACCTCACTAAAAAATGAAACAACTCCCACGAGTCTTTCCAAGATTTCAAAAGTAAAACCTTCATTCCATCCACTTCGTTGAATGCAATGAAGCTTGGGGGCCATGTACCTCGATTTGTGTCATTATGCTGGGGGCATGTGAACTTATAACAAACATAGTTTTTCATTTCAAGATTGCGTAAACATGAAACCGAATCCGAGCATAGTTCTTTTCCTGTGTCAAGCTCGTTAAAAAATGAAACAAATACTCCTCTACTTGAGTCGAGAGTTTGACTAGATCTCATAAATGTTAAGTTGTATATTTAGGTTAGTTATTTCAGTGTTTTGCATAATTTTCTTACAGTTTTAGGTCGAGTCTTTCAAAGGATCTCGTAACTGAACCTTCATTCCATCCAGCTATCAATTAATGTACTTAGTTGAATGAGTTGGGGGTGCATGCGCTCTAGCAGTTATGCTTAGGGGGCATCAAGAACAGTTTTATCTCTATTTCAAGCTTGTGTAAAAATGAAACTATTTTCAAGCACAGTTTCCTCTCTGTTTCAAGCTTGCGTAAAAATGAAACTACTTTGAAGCATATTTTTTCTCTGTTTCAAGCTTTTGTAAAAATGAAACCTATCTCGAGTCAATTTCAGTTATTTTCAAGACTCGTTAAACTCATGAAAATCCCGAGATTATTTCGCTATTTTTCATTCTCGTAAAACAAATGAAAATGCCGAGTTCTTTCCGTCTTTTCATGCTCGTAAATTAAATTGAAAGTCGGCCATATGAGTACATTTTTATCATTTTTTCGAACTCATTAAAACTTACGAAAAAATGAAAACCATGAGTACATTTTTATCATTTTTTCGAACTCGTTAAAACTTACGAAAAAGTGAAACCTTGGAGTTTTCTTTTAAGCCCTTTTCAGACTCTCAAAATATGAAAAGATTGCTGAGTTTTTTCTTTTTAAACTCGTTAAAATGGAATTAAAAAGACGGTCCACTTACAGCTCTTTTCCGACCATAAAAACATGAAAAGATTGCCGGATTTTTGTCGTTTCGAATTCGATATTGGTTATAAAATGACGTGTCGTTGATCGCTTTTTACTTTTTCGGATCAGTGACACTAATAACGAAAAGTACTCCTTGGTCGTAAAAGATCAAGCGGTTCTCTCAAGTATTATTTTATACTTTTTCGGGCTTGGGAGACACAAATTTACGAAAAAGGTCAACCCTGGAGTCTTCTTAAGTTTTTCAGACTCTCTAAAATTGAAAAACACCGAGTTTCTCCTATACTGGACTCATTAAAATTTCACAGTAAAGGACCTGTTCGATTACAAACAGGAACGGACCACTCCTTCTTAGGGTTCGAATCTAAACTAAGTTGGACTCATCCGAATGATGAGCTTATAATCAAGCAAATGTTATCCTCCTCAAGCTTGTAAAAAATAAAGAGGTACTTGCCAGAAATGGTGGGGGAAAAGAGAGTAAAATGAGCCTATTTGTCATACTTTGTAACCACTCTTGAACACGACACTTTTATTCACCTGGGTCGGGAAATCCTTTGCCTAACAGTTGATCAAACCACATTGAAAGTCTTCAGCCAGTTTCTGGGTATTAACTTTGGGTCAATTGTCACCAAGCCATCTGCTGTGTCGTTATGTGTTCAAGAGGTCACTGCCAATAAGCCATTCATCTGCAAAATATTTGTCATCCATCTTGACCATCCCTGAGTTAGTCCTTACAACTACTTTTCTTCAACTTGATCTATGATTTCGTGTTGTGGGCTCGCCTGCAACGGATCGCTTTCTATCGACTTCAGCTCATTATCTAGAAAGATGATCTAGAAATCATCAGTACCTTGGGATCTGCATGCCTCAATGGCAGGTTTCTCGCCTTTGACGATAGGTTACATCAATGACCTTCAATCAAGAGATTCTGTGACATGTTGGACATCAACACATTCATTCACATCTCATGGATTGTACTGGGTACTTTGAGAGCCATTGACATCACTGGTGGTCTCTCTCACACTTGTTAACAGTTTACATCATTGACTGGTAATCAAGTGGTTTCTACCATGTTCGACATCAACTCATTTATTCGCATGGATAGAATCGTACTATTTCGGAAAGCAGAAATGAAGACCCTAGATCTAGTTTCCGCCATCCAAGCTGCGAGGAGTTTTGTATTCATTATACAATAGACTAATTATAAATAGATGGCTGCGTCCATACTGTGTCTACATGTGTCTATGATTATGATGTATTGCAAAATCATTCCTATATCAGAGCAGTAGTTAGTTTGTTAGTTAAGTTTTTGATCTGAGTATGGGAATGCCTACCTCAGCGATGATATGATCTCATATATGTATTTTGTGTTGAATATTTGCAGGTTCCGACTGGGCTCTCCACAAGATAATCCTCGAAATGATAAAGTGCTTCACCCTTCCTAGATGATATAAAACCCTGATCTGCTACAGACCTCGCACTTTAGGGGGCAATCTGTTACACTAAAATTTGTCACCATGACTATTTGCAGTCAGTATGGCTCCATCAATAACCATACTGTCCTCCTTGGCAAGTCTTATACCTCTGCTCCTCATGTCAAACTCCAAAAAGAGAGAAAGCCTTCAAAAAATCAATATAACTCTGGTTCCGCACTTTCTCTTACTCTTACCTACGGGCACGCACCTCAAGTACATAATACCTGCATACTTGTACGCTCTGTCTGTAAAGGGGTGGGTGCGTACCCCTGTAAAAGTCAAAAGGCGCAAGTTTTACTTCAAAAAACTTACTCGCGGTCGATTCTAGAGCATTCTAGAAGATAGTTTGACGTGGATTGAGCGCCTCCAGATGGTTCATGCATCCCAATGAAAGAGGAACTTATCCCATGAAGAGGGGAGCTATCCCTTTGAAAGAGGGGCTTATCCCATTGATGGTGGACCTGTTTAACTTCCTCCAAAGCATTATAAATATAGGCATTGGGCCAGAGGCAAGGGAGGTTGAAAGCTGAACATTCCTAAGGGTAGATGCTGCTGAAATTAGGACTCCCTTATAGAGCTTGAGAGGAGAGATTCCAATCCTTTCTTAGCTTCATTTGGAAGTGGGTGAGCTGATCAAAGTAGAGGAGAACTCTTGCTGGACCCTGGGAGGGACCTACACAACACCAAGGCACTGGTTGTAAGGTTTCTCTTGTTTCCAATTAATACAATTAAGTTCATTTTTCTCAACAAGTTGTTATATATAATTTGTTTCATAAACTCCTTGGTCTTTATGATGAATATGTTTTATTATATGAGTTATTCAGGTGATATGTAATCGTTTGTTTGTTAGTGAATGCAAGCTTCAAGGAGAAGGAGCTCATCTAGATTGGAGAGGCTTGGTTGCTACAAACAACGTTGGACTAAAGGTAAGCCTTAAACACCTGGTTGCTTTTATTTTAAATGCATATTTAGGGAAAGATAGTGCTTGATTGTTTTGTTTGTCACTAGAAAACTCTTAGTTTCTAGGGAGGTCGGTTTTGTCTGCAAAATTGACTCTTTCCGCATGACAAAATGGCGACTCTGCTGGGGAAATCCATGGATTTGATTGATTTCTCTTTTGATTGATACTTTGATTTGAGAAACGTTGATTTCTTTCTAGTTTTTGATTGATTGACTGTGAATTTGGGTGGAATAGCTTAGGATTGAGTTAATTTTTATTTTTCTTGTTTTTTAGAGCAGTACGCACCCTCTGCGTTAAGCACAGTGCGTACCTATACGCACTTCTGCTTTGTACACAGAGCGTGGCTGCACCTATGCAAACAGGCTGCCTGCGTACCCTGTCAAAAGTTTAGAAAATTTCAATTTTTTCCTTTTTGCCTATTAGATTTTGTTTATAGTTTATTTATTGCTGCCCAGATCCACTGGTTACCTGTCAGAAGTTTTCATCTAAGCTTGTTTCATTAGTATCAAGGGTTTTAGTGAAGTTCATAGAAGTTCTAGCCCTAGGTTTGATTTTTGTATTGGTCTTATAGTGACTCTGGCTTTAGAAGTTGTAAAAACCTTGGATATCCCTGGTCTTTTCAGTCTTCTTAGGAGTTAGACCATTCGTAAAATCCACCTTTGTGAGAAACCTACCTTTGTGTTGTCTCTTTGCGGAATTTCGAGAAGGCTTGTTTGTTAAGCTGTGAATTTCATTCTTAAGAAAAAGAACAAGAACTTTTCATTTTTGTTTTTGACTGATTTATGATTCTGCATGAATTAGTCCTTGGTTGAATTGTAACTGAGTAAAACAACCTGGAATTATATTTTGTAGGCTTTTACCTCATTAGATTTGCTTTTAGGTAAATTTCTCTTAGATTTGCTTTTAGGTAAATTTCTCTTAGATTTTCATAGGTCTTAAAATTGATTTTTGTTAAGTAGTTTTACATGCTTTGTTAAAATAGGAAAAAATACAAAATCTCTTTTGAGGAAAAGTTTGTTTTAGTAGCGTTTGAAGTCTTTGAAAAGAAAAGGGAAGTTTTCGTGAAATAATTAGTGGTCTTGTGTTGTGTGCTTTGGAAAAGATAAAGAGATTTTTTCTTTGATTTTCATTGCCAAGAAAGTTGTCTTTATAAATTTTGCATTCTCCAACTCTCTTACCTAGGGAATTCATTGAAAAGGAAAGATAGTTTAAATCATCTTAGGTGCATCTTTTTAGTGGATTTGAGTCGAGTCTACACATCATAAGTTTCATGTCCACTACCTTTTGTCCTAAATAAAAGCCATAAAAATTAACGCTTAAAGTAAAATTAACTTAGTAACTTTTTATTTACTAGGGCTCTGATACACCAACATAGATCAGGTTAGTGTCTTGGAGTAGGAGAGTAATTAACTCTCCAAGACAGTAAAAACAAACAAGTAGCTTATCTTGCGGTAGGATAAATCCAATAGTTACATTTATGCTCTGGGAAAGCTCCTCTTAAAGGAGAAGCACGAGATCGTGTCCGAACCAGTGAGGGGATCAATCCTCCTTCATTGGGAACGACGCCAGATATGCACGTAATAAAAACGGTAAACCTCGTTTTAACCATTGTCGAGGAGCCTGGGGTCACTTGTCGGTAAACCTTGGATTATTGTCAAGGAGCCGGCAAGGGGATTGAGCTTGTTACTCTGCCCTTGCGTGTGTATCAGATCGTAGACTGTTCCCCCAGGTATATTTGTTGCTGTTGGTGAGCTTAGTGACCATTATCTTTAGGATTCTTCCTAAGTTGACGGTGGAGGGAAGATCCCACTGTACCTGGAGCAGACGTCGGCTAGACTCACTTGGATTTTCTGGGGGGTTCACTTCACTCGAGACAGTTAAAGTGGAGGAACTTGGTCCAGTATATTCATTAAGTAGGTTGTCGGGGTAACTGTTCCACCCGCCACTTCTGTACTGAATTCTGCGATGTTGGATTTCATCACCAACTAGTGTTTTCGGTCCAGAAAGTTACTGTTTGTGTGTGGTTTGACTCCTAGATTTGATAGCGCGTGTTACTTTGTTGGTTTTTACTTTTAGAGACCATAGGTTTGAATTATGAATTTTAATTGTTAGGTGTGAATTTTGAATTGTTAATTTTAGTTCTAAATTGTTAATAAAATTCACTGAAGTTGACTAAAATGGCAAATGTTCCAGAATTTACCGACCAAGGAACCCCTCTTAACGAGGATCCTAGTACTTTTCCTTTCTTTGGAAATGTTGGTCCTCCTTATATGGCTACTTTGTCATTACCTGGATTTACAATAGGTTTACCGATATGGTTATTTTCAACTTCGTTGGCCCAAAATACTCCAATTGTTCCACCTCAACCGAATGCTTCACCTCAACAGATTTCACCATATCAACATCACCAACCTTCTGTTGACCCTTTACCTTCTTCGCCTAATTTTTCTTCCTCCATTTCTTCCTCTTCGCTTGGTAAAAGCCTTGATGCTAGTAACCAGGTGGCTAAGAAGAAGAAGAAAGGGAAGAAGAAGAAGAAGAAGAAGCAAGATAAGAAAGAGGTCAACCAACCAACCACGACTGTAAGTGTTAGTTGTGTTGCGGAAAACTCCGACATGCATCGTAAACCCAAAAACCCTTGCAGGCTTTGTAAGGGTGACCACTTCCTTATCAATTGTCCTGGTATTCCAAAGGTCTTGGAAGTATGGTCAGAAAAATCTCATCAACTTTCCATTGATCCATCACCCAGTGATAGTCAGGTTTGTGGGAAAAAGGGTAAAGTTAGGTTTCCTTGTAAGTTATGCAAAGGAAGTCATCAAACTCACATTTACCCTCACATGGATGAAGCCTCAAAATTGTTGGAAAACCTTATTGTTCCACAGCAAGAATTTCCAATTGGTTACCGTAAACTCTCTCCCAACCTACCGTCAACTGACGGAGTGATTGATCTAATTTCAAGTACAGTCGATCACACTCTTCGATTGGAGAGTGAAACTCATGTCACTCAGGTTGATGATCCATTAGTTGATCAAGTGGTCGATTCAATTTCACATTCGGTCGATCCCACTTTCCCTTTAGAGAGTGAACTTCATACCGCTCAGGTTCTTTTTGTTACATCATATTCTTCTATGCCGGGGGGCATTTCACCTGTTTCTACAGAACCCCCTCCAAGTACTGAGGTCTTTTCCTTTGATTGGAATAGACTGACAGAACCTCGTCTTCCTTCCTCCATCCCTTTCCAAATCATTGTTAAGGCTGGTGGTAGGGACATGCATCGCACACAGGTAGATGAAGGTGCTTCTGTTAGTATCTTATCCTCAACTGCTTGGAAAGCTTTAGGTTCCCCTCAGCTTGCGCCTATTACGCAGAATCTGAAAGCTTTTAATAGAACCATTAGTGAACCTTTAGGGATCCTTCCTAATTTTTCCATTACCTTGGAAGGTAAAACTGTCTGTATTGATCTTATGGTAGTTCGAGGTCCCTTGGATTTCAATTTACTCCTTGGGGGAGACTATGTTTATGCAATGAAATCTGTCGTATTGACACTCTTTTGCATGATGTCTTTCCCTCACAATGGAAATATTGTGACTGTAGACCAGCTTTCGTTCCCTAGTCTTGCTTCAACTACCAATAATATGACATCCCTAAATGTTCCTGATTCTCAAGTGGTATCTACCCCGCCACGGGTTAATTATGTGGCAACTGGTCCCATGTTTTCAGTTACCGATGTAAGTGAGCCTCTCACTGTTTGCTCATCTTCCTTTGATTTAGATCCGGTAATTGACATGGAAAACTCTATGGGATTATTTGAACCCGATGTTCTTATCCCTTTTGAGTCCCTTGACACGTGTTCCTTCCAGAGAACTATTCTTCCTTCTGATGAAGACCTCTTGGAAGCCATGATCAAGGTGTGTCCATTGACATGTCTTTCTTCCAATTGGAAGCCATGATACAGGTGTCCACGAGGATAGTTTGTTCCTGTCTCAACCTCGTTAAAAAATGAAACTGGATGTCTTGAGCATAGCTCCTTGTCTTGTGTCAAGCTTGTTAAAAAATGAAACAAGGAGTCATGAGCATAGTTCCTTGTCTTGTGTCAAGCTCTTTAAAAAATGAAACAAGGGTAGGTTATATAGGTAGATTGTAGAGAGTAGAAGTGAGGATAGTTTTGTTCCTGTGTCAACCTCGTTAAAAAATGAGACAGGATGTTTGAGGATAGTTCTTGTTACTGAGTCAACCTCATTAAAAAATGAATCAGGTAGATTTTAGGATATATAGGTAGATTGTAGAGAGTAGTCATGAGCATAGTTCCTTATCTTGTGTCAAGCTCGTTTAAAAAATGAAACAAGGGTTTTGAGGACAGTTCTTTTCCTGTGTCAACCTCACTAAAAAATGAAACAACTCCCACGAGTCTTTCCAAGATTTCAAAAGTAAAACCTCCATTCCATCCACTTCGTTGAATGCAATGAAGCTTGGGGGGCATGTACCTCGATTTGTGTCATTATGATGGGGGTATGTGAACTTATAACAAGCATAGTTTTTCATTTCAAGCTTGTGTAAACATGAAACCGAATCCGAGCATAGTTCTTTTCCTGTGTCAAGCTCGTTAAAAAATGAAACAAATCCTCCTCTACTTGAGTCGAGAGTTTGACTAGATCTCATAAATGTTAAGTTGTATATTTAGGTTAGTTATTTCAGTGTTTTGCATAATTTTCTTACAGTTTTAGGTCGAGCCTTTCAAATGATCTCGTAACTGAACCTTCATTCCATCCAGCTATCAATTAATGTACTTAGTTGAATGAAATGAAGCTGGGGGGGGCATGCGCTCTAGCAGTTATGCTTAGGGGGCATCAAGCACAGTTTTATCTCTATTTCAAGCTTATGTAAAAATGAAACTATTTTCAAGCACAGTTTCCTCTCTGTTTCAAGCTTGTGTAAAAATGAAACTACTTTGAAGCATAGTTTTTCTCTGTTTCAAGCTTTTGTAAAAATGAAACCTATCTCGATTCAATTTCAGTTATTTTCAAGACTCGTTAAACTCATGAAAATCCCGAGATTATTTTGCTATTTTTCATTCTCGTAAAACAAATGAAAATGTCGAGTTCTTTCCGTCTTTTCCTGCTCGTAAATTAAATTGAAAGTCGGCCATATGAGTACATTTTTATCATTTTTTCGAACTCATTAAAACTTACGAAAAAATGAAAACCATGAGTACATTTTTATCATTTTTTCGAACTCGTTAAAACTTACGAAAAAGTGAAACCTTGGAGTTTTCTTTTAAGCCCTTTTCAGACTCTCAAAATATGAAAAGATTGCTGAGTTTTTTCTTTTTAAACTTGTTAAAATGGAATTAAAAAGACGGTCCACTTACAGCTCTTTTCCGACCGTAAAAACATGAAAAGATTGTCAGATTTTTGTCGTTTCGAATTCGATATTGGTTATAAAACAACATCTCGTTGATCGCTTTTTACTTTTTCAGATCAGTGACACTAATAACGAAAAGTACTCCTTGGTCGTAAAAGATCAAGAGGTTCTCTCAAGTATTATTTTATACTTTTTCGGGCTTGGGAGACACAAATTTACGAAAAAGGTCAACCTTGGAGTCTTCTTAAGTTTTTCAGACTCTCTAAAATTGAAAAACGCCGAGTTTCTCCTATACTGGACTCGTTAAAATTTCACAGTAAAGGACCTGTTCGATTACAAACAGGAACGGACCACTCCTTCTTAGGGTTCGAATCTAAACTAAGTTGGACTCATCCGAAGGATGAGCTTATAATCAAGCAAATGTTATGCTCCTCAAGCTTGTAAAAAATAAAGAGGTACTTGCTAGAAATGGTTGGGGAAAAGAGAGGAAAATGAGCCTATTTGTCGTACTTTGTAACCACTCTTGAACACGACACTTTTATTCACCTGAGTTGGGAAATCCTTTGCCTAACAGTTGATCAAACCACATTGAAAGTCTTCAGCTGGTTTCTGGGTATTAACTTTGGGTCAATTGTCACCGAGCCATCTGTTGTGTCGTTATGTGTTCAAGAGGTCACTGCCAATAAGCCATTCATCTGCAAAATATCTGTCATCCATCTTGACCATCCCTGAGTCAGTCCTTACAGCTACTTTTCTTCAACTTGATCTATGATTTCGTGTTGTGGGCTTGCCTGCAACGGATCGCTTTCTATCGAATTCAACTCATTATCTAGAAAGATGATCTAGAAATCATCAGTACCTTGGGATCTGCATGCCTCAATGGCAGGTTTCTCGCCTTTGACGACCTGTTACATCAATGACCTTCAATCAAGAGATTCTGTGACATGTTCGACATCAACACATTCATTCACATCTCATGGATTGTACTGGGTACTTTGAGAGCCATTGACATCACTGGTGGTCTCTCTCACACTTGTTAACAGTTTACATCATTGACTGGTAATCAAGTGGTTTCTACCATGTTCGACATCAACTCATTTATTCGCATGGATAGAATCATACTATTTCGGGAAGCAGAAATGAAGACCCTGGATCTAGTTTCCGCCATCCAGGCTGCGACGAGTTTTGTATTCATTATACAATAGACTAATTATAAACAGATGGCTACGTCCATACTATGTCTACATGTGTCTATGATTATGATGTATTGCGAAATCATTCCTATATCAATGCAGTAGTTAGTTTGTTAGTTAAGTTTTTGATCTGAGTATGGGAATGCCTACCTCAGCGATGATATGATCTCATATATGTATTTTGTGTTGAATATCTGCAGGTTCCGACTGGGCTCTCCACAAGATAATCCTCGAAATGATAAAGTGCTTCACCCTTCCTAGATGATATAAAACCCTGATCTACTACAGACCTCGCACTTTAGGGGGCAATCTGTTACACTAAAATTTGTCACCATGACTATTTGCAGTCAGTATGGCTCCATCAATAACCATACTGTCCTCCTTGGCAGGTCTTATACCTCTGCTCCTCATGTCAAACTCCAAAAAGAGAGAAAGCCTTCAAAAAATCAATATAACTCTGGTTCCGCACTTTCTCTTACTCTTACCTGCGGGCACGCACCTCAAGTACATAATACCTGCGTACTTGTACGCTTTTTCTGTAAAGGGGTGGGTGCATACCCCTGTAAAAGTCAAAAGGCGCAAGTTTTACTTCAAAAAACTTACTTGCGGTCGATTCTAGAGCATTCTAGAAGATAGTTTGACGTGGATTGAGCGCCTCCAGATGGTTCATGCATCCCAATGAAAGAGGAACTTATCCCATGAAGAGGGGAGCTATCCCTTTGAAAGAGGGGCTTATCCCATTGATGGTGGACCCGTTTAACTTCCTCCAAAGCATTATAAATACAGGCATTGGGCCAGAGGCAAGGGAGGTTGAAAGCTAAACATTCCTAAGGGTAGATGTTGTTGAAATTAGGACTCCCTTATAGAGCTTTAGAGAAGAGATTCCAATCCTTTCTTAGCTTCATTTGGAAGTGGGTGAGCTGATCAAAGTAGAGGAGAACTCTTGCTGGACCCTGGGAGGGACCTGCACAACACCAAGGCACTGGTTGTAAGGTTTCTCTTGTTTCCAATTAATACAATTAAGTTCATTTTTCTCAACAAGTTGTTATATATAATTTGTTTCATAAACTCCTTGGTCTTTATGATGAATATGTTTTATTATATGAGTTATTCAGGTGCTATGTAATCGTTTGCTTGTTAGTGAATGCAGGCTTCAAGGAGAAGAAGCTCATCTAGATCGGAGAGGCTTGGCTGCTACAAACAGCGTTGGACTAAAGGTAAGCCTTAAACACCTGGTTGCTTTTATTTTAAATCCATATTTAGGGAAATATAGTGCTTGATTGTTTTGTTTGTCACTAGAAAACTCTTAGTTTCTAGGGAGGTCGGTTTTGTCCGCAAAATTGACTCTTTCCGCATGACAAAATCTGTTACACTAAAATTTGTCACCATGACTATTTGCAGTCAGTATGGCTCCATCAATAACCATACTGTCCTCCTTGGCAAGTCTTATACCTCTGCTCCTCATGTCAAACTCCAAAAAGAGAGAAAGCCTTCAAAAAATCAATATAACTCTGGTTCCGCACTTTCTCTTACTCTTACCTACGGGCACGCACCTCAAGTACATAATACCTGCGTACTTGTACGCTCTGTCTATAAAGGGGTGGGTGTGTACCCCTGTAAAAGTCAAAAGGCGCAAGTTTTACTTCAAAAAACTTACTTGCGGTCGATTCTAGAGCATTCTGGAAGATAGTTTGATGTGGATTGAGCGCCTCCAGATGGTTCATGCATCCCAATGAAAGAGGAACTTATCCCATGAAGGAGGGAGCTATACCTTTGAAAGAGGGGCTTATCCCATTGATGGTGGACCTGTTTAACTTCCTCCAAAGCATTATAAATACAGGCATTGGGCCAGAGGCAAGGGAGGTTGAAAGCTGAACATTCCTAAGGGTAGATGCTGCTGAAATTAGGACTCCCTTATAGAGCTTGAGAGGAGAGATTCCAATCCTTTCTTAGCTTCATTTGGAAGTGGGTGAGCTGATCAAAGTAGAAGAGAACTCTTGCTGGACCCTGGAAGGGACCTGCACAACACCAAGGCACTGGTTGTTAGGTTTCTCTTGTTTCCAATTAATACAATTAAGTTCATTTTTCTCAACAAGTTGTTATATATAATTTGTTTCATAAACTCCTTGGTCTTTATGATGAATATGTTTTATTATATGAGTTATTCAGGTGCTATGTAATCGTTTGCTTGTTAGTGAATGCAGGCTTCAAGGAGAAGGAGGTCATCTGGATCGGAGAGGCTTGGCTGCTACAAACAATGTTGGACTAAAGGTAAGCCTTAAACACCTGGTTGCTTTTATTTTAAATGCATATTTAGGGAAAGATAGTGCTTGATTCTTTTGTTTGTCATTAGAAAACTCTTAGTTTCTAGGGAGGTCGGTTTTGTCCGCAAAATTGACTCTTTCCGCATGACAATGAGGTCAGAAGTGGTACATGATGGCTGAAATTTATTAAGCAAGTTCATGGAAAGGAAATCTAACAAAAACTGAGAAGGACTTCACTAGAGTTCAGCCTGCCAAGCCACAAAAGGAGATCAAAAAGAAACATTGTCTGAGGCAGGCATACCCATGCTCAGAGAAAGTAAAGCATGTCTGCATATCAAGTACAAGCGGATCCACTAAGTATACAATTATACAGAACTGGAAAATACATAATGGATCATCTGATCACGATCAAACAAGTACATGTCTGAATATCACATATAAGAATGTCAATGATGCTGAAGAATGAACCAGATCACTGATATCAAAGACTGATCACAAAAGGTACCAAATGAACATGATGGAATAGGATGGTACTACACTGCAAACTTAGGTGCCAGCATATAGAATGTTGCCATGGCTGATTGCAACATATAAGGTGGAATGGTATCAGCTAGTAGCAATAGGAGCCACTGTCAAGTGAACCAATGAATGCTGATGCAACCTGAGGTCTTCACCGACCACTATGGTACATTTCTACACCATGGGAATAAATGATCTAAAGTCAACCATGTGAGAAATCATTTGATTACTGGTCATTGATGTATATCGTTAACAAACATGAGACTACTCACTGATAATGATAATGAGCATCAAGGTACCCAGTACAATCTAACAAGTGTGAATGGATGAGTTGAAGTCGAACACCTGTAAGAATCTATCAATCAGGATACAATGATGGTTTCCCACTGTCGATAGCGAAGGATCTGCCACTAATGATTGCAAACCCCAAGGTACTGCCAAATGGACTCTAGATATTTTCCCCAGAGAAATGAGTTGAAGTCGATAGGGAAAGATCTGCTAGAAGGAAGGAATTAAGGCATCCTTCATCAATCTAGCGCGAGTGTAACTCGTAGGCCAATAATGTGGAAGGAATCGATGAAAAAGATGTAGTAACCCGACCGAAGTACGTTTCCGGCATACACAAGATGTGGCTAGCGCACGATAGAAACCCTCTGAACCAACCAATAATGAAAGCTGACACAGAGGCGAGGTATCCACCAATAGGGTCAAATGGAAACCAAGGTACTGCATGAATCCAAATGTGTGATAATGTAAGCTGGTGTCGAACACAAGGGAAACCACTCAGCCAAAGACCCATGATATTGATCGATGCTGAGCACAAGGTGACCTATCAATAATGAAAATAGGGCCAGGGTGTAGCTCTAGGCCTGTCCTCAGAGCAAGATGTCGTCGTCGATAAGGACAAGACCCACCAGCAAGAAGTCAATGGAGACCTTCTCAAACTGGCACGAGTAAAGGACCAATATAGCTGATGTGATGATAGACATGATACTGACAACCAGGGATGGCCGACTGAAAAATGAGTCAAGAGACACCGCAGAGAGGCCGACTCAGGCTAACTTCCCTTGAACAAAAGCATGACTCAATGTGACTATGTGGCAGCATATGATGACTCTGTATAAGTTCGTCATGCAGGAGGCATGAATGAACCCTCCATATGATTGGAAGAGATAACCAGTCGGGGGAGAATTGACTCAATAACAAGGTTAAGGCGTGCCTAAGTCAAACTAAATATCGCCCAAATGGAGGAGACTTTGTCTTTGAGTGCTTTGTTCAAGGGCGACACGGTTGACTCTAGCTGCCAACAATAAATGGAAATATTGTCCCATTCCCGCTCTTTTTTGGAATATATAATTTTTTTGTCTTTTTCTGTTAAGCTGGAAAAAGAATAAAAGAATGCTATAGTATGGTGGAAATAACGAGTGTTGGTGAAGCAGATGATCTAGTTACTAGGATTGGAACATTCCTATGCTCAATGCAGGGAGGCGAAAACTAGTCAAAGACACTCAAAGGTCTGTTCCTTCCATGAGTCAAGGTGTGTCAAGTTGCAGAAGTTAAAGGTATGCAAGTTTGATTTTGCAGTCGTCAAGGTCAAAATTTGGCTTAAACACGAGTCTAAGTGAAGCCGGCTCAAGGCCAAAAAGGTGCAAATAGTCAAAATGCAATGCAGTAGTACAACTCAACACAAAGAAGCCTCTAGGATATAAGGCCAAAACGAAGCGAAGAAGAAAAGAGAATGAGTCTCCATCGCATAATTCATGGCGGGACTACAAAGGACTCCCGAGCCTACTCAAATCGAAGTAGCATGGGCAACAAATGTCAGTGAGGTGCTAACTACGGTGCCCATGTAAAGGATGGCTTCTACCATCGTGTCATGATTTAAAGAATTGGTGAGTGAAGATGGTTTACGAACCATAACATGATGGGATCGACCCTATGGCAAATGTATCGAAAAATGGAGGCTAGTATGCATAATGCAATGGAAAAATGGCTTCCCTAACCTATATGCCAGTGAGAAAACGATACCTGCCATGATGGGTCAACAGTCATGGAACCGTCTCGAAACTGTCAAAAAAACGTCCAAAATGTCTTGAAAGTCAAACCATTCTCGACATTCCAAGCTCCCAAGTTAAAAGTTACATGAGACCAAAAAAATAAGTTTTGAAAAAATTTTGCATTTTCAAAGCCTATAAAATAGTTTTTGGACTCACCATTTTCACCATTTGAGTTTGAGAGCAGAGAAGTGGAGCAAAAGGAGCAAACTTTTCCATACGCCAAATTCAACCATTCAGATTCTTCCAAAATCCCCAGGTAACTCTTATACTTATCTTTCAATCAATTGTGACTAGTTTTAGAATTTTTAATTTATGTTTGACCATTGATTTTTTTGTCAAAAATTTCGCCGCGTTGTATACGCGGGTTGGAAATATGAAACTTGCATACACGCGGGCCCTACACGCGACTATGTGTAAATGGACCCGCATATACACCGCGAACATTTCAAACAAAAAAACTAATGGTCTAAAATCATTTTTTCTTTAGCATGCTAGTCACTTGGCGAGAAAGAGAGCATACCACAGTGGATGATGAGGTCATGAATGATCCTAATGCTTTGGATGCCTTATGGGGATGTGGTTTGCTAAAATTCTTCAAATTGCCAAATATGAAAGCAAACACACGTCTGCTTGAGATGCTCATTGATTACTGGAGTATCGAGGATGATGCATTTATGATTGACCAGATGCCACTCAGGATAGAAGTGGAAGATATTTATTTCATCACAGGCCTTTCCCGAAGGGGAGAGGTAGTACATTCTAGGGGCAGGACACGAGGCAGTCTCTCGATCGAGGACTATGTACATATATATTGCCCGAGACATCCAAAAAAGGTTGGAAGTCAAATTTCAATCACACATGTGGAGAGTTTATCGCTGAGGATAATCCTATTCACCATAGCTAGAGTGAACGGATCAGCTTCTCTGCACCAGGCATCACGGCTAGCCATGAGCTTGGCGGTAGACTGTCTCACCACCGTATTCGACTGGTGTACTCCTCTTCTGGCCAGCCTGAAAAGCTAGCTCACTTCCATCAAGAGAGGGCAGACCAAAAACTTCGGATATGGGACTATTTTGTGTTCTTTCTTTTTTGAGAGGGTCCCTACACTTTGTCCTAGAGTACCGGTTTCAATCAGCACCCCACGAGATCCACGCATGGGCAGGTGGGCTAACTTGATGAAATGTCTAGGAGGTGGGGACGTCCCACGGGCTGCATTTGATGATGACTTATTTTCTTGGTGGGATCAGTAAATCATCGCCATAGATGACTAGCCTTATGCTGGGTTGGATTTCCGAGGAGATCCCGATCTAGTATTACCACCGACCGTAGCATGGGGCGACATTGGTAAGTGTTTCTTTTTTATTTTATGATTTTTTTTTGGATTTTTCAAATATAATAATGAATTTTGAAAAATGTTTTTGATAGGATTCAAATGACTAATATGATGATCATGTTCCAGATATTGGGCCGGTATGACCAAATGAGTTCCCATGGCACAGATGTCGCGGCCGAGGGGCCGAAGATGCAGCTGTGGACAGAGAGCGACTGCTTCACATAGTTCAGCGGCACTTGGTGAGACTGGCTCGCGGAGTACCGATGGCAGCCGTAGAGGATCTTCCACTAGATATCCAGCGTCATGTGGTTGGCATGCCACGAGACTGGGTCTTCACTAGGCGTGTGGGCAATGCAGTAGTTGCCTACTTAGCCGCTCATCCTAAGCCGGGGTATTAGATGTACTAAACATGATCATGGGAATTTGAGTCCCAATTTTGTATATTATTTTTGGACAGACTTATGTACACTCGAGATGTTTTACGATATATATATATATATATATATATATATATATATATATATATAGTTCGACCTTTTCATGCTTGATTTTATTGTGATGAATGATTGATGTGCCAGTCTAATGCTTGATTAGCGAAAGAATCAGCTAACCAATTATGAGATCTTGGAATGTGAAAATAATTAATATAAGTAAATGATCTTTGCAACAACCTCACCCATAAATACTGGCGATATAAACATGGATCCCTTACCTGAGAAATGTTATTCAATTGTGACACTATCAATTGTGAATCAAGATAAACTACCAACGAGTCAATTTCGTGAGAAATTACCTCGGATAGTAAATTAATGACGGCAATATACTCAGCCATATTATTTGAAGCAGGACCAATGCATACTCCCCTTGATACCATCAACTAACCAGTTGGATAGTAGAGTACCCAAGCTGCGGAAGCGAGGTTCAGAGTGTGCCGACTAGCACCATCGGCAAATCCAAAATAGACCAAGTCATCCATCAACACCTGCCACAGTAGAGTAAAAAGTGTTGATATCAAAAACTCTCGATGAGATATGTACAAATATACACAATGTACAAAGAATCCATTGCTTAACTGCTACTTAAGCAAAGTACTTCTTGAGGTAGAGCTCGTTTCGGGGCTCCGCCAACATGTTTCCTTCAAAATCGATTAACTCATATCACCCTTTTTCTAAAACTCATTTAATTATGAAGGGACCGTACCACATAGGCTTGAACTTGCCTGCCCCCAAGGTGTGCTTGTCTTGGTCGTAGACCAAGACGAGGTCGCCTTCAGAAAGACTTGAGGACAAACAGTTTTATCATAATGCATTTTAACCCTTTTCTTATGAGCCTCATTGATTGTGGCTGCATCTCGACGCTGCTCATCGAGATGTTCCAAATGAACGAGGTGCTCTTCGAGACTAGAAGTCTCTGGGAGGAGCTCAACAACTAACTTAAGAGATGGAATTTCACATTCGATAGGAAAGATAGATTCCATCCCATAAACTAACTGAAAAGGTGTAAAACTAGTAGCAGTCTTCACAGAGGTTTGGTATGCCCAAAGAGCCAGATACAACATAAGATGCCAATTGGACCGATTTTTGTCGATTGTTCATTGCAGGATCGTCTTGAGAGTTTTGTTGACTGCCTCGACCTATCCATTGGCCTGAGGATAATAAGGAGATGAATGTTTCTGCCGGAAACCCAATTTAAGAGCCAATTCAGACATTAGTTGATTATGGAAATGACTTCCATGGTTAGTGACAATCTCTCTCAGGATACTGAACCTTGAGATAATCTGATTAAAAAGGAACAATGCCACCATTTCACTACCATTTTTATAAGTGGGCATGGCCACAACCCACTTCATGAAGTAGTCTACAACCACGATAATGTACTTGTGATTCATCGCTGAAGGCGGATTACAAGTTGTAAAATCGATACCCCACTTAGTAAAAGGACCGAAAGTGATAACGGGAAAAAGAGGAGCTGGATGTGCACACATCTTCCGAGTATAGATTTGACAGGGGTGATAGTGTTTGACCGGTTCAACACAATCTTTGAAGAGCGAAGGCCAAAAATAGCCGGCACACAAGATACGTTGGGCTATAGCAAGCCCTAATAGATGACCACCACAAGCTCCACTGTGGCAGTCATTGAGCACTGACAAGGATTGAATCAACCCCTCGACAATATAATGTCTCACCAATGATAACATAAGTTTTAGCCAGGTGATGTAACTTTCGGAGTTCATCCTTAGAGAAATTAGAGGGAAACTTTGAACTCTGGAGATAGACAATGATATCTCCATACCAAGGGTCGAGTGAAGAGATGAGGAATAAATGTTCATCGAGAAAACTTTCCTCATAAATAGTATCTTCTCCACAAGGCAGCTTGAAGATTAGCTCGGAAAAAACCATGGATTTCTTAGACTTGGTGAACCAGAACTCGAGATCAAATTCTTGTATAATGACTATCCATCGATTGTATTTGCCGCCAATCACTCACCTACTGAGGACAAACTGAAATGGATTGACCACTGCTAAGATAAAAGTTTTGCGTAGCAAGATATAATGACGGAGCCACTGGACAACATGGACAGCTTCCAAAGAAAACTTCTCAACCGGAGAATAGCGAAGTTCAGAACCTATCAAGCCTCGGCTCAAATAATAAATCACATGCTCCGTGAGAGCATCATCTTCCTAAACGAGAACCATACCAATGGCTGATTCTGCTACAGTGAGATATAAAAGGAAGTCCCTACCATAATCTGGTGGACTCAAAAGTGGGGCAGAGACTAATGCCTTTTTGAAAGCATCGAATGACCACTGCGCAAAGTCATCCCACACAAATGGAACTCCTTTGCGTAGCAAATGCATAAACCCTTTAGTGATCTCGGCATAATTCGCTATAAACCATCTTAGGAAATTAGCCTTCCCTTGAAGATTTTGAAGTTGCCGAATTGAGGATGGGGGAGGCAACTGAATTATTGCCTCAACCTTGAAGGGATCAACCCAAATCCCTTGATTTGACACAATGAACCCTAATAACTGACTGGACGTAACCGCAAAAATGCACTTGTTTGGATTCAACTAGATTTTATAAAAACGACATCGCTCAAAAAATAATCGAAGATGACTAGGGTGATCAGTTCTCTTTCGAGAACGAGCAGTGAGATTGTCCAAGTATGCCTCGATGATATGTTTAATTTCGTGGAAAGCATATGACATGGCCCACTGGAAAGTTGCTCCAGCATTTTTAAGACCAAAAGGCATCTTTCTGTATGAAAAGGTACCCCAGGGACATATAAAATATGTCTTATGTTGATCTTCAGGACGGATAGAAATTTGATTATAACCCGAAAAACCGTCCATGAAGGAAAAAATGTCATTACCCGCACACTCGTCAATAATCTGATTAATGAATGGCATGGGGTAATTATCTTTTGGACAAGCTTTGTTTAGGTCTCTAAAGTCGATGCATACTCATATTGTTCTTTGCTTTTTATCCACAGGGACTAGATTAGAAACCCAATCGGTAAGAGGAATAGGGTAATAAAACCCGCCTTGAGCATCTTCTCTACTTCAGCTTTAATGGCTGTTGCTTTCCTGAGATTAACCGATCGAAGTCTTTGACGAACTGGCTTGGAATTTTCATACGTCTTGATCTCATGTTGAACTATAGAAGGATCAATGCCAAGCATTTCTTCATAAGACCAAGCGAATAAATCTCGAAATTCCTTGAAAAGGTCAGTGTAAACTTGAATTTCTTCAAGGGAACATTCGATTCCGATGAAGAGATTCTCGATCACATTAGGGTTCGTAGAGATGTTTATAGGTATCATTTTTGAAATCACCGACATATTACCTTCGGCACGAAAGTGTGCTAGAGCCAAAGGATTTGATACCGTACAAACATCACTAGTAAAGAGCTCGGAGAACCTAGATTCTACTTCTTGCAATGGAGGAAGAAAATATGAATGATGGTGTAAGTCTTCCCAAGGTCGATCTACACCCATCATTACTTCTAGGATTGCTTCTTTAGAAGGTAAAACTGTATCTAAGCAGTTTAGGGCATAGGTAGAATCAAGGGTCCCGGCCGGGGCCACATCACCATCTAGCTCCTCCTCAGAAAAAAGAGTAGAGTGGTCATCTGTAGAGTTAACGATAGACTGGTATCTAAGCTCAGCTGCAGACATAGGGAATGCCATTCCATTAAATTTTCCTTCAGCTAATGTGGTCATAGGTGAAGGGAAGGTCCAAGGGTCCGAAAAATAATGAGTTCAGAAGAACTCTTTTCGAGGAGACTCCTTAGATGATGAAACGACATTGATTCTAGCGATAGGAGAGGGAAAATCAAAGGTACCCATCAATGAGAAATACATCCCAACTTGTAGATTCTCAGTAGGTGGATGAGGGTTATCCACTAAAGGCACAGTAGAGTCAAAAGTTGCTTGAGGATCGACTGGACAATAATCTAATTGATCAACCTTAATGATTTTCCCTTCATGAGGAAAGCAGATGACACGAAACAGAGTCGAAACAACGGCGTCCATTTCATATACCCAGTTCCTTCCTAAGATGAGATTGTAGTCGAGGTTAGCATCAATGACTTCTACTTCAATATTGACAACCTTACCCCCAACACATGTGGGAAAGGCTGGGATAATCCCATGTGGCTTATGAGAATGCCCATCAAATGTAGTCAGGAGGGTAGGTGAAGGAACAGGTGAAGGCAATCCAATAACCTTCCAACATGACATTGACATGACGCATGTGGAAGCTCCTTCATCAATAACGATATGAAAAATGTTAATTTTCCGGTATGTAGACTTTATTTGGAAAGCCATATGATGAGGGAGTCGCTTTTTGACATTTAACATGTCGAAAGTGAGCACTAAAGAGTTAGTTGGATCAACTGCCCCAATCGCCGAAAGTAAAGCACTTCGTTGAGCTGGACATGACTGGAGAACCTCTAAAGTGGACATGGCGCATGGACTCTGAGCCAGATCCTCAACAATGGAGTAATTCTGGGCGGCCCTAGCATTAGGATTAATAGTCGCGCGTTTAGCAGAACCTTTCGGTATCCGTGGTATAGTCTCGACAGGGGGTCGCTCAATATGAAGGTCGGTATTTCCAGGAGCAGTTTTGTCCTTGGAAGTTTTGGCTTCATCATAATCACATGACCGAGTGGCCACATGGACATTAGAACCCATCATGAAAACATTTGATGATTTCTCCCCTTCCTAGTTTCCCCCTGCGGAGGTACTAGGGTTTGAACTCCCACCAGCAAGAAGTTGCTGCCCTTAGGGAAAAGGGTTTGTTAACACAGCTTGAGAGCTAGAAGTCCCTTGCTGCCCTAACAAGCGCTGAGCATCTTGAATCTTGGGGCAAAGATGAGTTAAATGGTCTCCATTGCATAACTTGCATGGAAACTTAACTTTATTTTTAGACTCATTTCTACCACCACCAGCATTATTGCCAGATTTATTTGCATCAGCCTTCCCATCCTGACTCTTTTTCTTACCTCGTCATTTATTTTTCCCATTGGAATTTTGATTTCCTTTGGGGTTATCAGATTGGATGGCATTAATCGAAGAGGGTTGGGAAGATGAAGGGTTAGATGATGTGACTTGGTTGTTAGGAGTAGTTTGCAAAGAAAACTGCTACAATTGGCTCAACAAGTTCACCGCATTTGTGTCTACCAATCCAACGATACCATCTACATGGGGACCTGGCTTCAACTTGGCTATATCAACCTTAGATCCAGGAGCATCTAGCAAGATTTTTTGTAGGATCCCAGACTGAGAGTAAATCAATTCTAATTGTTGGGCCCTAAAAATAGCTTGCTCCTCAGAATAGACTCCGAACATGGAGACATCCTTAGAGATTTTAGGTTGTAAAGATTTCAAAAACCATTCGAGACGGTATTCCAGAGGGATTTCGGCTTTAATGAGCCTCTTTCTCTGTCTCCATTCCTGAATATGGTCAAAAATGTGAGTTGTCGTGTCCTGACGAAAAGTGGCCAGAAGTTCAGTTCGGCATCATAACGGACAGGAAACTGGAAATGATTTAAGAAAATATTAGCTAAGTCAGTGAAAGATGTAAAGCTACCCCCTGGAAACTCTATATACCACTTGGCCGCATTACCAGTCAAGCTGTGTTGAAAAAGTCTCAACCTAATCGAGTCATCAATAAGGGAGTTTAATGAGCACCATAAATGGAATGTGGTTACATGGTCGTCTCGGTCTTCACTGCCCTTCCCTTCGAATTTTGGAATGTCCAAAGGGATTTTGGCTGGGACAGGAGGCTAGGCCGGGTTGTATTTGATTGGATCGTTTGTTAATTTCATGAGATCTAGCAAGTTCAAAGTTGCTAGAAAAGGAATCTTAGGAGGACCTTGGGGGTTCCACCCTGACTGGGTGGAGCTCCCAAAGTTTTGAAAAGATTGGCCTGGATTTTGAAAGGCACCAGGCTGCCCAAAGTATCCAATAGAACTAACTGAACCAAAAGGCAAGCCTTGTGATCCAGCGAAACTCAAAGTTTGACCAACTCTGGCCGCAAAACCTCCATAACTGGCGAAGCTTCCTCCTAAAGGATTATAAGGAGTCGATAACCCTTGATAAGGATTCCAAGAAAAATCTAAGGGAGGAATACTTTGAAATGAACTAACTGTGGAGTACGGCCCATTCCATTGTTGGCCGAAAAATAGATTCCCAGTTCCCATGCCACCAACCACAGGGTTAGTCCAACCTTGAAAAGGATTGCTGCTTTGTCCTGTAGAAGAAAAAGGCATAGATCCTACTGTCGGGTTGGAATGTGGTATATGACCATGACCACTTCCAAAAGGAAAACCCTAAAATGAAGTCAATCCACCGATCATGGATGTGGAGGCACTAAACGGAACTGATGGAGTACCCTGTGAATGGGTGCCAAATGGGAAGAATCCAGTACTAAAAGCATTGGCTTGGGAATTTCCACTCGTAGAAGGAATGGAGGTAGACCCAACTAAAGATGTGCTAGCAAAAGACCCAAATAAAGATGCAAAGGGGATGGAAATAGTTCCTCCCCCTTGTACTAATGTTGGAGTCTGCATAGTTGTAGCACTTGTAGTAGAAGCCATGCTTCCAGTAGTGGTCATCGATGGTAAATGCGTAATGTGACCTGGACTTGATGGTCTATGCATCGGAGACCCAACGTATTGTAACACTTCTGGATAACTAGAAGGTAGGGGAGAATTTGGAGCCACTAACGACTCTGGGAGTTCTTCTACCTCTATGTTATCTTCCGTCTGAAAGATAACTCGAGAAAGAACTGAAGTGTTCCTCTCTTGTTCTGTGGAAATACCGGGCCTATTCTGAACACTAATGCCCCTGAGAGGAGGATCAATCCCTGATGTGTCAGCTGCCACAGGATGAAACCCACCGACAGTATTACCTCTGCGCCTTCTAGGAGAAGGCTCTAAACTTGGTGGTGAAAGAACATGAAGTCTTTGAGACCGTCTAGGTGATCAGTCAGCCACTTTGAATTTTTTATTAATATCTAGCTAAAGACAGGAAAAACAGTGTATATAAAAGATTTCAAGAAAAAACAAGAAATGGTCTGAAGAAACTGATCAAACTTACAACTCAAGTTCTTACAGGAACAAACTACACAATAACAACAAGCAAACAGACAACTGAGCCCTGATTGGCTTGAATAAACCCAAACTAGGAACAACAATATTTTTGTCCCCAGTATGGTCGCCAATTCTGTTAAGGGATAAATTCCCCTAGGGTCTTGGGTTGATACCCTAGTAGATCAGAGGTTGTCTATATAGAGAAACACACATTCCATACAACCATAATGCTAATATAAGCAAACTATACGATAAGGGGCGTACCTGGGGGTCCTTCGTTTGAGAAGATCCTGCGAGGGTCCAAACCCTCTTGGAGTTCCTTTTGCTCCTTCAACCTGCAAAACAATCAATTCAAGAAAGTGCATCAGTATATGGACTAAACATTATAAAGAAATCATCTTCATAATATATTGAAAGGTAGTTAGTTATGCAATTAAACAACCATTCATATATGAATCATAACATGGATATCATAAACATGAAGAAGATTTATATCAGGAACAAAGACAAGTGTTTCTTTTATTATAGACAAATAAAGTACAAAAAGGAATAATTTCACTTGATTCGTCGTTTCGCAAGCTCCAAGCGGAACCGTCCTCCAGATTTGTCCAGTCTCAAGCCTTTAACAAACTCCTTCCATGACTTACTCCATGATATCTCAAGTAGTAGATAGACATCATCACACAAGGAAACAAGGGTTTCTTGTAAATGGGGGAAGTGCAAGAGGCACTAGGATCTTCAGACCTAGTCATGGAAATCTCAGCATAGTAACCTTTCTCTCTCTTCTCTACTCCCTTGGGCCTTCCCATTGAAGCCTTTTTATACTTCTCCCAAAGTAGTTTTTAGTTGGGAATTCATTGGGAACAGTTGGGCAACGGGCACTAATAGGTAATCAATAGGTGAAACTCGCGATCTCTGCCCAAAATTAAGGAGATTTTTTTTTTTTTAAGTGTTTAAAGACATATACATGGTTTGGGTATACACAGACCCACATACACACACGTTTAGCTTAGGGCAATGTCGCGTATAGGGAATAAAACACTGTTTTTTTAAATTTTGGGCCAGGTTTGGAAGGAGGGGTTGCCCTAGGCCATGAGTGCAGCATCATAAACATCAAGAGTGAGGTTTGGAGCTATAAAAAGGGTCCGATTTGACCTTCACGAACCCTTATCTCCGTAATCATAGACTTAAGCAATTTCTACTTAAATAGATCTATGAGCTTCACCTAATTGTTCTAGCATGCATAAGTTATCATAAAATATTAGATCTAGACCTTTCCAATGCAATTAAAAGAATATTAGAGAGAATCGAATCATAAGTGAGCATAAACATGGAAACATATAAATATACAAATAACACATGAAATTTCTTCAAATATGATTTATAACCTTAGATCCTCAATGAATACACTTCTTTTGACCTTGCGCACTTAGCTGCAAAAGCCTTCCCCTTCTCCAGAATACAGAGTTACATGCAATATAGACTCACAATCCCATTCATGAACTTTCAAAAAGTTTCCTAGTGAATCCTATATGAATTCCTTTTATAGATTTTACATTACATTACCATGGTCCGCGTGGAAATCAAAATAGCCCATCCCTTTACAAAATAAGGGGCTCTGACCTACCAAAAAGTCTTTTTCACTCTTAACGTTATGTGTTATTCTTGATCTGCTCCTCAAAATGTGGAGAATTTACAATATTACATCAAAATTAAGACAAAATTTAGACCTGGGGGTCCCCATCCGAACAGGCACCAAACACAAAGACGTGACTCAACCCAAGTCACTCTAATGGTACGTCCCCGACGTGTGCTTTAAGGTCGTTGAACTCTATCCTCAATGTTTAAAGCTCTATTGTGCACTATGCGGCAGCCTTCCAAACCTCCTCGACCAAATTATCAGTAGTTTTCCCCTCTACTGCTAAGCCAATTTTTTGATGCTTTAGTTGTATACATTTTAGTTTACTCTCTACAGCCTGAGAGAGTTGACTAGATTCATCGGCCCAAGGTTGTGTTCTTGCTGAAATTATTAATGCTTTGAATCACAAATCATCTATCTGAGTTTGAATAGCCTTCCCTTCATGGAGTCTAGCAAATTGTTGCACAGGTGCTAAGGTCTATGTTGTCTCCCTTATTTCATCAAACTGCAATTGTTTGTCTCTTATGTCAGCTTCAATCTACTGCCCATGTGGGTCCTCCTGCAGTGAGGCCCACATCTCCATGGTGTTCTCAAAAATCTAGCTATAGTCCTTAACTACATCTTCTAGTATGTCCATCTCAGCCTTAATAGTAGCCTTGTGTTGCTCTTGAACTTCTGGAGGTGTTGTTTCTTGTAGCTTCATCTATAGCTCTGCGACTTGCATCTGCATTTCAAACTTGACTTGTTCGAACTCTGCTTTGAATTCCTTTACCATGGCTGCTAGCTTGTGGAGCTTCTCTTCAGAAGCTGCTTCAGTCTGTATGAGGAGCTCTGGTAGCTCAATGCAAGTTTGGGTAATTCTCTCCTCCAACTCCTACCTACGCACAGCAACTGCGTCCCTATCCTGGATGGCCCTGGAATCTTACTCAGCTAACTTCTCATTATGGCTCTTGATTTCTTTGATCACGAAGAGTGCTCACTCTTCTGAGATTTTCAATTCAGCAGACACTCTCTGGTGGAGTTCATGCAATGCTTGAGTGGGCATTGTTGCTAAGTTTAGATCTGAATTCCTCATGTATGGTACGGCTTCCTTATCTACCTCAATAGTAAAGCATAGTGATCCTCCTGGAATGGGCACTGTGTGGACCTCTGTGGTTACCACCAACGTCGAACGTAATGTTGGTGTCACACTTATCATTCCCATGCTCTCTTGATTCTAACTCACCTGAACCACGCTCGCTTGTACTTGTAGCTCTTTGAGGCGTTGTTGGACCTACATCAATACTAACTTGTATTGATCCTCTATATGTCCCCACATTTCCTCGGTGATGACCATCGATTCAATCTTGGAGATCTTGTTAGACTTTTGTTTATTTCGTGCACCTCTAGGGGTGGGTTTCTTCCTCTTCTTTAGGATGAAAGGAGACTCAATATATTATGTCTCCTTATGTTAATTTTAGGAAACAATGGTATGTTTTATGCTTTAGAGAAATTTTACTTCATTTCTTTATTAGCCTAGCATTAATATTCAGATTAGAAATCACATCAACATGATAGTAAAATGCAAATAGAACATAAACGTAAACACTAGGAGACAAGCCAAGACAAGAGGACACATGATGTGGCACCATCCAGGGACAAACTCCAATGTGTGGAAACCTATTGATCAAATCTTCTTTTAGTATTCAATAGTTCAGCAAAGAAAGATAGTATAACTTACAAATCTGATAATTTATAACAATGGAAAAATAGCCCTAACCAGAAAAGTCAACACTAGTCAATAGGGAATATTTGACCCTCATCAAATCCGTCAACCTCAGTCAACTTCAGCTTCCAAACAACAAGATAAAAAATCGCTCAAAATAGTCAAATTCAGCCCATCAAAGTCTGGTCAAACATCCCACCTGCGATCAACCCTAGCTACAGTCAACACTTGGTCAAACCATCCAGAAATTCGATCTCTTGAAATTTAGGCCTCCTAAAATTTCACTCTCTTGAAATTTTGGACGTGGGGAGAGAGAGAGGCCCAGAAATCCATACCCAATCAATGAGAAGAGAGAGAGAAGTGTAAAGATGAGTATGTCCAGATGAGGCTAACTCACCTTCTATTTATATGCAACGTTGAGGATGAATAGACGTGATTTTTGGGCTTCTAAGACTACATAAGTTTGTTTGCCAACCTTGACAATTTGACCATGAACAATATAAATTCATAACTTCATTTGTACATGTCAGAATCAGATGATCTTTAGATCAATCCTACACTTCTCAGAGAGAGGAATCCAAGAAAAATATTAGCTGTTATAAATAAGATGACCCATGTGGATTTTGGCCCTAGTTTCCAATTTTAACACTCCCTCTCAACTAGGGAGAACTCCATTTGCTAATACATCTGCCAATATGTACTATCTCTGACATCAATGCACTACTTTGCACTGCTATTCTCTGCTTTTCTCTACTAAAATATGAATAAGAAGAAGTGATCAAGAATGTATCATACCATTCTCTACTGACCCAATGTTCTAATCAAAGGAGAGTGTGTCATACCACTCCTACGGACCCAAAGTCAGTTCCAATCAAAGGAGAGTGTGTCATACCACTCCTACTAACCCGAAGTCAGTTCCAATCAAAAGAGAGTGTCTCATACCACTCTTACTGACTTGAAGTTAGTTCCAATTGATCCCAAATCAATATCAGTCATCCTAGCATAGGGAGTACGGTAGTACACGATGCTTCCATCAGTAGTACTATGGTCCTTATCCTCATTTTCCTACTCATTGGCCAGATGAGAGGTACTTCCCATGAGTCTCAAACTGCATGGGTAGGTATGTCAGAAAGAGGTCTTCCAGATAAAGTACCAGAATGAGAGGTTTATCATTTTCAACCTTAAATTAAAGGTTCAGATCGGCTTCACTTCTAGTGAATCCTAGCTTCATCAGATAGCTATCGATCCTCTAATACCAAACCTGAGGTGCTTACTTCAATCCATAGAGAGATTTCTTCAACCTGCATACATGAGATTCCTGACCATGAAGCTCAAACCCCTTGGCTTGTTCCACATTGACTTCCTCTTTGATTGAACCATGCAAGAAAGCGGTATTGACATCCATTTTATATAGGTTCCATCCTTGAGAGGCAGCAATGGCTATGATCGAGAGGATGGTGGTGTATCAAGAAACATGTGCAAATATCTCATTGTAATATACACCCTCCTTTTTAGAGAAGCCTCGAGCAACAAAGCGAGCCTTGAACTTTTCTGCACTTCCATCAGCTCCATGCTTGATTTTGTACAACCACTTAGAGGTGACAATCGATTCATCCTGGGGTCTAGGAAGCACATCCCAAACATCATTCTTCATAATTGACTCATATTATTCATTACTTGATGCTTCACAACTTCTTCAAATGATGAAGGCTCATTTTGAATGGTAGTGCTCATGGTAGTCAAATATCCTTGATATATGTTCAATTTCTAGCTTTCACAGAAAGTTCCCCTTGGTGCATTGTGTCTTTCGACATCTTCAAGAGTCTCCCTAAGCCATGACGGTCCCCTTTTACAGGACAAGGGCTCATGAGGAGGAGGATCAATATGATCCATAGGTTCATCAACATTAGGCATCGTTTCATCTTCTTTTGCACAATGATTTCTGGTGTCATCTTCTTTTCCCTTCCTTAGGATAGGAAGGTTGTTGATCTTCCTGAGGGATATATCTTCATTGAAGGTGAAATCATGACTTATTTTAGTATTAAGGGGTTTCTGCAGTGCATTATATTAGATATCATTTTCTAATTCAACTGTGTTAATTAATTCATTCATCTATGACCATTCCCATGAGAGGTAGTCATAACTGACTAATTTCTCATGATTTTTGAATAGTTCACTTAGCGCTCATTGCATCTGGTGATGCTCACAGGGGTGAATAAGTGGGATTGAAACTAGTGAAATGAATCACATAGTGTCAATCATCACTTTCGGGGCTTGCACCAGGTAACCAAGATTTCTCAGGAGGTCACCCATCCCAGATCGCCTTTGGATCAAGCATGCTTAACTGTGGAGTTTTCCCCACAATCAAGCCCACTTAGCTTGCTACCCCATTTGCAAAACCTTAGCAAGTATTGTGCCTCATGAACCATTCAAGTAGAGTTCCCTTCACTCTTTTTGAATTTAAGTATTAAGGGGTTTCCGCAGTGCATTATATTAGATATCATTTTGGGATTCAACTACGTTAAGTAAGTCATTCATCTATGACAATTTCCATGAGAGGTAGTCGTAGCTGACTAATTTCTCATGATTTTTAAATAGTTCTCTTAGCACTCGTTACAACGGGTGATGCTCATAGGGGTGAAGAAGTGAGATTGAAACTAGTGAAATGAATCACATAGAGTCAATCATGACTTATCTCAACTTCATTTTGACCAGCCACATAAATTCTATATCCCTTAGAAATTTCACTATAGCCCACAATGATTCCTTTCCTCCTAGATGCACCCAATTTTCTTATTCTCCCTTTCAACACATGAAAATATACAAGACTTTCAAAAATTATAAAATGAGAGACATCGGGTTTCTTACCATTGAACATATCTTCAAGAGTCTTGGAGTCCAATGCTTGATGAGGGCATCAATTTTGAACATACACAACAATATTTGTAGCTTCAACCCATAGGAAATTCAGAAGGCCTTGACCATGAAGCATGGCATGAACTGCTTCTACAATATAGCAATTCTTCCTTTCAGCCACACCATTCTTCTCAGGAGTGTACGGTGTTGTAGTCTCCTTGTTAATGCCATCTTCTCTGCAATAATCTTGGAATACTTGTTCCCATTATCAATCCTCAATATCCTGATTTTACTCTTGGATTGGTTTTCGATCAAGGCTTTGAAGTGTCAGAACCAAGTGAAAACTTCATAATCCTTCTTCAAGAAGTAGATCCAAGTCTTTCGATAATAATCATCTGTAAAGGTGATATAATATAAGTATCCTCCCAAAGAGTTTATGGGCATCATACCAAATATGTCAGAGTGGATCAATTGCAATATATTTGTGGTGTTTCTATTACTTGAGGGGAATGGTCCCCTTGTAATTTTTCCTTCGGCACATCCTGAACATACACCTTCATGCTCTACTTTGAACTCGAGCATACTTGTCACCATTTTTTGCATATCGAGTAGGGACTTATAATGGAGATGGGAAAACATCTAGTGCCATAGTTCAGATTGTAGAGATGTGTCACAAGACATGGCTCCCAATGGAATTCCTCCAACATGATACAAAGTTTCAACCCTGAACCCAAGAGTAAAAGCATATTTAATTTTTTTTTTCAAAACATGTACCATTCCATCAATGAATGCCACCTTGAATCCTTTGTCCTCCATGGCTGAAATGGACACTAGGTCCTTCTTCAGATCAGGTTCATATAGTACTTCTTGCAAACGAAGAGTGTTACCTTGATTCAGTTGAAGGGTAACATTCCCTACTCCCTTCACGAGGTAGGTGCCATCGTCTCTAAGGATGATCTCCAAGTTTTTCTCTTTTTCTATCAGATTAGAGAGGGCTTCCTTGTATCTGGTGAAGTGCCTTGAGGCACCACTATCAATCATTCAATTTCCCAAAGTGTCCAGAGGAGAGGCAGTGGAGAGGGCCAATATAAGATAGTACTCTTTTTTTATTGTTAACAACATTTTATTCTTCATACCTAGAGTTCCTTGATTTCTTGCAGGGTTGACCATTTCCCTGAGGTCCCGCATTCCTTTTTCCTTTTCCATTAGACCCGCCATTCCTTTGATCATTGTTGTTGAAGCTTCCCCTGGAATGATTGTGTTCATCATCATGCGATGTTTCCCTTCTATTTGGACACTCCCTTGCATAGTGGCCAAAATTATTACAAACAAAGCACATTCCCTTCCTTCCTCTCTTCGATCTAGGATTTCCATGGAAATGACCTTTATACCCTGCATTATTTCTCCTTTTGGCATGAGTGGAGAATGCAGTGGGGTTGCTTCTATTAGAAAGCATTTATTAATCCACCATTATTGTTTCTTCCTTAATGCATCTCGACATCAATTCTTCAAACCTTGAATTCGATCATTGTTGAGGATGGTGGTTCTAAATACATACCACTCAGGTGGGAGTCCTCCAAGGGCGGTCAGAGTAAGTTCCCTCTCAGGAATGACTTATCCAATCAAGAGTAGATCATTCTTGATCTCAATAATCCTCAAGAAATAGGATTGAATATCCTTGTCCTTTCCCTTCTTAATATCCTTCAACTTATTCTTGAGAAAGAGAATTTGATTAGCATTACTAACCTTGAACATCTCGACCAACAGTCATATATCTCCTTGGAGGTATTCAATTCAGAGATATAGGCCACCATATGCTTGTCAATGGAACCCCTATTAATCTTCTTCGCTTTGACTTAATACTTATCGTAATTGGTCTTTGCAGCAACCGGTGCATTTGAAGGAGGCTCGAGGATTTTACCCTGCTCATAGTCCATCACTTATTTTTCTTCCAAGGTCAAATCAAAAGACATCTTCCATCCATGATAGTCATATTTATCATGGAGCTTGTCTTTAGCTGGGAAGTAGGGTGAGGAACCCATTGAATGTTTTGTCCTTTTCCAACTAATTTGGTGATTTCTCTTTCACTCTTGCTTGGGATTTGTCTTCACCTCTACTCCGATACCATGTTAGTTTTAGGCAACAATGGTATGTTCTATGCTTTAGAGAAATTTTACTTCAATTTATTTATTAGACCAGTATCAATATACAGATTAGTAATCACATCAACATGATAGTAAAATGCATATAGAACATAAACATAAACACTAGAAGACAAGCCAAGACAAGAGGACACAAGATGTGGCACCAGCCAGGGACAAACCCCAATGTGGGGAAACCCTTGATCAAATCTTCTTTTAGTCTTCAGTAGTTCAACAGAGAGAGATAGTACAATTTACAAATCTAATAATTTATAACAGCAACAAAAGAGCTCTAACCAGGTCAACACTGGTCAACAGGGCATATTTGACCCTCATAAAATCAGTCAACTTCAGTCAACTTCGACCTCCAAACAACAAGATAAAACATCCCTCAAAATAGTAAAATTCTGCCCAATCAAATTCTGGTAAAACGACCCACCTGTAGTCAGCCCTAGTTGCAGTTAATGTTGGTCAACACTTGGTCAAACTGTCCAGAAATTCAGTCTCTTGAAATTTCATTCTCCTGAAATTTGAGACGCAGGAGAGAGAGAGGCCCAAAAATCTGTACCTAATCAATGAGGAGAGAGAGAGAGAAGTGTGAAGATGAGTGTGTCCAAATGAGGTTAAGTCACCTTCTATTTATATGCAACGTTGAGGATGAATAGGCATGACTATTGAGATTCTAAGCCTTCGTAAGTTTGTTGGTTGACCTTGACAATTTGACTGTAAAAAAAAAAAGAGAAAAAAAAATCATAACTTCATTTGTAAATATCGGAATCAGATGATCTTTAGATCAATCCTACACCTCTCAAAGATAGGAATCCAAGAAAAATATTAGCTATCATAAATAAGATGATCCATGTGGATTTTGGCCATAGTTTCCAATTTTAATACCTTAAAGGGTACACTCCACCCTGTTATGGTTGCTTCATGTATGTCTCCTCTTCTTCTACGCACTCTGGCTCCTACGCAATATGCTTCTCAAGGTCCTAGGTGACCTTTTGAGGCACCTTCTTTGTATCTTCCTTCAACAGACCTCTTGTGGCCTCCCTTGTTTTACTGGTACCTGCCTGGTCTCCTATGACTTCCTCGCTTGGGTCTAGCCACATGCTTGACCAGTTACATATGATTGAAAAATGTCCTGCTCAGTGACCAAATAGGGAAACTCATACTATATTCCCTCTGCATCTTTCTTCACCTGTATGCATATGTTGTGGAAATCTGCTTTGAATTTCACAATTTTGTGATATTGGTTAAGTAACACCGGTGATAGCCATGGCTTCTAGTTGACCATGCTAGGCAGATCCATCTCAAACAACACCCAAAATATTTTATTCTCTACCACCCAACTTGGATCCTCTGACACGTAGAGTGAAGCGTACCTCACAGCTTCACACAAGTTTGAGTCGACTATAGGGAACTGCGAATCGTCAGGGGTTCTCGAGTTTGTCAAAGAAATCAAAAGTAACATCCATGCATAATGGAAGGGTTTCCGATCTTTTTGGGCCTCGCAAAAATCATCCATAAACTCTTAGTAGAGGTATCCTACCCAATTGAACTACACCCCTTGGCTGCACTACGTAGCCAACTGAATTACTAGGTCTATCACCTCATCTTTCCTGCACTTACACATAATCTTACCTGCCATAATGAAGGTGGAAAAGGCAACAAACTTATCATAAATTGAGCTTACAGCATAGCCTCGTGACTTCTTGAAGACATTGAAATCTTTGTTTACTTGGTCTTTGAGCTTGCTTTCTTAATACTTGCCAACAAAATCACTGGCAGGATCTACTCATGCACATGCTAGTGTGGTGATCCTCTTGATCAACATAATGTCAATTGGGATCCTCTTCCCAAGCCATAAGTCTTTGTCGTGCACCAAAGCGAGAAACTGACACACACATATTGTATTGATGTTGCTGCACCCAAAATGAGTCACAGTTAATATGTTCAGTAAACTAGAGCATTGAATCCCAGTTGCCCATGTCATTAGTTCTACTCGCATTACCCCGGAATCAATAGTATACAATATTTAGGTATTTGGTAGGCTCAAAATGAGGGAATTTGGTCCTTTCTGCTAAATCCCAATCCTCCATGTTCACTTATGGTACCTACACTAGCAACACTCCTTCAAAGGGCACATCTTCTGGCAACAAAGGTGTACAAATGGGAAATTTTACTGCATCATGGTCCTTTGTCACCTTAGCAGCCGGCTTTCTCGGTGGCATATATGAAGGTAACCGTGAAATTAGCTTGGCCTTATCAACACTTATGTCCTCAACTCCTCTCTCGAGTTATTCATCCTCCAAGTCAACTGGCTCCATTGGTAGCTTCTTTTTCCCCTTTTCAACCTTTTCCTTGCTCCTCTGCTCATCATACACCTTCCTAGGTGACTGTCTTATTGATGGCTTCTGTGGTTTCTTCTACTTTTTTACTGTTGTTGGTTCTATCATTGTTGCTGCCTCTCCTACAGTTGTGGGCTTCGGTCTTGGTGATTTAGGAGCTGTGGTGTGTGTAGGAGGAGTAGCAATCATGATGTTTGTTAATCCTTCTTACATAAATTCCAAGTAGATGTCCTGTGAATCCTCACTAGACATGAAACACTTCTCTCGGCTCAAACTTAGGCACAAAAGCTCACAATATTTCTTCAAGAGGCAAAGTGTCCAAATGTAGAGTGGGATTCCATATTTATAGCCAAATTCAAATTTGAATGCCTTGAATGCCTTCAGATCCTCCTCATAAATGTAAATTTGGCAACAAATTTTCATAGATATGCTCCTTAAATTCACTTCCCCTGCTCCCTTTAACAACAAAATCATGGTCAAATCAACTTTAGCTTTTCCAATGGTCACATTTGGGGTAGGCTGCACTGGACCCTCCCTTATGGTGCACCTACCTTGTCAAAGATTTCTCCAGTTGTACCATCTCCCTAAATATCGTGCAGCCTTCCTTCTTCAATGTAATCCTTCCTCAGCAAAGTAGTTTATAGTCCCTGCACTTCCTATCAACTTCCTATGTAGAAATTCTCACTGTAGATCAACAGATTATGTAATATACTAAAGCAAAATACAAGATCTACTTCTACTACAAACTTGTGGAAGCTTAATCGAATTTGAGCAAGATCAAATAGAACACATATAACTAAGAATGAGAAATCAATCACACATGAACATAGAAGAATACTCTGGGGAAAGCCTCAGCTAAAAACCCCGATCTCTATATTAACATACAAGTGGAAATATGTTTGCATTACACAAATATTTAGCTCACAAGCTATCCAACTCTCAACACAATCCCTCCACTGCTCATAGACAGTCAAAGGCTCCTCACAAACCTTCTCCTCTACCCTCCAAGCCTCCTATTTCCTTGTGCAGTTTCTCTTGGGGTCCAATGTTGCCACCTGTGTAAATTAACCTCTCACACTGCTCACTAAACTCAAAAGTAACTAGGCAATCCTGAAGGAGATAATTCCTTTTGCATGGATGAGTTTCCTATATAGGAAAATTCCTCCAACTGATAGTACAATGTCCCTTCCTATGATCTCAACTGGGTCTCTGACTGAACTGACATGCACGAGTTATTTATGAGAGAATATTCAGTTATCTGAAGTGCAACAGTTGCATGCATGCATCCATTAACTAACTAAACTCACAATTAGTTCAACAAACTATTTGAACTAATCTAACTAGACTTAACTAAGTTAACTGAGCTAACTAATTACAACTCAAATTACAACTCATCGTTATCTCTTTAACTAAGGGATAAATTCCTCAATCAATGGGATAACTGTTGCATGTCCTCACATAGACTTCATGTTTGATTTTCTCCAACTAATTAACTCAAGCTAAATTAATTAATTATTAATCAAACAGTTGTTAAGAAAAAAAATAAATTTTACTTCTCTATTTTAGTTCAGGGACTAACTAAAATAGGAAGGTATCCCGAAATACTATTTATAGCAATGTTATTTTTAGCATTTCCATTTTTCATTCCTTGTTGCTATATCCAACACTGGTGCCTGAGATGTTATTTATAGCATTTCTATTTTTAGCATTTTTTTTTGCCATTTTCAACGCTCCCTCTCAGCAAGAAAGGCATTCAACTCAACCCGATCCTGAACCTTTGGAATGTTCTGCATGCAACACTTCTCCCTAGTGTTGTTGCTCCAACAACTCTAGAAACAAAAAATCTCCCAACTGACCTCCCTATTGGGCTAGAAACACCCTCGGATGTTGAAGCTCCCTCTACCACTAACAAGTGCTCCCTCTGTGACCTCTGAGCTGCTAGACCACTCCATACATCTCGTACCATTTCATACCTCTCTATGCCATCCTGCACTGGTGAAACACTCCTGTGCCTCTTGCATTATTGTAGCCTGCTATCTCTGCACTGTCTTGGGATTCCTGCACTGTAGCTCTCTCTAGCTCTCCATTCACATCTGTCTCTACCCACTCAGCCAGTCCTACTACACCTCATTGGGGCTCTCATAGCAAGGTATAATCAAACAGGTTGGGTACCTCAATGATCCTGTCCCTATTCCAGCCTTCTTAGGACTGTCACCCCACATCGCCCCACCTCCTACCTGGAGGTATGGATGCATGCACTCCCTCTGCCCACTTGGCTTGAAATTTCCCCCTACTGGAGGTCTCTGCATGAGTGGATGCCTCCACTTGATCTCCTCAGCTTCTTCAGTTGTGGCTGCTTCACAACCTCCTGAAGCTACTTCACTAATTTTTTCTCCTCCACAATTGTCTGAGAATTCTTCTGGCGCTGAATGTTGAGGGGTAATGTACTCTCCCTCTCAACTAGCAAGTCTCCAATAGTTTCCTTGCTCCTCAAGGCTTTGCATGCATCTTGAACCTCAAGAGCATATAGATTCTTGACTCATGAACTGATCTGCTTCGCCTGTCTCGTGGTGATGTGTCTAAGGAAAACCTTTCCCTTACTAAATACTACATCATAGCCTTTGTCTTCCAGCATTGCGATCGATACCAAGTTTTTCTTTAGTCCTGGCACATACTTCACATTAGCCAAGGTAATGAGAGCTCCATGCTTCCTCTGAAAAGAAATTGTGCCTACTCCTAAGACACTATACTTTTCATCATTACCCATCGCTATGAGTATCTGGAGATCTTTCTCCTCCAAGGTACTAAACAAAATCTTATCGTCGGTCATGTGAAATGAAGCTCCACTATCAAGAAACCAACCACATCCCACCATGGATGAAACCATGCATGTGAAGAGGGTGAAATCCAACTCGAACTATGAGGCCAGTGCCTCACTGTCTGATCCTTCCTTGGATCCTATCTTGGATTTCTTCAGTGGACAATTTGTAGCAAAATGGCCCACCTCATGACAATGAAAACATCGCACTTTCGATTTGTCAAACTTCTTCCCACCAAGGGAAGAACTCGATTTTGGATGAGAATCCTTCTCCTTCCCTTCCTTTGCCTTACTCGCTAAGGTGCATTTTTCTTAATCCTCCTTGGATGAAGAACCATATCTGGTGCTTATTCTTATCTCCTCTTGCATCAAATCCGACCAAAGTCATTCCCAATCCGGTAGTTTCTCTCTTCCATTAACCGAGTCTTGGTAGCTATGCCAGCTCTTAGGAAGATCGAGGAGAGAAAGACTCACCATGTCATCATCAGCTGTCATGATCCCTACACTTCCAATCTCATCCCTGCAAGTGGTGAGCTTGTTTAGATATGTAGAAATCATGTCACCCTTTTCACACTTGATTTTCCGAAGCTTGTCTTTCAGCGGAAACTTCCTCTGATCGCTGCTATTCTGATATAGATCATTCAATTTTTTCCACATTGAAAACGGTGTCTCCTTCCCATGGAGGCTCGAGACGATGTGGTCTCAAACTCCCTCCAGGAGGATTCTCCTTGCTCTAGCCACACATTTCTTCCATTCTGCCAATTTTGTAGCATTAGCTGTTGTCGGCTTGGGGACTTCTTGATCAATGAAGCCCTTTAGACTGTTGTCCTCTAATACTGCTTCCATGCGATCCTTCCAGGCTATATAATTCAATCTACCATCAAGGGTATCCTCGAGTCTTAAACCGTTGAACACCATTGGTGAAATTGAGATGTGATAAGAACTCGATTTCTAAATTCAGGAACCTCAAACTTTGAACTTCTCCCTTTTGCATATTGTTCTTCACTTTGATCACCTTTGCTCCGATGCCATGTAGAAATTTTCACTATATATCAATAGATTATGCAATATACTAAAGCAAAATATAAGATCTACTTCTACAACAAACTTGCGGAAGCTTAATCGAATTTGAGCAAGATCAAATAGAACACATATAACCCTGAAAGCCTCAGCTAATAACCCTGATCTTTGTATTATCATACAAGTGGAAATATGTCTGTATTACACAAATTTTTTGCTCACAAGTTATCCATCTCTCAGTATAATCCCTCTGCTGCTCATAGATAGTCAAAGGCTTCTCACAAACCTTCTCCTCTACCCTCTAAGCCTCCTATCTCCTTGCGCAGTTTCTCCTCGGGTCCAATGCTGCGACCTGTGTAAATTCACCTCTCACACTTCTCACTAAACTTAGATGTGACTGCACAATCCTGAAGGAGATAACTCCTTCTACATGGATGAGTTTCCTATATAGGAAAATTCCTCCAACTGATAGTACATTGTCCCTTCCTATGATCTCAATTGGGTCTCTGACTAAACTGACATGCATGAGATATTTATGAGAGAATATTTAGTTATCTGAAGTGCAGTAGTTACATGCATGCATGCATTAACTAACTGAAGCCACAACTAGTTCAACAAACTATTTGATCTAATCTAACTGGACTTAACTCAGTTAACTGAGATAACTAATTACAATTCAAATTACAACTCATCCTTATCTCTTTAACTAAGGGATAAATTCCTCAATCAATGGGATAACTGTTGCATGTCCTCACATAGACTTCATGTTTGATTTTCTCCAACTATTTAACTCAAGATGAATTAATTAATTATTAATCAAACAGCTGCTAAGAACAAATTCAAATTTTACTTCTGTATTTTAGTTTAGGGACTAACTAAAATAGGAAGGTATCTCGAAATACTATTTATAGCAATGCTAGTTTTAGCATTTCCATTTTTCATTCCTTGTTTCTATATCCAACACTGGTACCTGAGATGTTATTTATAGCATTTCTATTTTTAGAATTTCTTGTTGCCATTTTCAACATCATGAAGCACTAAGACTTTCCTGTTGTCATGTATTCATTTCATCCTTACAAGGGCATGATTGTCCCTATATACCTTCAATTTGCTTCCATTGATCCTTCCAGGAAAAAACTTCCCATTCAACTTTGCAAGCTGAACTGTGCCACTATCTAAAATATCCTTGATCACATAGGGCCCCAGTGAATGCATCTAAAACTTCCTAGGAAATTTTGTGAACTTGCTGTCATTCATTATGAACTAATCTCTATTCTTAAAAGTGCATTGATTAATTTGGAAATCATGCCATGCCTTTTCCCTATCTTTCTATACCTGGTCATGAAAACCCTCCAAAACGTGGTCCTCTTCCAACACAAGCAATTGCACTAAGTGTTCCTCCATGAAGTTGTGATTTTCCATCTGAGTTATTGTTGCAATCCTTAGGCTGGGCACGATACACTCCATTGGCATTACTACTTCTTGCCCATATACTAGTCTAAACAATGTTTTCCCTGTCAAATTCTTACAAGTCGTCCTATATGCCCATAGAACCGTCGGTATGCACACATCCCAGTCATTCCTATTAACATTGTAGATCTTTGTTAAGGCATTCTCCAAGATTTTGTTAAAAGCTTCAATAGTTCCATTCACCTAGGGATGATATGGTGTACTCTTCTGATGGTGCATCTGGAACTCTTCTATCAACACCTTAATTGTTTCATTCAAGAAGTGCGAACCTCAGTCACTCATTAGGATCTTTAGGCATCCAAACCATGATAGAATATACTCGAAGATAAACTTCGTGGCAGTTTCCGCGTTGCAATCCTTCGTGGTTTATGCCTCGGCCCATATGGTCAAATAATTTGTTGCAGTGATAATATAATGTGCACCCGTCCTCTTTCCTGGGGGATTAATTGGTCCAAAGAAGTCAATTGCCCATTTATCAAATGCTTGCAGCATGACCTATGGATTTAAGGGAAATTCATCCTTGCGTGATGGTCTTCTAGTCCTCTGACACACATCGCATGCACTGCGGTACTCCTTAGAATATTTATGTAGCATAGGCCACCATAATCCTTCTCATAGAATCTTCTGCATAGTTGCCTCACCTGCATAATGTCCTCCTGTGACACCACCATGCAATTCAGCCAAAATACTGTGTCATACTCAAGTACATATCGGCGCATAACTTGATCTGGTCCCATCTTATATAAGGGTCCTACAATCATCAAAAAATCTGTAGCCTTGACTACTAGTTCCTTCTTTTGTTGCATTGTGTAACATTCAGGAGCTACGCTAGTAGACATAAAATAAATAATGTCCACAAAATGTTCATTAGCCACTCTGATAGTGAAGAGTTGTGCTTCAAGTAACCCTTCATCAATATTAGTGGGTTCTTCGTCGTTCTCGATCCTAGAGCAGTGATCAAGGCCAGAATTTAACCTCCCTAGCTTAACCATCACTTCAAAATCATACTCCTAGAAAAGAAGAAACCATCTATAGATCTTCCCCCCCAACATAGGCTTATTGACTAGGTATTTCAATGTAGAATGATCCGTGTACATTTTAAAGTGCGCACCTAGCAGATAATGCTTGAATTTTTGTAGTGCATATACCATGGCCAATACTTCTCATTATTTTGTTGAATAGTTTCTCTCTGCCTTAGATATATTCCTACTTGTAAAGGCAATCATATGGTCAATATCTCCTTCACCTAGTTGAGTTAAAACAACTCCCAACACAATACAAGATGAATCCACATGCACATGAAACTCTTTCTTCCCATCCGAGAAGACTAGGATTGGCATAGTAACCATCTTCTCCTTAAGAACATCCAAGCTCTTCTGATAGTTGTCATCCCAACAAAACATAGCATCCTTTTTCAACAACCTCTCCATTGGTGCAGTGATCTTCGCATACGCCTTTATATACTTCTTGTGATAGCCTGTATGACCCAAAGTTGTGTGTAGCTTATTTACATTCCTGGGTGGATCCAAATTGATAATTAGAGCGATATTAGTTGGGCCAACCATCAATCCCTTCATACATGCCACATGCCCCAACAATATTCCATGAGGTACATAAAAAATACAGTTCTTCAAATTGAAGGAAATATGGTAATACCTGCATGTATCCAACATTAGATGCAGACTAGAAACATTTTTCTTAACTATCCCAAATACAGTCTAATCATCAAAGTAAACATCCATAAACTTGTGATTAGATTCCTTAAATGTTGTGACTACCACCCTTAAAAATATTACAGGAGAATTTTTCAATCCAAAAGCCATAATTGTATATTAGAATGAACCCCATTCGGTAGTGAAGGTAGCCTTACTTCTATCCTTTGGTGCAATCTTAATTTGGTGACATCCTGAAAATCCATCTATGAATGAATAAGCCTCCTATCTGCCAACGTTTTCTAGAAATTCACATGTAAAAGGTTTAGGAAAGGGTTCATGCATGCATGCATCCTTTAACTTCCACAGATATACATAGACCCTTATATCATCCTTTGTTTCCTTTTCTTGGACCACCATGGGGCTGACCCATTCCAATTCTTCTACTCACTCAATTATACCTGTCGCAGGCATCTTATCCAACTCTTCTCTTACTTTTTCATTGTACTTGGGGTTCAGTAGATATGGGTGTTGCTTAACCAGCTTCACATCTGGCTTCAAAATTATATTCTCTTGATATTCATGTAGTAATTCAACAACATTTTCTATCGTGTCTTCATCCCAATAGTCACTAATACGTGCGTACTTTGGTTTTGCTTCTCAGCCAATATTTACTTGTTTTGGCTTTACCGACTGTGATTTATTAGCTATCTCTACATCAGGTCCTGTAGCTTCACGTGGTCCCTCTGACTCAAGAATATTGATATTTCATGGATCCTCATCGCCTTCTTCCAGATAACATTGTAGCATTCCAAATCATGTTGTAGATGCGCACTACAGTTAGGCTGCATCCAAGTTATAGGTTCTATTGGTGTTCGAAACATTGTTGCCTTAATCTCCTGAAGCGCCCCATCAATGCATTCAAACCCATCTTCAAAGCTAAATGTCAGTAGGAAAAACTCCTTTATTTCATCCAAATCAGTGGTCTCATGTCACAGCACCGTCTCCAAATACCAGTTCATTGGTATAACGTCTAAGGTGTGAATAAAGATATATACCCACTCTGGTTGAGGTACCTCACCCCAAGCCTTAGTCCATCAAGCCATATATTCGTGCGAGGTATCTTTACATGTGTACTTTTCATTGAGACAGGTTGTTGTAGATCCAAATCTTAATCTCATCAATCTATGATATTCCTTCCAGTCAACAATATTATCCTTGTGGGTTCCCCAATATCTTGCAGGTGTATCTCTTAAAGCCAAATCTAGAGCTTGGAACCTGTGCGCCTCTACTATGTCTCTTTCAAGAAGGTCAAGAAAAATATTAACATCATCTAGCCCATCATAATAAGGAAATTTATGTACTTTAGTTGATATACAACGCAGAGACTTTGTAAGCCTAGTGCATCATAGTGTAGAGACCTCATGTAACGATTCTTCAAGTTTTCTAATTCTTCATCTAAGTATAATTGGCATGAACTATCCTTCTCCCAATTGATCCATCCATCTGCAGTGGGATTAACCTAATCTTTGTCTCATGCAGTGAGCTTATATATGTGGTCAATGCCTTTGTCATCATAGCCATCATGGACGGGTTCTTTGTATCATACACCTTCAGTGGGATCCAATGGAAAAACCACTCTATGGTTGTTCTTTTAAAACACCATGCTTTGCTTCTTCAAATTAATAATAGCATTCATTTCGAAAGCCCAATAAATCGTGAGCAATGTTGGGTATGGATTACTGTCATCTAGTATTTCAATAACTTCAAAATTTGTGAGCACACCAACTCCCTCAATATCTACAGTCACTCCATGCTGGTGACCTATCAGAATTATATTTTGTTGGTTTGCCATGCATAGTTGGATTGGTGACCACTACAACTTAGGTTTCCCCATACGTTCCCAAGTCTTATTTGGCAGCACATTAGCACCAGATCCTAAGTCTAGAATTATCTGGTACATGTCAAATCACCAATTTGTGTTGTCAGTCGCATCTCCCAACCAATCCTCTTCTTGCTTCGGTTCACCTTATTCACTGTGCATTGTTTTAACAATGGCTTGTCCTTGCTAGCATAGTTATCTATCAATTCTTGTAGTCCTTCAACTACCTTCTAATCCCTCAACAACTTCATATGTGTCTATAGAAACAACTTCAGTATCATGGGATTAGATTCCTCCTTCGCAGTAATTTCTTTAGATTTATGTTTTCGTAGGACTATTTGTTTATGATTTTTAGATGTAGAAGCACCTGCATCCATAAAAAAATTTCTTACCTCCATAAACGTCTCCTTTTCTCTTTGTAATTCAAATCCAACATTATTCTCGTCCACCTTGTGAACCCATGTAACTGATTTGCATTCTACCTTGTCTTCACTAGTGGTTATACCACTTCGCGTGACTATATTGACACTAGGATTATCTTCCCGCGAATCAGAACTCATCATCTGAATGTTTTGCGTTAGCTGTTGGTTCTTCTTTTCCTTCATCTTTGCTATTAATACAAGACAATCTTCTATAACATGATCAAATTTCTTACAGTATTTACAAGAAGGATGGGTTGGATTTTGACAGTCACGAGCAAAATGACCTAGTTCTCCAAATTGTAGAAGATGATCTAGCCCTAGCCTCTTCCAACACCTCCTCCATACCTTCTTCCCCATCCTTGGAATCCTTTGCGAGCTATATGTGAGCTCCATTCATTCTGCGCACGGGTTTCAGCCTGCATCCTATACATTGGGGCTTTTTCTATCATCAATTCATAGCTTCAGCAATCTCTTTCATCATGGCCAACCGATTTACAAATCTACAAAATAGTTGCTTTGGTGACTATACAAACTTTTATAGTAGATAAAAATTGTCTGTAGGATGCATTCCTAACGCTTGGCATAAATTAAACCAGACACCATAACCAATGCCTGATCTAGTAGGAGACTCTAGTTTCAGTGGGTTGGGACTCCCACAGCTATATAGTCTTGGTACACAAGGCATTGATCCTTATAGTGGCCTACAGCCTTGCACTTCATGCACCAAACTTCAAGGCATAGTCTTGACTGAGCCTCCTTTCCCTTCCTCAGATCCTGCAACTCCATATAAAGGTTTGCTAACTGTGACTAGATCTGTTGGACTCCTATATTCGTGTCCTAGATTAGTGAATCCTCCAGCTTCATTGTGGACTCTAATGCTTTGGTTTAAGATCCAATCTTCTATTGAGACAAAGGCAATCTTAAGTGTGGTAATAGTGAAGTTATGTACCATTCCTTATGTTGTTCGTCTAAAATCTAAAGATTATCTTGTCCCATAAGAACTTCAAGCTATGAACTATATCCCATGCAGACTCATTAGCCATATGCTTGATCTCCTTTATTTTAGTAACACACTGAGCTCTGATTTCAACTTTCTAAATTCTGCATTCAGTGTAGTCCTTGTCTCAGCCAACATAACATTTGAATTGTTTGTAATATATTTGACATACCATGTAAGTGCTCTATCCTGTAGTGTTGTAACCAGTTGTGCTTTCTTCATCTCATCATCAGTGATCTACTGCACCTTCCACATAGCTTCTGCTACAAACCAAAATTGTTCAAGATCCTCTGATCCCTGACCCTTGAATACATGCATTTTCATTGTATTCTCCATATTGAAGAATGAAGGTGGAGGTGGAGGTGTAGGCATAGGTGTATGAGGTGGAAATGGAGATTGAGTGGATAGATGTGGAATCCCAAAAGTTCCCTGACCTCCTATTTGTTGCACACCTCCAGGTGTGTTAGGGTTGGTCCTTTCTTCTTTGTTGTCTGATTGACCCAATAATGGATTGTATGTGCCTTCAGTATATTTGTCCCAATTAGCTGCCAATCTTTTTCCACTTCACATAGATCCGTTTTGGCCACTTTTAAACATTAATTCATGGATTAACTATTATAGATCCATTTGGGCACATCAACCCCAACTTACAGATCGATGCTATTAGGGCCCATCAACCCCTAATGTAGTTGTTACATGCCCTAAAGAATTTGAACATTAGAATGCCTCACTTCCCAAGAAGCTCCATCACTAAAAACATCCAAAAACTGCCTATAAGAAGATTAGCATAGGTAGGCCTTCATTAGGGTGCGCTGCAATGCAAACCATACAATGTCAGGGTGCTATGCAGTGCACTTGGTCCCTCTTTGGCCTGCGTTGGGCGAATTTGAGCAAATTTCTGTGAGGGTTTGAAGGTTTCTTATTCATTGGAAGCCTCTAGAAGTTTCTCTAGGCTAACCACTCCTTTGAGTTTGCATTTGGATGAGGAATGGATTTAAGGAACATCAATCCCCTATCCCTTCTTCCATGGAATTTATTTTTAAATTTAGAAAGGCATTCAATATCATCATTGATGGCATAACCTCCTTCATTCACTTATTAAAATACCACTCATCTAAGTGATCATGAGGCTGAAAATTGTAGAGAGATGTTGTTGGTATGAGATTTGAGTTTGATTGCAAGTATTGTAATGATGTCAAAGTGTCTTGCTTGTTGTGAGGAGAGGATGGGATTGAACTGGAAGAATGATGCTGAATCATGAAAATTAGGTTGTAATTCTTCCTTCTACTAATAAAATATTCAAAGCTTTTTCCATATGCTTTTATTGTCTTTTGATGCTTTCATATGCTTATCATGTATCTGATTCCATGTTATTTTTAATCAATAGATCATTATCATATGCTTTGATGGGTTCTTTTTTCTGTCTATGTGCAGGTACTTCTCAAGCAGCTTAAGTACAAGAAGGAGCAACAGAATCGGTCAAGGGAGATAAGGAACAAGTGGAAGCTACAAGTAGGTTCCCTGTTCTCTTATTTTATCTATTTTTTATAGGAAAGGTAGATAATGCTTTGTATTGTTGTTTCTAGATTGAGCTACTAGTCTAGAGGGTTAGGCGTTTGTCCAGAACACTAAATTTTCCCAAAACAAATTGGCAACTCCACTGGGGATAGATCAGATTATCCATCTTAGAAGCTTATCAGCCTCTTAAGACATTTCTACATATTATAATTGTGGTCGTTCATTGAATTTTAGTCCTATTTCATTGAAACTTGAGTCGAAACTGTGTCAAAATTGCCTTCGGAATTACTCATTGTCATCAGCATAGTCTAATGAAGGACACAATGCACTACAATGGTCTTCCTGCATAGATACAGAGAAATTTAGCACACTGTCTCTAACTACTGCCTACGCTAATCCCTTGAGGGTTAGTTTCCCATCGAGGAACTAAAAGTTTTTGCCAATTTTCTCTTGTTTGAATTAGTTATTGAATGTCAATGATGTCTTATCTCTGAAAACAGTCTTTTCATCTCCTTAGCTAGCCCTACTTTTATTGGATTGATTAAATTTTCTTTAATTTTTTCTTTATCATTATCAGTCTATAGTCAAAGTTAGTTTTTGGTCGATTGATCTTTGTTGATAGAAAGTGTCGTAAAGTCATCTTTTCCTTCGAAAACTGAATTGTCATAAAGTCTTCACTCATAAAAGATTGATTGATTTGCATGTGCATATGGTTTGTCTTTTCATTGAAAGTGTCCTAATTCCTCATTTCTTTGAAATAGAAAGTGTCGTAAATTCTTCCTTTCCTTGAAAATAAATTTTCGCAAAATCTTAATTTTTATGAAAAGAGATTTTTGATCGATTGTGCATATCTCCTTTTTGTTCATCATAACATTAAGGGATTTGAAAAGAAAAACATGCATTGTGCATATTAAAGTTTTTGAATTCTTGAAAGGAATGGTTTAGGGAATTGCATCTAGTTTGTGCTCTTTGTTTATTGATAAAAAAGTACTTGTTTGCTCTATCCCTAGTAGCTAGGATTTCAATGTTAAACTGAATGGAAAGAATGCTTATCATGATAGTTGCATTTTAGGAATTGCAAACATACATCACGTGGTGAACCTTGAAAGGAAAATTCTAAAGAAGATCAACTTAAAAGTTATCTGCATCTACCTAATGGAGCATTGTCACCTAACGAAAATCATTTAGAGGTCTAGGCTAGAGATGTGTTCCAGCGTCGTAAAACAAAGCAGTTGTCACTAACTTGTATGCAATACATCCCAAGTGTGATACCTCATTCCATGTACGTGAGTATATCGTAGCTCGTCCATGTACCTTCTGGTATATAGGGCGGTGTTATAGTACGTAAAGTATATGGGAATGCTCTCACTGTGCGGTTTTGCATTAGACAACGCTTATACAGACTAGGCCTCCACATACGTTTGGGTATATATGGGAGGAAAAATCTAGGTTGCTATCCATCCTTAGGTAACCAAGTCGGCTGCCTTATACATTGTGATACACCGAACACAAAATTAAGGGAGATTGCCTACTCGTACTTCTTGGTTCGCTAGGAGGTATTCTACAGTTCACAGTTGCTTGGTAAACCTTTTGCCTAGATCATCCCTCTTTTGTTTTGTTATGTTACTTTGATTAAAATAAAATTAATTGACTGCAGATAACATCCTCCACACTCTCTCCTTAGTTGATCTTAGGTTGAAGCATATGGCGACAAATCCGGAGTCCACCGATCAAGGAATTCCTTTTGATGGGAATCCTAGTCATTTTCCTCCTTTCGGAAATATTGGTACTCCTTATATGGCTACATTACCCCTTCCAGGATTTACCATTGGCTTGCCAGTATGGTTGTTTTCAACCTCCTTGCTTAAATATGTCATGATTTATTCGCAATCGAGTACGCCTCCAACTGGACAAAATCAACCTCCAGTTGATCCTAAAGTTGACCCTTCACCTTCTTCCTCTTCGGTTGTTTCTTCCTCACCTTCTTCCTCTTCGCTTGATGAAAGTATTGGTACTAGTAACCAGGTGGCTAAGAAGAAGAAGAAAGGGAAGAAGAAGAAGAAGAAAATTCAGCAGATGGGAAATCAAGCAACCATTGCTTTCAATGCAACATCTGATGAGAAACTATCCATCAAGCCTCACAAAGTTCGATATCCATGCAAACTTTGTGCAGGAGACCATCTTCTTCGAAATTGTCCTGATATTCCTCAGATCTTAGAAGAATGGTCTTCCCGTTCACATCATCCTGTGTCATCAACTTCATGAGATCATGTTGGTGACACACCATCAACTAATGGTAGTAAAGTTCATGGAAACAAGGGTAAAGTTAAGTTTCCCTATAGGTTATGTGAAGGAATCACCCCATTCACCTTTGTCCCTATCTAGATGAAGCCAAAAAAGTGTTGGATAACCGTCCTACTTCACCGCAGCGATTTCCATCTGGTTACAAGAGACTATCCCTTAATCCTTCACTAGTTGATGAATTGACTGACCAAAATCAACCGTCGGTCAAACCCACTCTCTCTAAAAGTGAATCCTATGAGTCTATACCCGACCCAAATCAACAAGTCAAGGTAACAGTTGACCTGATTTCACCTTCAGTTAATTGTACCTTTCCCAAAGAGAGTGAATATGATACCACTCAAGTTCTTTTTGTTTCTTCAGATTCTAATGATCTTGGGGGCAGTCCTCCTATTCCATCAAGAAAGGAAGACAATCGTCCTGCTCTCATAACTCAAGGGGTTAATTCTCCCGTTTCTATGGTACCCCCTCCAAGTAGTCTAGTCACTTCCTTTGATTGGAATCGACTGGCAGGATTCTGCCTTCCTTCTTATGTGCCTTTCTAGATCATAGTACAAGTTTGTAATATGATTGTATCTGGCACTATTATAGATGAAGGTGCATCAGTGAGCATCCTTTCCTCAACTACTTGGCAAGCACTTGGTTCGCCGCCGCTTGTGCCTGTTACCTAGAATCTGTTGGCTTTTAATAGAGGAACCAGTCAACCATTAGGGATCCTCCCTCAATTACCTATTACTTTGGGAGGAAAAATCATTTATCTAAACATGCTCATAGTCCCAGGCCCTTTAGATTACAATTTACTTCTAGGGCATGACTATGTTTATGACATGGGAGCTATTGTTTCAACAGTCTTTCGAGTGATTTGTTTCTTGCATGAAGGCATAATTGTCACTGTTTACCAGCTTTCATTTCTCGATCCGAATATGGCTCCCAGTCAACCGTTTTCCCTAAATGGTCCTTTTGTACCAATGGTATCATCCCCGCCATGGGTTAATTATGTGGCAACATGTTCCATACCTACATCAACTAACGATCAATTCAATGTTGTTGTATATCATGTACTGGGGGCATTGGAACCAGATCTCTCCTTCATGACCTCTTATGAGTTGTGATTGAAAGGGTATGAGGATAGTTCCTAGTCTTGTGTCAACCTTGTTAAAAAATGAAACCTAGGAAAATGAGGACAATTCCTAGTCTTGGGTCAACCTCATTAAACAATGAAACAAGGAATATGAGGATAGTTCTTTTACTGTGTCAACCTCATTAAAAAATGAATCAGGCCTATGAGGATAGTTCTTGGTCTTGTGTCAACCTCATTAAAAAATGAAACAGGCCTATGAGGATAGTTCCTTGTCTTGTGTCAACCTCGTTAAAAAATGAAACCAAGGCTATGAAGATAGTTCCTGGTCTTGTGTCAACCTCGTTAAAAAATGAAACCAAGGAAAATGAGGACAGTTCTTGGTCTTGTGTCAACCTCGTTAAACAATGAAACAAGGAATATGAGGATAGTTATTTTATTGTGTCAACCTCATTAAAAACTGAAACAGGTCCATGAGCATAGTTCCTTATCTTGTGTCAAGCTCGTTAAAAAATGAAACAAGGAATCAAAGCAGAGTTCCTTGTCTTGTGACAAGCTCATTAAAAAAAAGAAACAAGGTCCCAAGTTCCAAGTTGAGTCTTTGATTAGATCTCGTAAAATCCTAATCGAGTCTTTCACTTGATCAAGTAAATGAACCTTCATTCCATCCACCTGATAGCCACGAGTAGTCTACTTAGGTGAATGTAATGAAGCTTAGGGGGCATGCACCTAGTGGTAAAGTTAAGTTTCCCTGTAGGTTATGTGAAGGTAATCACCCCAGTCACCTTTGTCCCTATCTGGATGAAGCCAAAAAGTGTTGGATAACCGTCCTGCTTCACTACAGCGATTTCCATATGGTTATAGGAGACTCTCCCTTTCATCATGTTGGGGGCATGTAAATCAATCTCAAGCATAGTTTTTTATTTTAAGCTTGTGTAAAAATGAAACTGAATCCAAGCATAGTTTTTCATTTTAAGCTTGTGTAAAAATGAAATTGAATCCAAGCATAGTTTTTTTCGTTCCAAGCTTGTATAAACATGAAACTGAATCCAAGAATAGTTCCATATGGTTCAATCTTGTCTAAAAATGAACCCATTTCTAGTTTAACCCTCTTGATTGCCATTCTATCAACCTTTTTTGTCAGATCAGCCTTGGTTGTTTTCATCCCATCGCCACCATCCCTTTGGCTGATCATACGCTTTCACTTGGTTGTTTTACCCTTTTTGAGGAACAGTTGCAATGAGTGGTCTTATTAGCCAGCCTCTTCACATAAATCAACATGTTTTGAGAAGTTCCAACATCATCGGATCCAATTGCTACCTTAGACACCACTTGTTCCTCAAAATGGAGTTCTATTTAAGCTCTTTTCGGACTCTCTAAATATGAAATGATTGTCGAGCGCATGTTTATTCCGGCTCATTAAAATATTGGAAATGATATCTCTCTTGTATTATTTTACTCTTTTTTGGACTTGAGAGATTATTTTACATAAAAGAACTTGTGGAGTTTCCTTTTTGTCCCTTTTCAAACTCTATAAACATGAAAAGGACCGAGTTGTCTTTGTCGTTAAACTCGTTAAAAACATCAAATAACGACAAAATTGTCCATCAAGACAAGGCCAAGTTTCACCTTCGTTAGACTCGTTAAAGCATCAAATAGTGATGGATTTGCCTGAAGGGTGAAATTACGCAACAATCATATGTTATCCTCCTCAAGCTTGATAAAAAATAAAGAGGTAATGGTCAGCAATGACTGGGGAAAAAGGAAAAAGCCAAGAAAACGTTATGGTAGCAAGTCACTCTTGAACATGACACTTTCACCTCATCATCGTGACTATGTGGGTTGGGTCATTCAAATTGATGGTTATCACACCCTTGGTCTATCATACCATCCATTACTTTGTTTTGATGCTACCAATTCATCTTAGTGTCACCTACATGTTCAAGAGAAGTCATTTAGTTCAAACTTCATCCTTTGCAATACCGTAAACCTTCATTTTCATGACCACCATTCCTGAACCTTTTGTCGTCAGTCGATTTTTCATCTCCAAAATCATTTACAATATTTCATGTCGTAGATGTGGGATACATCAAGGCCCTCCTGTGATGAGTCCCTTCTTGTCGACATTAGCACATCATCCAAGAAGTTGACTTAGAAATACCCCTTCAGTACCTTGAAGCTTGCATACATCAATGGCAGGTTTCTCGCTTCCAGCAATAGGTTGACATCACTAGCCTTCGACTGAAAGACTTTGTATGGTGTTCAACATCAAATCATTTATTCACACCATGCGAAATGTACTGTAGTACCTTGAGGGTCATTATCATTATCGGTGATTCCTCTCACGTTCGTTAATGACTTACGTCATTGGCTGGTAATCAGACGATGTATTTCCATGTTCGACTTCAGAACATCTATTCACATGGTTAGACTTGTACTTGAGAAAAAGGTTGAATGATATTGAAGACCTCGGATCTATTTTCATCCATCTGGGCTGTGATATTTTCAGGAGTACTAAATCAAATGTACAATGGCCTTACATTCATGGTCAACCATTCAGGGGTCTATATCTATAGACGACTATATTTTTACATGTAATGAAATTTTATAAGCTAAGCATGGGTATGCCTTCCCTCAGCTAGTTCATGATAAAAATAAAATTATCATGATATATGTATTGTAATTGATGCAGGTCACCTTCCGTTTTGAAACCTCCTCTCCTCACGATAAAGCATTTCACTCGACATATATATTTTCAACTTCATGATTGAGGGGGCAACTGTTACAGATCCATTTGGGAATATCAACCCCAACTTACAAATCGATGCTATTAGGGCCCATTAACCACTAATGCAGATGTTACATGCCCTAAAGAAGTTGAACATCAGAATGACTCACTTCCCAAGAAGTTCTATCACTGAAAGAATCCAAAAACTACCTCTAAGAAGATCAGTGCATGTAGGCCTTCATTAGGTTGTGCTGCAATGCAAACCATACACTGCCAGGGTGCTATGCAGCACAATTGGTCCCTCTTTGGCCTGCGCTGGCTGAATTTGAGCAAATTTCCATGAGGTTTTGAAGATTCCTTATCCATTGGAAGCCTCTAGAAGTTTCTCAAGGCTAACCACTCCTTTGAGTTCGCATTTAGATGAGGAAGGGAGTTAAAGAAATCAATCCCATATCCCTTCTTCCATGGAACTAATTTCTAAATTAGAAAGGCATTCATTATCACCATTGATGGCATAACTTCCTTCATTCACCTATAAAAAGACCACTCATCTAAGTGATCAGGAGGCTAAAAATTGTAGAGAGATGTTGTTGGTATGAGATTTGAGTTTGATTGCAAGTATTGTAATGATGTTAAAGTGTCTTGCTTGTTGTGAGGAGAGGATTGGATTGAACTGGAAGAATGATGTTGAATTAGGTAAATTAGGTTGTATTTATTCCTTTTACTAATAAAGTATTCAAATCTTTTTCCATATGCTTGTATTGTCTTTTGATGCTTTCATATGCTTATCATGTATCTGATTCCATGTTATTTTTAATCAATAGATCATTATCATATGCTTTGATTGGTTCTTGTTTCTGTCTATGTACAGGTACTTCTCAAGTCGCTTAAGTACAGGAAGGAGAAACAGAATTGGTCAAAGGAGATAAGGAACAAGCGGAAGCTATAAGTAGGTTCTATGTTCTCTTATTTTATCTATTTTATAAAGGAAGGTAGAGAATGCTTTGTACTATTGTTTCTAGATTGAGCTACTAGTCTAGAGGGTTAGTCGTTTGTCCAGAACACTAAATTTTCCCAAAATAATAACACCTTTTTCATGCAATAACATTTTAATCCAAGTTTTTAGCGATTTTAGGTACTTCCCTCGAAACCTTAAAGAATTGGTGTTCAGCTTTGCTACAAGATACATATGTGTCAATTGCAAATTTAGTGATGAAACTGCCCAAAAAACTATCGATCCAATAGTCGACAACCCTTGCAACCTTATAATCAAACTCACCAAGATGATTTATCAGTTCAGGAGTCCACACAATAGGATCATCATGTTTCCAGGTAAGTCCATTATTTGCTAGCTTTGAAATTCAGTCGTACAGTTCATTAGCGAATGATGTGAAAATGATCCTGGCTCTTCTATGTAGATATATATCTATAATCAACTATGTTTTGACCAGCACAGATTTCAATTTTCCTAAGCTGAAAACTCATGCAACTTCCAATATACCCACTTCTCGAGTTCTTTCTTAGTTGGTATATGTTAGGATTCCAAGAAAATCTCCTAGGTTGTAGCTTGGAGATGCCTGCTAACATATAAATTCAATGATTGTTACAAGGTTTAATGGAAGGAATGATGTTTTGGTTCAAGCCAAATAACCACTTCTACTCTATTTCACTCCAAACATGCATGAACACCCTCAGACTACAAGACTTTAGACCACCAATGCTGAAAGTTTAGATATTTAGGTGAATATGGAGAATACTAACCATACCAGTAGATACACAAGACCATGTGATGGTCAACTGCAACTAGCACATAAACCTGCAAATCTAATCTATTAATGAAAATATAGGATGACAGCTCTCGTACATTAGATAGAAAGAAACTTGAGTAACCTATTCAGTGATGCATTCAATATTTTAACACAGAGACAAGATGACAATTATCTATTGTTAATCATTAAGAGATCAAGAACATAGCACATCAAGCACAAGCTTAGAACAGAGGAGAATGGACAGTGAGCAATTAACAACAAAATAAGCTTGCATTGCTGAAAATGAAGATGAGACGCTGCAAGTGACAAAGTGTCTACAGTCTCTAGAAGTTGAACCTTACATCCATTGCCAACCCTGATTACATCTTTCCTCTATATATTTATAACTTTACATTACAATGACACTTGGCCATTCAGGTATGGAGGGGTCTTAATTGGAAACCAACTGCATTTAACTACCTGATGGAGTCTCTGAACGAGGTTGCTTGCTTCACTGTGTAAATCTGATCTGTACAACTGTTGTGCTATCCTTTAGGCGGTTGGAATGCTCACAACAGTGAAGTCCATGACTGATAAATTTTGTTACAGAGTCGTGCTATGTCCTTTTCTCCTTTTGGCCATGCTTTCTGTTTAATGTGGTTGTTGGGGATCCGACTGTTATCAGTCAAGTAGAGCTGGTCATCTCCTTCCTTGGGCAACAGAATGGACGTAGGACATAGGGTGCATGGGTAGGTGGACAGTTGGGATGAGTAAGAGAGATGACCGTCGGATTAGGGAGATGAATGGTAGAGATGGCTCAGTGAAGGCTATCGGCCGAAGTGGGAGTAGGGTGCATCAAGGCCATTGGATCTTTAGTCGACAGATCAGACGATCATCAGGCGATGGAGCTGCACGGGCGCTAACGGGTGAGGGTGGTTTACTTGGGCAGTAACGGTTTTCATTGCACTGCTTTCGGGTGCTAAGTGGTAATTTCTTAGGGCAGCGTGATTCCAAACAATGAATGACACGTAGCAGCGGATGAGAGAGAAAAACTGCCCTCATCGCACGCTATCGTTCGATCTAGTTGTCCGCGCAATATGTGCAAAGGCCATCAGATCTCAGTGGAGATGATCTGATGGTGGAAAGTGGTCGAGTGGGTCGCCTTTATCAGATGTGATGTGAGCTGTTGGATTGGCGGGGGTTGATCAATGGTGGGGATGCGGCGTGATGGGTTACAAGCACGCAAGGCATATGGATAAGGTTTTATGGTTAGTTTAGCTTTGCACTTAGGACTGAGGTCAAAGGGAATTTTTTCGGATTTGGAAGGTTCATTTAGGGAATGGGGAAGGTTAAAGGTAAGAGGGGTGAGGGAAGAAAGGGAAAAGTGACCAATGTAAACCCATTTTGGGACACAACCAAATAGACCAAGCTTCTATCTATCATTATAAAGTCAGTGCTGCATAGCAGAGTTAACACTGGCTCCTTCTGGGGATGAAATCCTCCCTGTGAGGTTTCAAGAACCGTAAACCACTACCATTCATATAGAAACAAGATCAGCAAGATTTCCCAGTATTCCACTGGGCATGGAGTCTAATTAATCCTACACCTAAAAACTATAAAAGACATATTTTTCAATGTTGGGGCCTAAAGGTCTTAAACAACATAAACCTTCAAAAACCACCCATTAACTGGGCCATCAAAAATTGTTTCTCCTTCCATACTTTGCAGCATGAAAGTGTTTTTCCCCTGGACCTGAGCAATGAAAAAAAGTCCAGTCCACAGAGCATCGAATTTTCCATGATTGCCTTTCTTCTCTTTCAATGCAACCCATTCAAGAACCAAGTCTCCAATTTGAAAATTGTCCATATTTTCCTTTCTGTCAAAGGCTTCTTTGATTATATTTTGATGTGCTGCAGACTTTTCAATCAATTGATCTCTGATTTGATGCACTTTAGCCAAGTCACTAATCCTCTTTGCCATGTAATTTTCCTCATTCTTCTCTTCCTGCAAGAACTTGGCCACAGGGAGAGTCAACTGGATTGGGAATACAACCTCAGTGCCATATACCAGCTTGAACGGAGAATTCCCTATGGATTTCTTGGTGGTCACCCTGTCAGTCCACAATGCAAACTTCAATTTGGAATCCCAATTCCTTTTGTTGTCTTCCAGTAGCTTTTTGATTATCCTTATTAGGCTCTTATTAGATGATTATGCTATACCATTGCCTTGAGGGTAATATGAGGTGGAATGTGCTAGCTTAATGCCCATTGAGTCACACATGTTTACAAACTCTTTTTCCCTGAAGGTTGCTGCATTGTCTATAACCAATTTGTGTAGACAGCTAAACCTGGTGAAAATGTTTTCTGTCAAGAACTTCATGACAACATCGTGATCGGCTTTCTTAGAAGGGATGGCCTCAATCCATTTAGTGAAGTAATCATTGGCTACTAAGATCCATCTGTGCTGGACACTAGATTGTGGATTAATTTCCCCTATGAAATCCAAGCCCCACCGCTAGAAAGGGCCACTGGAATGTATTGGCTTCAAGGGTAAGGATTTCAACTATTTTTTTCCCTCAAACCTCTGGCACCCGACACAAGATTTTACAAATTAAAAGAGATCAGAAAACAGAGTGGGCCAATCATACCCAGCTCTGAGGATCTTGTGGGTTGTGGTTTTCCAATAGTGATGTCCTCCACAAATGCTGGAATGAAACTGATGCATGACCTCCCTAGATTGTTCTTTGTCCAGACATCTTAAGAGGATTCCTGATGGGTCCCTCCAATAAAGCAAGCTTTCATGAATACAATACTTGGTTGCCTTTAGCTTAACGGTCCTAGCTTGGCTCGAGCTAAGACCTGGAGGGACTTCTAGTTTCAACAGAAAGTGAGCTATTTTATCATACCATTCACAAGAGGCTAGATTTTCAACCAAAGACTGGTTCTACCCTCGTTCAACTGTTTCTCCCCTTGTCTGTCTGTCATCTGAGTTTGTGCTTATCCAATTCATGTCCAGCATCCTGCAATTTTCTTCAGCCATCAGCTTAGCAAGGCCCTGACCCTTAATAAGCTTGGTGGGCTTCAGTTCTATGTTGAATTCAATAAGCTTTGCAATCCATTTAGCCCTTCTTCCATCAACATCTGGCTGTGTTAGGACGTCCTTTACTGAAGCAAAGGGCACATATGCAATTACCTTGGAGTGCAGAATGTAGATTCAGAAAGCTTTTAAAGATTTGATAAGAGCATAAGCTTGCTTTTCGATAATATCATACCTTAGTTCAGCATCCCTTAAGGTTTTGCTGAAAAATTCCACTGGATGCTTTGAATCCTCATCATCTTTTAGTAATAATACTGCTGCAAGGGTGTCACAGGAAGCAAAAAATAAGATATGGAACTCCTTGCTATAGTCTAGACTGATTAAAGTGGGAGCTTCCATAATAACTCTTTTGATGGCTTCAAGAGATTTTCTTGTTGCATCGGTCCATTTGATCTCTGACCCCTTTTTCAGCATAGAGGTGATGTGTTTAATCAATTCTACAAAATTAGGAATAAACCTCCTTACAAAAATTATTTTTCCCAAAAAGGATTGGATGTCCTTTTTTTATCTTGGAACAGACAAGGCCTGTATTGCTTTCACTCTTTCTGGGTCAATCTTGACACTTGCAGTAGAAACAATGTGTCCTAGAAGCTTGCCCTCTTCTAAAGCAAATTGTGACTTCTTAGGATTCACTGATATCCCAAACCTTCTGCACTTCAGAAACACTTTCTTCAGATGCTACAAATGATCTTGATGGCTGCTCGAGTATACTATTATATCATCCAGGTAGACAAGGACAAACTTATCCTTCTCTCCTAGAAACGCTATATCGATGGCTCTTTGAAAGGTAGCCCCAACATTCATTAGCCCAAAGGGCATCTTAGAGTACATAAAAGTGCCCCAAGGAGTGGTGAAGGCAGTCTTTTCTTGGTCATCTGAATGTACAGCAACTTTGTTATACCCTAAAAATCCTTCCAGGAAAGACATAACTTTAGCTCCTAAGACTTTTTGTAGCAGATGTTCCATCTTTGGAAGGGAATAGTTGTCTTTCTTAGAGCATTTGTTCAGGTTCCTAAAATCAACACACGACTTGATTTCTCCACTTTTCTTCCTCACCACTACCAAGTTGGCTGCCCACTTTGAATATCTCAGAGGAACTATGATTTTGGCAGCCAACAACTTCTTGAATTCTTTTTCAATCAGAGGGAGGAGCAAAGAATTTATGGGTCTCAGCTTCTGCTTGAAAGGAATGGTGTCTTTCTTCAATGGGATCTTACGTTGGATGATATTTTTGTCATAAGTTTTAAGGTCACTGTATTCCCAGGAAAATACGTCAGCAAATTGCTTCATTAAGGTGCAGTACTCAGAACTTTCGACAGCAGACAATTGGGTGGACAGATTTATATACTTTGGATGATCAGGACTCCCTATGTTATGCCTATGGACTACAGACTGATTTTCTTTTTGGGAAATCTTATGCGGCACATCATTATGGTAAAACAGCTTCTCTAGAGGCACTATCCCTTTAGGTATATGATTGCTAGGCAACTGTACAATACTGTCTTGGCCAATTCTGTTCCTTAGCTGGGGCTGGGGACATTCCTCCAACGTTTCATTCTCTTGATCAATTTGCATTTCAGAGAATTCATCAATGACTTGCAGAAACCTATTTACTTCATCATCATCCTCAAAGACTTTTCAGTGCTGGACATTATCAGGCAAGGATGGTCTATATTTTATCTGGACTTCATAAGCCAATCTAGGGGCCAAGGGAGGGATGAAAATGCTAGTAGACATAGCAAGGGAATCAGCAAGATGATTTTTTACTCTAGGAATATATGAGATACAAAAGCTATCAAAAGAGTCTTTGAGTCTCCATACCTAATCTTTGTACGCTTTAAGCCTTGGGTGCCTTGCTTGGAATGTTTTTTTCACTTGTTGAATGATGAGATCAGCATCTCTAAACACCTTTATGTCTCTGATTCCCATGTATTTGGTAGTGTTTAAGCCCAATATCAGAGCCTCGTACTCTGTTGTATTGTTGGTGACCTAAAAAGTCAGCTTAAAAGACAGATGTGTGCTTTCTTGTTTTGGAGACACCAGCACCACTCCTGCTCCTACAGTTTCCTTTAAACAGGCTCCATCAAAGAACATATCCCAAGCAAGTGTCCCTTTCTCTTCCTTGGCTTGGCATACCGCTTTCTTGAGCTACGCCAAGGTCCTCTGGGATTCTTCAATTTAGAAAATACATGCTCCAAAATCAATGTCCATAGCATAAATGGGATGATTAGTGGGATTCTTCTCATCACTGATGATATAGGTCAGATGGGCTTCCCTATATAGTATTCTGCTTTCTCCTCCAAATACTGGGATGGTGGCATAAGACAAGTCATTTTGCAATGTCCCACCCAACCTCTCCACCCTCTGGAAAGTAGCATACCAAACTTAGGGGGGATATCCGCTACCACAATATCCATCATCATTATTTTCATGGGCAACTGAGTTAGAGTGATGGCTAAGTCTTTGATTAAACCCAGACATTTCACCTTCCTCGAATCAAAGGATAACAAGTCATGGTAAGGTCTTGTAATATCAAGGCCTAACTCTTCCATGACAACTTTGGGCATCAGATTATGGCTGGCACCTGTGTCCAGTAAACAGTTGCGAAGGATTTTGTCATGAATGGTCAAGGAGACATAAAATGATGGGGAATTTTCATCAGCGGGTTCAGTCATTGGTCTAAGCACAACTGTAGGTTTATCATCTTGTAAATTCACATATTCATTGGATGCTTTTGTGGCTTTCAGCTCAAGGGCATCAAGGATGGGGTTCTTAAATACCTCACTCTTTACGAGTTCTATCAGAGGCATAGATATTTTTAACTTATGGACTTCTGATTCAAAACTGAAAGAGGAAGGGGACTTGTCAAGGCCTCTTACCTCTTGAGCTGGTGTTTTGAGGATGATGGGATTAGCTACTCTGTGGTAACAACAGCTCTTTGGGCAGGATTCTCGTTGACATTATTTATTCTTGACCTCAAGTTATATCTCTGCTAGTCTTCAGTCTACAGAACATCTTCTCTATCCCACTCTTGACTGGTCTGGTCGCTGAGTAATGACTCCTCGTAAGCAGCTAATGTCGAAAAGGCATCACTTCCCTTGTCTTCCATGCAGTGAATCTCATCCTCTTCATCAAACTACTCCTCCTCCATGACTACGTTCTAGAAAGGAGTCTTAACCCTTTGTTCTTCACTGGCCTCTTTGCCCCTCTGAATGATCTGCAATTATTCATTTTCTCTTCTATATGGATTTGGATTTCTAGGAGCAAATGTATTAGGAAGCCTTGCTTTCCCAGAACTCTGCTCAACCTTCATCTTGGAGATTTCAGCAGCCAATGACTCTATCATTTTAGTCATTTTGTCTATTTTGGGTTCTGAAGATGAAGAAGAAGAGGAAGACTCACCTCTCTACCTCCTTCTATCAGCATGTCCTTTGAGTTTCTCTGCAGCCATGATATTGGATTCCACCTCCAAGGCTGCATCTTGCATTTTAGCTAGAGAAGCACATCTTCTCTCTCTTAATAGCAGGCAGAAATCAGAATCAAAGGCATTGGCATAGGTGAGTTTGGCAGAGGTGGGGGTAGGCTTCACTTCAGCTAGTATCTTGCTATACATACGATTGAATCTTTTATTAAAATCAGACAATGACTCCCCATTTTCCCTTTTCAAGTTGCCAAAATTAGTATGGTAGTATAGAAGGTCTTTCTTATCTCCCCAATTCTTTAAAAACACATCATCTAATGCTTCAATGTCTGTTATAGATCTAGGGGTCAGCTCTCTAAACTACTTTCTAACCTCTCCATCAAGGTTTTGGACAAATACTCTCATCCACACATCATCTTCACTTATATCTAGGTTATCAACATAGCTATAAAAAGACTCAAGGTGTTATTCAGTTGTTACTCCCTCTGTCCCAATGAACTTAGGCATGTATTTCTGATATTCTCTTGCAGGGATGGCATTCAAAGGAATAGGCAAGACCAAGGGTCCATACGTAGCAACTATGATTCTTTCCATTTTGGTGGGTGCTTGTGGACCTGCCATGGATGGGGTGGATGGAAGAGTGTTGGAAGTCTGAAAGGTAGGGAGTTGAGAAATGACTGACAGGGCTAAAGAAATATGATGGACAGGAGGGGAGGTTTCCTTTGGGCTGAGATCCAAAGTAGGACCTAAAGAAATGGGAGCTTTATGATTCTATGAAAATATTTCTTCACTGCTAGTACTAGAGGCTATATTTTCAACATGTAGATGCTCTATTACAAGCCTTTATGGAAGAGATACATAAGATTGTTTAGGCTTACCTGATGCTGATGCTCCCTTTTGTGATGTCTTTCTTTGCTTGACAATCTTCTTAGGGTCAGTTGGTGATTTCTAACGATTTCTCTGAGTATACCTCACAAACTAAGCCAGAACTGCGATGTGGAGTTCCCAAGAGGTTCGGCCTCCAGTAGAGTCACCAGATAGATGATTACAACAAAAAATGTGTCCAGACTTTGTTTATCATCAAAGTTGAATTTGTTCCATTCTCCCAGGGAAGCTGAGCTTCAATCTCCTCACCCCAGCAACGGTGCCAATTAATGCTAGGATTCCAAGAAACTCTCCTAGGTTGTAGCTCAGAGATGCCTAGCAACATATAGATTCAACTATTGTTGCAAGGTTTAATGGAAGGAATGATGGTTTGGTTCAAGCCAGATAACCACTTCTACTATGTTTCACTCCAAACATGCATGAACACCCTCAGACTACAAGGCTTTAGACCACCAATGCTCACAATTTAGATATTTAGGTGAATATGGAGAATACTAACCACACCAATAGATACACAAGACCATGTGATGGCTGGCTACAACTAGTACAGAAACCTACAAATCTAATCTATTAATGCAAAGACAGGATGACAGCTCTCCTACATTAGATAGAAATAAACTTGAGTAACCTATTCAGTGATGCACTCAATATTTTAACACAAAGACAAGATGACAATTATCTAGTGTTAATCATTAAGAGATCAAGAACATAGCATATCAGGAACAAGCTTAGAACAAAGGAGAATAGAAAATGAGCAATTAATAGCAAAAGAAGCTTGTATTGCTGAAAATGAATATGAGACGTTGCAAGCGACAAAGTGTCTACAGTCTCCAGAAGTTGAACCTTACATCCAATGCCAACCCTGATTACATCTTTTCCTCTTTATATTTATAAGTTTACATTATAATGGCACCTGGCCATTTGGGTATGGAGGGGTCTTAATTGACCACCAATTGCATTTAACTGCCTGATGGAGTCTCTGAATGAGGTTGCTTGCTTCACTGTGTAAATTTGGTCTGTACAACTATTGTGTTGTCCTTTAGGTGGTTGGAATGCTCACAGCAGTGAAGTCCATGACTGATAAATATTGTTACAGAGTTGTGCTATGTCCTTTTCTCCTTTTGGCCATGCTTTCTGTTTAATGTGGTTGTTAGGGATCCGACTGTTATCAGTCAAGCAAACATGGTCATCTCCTTCCTTGGGCAACAAAATGGATGTAGGACGTAGGGTGCATGGGTAGGTGGACAGTTGGGATGAGCGAGAGAGATGACCGTCGGATCGGGGAGATGAATGGCAAAGATGGCTCGATGAAGGTTATTGGCCAAAGTGGGAGCAGGGAGCATCAGGGTTGTTGGATCTTCATTGGACAGATCAGACGGTCATCAGGCGATGGAGCTAACAGGTGAGGGTGGTTTACTTAGGTAGTAACATTTTCATCGCACCACTTTCGGGTGCTAAGTGGTAATTGATCTGAGCAATGCGATTCTACACAACAAATGACGCGTAGTAGTGGATGAGAGAGAAAAACCACCCTCATCATGTGCTATCGTTCGATCTAGTTGTCCGCATGATATGTGCAAAGGGTGTCAAATCTCGGTGGAGATGATCTGACGGTGGAAAGTGGTCGAGTGGGTTGCCTTTATTAGGATCGATGTGAGCCATTGGATTGGTAGGGGCTAATAAATGGTGGGGATATGGCGCGATGGGTTACGAGCGTGCAAGGCATATGGATAAGGTTTTTTGGTTAGTTTAGCTTTGCACTTAGGGCTGAGGCCAAAGGGAATTTTGTCGGATTTGGAAGGTTCATTTAGGGAATGGGGAAGCTTAAAGGTAAAAGGGGTGAGGGAAGAAAGGGAAAAGTGACTAAAGTATGCCCCTTTTGGGACACAACCAAATAGACCAATCTTCTCTCTATCATTAGAAAGTCAGCGCTGCAGAGCAGAGCTAAAAGTAGCCACAGATGCCACATCACACATCCCTCCAGATCCCAGAAACGAAACCATTTGTTGGATTGAGGGGGATTGGACCCAATTTCAGAGTCACCTACACTAACCAACAAAACTCTACACTATCGACCCTTTCGGAGACAGTTTGCTTAGCGCAGATTGCAGTCTCACCTGATGCAACATTGCAGGATGATAGAACTAGGTTTCTGCATCTAGAAGGCTATGTGATGTAGCAGTGAAGTAGTTCCTTAATTTAGGCCCAATTTGACCTTTGTGAACCCTTATCTTTAGAAACATGGACTTAAGTGATTTCTACCTAAAGCATAATTGTTTTAACATGCATAAGTTATCATACAATATTAGATCTGGACCTTCAGGATGCAATTAAAATAGTATTAGAGAGAATCAAATCTTAACCGAGCATAAACACAGAAACATATAAGTATACAAAGAACACACGAAATTGCTTCAAATATTCTTTATTAGTTTAGATATTCAATGAATACACTTCTTCTGACCCCTTGCACATAGCTGTAGGGTCCCGCGCACTCAACCGTGAACTTACCAAGTTCTCTGCCCACTCATCTACAGGATCCTCCCCCTTTGCCAAAATACAGAGTTACACGAAAGATAGACTCACAATCCCATTCATGAACTTTAAAAAAGTTTCCTAAAGACTCATAGATGATTTCCTTTTATATATTTTACATTAGATTACCATGGTCCGCGAACCATGGTTGAAATCAAAACAGCCCATCCCTTTACAAAATAAGGGGCTTTGACCTACCTAAAAGTCCCTTTGACTCTTAACGTTCTATGTTATCCATTCTCCGCTCCTCAAAATGTGGAGATTTTACAATATTACATCAATATTGAGACAAAACTTAGACCTAGGGGTCCCCATCCCAACAACTTCACCATGAAATCCATACTATTATACAACTGTGCATAAGAGGACTGAATGTTGGTAATGAAATTACCAATTTTTTTGTTGCTTTGGATAAGCATATGAAATTCATACTTTTCTAGCTTAGCTTGCTTCCTTGTCTTCTTAACCAACACAATGGGTGCACCTTTATACTACATTCCCCACCCATGCATAGTGATAATAGATGTGTGAATAGCCTTGAGAGCTCTTGCATTCTCTCAATATTTTTGTTGCATGTCATGTAGGCAGACAACCATTTTTTTCAAAGTGATGAACTCCTCATAGTGTCTCCCAATGTTGATACTTTACCAAGTATGGTTGCCTTGAGTTCTTCTAGGTATACCTATGTGAGAGTTGCTTTCTGAACCTCTACCTAGAGTTGTTCAATCTATTTCCTTCACCTCAGGCATGGAGTCATATCATAGCTTAAAAAATTGCAATGAGAAGCTCATCGAATACTTACAGTGATCATACCTGTATTTACTATGAGAAAATTAAATGTTGTTTAGTGTTGGAAGTAATGTTTTAGAAACTACCCATTGACAGGTAGCTGTAGTAGTTCTCCATCAAGATTCTCTAGAATGAAGGTGTTGTTACCTATGACTTTTTCCACCTTGAAGGGACCAAACCATAAAGGATCAAACTTACCATGATTTCCTTTGTCCTCTCTTCTAACATCCCACCTTAGGACAAGGTCTCTAGGCTGAAATAATATATCCTTGGCTTTCCTATCAAAAATGGTTTTCATCTTCTCTTGATAGATGATCAAATTTTCAGCTACTTGTTCTCTATTATCATTTAATTCTATCAACTAGTTTATCCGCCAGGTCAACGCATTTGGTTGTTCTTCAGCATCCTAAATCAAAGCAACTACTGGTTTGGATAACTGAATAGGAAAAAGATTTGTTATTCCATATGCCAATTCAAAAGGTGATTTTCCAGTAAACCTTTTGGTGGTTACTTTAGTTTCCCACAGCGAAAACTTAAGTTTAGAGTCCCAATTCTTTTTATTTTCTGTAATTGTTTTCTTCAAAATTCTAACCAGAGCTTTATTTGAAGATTTTTCCAACCTATTTCCCTGAGGATAATAGGTGGTAGAGCGAGTAAGAACTACATTAAATTTTTGGAAAAAAGAAATGATTAAATTTGTATATTTAAATACCTGAGCATTGTCCATGACCAATTTTTTTGGGAAACCACATCATGCAAATATGTTTTCTTACAGTAACTTGATCAACACCAAGTCTATTGCATTTTTTGTTGGAACATCCTCCACCAGTTTGGTAAAATAATCAATGGCTATTAGAATCCACTTATGTTGTCCACTAGAAGGTGGATTGGTTTCTCCTATGAAATCCAACCCCCATTGCTTGAATGGTTCTTCTACAAATACAAGAATTAATGGAAGTGGTGCCAACTTATTCTTCTTAGCAAAAAGTCAACATTTTTCATAGCATCTAACCAGCTTGTAAACATCAAAAAAACAAATTTGGCCATAAAAATTGGCTTTCAAGATCTTGTGTGTTATAACCTTCCGATTGTAATGGCCTCCACAATCACATCATGATATTCATTGACAATCTCAATTGTTCCCCCTCTGCTAGAAATATCAACAAAACACAGATAAGATCTTTCCAAAATAATTGACCATTGATTATCACATACTTATATGCTTTCAACCTCAAAGCCTTATAATTTCTCTTTCTAAATTTAATGGACAGTTAAGAAATAAAAAATAGTCATGAATATTCTTGTACCAATTAGAAAAAACATATTTATAAGCAATTTTGTTATCTTGTTCATTTTTCTTACCTCCTTCACCAACAATATTGGATTCAAGAATTGCAGCTAGCATATTAATCCCCATTTCTTGATAATTTTCCTCTATTAAGATTTTAGCAAATCCCTGCCCTTTTATCAGGATTTTTGGCTTAATATCCATCTCATATTCTTGAATCTTAGCTATCCACTTGTCCCTTCTCCTTTCGTTGTCCCTTTGCATCAACACATCTTTGAAAACTGAATTTGGTACATATGCAGTAATTTGGGACTGTAAATGTACATTTTGAATTCCTTCAAGGTTTTTACCAGAGCATAAGATTGTTTTCAAATATATTATATTTCAATTCAGTATCCCTTAACACTTGGCTAAAAAATGCAATTGGTTTCTCCTTATAATGTTCATTCTTTTGTAAAAGCATAGCCGCAATGGTAGAACATGAGGTAAAAGAGAAAACTTGAAAAGGTTTATGATAATCAGGACTTACCAAAACATGATCCTCTCCAAATTCCTTCTTAATCCTTGCAAAATACTCTTTGGCTACTTGATTCCATCTAACCTCTGCATCTTTCTTTAACATGTCAGTGATCTCGTTTACAATTTCTGCATAATTTGAAATAAACCTTCTAAGAAAATGTATTCTTCCTAGAAAAATCTGAATCTCCTTCTTATTTCTAGGCAAAGGTATATTACTTATTGCTTCCACTCATTTTGTGTCTATCCCGACTCCCTCCTTTAACATAATATTCCCCCAATAAGTTCCCTTCTTTTAGAGAAAGATTGGAATTTTTTGGATTTAGAGATAGTCCATATTTCCTGCATTTTTCAAAAGTTTGTTGTAGGTGTTTCAAGTGTTCATCATTAGACTTAGAGAAAACTATGATAGCATCCAAATATATGACCACAAAATTTTCTTTTTCTCCCACAAAGGCTACATCCTTAGTCCTCTGAAAGGTAGCTCCAACATTCATCAAACCAAATGGAATCTTTGCATAGATAAAAATTCCCCATGGTGTTATGAAAGTTGTTTCCTTTTGATCATTTGGATGTATTTTTATTTTGTTGTATCTAGAAAATCCATCATTCATAGACAAACTTGAAGGTCCTGTAAGCTTCTATAAAATATGATCCATTTTTAGAAGAGGATAATTATCCTTTAATGATTCTCTATTTAAATTCCAGAATTCGATACATATTTTGATTTTTCTTTTCTTCTTTATTACAAGAACTAAATTTTCCACCTAGTTTGAATATCTTAATGGCAAAATTATCTTCACTTGCAGTAACTTTTTCACTTCCTTTTCTATTGAGGGTAGCAATAAAGGATTTATCTGTCTTAATTTGTTCTTGTATGGTCTTACCTTTGGCTTAAGAGGTTTGTTGTGTTGTATAATGTATTTATTATAACTTTTAAGGTCTTCATAAGACCATGCAAAGACATCATAATACTTTTTAAAGATATCTGCATACCTGTGTTTATAGTCTTTTGAAATACCCTTTGCTAGTTTCAAAAGCTTTAGTTGTTGTTGAGTTCTAAGATACAATCTTCAACATCACCCTCCCAACTTTGCTTGTTGACATTCACTAGAACATCAGTTTCATTGAATACTCTCTCCAAAGGTACCAAAAGTTTAGGAGTTACATTACCTTTCAATTTTACAATCTTATGGTTTGCAATAGATTCTCTCCAAGGTAACTCATCTTCAACCTCTTATTCTTCAACATTCTCATCGTCCTCTTCTTGATCAATTTTTGAGTTAGAAAATTTCACTGCAACTTCCAAAAATCTTTTGATTTATTCCTCATATTCAAATACATGCCAATACTTGACATTGTTGGGCATAAAAGGTTTGCTTCGGATTTCCACTTCATAACTTAATTTCAGATTTTATGGGGGTTTAAAGGTGTTGGCCGCCACTGCAAGTGAACCAGCCAAATTGTTACCTTCTCTTGGTAGAAACTGAATATTCAATGATGAAAAGAAAGTATCCACCAAATCCCAAACTTCATTCTGATAGGCTCTAAGCCTTGGGTTCTTTGTCTTACACTACCATCTTATTTGTTTTACCACCAATTCCGAGTCTCCAAAAACGTAAATACATTCAATCTTCATGTTCTTGGAAATTTATAGAACAATAATTAGAGCTTCATATTATGTTATATTACTAGTCGAATCAAACTCCAATTTATAGGAAAGGGGAATCATTTCACCTTTTGAGGAAAACAAAAGAACCCCTACACCATTTCCTTCCTTGGAGTAAGATCCATCAAATTATAACTTCCAAATTCCATTTTGCACTACTTTTCTTTTATGACTTGTTGTGGGAACCTGCACTTGTGTTTCCTCAACAATATATTCATGCACTTCCAACATAAAACAAGAGAAATATTTGTCCTGACTCTAAATTGGAGAATTGTTGGGACTACCCTCCTTTGTGATTGTTTTGACAAATCTAGACTCCCTATACAATATTATTTCCTCACCACCAAAAATTGTAATTATAGTATAAGTAAAATTTAGTTTCAGTACTCTCCTAGCTTTTCTCCCCAAGATCTAGGGAGCGGCATTCTAAATCTAGTTGGGATCTCTGCAACTACTATGTCCATCATAATACTTCTAGTGGGAATTTGAGCCCGAGAAACCACAAGATATTTTATGAGACTAATACATTTTACTCTTTTAGAGTCAAATAAATATAAATCCTTATAAGGTTTTGTGATTTGGAGAATGAGTTGCTTCATCATTGAGAGGGGCATTAAGTTGTGAGAATCCCCTGAGTCTAACATGAAAATATAAAGCATAAGATCAAGCACTAAAATAAAATATAAAATGGGGAAGTAGTTGGATCATGTTCCTCCACTTGAGGACCAAACATAACCATTGGCCTTTCCTCACGTAAATTAACTATGTCTAATAAAACATTCACTTGAGATAGATTAATAAAATCTAAAATTTGCTTTCTATAAGCATACTACTTTACCAACTCAGTCAATGGGATTGTGATCTTTAATTTCTCCAACTCCTTTTTAAAATTAAAATAACGTATCTATTTTCCTGCTTTTGCTCGATCCTCTTCTACTGATTTTTCCTTATGGACTCTCTATTGACTAACAATAAAATACTAAACTTGCTTCCCCTGATTCACTTTTATCTTATGACTCTTAGACGTTTTCCCTTGTTGTACTAGAATTTTTCTAAGAGGCTTCTTTCCCTTATCATCAGCTTTCTATATCGCTATTGGATTGGATGTTTAGACTACTCAACTTGATCTTGAGTCCTATATCTCTTCCTTGATCTATGTTCATTTTTTTATGTAGTTCAACCTGCATCATATTGCACATATTTTACAATATTCATCAATTTCATCCTCTCCCAACGCAATTTGTGATTCATAATCCAAATTTTCATCATATATTTCCTCGCCTTCTTCCTTTGACAGAGTGGAGTACTAATTTTCTTGAAATTTAATGGTTTGCTCCATCACTTCTTCTGGCTTACCCTCAAGATACAAGGGGGTTGCACCTGATATTGGTCATTCCCTTTCCCTCTACATAATTTGAAATGGCGATCTCCTAAATTGAGGATTAAAATTTCTATTATGCCCCTATTGGATTTTTCTGGGAGGATTTTTTATTTCCAACTCCATCTTTGCTAATTCAATGGACAAATTTCTAATGAAATTGGTCATTTCATCCAACTTTTATTCATGTGATTCCTTTTACTGATTTTTAGGGCATTCTTCTTCCTTTCCTTTTTTATTTTATGTTTTTTCAAGTTTTGATTTGATTTTTCCAGCTGCAGACAAATTAGCTTCAATTTCCAAAGCATCTGTTTGGATTTGATCTAAGGTGGGAGGCCTTATTTCTCTTAATGTGAAGCCGAAATATGATTCAAATGCTCTTGCAAAAACTACTTTTGCACTAGCAAGGGGTGGTTTGATCTCCAATGGAATACTATTATAAAGCTTATTAAATCTCTTAATGAATTCGACAACTTCCTCATTTGGTTTTTTTAATAGCATTGAACTCCATCAAAAAGTAACCATGATCATTTTTCTCCCCATATTTGTATAAATGTGTTCTTTAATTCCTCCCAAGTATTGATTGAATTGGTTGGGATAGTTTTGAAACATTTCGAGGCCTCTCCATCCAGATATGGCACAAACAATCTAATCACCACATCTACATATTTCACATTGAGATTTCTACAAAAGCACATAAATTTGCTACATGTTTTTCAGTTGTAATCTCATCTTCCCCTATGAACCTTGGTCACAGTTTCAAGTAATGTTGAGGTATTGAATTCATTGGATGGGGGGAATTTAAGGGAGCATATCAATTTAAAAGAAACCTTGTAAGTGCCATGTTTTGATTTTGAGGAGGAGGAATATTTCATGCTTGAAACACAAAAGAGGTTTGAGGAATCAAAAAATTGGGATTGGCTGGGAAAATGAAGGAACAGTCTGATACGATGCTAAAAAATCAAGAGTGTTTATTTCTTCAACTTCTGAGATTGTTGGAAAAGAAAAAGATATTATTCAAATGATCTTTATAACAAAAGGAATAACCTAATATGATGCTGAAAAATCAAGAGTGTTTATTTCTTCAACTTCTGAGATTGTTAGAAAAGAAAAGGAAACAGATTCAAATGATATTTCTTCAAGAGTAGGCTTAGGAAAGGATGACTGAGGCAGAACAAAACCCGTTTCAGAGAAATCTAAATTTCTTGCAACTTCTTCTGGGTGCGATTCTCTGGTACCTTGAGAGAAAGAACTACAACCAGGAGTAGATAAAGTAGGTCTTGGGGTTTTTGGAGTTTGTTTTTTCTCCAAACCCTTCGAGATACCAATATTTTAGGGTCAGATAAAGCTAGATCTTTTTGTTGGGAAGAATCTGACCTCGTGTGGGGTCTTCTTGGAGCTAGGACTACTGATTTTATTCTTATTTGGTGAGAAAACTCAGCCAGCACACTATCTTTGCTCAGCAGACAACGAAATAGTTTCTAAAAATCCCAAGGAAAAGAAAAAACATTATTCAATCCCTGGAAATGGCTCCAAAATATCGTGTAACCCTAGAGACAACTTTTGGCTGAGATGAGGTCAGTGCCTAGGACATTTGTAAAAAAGATAAAAATTTGACTTGGTATCCCATACGTGATTACTCATAGATATTTTATATAGAATTAATGCAAAGGAAGACTCTTGGAGAAAAGACACCTTTCTAGATGGCCACATTTTCTAAGAAAGTGATCTTCAAGTTGTAGTGAGATGACATAATGAAAAAGTGGAAGATTCAGAATAGAAGGTTTCCATGGCATAATATTTTATCATAAACCTTAGCAAAAAACATGAAATACTAAGAAAATGAAAGTATGAAAATATGGAGCACAATTTAAGGTTATTTAAATCAGATATTTACAAGTACTATGAGCTTTTTCAAGAAAAGTAAATATGTCTTAATGGAAATAACCACTAGTTTCTTTACACATTTACAAGAGAAATAATACAAATAATGACTTACAGTAGTAAAGAAACACATATCATATTCAATAGGCAGTTGGAATCATCCATAAACTTAATTAAATCTCTAAGAAAATGTTGATACATTACACAAGTATTTCTCTCTGACGTAAAAATTTCGAACCCCAAAAATAGTTCATCCATGTCTTTCTAAAGAAACATTGCATTAAGGACAGTGAAAAAAACTATTAACTATCAAGAACTAACTTCAACTACTTTCAAAACTACTCTAAACTTTACTCGGTCCTTATGAGGACTCAAAAATTAAACTTAGAAATTAAAGAGCTTCAACTTGAAATTAAAAAATAATATATCTTTTCCAAAATAAATTTTATGCTTTCTCTTCATTCGATCACTTGGGATCCTTATGCAGGCTCGCTTGAATTCATTCATTCTTGACACATAATAGAGTGAAAACCATTTACCGCTCAAGGGGGTTCCCACAGTGGTAAGTAGTATCACCCTAGAGTGATGTCAGATGTGATATCGATCTTCAATCTCCCGATGAAGGTTCCCCGTCAGACCACTTACAGGGGCACCTCTTAGCATAACAGTCGAGCACATTATGGTATCGGGTTCTCCCTACCTATGGATCTCGATTCTACTAATGACATCACTCTTGGGAAGTGCGCCATCTTTAACATTAGTTCATATTCCATAGAAAAATGGCCCAACAACTTATAATATTAAAATAACTTCATAAAATGGACTTGCACCACCTTGAAACAAATTAATTTATTTTCTTTTCCTCTTTTCTTTTTTTTTAGTAAAATTGTACAAAACAATTCCAATGACCTTTTGACATTTCTTTGCATTTTTTTTTTCATATCTATTTTTTCCTTTTTAATATATTTGAAATAGAATGAAAATGAGCTACAACATCTTGGATAACTATCAGATATTCAATTTCCTGTACAAGTTATTTGTCCTGCAGTTGTTTTCTTTCTTCTTCAACTAGTCAATTATGTTCTTCTTATTCTACTTGCTTTAGTGTTTTTTCTTCCTCTTCTTTTCTCATTATTTATTCTTCTTGTATATTCCTCTCATCTTGCTCTTTCTTCTCTTGTTCTTCCTTCTGCCTTATATCTTCCTCTTGCCTCTTCTTCTTCCTCCTTTCCATTCCATAACTGCTTTCAAGATAATTTGATCTTATTTGAATTTGTAGCTCCGCTCTTCTATTGAATTGTGCACAACCTTCCTCTTAGAATTTGTGTGCACTGGATGTGCCTCTCTAATGGTTTTACTTCTAGAGTGGATTCCTTCTGAGGAGTAACCTACGATGTACCTACAAATTTTACTGGAGTGCAGGGCTTGGAGGCATTATAACAATTCGTAATATTTTCCTCCTCAGGTTTAGAATAAATCTTGCTTGTCCAACTGAAATGTATATTTTCACATTGTTCCTTGCACACACTCCTAGGATCATATGGGTGATATTCGATAAGACCAACCTAAAGTTATCCAACTCTTTACCCTCATTCTCCACAGCCTTTAGATTCTTAATCTCTTATGATCCATTCCGCAAAGGAAGAGTGGGCCATCGTGCTTTCTTCTTTCTTTGCAAGACTATGGATAAACTTGTGGAAGGATGAAAAGCTACCTCGTACATGACTAATTTTTCAGTGGCATACCTTGGCAACAAATGAGAATATTTCTAACAACTGAACACCCTTAGGTAAGGGCCATCAAGTGAGGCAAACCAATAGGCAAGTTCTGCTACTACTTATATCACCTTACGAGACATGCAATGTGGTTCTTCTTCAAAGATCAGCTTGTATAACACTATGAGGAAGTTATCAGTTATATTCTCCATGAATCCTCTTTAGCTACACTCTGAAAGAAACTTGTAGTAAATATGTAGAGTAGGCTCCTTTAGTGTCCATGTCCAACTCATGCTAGGAAAATAATTATGTGCACATATCACATCTAGCAAGTAAGCGGACATATAGAATTTGGCTTGCTTACCTTAGGAGGGTTCTTAACATTAGTCACGTGGATCTTTAACTATTGGGCCAACAAATCTTACCAATTTCACGCTTTCCCTTCCTTCACAATCTGATACCCCAAATATGTCTAGCCTTCGGGAAAATTCTCAGTACTCTTTTGACCATAGATCCGGAAGCATATAACTATTAAGTAATGGAATGATTTTCTGAGAGATTTGGTCTTATATGTAATGTTGGGTGTCTAGAAAAATTTGGATGGATCTTTCACCCAACCTTTAATGACATCTTTAGTGCTCAGATAAGTAGTGACTGCATAAAATTGGGAGTCGATATATGCTTCTAGCAAGGGAAAATGATACATAAGATGAAATTAATGTGCCATGAATGAGTTAAGCCTTTATCCACTAACATTACTCTGGATCATGCTCTTTGCATCTATGTGTGGTACGTTCCACTTGATAATGTTTGCACATGGAGAGACTGGAAACATGCATGCAATCTTATGTAATATTTACTTCTGGACATTGATATAAACATGTATGTCTTCTGGGTCTTCTTTCTAATTGGTTGTCGTGAATGCATCTTTTACTATGTGCCATGTGATATCTTAATCTTTCTCAATGAAGAGTTAATAGTCTAATAGAAATGGCATGGTGATAGGGGTACTCTCAACTACTTCATTGGTGATCCTATTTGTGGTATATTTTGAGGCATATCTCTTTGGTGGCATGATGACAACAACTAATATAAGAGATATAAGCTCAATAAAATGCAGTACCTGTAACACAAGATGCACACATGATGAATATAAATCAGCTCAAGAAAAACATTTCATTCAACAACATCAAAATATCAACTCAGTGACTAAAGGAAAGGATTGCACAGTGTCTAAGGCTCATGAACTACACTTTTCACAATCTTAGAAGGCGAGGAGTGAGCTAGAGGCTTGAGACTATGTAATGTGTAGTCTCAACTGGGCAGGCTGAGGAAAGAATGTGCATTGCGTAGTCTCAGTGGCTAAGGCTGAGGCTTGAGACCTAAAATTTTACAATGCATAGTTGGGAAAGCCAGTCACTATGCATTGTGTAGTCTCAGAGGCCAAGTATTAATCTTGAGCCTTGAGGATGCGAATTATGCAGTTTTGAGGGGCAATTGTTGGCCAAGATTGTGACGATCTACCCGAGAAGGAGAGAGAAAATTGTCAAATCTAACTGATGGGGTGGGAAGGAAAGTATATTGGGTTGAGGGGAAGTTATATCAGTGAAAATTAAGTACCAAAAAAAATCATGCAAAAGGAAAAATGAACATGCATAAAATGACCTAGCAACAACAACTGCTAGTGGGAAAACATTAAGTAGCTAAGACACTAGTAAAATGTGGATGATAGACCGAACCAACACTTGTACAAGCTAATAATAGTTAAAATTATATCTACCATGAAAATAAATAGGAAAAAAAACACTCATAGAAGCAAAAGAAACAAAAAAAAGTGACAAAAAACGACACATGCAAAACTTACTAAAAAAAGCACCGCAAACTTAGTCGAATGTTCCTTGATATTGTTTGGAAGGCTAGAGCTCCAAGATCAAATGTGAAAAATGACCTCTAGATGTTTCTATTATACAAATATATTTGGGTTAGGTTTTATGACATGCAAGCCTAAATTCAATGAAAAAGCGCCACTTGTCTTAACATCAAAATTAGCAACTTGGTGCCACTTTCCAGACATTAATTAGGCAATCCCTATTTTCTAGGGATGGAAACTTAGATTTTTCTAGGAAACTTCCCATTCAAACTGGTAGGAAAGACTACAAAATTCCCATAAATAGGGATTGTGGAGTTCACTTCTTTAGTGAATTGTGTAGTTTATGGTTGAAGAGAGAGGCTCAGCACAGTTTTTATGCTCAAGGATTTCCTGTCTTCAAGGATTGTGCTGTTCTAATCCTCAAGGCCTAGCACAACTTCTAGAGATAGTGGATTTCGTAGTTCTAAGAGGGTAGACCGACAATAGGTGCAAGATCAAGGGAAGAGATGGATTGTGTTTAAAAATGCTTGGTTAAGGTTAAATAAAGTCATCACAAGCACTTAATCCAACGATAAGTTTTCAAAATTAGGTAGGATACTTGATGACAGTGAAACATGGGTCCTTATGGATAGAAGGTAGGCTCCAAAATCAAGGCATAAGAAAAAAATTTGAGGGGGGTTGTAGCAGCTACAATACTTGGTGACGCACTGGTAGAAATCCAACTCTTTTAATAGGTTTTAACTCTTGTAAACCCGGTGGAACTCTTCAGGAAGAATTGTTCATTTCATCTATCACCATAGTTTATTTACTTTGTTTGTGTTAAATATATAGTCTCATCATTCTCTTCGTCATAAACACTAACAAAGGCAAGTCAAACTTAGTTGTTTTGATTGGGGATGAGGATTATATAGATACATAAGTGGAAAAGGATTATCAGTGTCTTGGTTTTCATCTTTAGTTTTTCTCCGCTACTAGGAGGCCTAGATAGTACCCTGGTAGAGTCACTTCAGGACGACAAACATTGCTCCACTTCCATTGAGCCTGGACAGTACCTAGGCCGACTTGCTTACTTCACCTCCCTATGTAGGAATCCTTTCTCTTATTTCACCCTTTATTCATTTTTATATTTTATTTATATAATTGTGCATCTACACTTATTGATTTCATGGGGAGGAAAAGGGATCCTGACTTATTGAGAGCATAAGAGGTTATTGCTTCAAAGAAGGATATTTATACACCTCTGAAATATACTCCACTTGTTTAAGTTTCCTCCCCTCCTGACGGAGACAATCCCTCTAGCCCAGGGGAGAGGGTCTATCCAAAAACAAGATAGTCTAACATAAGTTCCCTTAGATTGAGAATGTATAAGATCCTACCACTTGTATTGCTAATCCTTGTTTGATGAAGTCCTTGTGCCTTTGCTCCAACTATCAGCTCCTTAGTGTAAATCAAGCACCTAGAAAAATGAGACTAGAAACCAAATCACACATGATAGCATACAAAATATTCAACATACTTAAGAGGCTAATGAGTCTTAAGCTACCAAATATCATATGCAATTGATATAGGAAGCAAAATATCAATTGCGTTATTATGACAAAAAGGAAAGTACAACCTTCGCCTTAGCGTTGCAGGTTTCCTTCGACGTGTCCAGGTTCCAGCACCACTATTAGAATCTCATGATTCACTCTCAAAACAATGGAGTTCAAGGCTTCTTCCTCTTTACTCCAAACCAAACAAACTACAAGCTTATTCTCCCTTTACAAACACAAACTAGAAGGCTAAAGTTCTCAAGATGGCTATCAAGATTTGCAGAATATTCCAGCCCTTTCATTAGCCAGATGAGGTTAGAAAAGGAGGAGTTTATATAGCTTGAGAGAGGGGATATGGATCCTCTTATGATGGGAGAGGCCTTATACCTTTTGTTTTGTTCCATTTTATTAGGGGAAAGGAGCCCAAACAGTCTCTCTAGGCTCTATATTTCCCAACCATTTATGAAACGTCTGTTCATGAAGCTTCTAGACCTGGAAGCTTTGACTCCATTTTTAAAAACTTTCATAAGAGGGTAGGCACGGGTCATGAATGGATTACCAACAACGTTCGGTGCTAGGCCTAGTGTTAGACTTTCTAAATTAGCGCAGGGAAGAACCTGAGTCCTAGCACTAGTCTTGAAAACTGAGTTTGAAGAAATATTCTTGGGAAATGATGTAAGAGGGAAATGTTCTAAGGATGAATAGGGATGTAAGGACATGTTCTTCATGAAAGGGAAACACATGAGGGTCACTATATAGTTCCTACAAGATCAAGGAACGGGGAGTATAGGAACAGTGACAAAATTCTATGTAACAGATGCCCCCTAAAGCATGAAGGTCGAACAAGAGTGAGGGGTGAAATTTTTATGAGTAGGTGCAAGGAACCAAAATAATCATCAGAAAACCTACAAGCAAGCATAGATACATATACATCACTGAAATATCTGGTACATGAATCATGGTATGGATGCATCCATCCAAAAAAATATCATGTAAATGGATCCAAGGTATGGGCACAACCATCTAGTAAGAAGGATCATATCTAACCCAAGGTATGGTCACAACCATCCGTTAATGAGAAGGATCACATATAATAGACTCATGGTATGGTCACAACCATCCATCTTAAAGAGACATGTATGTAAACATGATCATGTCACATCACCCTGCAACCTGGACTTCTGTAATTTGAGCCAAGGGTCTTGCGCTCCAACATGACCCGATCAAAGTACAAATTCTAGGATGTGAATAGATGCGTTGAAGTCAAACATGCTAGAAAATCACTTGATTACTAGTCAATGATGTGAACTATTAACAAGCGTGAGAGGAACCACCAATAATGATAATGGCTCTCAAGGTAACAGTAGCACAATTCACGGAGTGTGAATAAGGAACTGAAGTCGAACACCTGTGAAGTCACTCGATCAAAATCCAATGATGAGAACTTACCATCGAGTGCGAAGAAATTTCCATTAGGGCATGCAAGATCTAAGGTACTGGAAGGGAGTCTCTCAGCCAAATTCCTAGATAAGGAGTTGAAGTCGACAGAAAGTGACCTAGTCGAAGGAGGGCTGTCATGCGGAAAGAGTCAATTTTGCGGACAAAACCAACCTCCCTAGAAGCTAAGGCTTTCTAGTGACAAACAAGACAAATAAACACTACCTTTCTCTAAACATGCATTTAGAATACAAGTAATCAGGTGATTATAACATACCTTTAGTCCAACGCTTTGTAGTAGTCCAGCCTCGCTGATCCGGATGAGCTCCTCCTCTTCGAAACCTGCATTCACTAACAAGCCAAAAAATTACATAGCACCTGATAAACTTATAAAATAACACATATTCATCATACAGACCAAGGAGTATATGAAACAAATCATGAATAACAATCTGTTGAGAAAAATGAGTTTATTTGCATTAAGTGGAAACAAAAGAAACCATTACAACCTGAGCCTTGGTGTTGTGCAGGTCCCTCCTAGGGTCCAGCAAGAGTTTTCCTTTACTTTGATCAGCTCACCCACTTCCAAATAAGGCTAGGAAAGGATGGGAATCTCTCCTCTCAAGCTCTATAAGGGAGTCCTAATTCCAGCAGCATCTACCCTTAGGAATGTTCAGCTTTCAACCTCCCCTCCTTCTGGCCCAATGCCTGTATTTATAATGCTCTAGAGGAAGTTAATCAGGTCCACCATCAATGGGATAAGCCCCTCTTTGGATGGGATAACTCCCCTCTTGATGGGATAAGTTCCTCTTTCATAGGGATACATGAACCATCTGGAGGCGCTCAATACACGTCAAACAAGCTTCTAGAATGCTCTAGAAATGACCACAAGTAACTTTTTTGGAGTGAAACTTGTGCCTTTTGACCTTTACAGGAGTACGCACCCTCCCCTTTACATACAGAGCGTACAAGTACGCAGGTATTGTGAACTTGGGGTGCGTACACACAGGTAAGGCTAAGAGAAACTGCGTACCCAGAGATATATAGATTTTTAAAGACTTTCTCTCTTTCTTTGAGTTTGACATGAGGAGCAGAGGTATGAGACTTGCCAAGGAGGATAGTATGACAGTTGATGGAGCCATACTAACTGCAAATAGTCATGGTGATAAATTTTAGTGTAGCAAGGGCCATGATGTATCCCACATCATCGACATGAGACAAGGATTACCTTTTTCATAAATAGTTTATCCTGGCCCAAAAAAGGGGTAAACATATACTAGGTAAATGACGTTTCAAAACTGTTGACAAGGTCAAAATGATAAGAACTCGACAATATTTTCATGTTTTGAGAGTCAGAAAAGAGCTTAAAGTGGACTCCCCATTTTTGTTTACTTTCACGAGTCAAAAAGGGAAAAATACTTGGCAATCTTTTCATTTCATTTTTTACGAGTAGGGAAAAGAGCTTAAATATGACTTTTCGCATCACCACCAGCAAAGCATCACATGTTGCTACACAAGAAGCAAATGCATTATCCATTTCTAAGGAAAAATGGAAAAAAATACTTTTAAAACCATAAAACATAGCGAAAAGCATATAAAAAGGGAAAAAGTAAAATATTTTTACCATTTACCTCATTTGGAGCAATTTTTACCCATTTGTGCCCTAAATCTGTAGGAGTAGATTACTGCAGATTCAGGAGGCTGATCATCAAACCGTCTATTGCAGGTAAGAGCCGAGGCCCTAACTTTTGCATTAATACACATTTTTTGAGTGTTTAACTATCTTTTCAGGGTTTTTGAGGGATTTTTGGCAAAGAAAATTCACCGTCAGTCAGCGTGGGATCCAAGCATGGGATCACGCCGATTGGGGGTTTTAGCATGGGGACTCGTGCCATCACAAATAACTGATTTTTTCAATTTTTTCCCAATTTTATTGCTTCAAATCAGATTTTTCCCATGAAGAACTGATGTTAAGTTAAATTTGGGGTGTTAGCAGGCAAATCAAGGCACAAAAAGATGGTGATTGAATGGAAAGAATGTGAGCATGAAAGAATATATTAAATGGCCTTGGAGGATCCAAATTGTCTTGATGCATTAAGGAACTGTGGGCTCCTCATGTTCTTTCTTACACCAGGGCTACGAGTTCAACCTGAGATACTACAATACCTGATCAGTCTATGGGACATCGGATAAGAGGTATTCGTCATCCATGACCAAGAGCTGGAGTTCGAGACTTCAGAAATTTACTTCATTACAGGATTGTCTTGTAGAGGGTAACCAGTCCAACTGTATGGAGGCAAGCCCATTGGGGCGAGTGTAAACATGCTCCTTATTGAACATTTCCCGGGAACTCTGAAATCTACAAGAGGAAATATCGGCATTATGACCATAAATGATCTTGTTTTGAAGTTAGTTCTCTTGACCATTAACCGTGTAGCTGGGGCTTAAGCACTACACGAGTCCAACAAATCTTGATTCCAGTATGTAGTGGATTTCATGGCATCCATGGTTTACAACTGGGTGGAAGCCATGAAGTTAAAAATGAAACCAAAATTATCTAAATTCAAAGGAGGAAAACTAAGGCAATTTGGATATGGCTCCGTCTTAGTGACCATCTTGGAACGGATCCCACTGTTCCACTATCAAATGGTGGAGGTGAATCCTCTGGTACCGCGAGATCCACAGATGGTCTGATGGAGTGAGATGATGCCTAGATCTGGAGGGGGCCAACAGATGTCCTATAGGGCTACCTTCTTTGTATGGCTCAGATGATAGTTGATCGTGGTAGAGGATTGGCCATACAGCAGGAATGACTTCCACGATGATCCTGACATACCCCTCCTAGAGGGAGAAGACTTTGATGATGGAGGTGACCAAAACAATTTTAGTTTTTCAATTTTTATTGTTTTTTCATATATGTATTCACGACACCTTTAATTTGTAACTGCAGCTGTTCGACCAGAAAGACCAACAGAGATCTCTCCTATAGCTAGACATGTGGCTTGACAATTTTAGGTTGCTCCTTATCAGAAAGCAGTGGACAACGAAGAGGAGATTGACTGAAATCTAGAGGGCCTGACGAGAGGAATCCAAGAGTATGCACAGATCGGGGACATTCCTCGCCGTTATCAACAGCACACTGTGGGAGTGTCTGATCGAATCCAACGATTACTGACTCGTGTAGTATGAGAAGTAACATGTTATCCTGATCACCACACAAAATAGTCCATAATTTGCATTTATAGTTTTGAGGCCTGTGAGCCACGTACATATTTGAACACATTATTTTTTGGATTTTGATGTATTACACTCAAACATTATCGACATATATATGTGTTATATTTCTCGTTTACTATGATACAATGTTTTTCACATATTGCATAAATGTCTATCTAAAACATAATTAGCCAAATTTGCATCTGTTAATGTATTTATATGCCTAGGAATGTGATGATATGTGATATAATCAAAATTTATTTCCAATAGATGAATATGCAAATAAATTCTCAATAACTAAGGGTTTCTGATAGAATATTTCCCATTGAGCTAAAGAACAACAATTTTCAAATCAAGGTTAACAACCATTTGTCGAATGTCAAGAGCAACAGCTTCTGACAAGAGTTCAATAACTGTGCTATATTTAGCAATGTTATTAGTTGTTTGACCCAAACAAATACCTTGAAGATCAATAAACTCACCATGAAGTACATAAATAGCCCATGCTAGGGATGATAGATTCTGGGTACCATGGCAAGCACCATCAGCGAAACTAACATAAGGAGTCACATACATTTGCAAAGAAGGTGAAGACATCATAAGCAGGAAAGCTACTTGAAAAAAAAACCAAACCAAACTGCACACAAAAATGAATAACACACTTATGTTCACAAGTAACCATGCGAGATGACTCATGCATAATACCTTTTGAGGTATAGCCCATTGTGGGGCTTGCTCAAAGGGTTACCTTCATAATCAATTAGCTCATATGCCCCTTTTTGTAACACGCACTTGACAATATAGGGCCCATGCCACATGCGTTTAAATTTTCTTTCCCATAGCTTATCGTTAGCTTGGTCATATAGCAACAGCAAATCACCCTCAGAAAAAGCACAAGGAGAGACCAACTGATCAAAATGGTATTTAACTCACTTTTTCTGTGCTTCAATGAATAAAGCAGCGAGACGGTGGGTTTCATCTAGTCGTTCCAAATATAGGAGACGCTCTTCTTGAGGTGAGGTTTCACGGAGTAATTCGACAGCCAATTTGAGTGAGGGAATTTCACATTCAATTGGTAAGGTAGCTTCTAGACCATAGACGAGCTGAAAAGGTGTGAATCTAGTTGCGTCTTTAGTTGAGGTTTGGTAGGCCCACAGAGCTGAAAAAGCATGAGATGCCAATTGGATTTGTGCATCCCAATGGTGCGCTGAAGCATAGTAACTAAGACTTTGTTTACTGCTTCAACTTGGCCATTGGCCTGAGGGCAATATAGAGTTGAGTTGTCCTGATGCAAGCCCAATTTTGAAGTCATCTCAGCCATCATATAATTGTGAAAATGGGAGCCATGGTCAATGATAATGGCTTGAGGCACTCCAAACCTGGAAATCACATGATTGAAGTGAAATTGCACCGTTGTTTTACTGTTAGCTGTTATACAGCAAATTGACCCCCCTCATCAGCTTAGAGGGGAAAGACATGATATCTGAAGCAAAGACCAAGATCACATGCCTTGTTTCCAACTTGATTTATAAAGCTTCTCTGTAAGCCTAAGGGTGCATTACTGACCCTACTAACGCTAGTTTCTAGTTCAAGAACAGCCTTAGTGGATCCTAATGAAGTTCTAAGTGTCAAGGGAGCGAATTGACTCATAAATATCTAGATATTTTCTCCTAAATCTACTCAAGAAAAGCAAGGAAACATCTCAAGTTCAACCTGTTTGGGGGATTTCTAATCCTAATGAAGGAGGCAAATGGGAAAGAGTTGAAAAGCATGGAAACTACATTGCTTTTACCCTAACGAACTCATGGGGGAACTTGGAAACCCTAACTCAATTGCTACATAAGAAAAGCTAGGCCTATGGTGATAGGGGTCAGATCATTTGAAAGGATAGTATACTTGATTGTTGAGCATTGTCTCAAATCATAAGAAGTTGGTAAGAAGGGAGAGAGCGAGAGAGAAGTTGGAGGGGTAAGGGAAGGTTGATGCAATAGATGGTTATAATCACTCTTCTGTCATTAATATAGAACTGCAGTTGTACTGTCTACTCCGTGGTGTTGGTACTATCATTCATTAGCTTGTTTGTCCAATACCTTTTAGCATGAGTAGCTTAGTTATGTGTAAATAGATGTTCTTTTATGTATTCATGTATTAGTTATTGAAGTTGTATGATGTGATTATGCTTGTCTCTTCTATGTGCAGGACTTGATCTGGAGCCGGCTCAGGGGACTTCCACCTAGCTGCATTGTGCTCTCCAGCAAATCTACACGGAGGCTTGAGGTAATCTATTTGTCCTACTTTAATAGTTAGTTATTGTTTATGAACATGCATGTAACTTTGTGACGGTTGCAGATAATCTTATAGTCTGCCAAAGGTCCTGGGAAGACCTTTGAGGGTATTGTTGAAAATTGGCAACAAGAAATTGCTAAAAATATAGGTGCTAAAAATAGCACTGCTAAAAATAGCAGTTTGGGCATCAGTGTTGGATTGGGCAACAGGGAATTAAAAATGGAGGTGCAAAAAATAGAAGTTCTATTTTTAGCATTTCAGTGTGGATTCCTATTTTAGTCAATCCCTGGACTAGAAATAGGAAGTAAAATTCGAATTTGGTCTTACCAGCAGTTTGAATATTAATTAATTAATTCTCCATGAGTTAATTAGTTAAGGAAAAGCAAACTTGAAGTCTTTGTGAGAACATGCAATAATTTCTCTACTGATTGGGGAATGTGTCCTTGATTTGCTCCATTGATTGAGGAATTAAGGATGAGTTCTATATTGAGAGGATCATTTGACTTATTTTGGGTTTAGTATCAACAACTTTGACCACCGATCTACCCTTAACAAGATACACTGACCTACTAGCTGATCTAGTGCAATTCATAGCTCCATTGGTTGTAACCTGAACACATCTGACCAATACTTTGGCTTCTAATCTCTAGCACCAACTTGCCTCTATCAATGATCTTGCTTGTTTAGGTCACTGAACACATCTCTAATATGCCCTCTAACTCATCATTAGTCCATCAGCAACCAAGACACAAGGTATTCTTTTCAATTATTCACAACTCCGTTTATGTGTAACTTAGTCAAGGCCAAGTAGATTAATTTAACAGGTTGTTAAATTAATGAGATACAATTTTTTGATGCTTGCATGCATGTGACAACTGTTATTTTCAGATAACTATGTATTTACTCATGGATAACTGATGCATGTCAATTCTGTCAGAGACCTAGTTGAGATCAGATTTGGGACAGTGTAATATCAAATGCTAGGATATTTCTAGTAAGTTCTTGCATGGGGAAGGAAGCTTCTTCCTTCTATGACTGCGTAGTTGGACCTGAGGTTACAGCAGGTATGATGTGGCCAATTCACACATGTTATGATATTGGACCCCAATCAAAACTGCGCAAGGAAATAGGAGCTTGGACCTAAGGTGCAACTTTTATATACAGGGCTAGGTAGTCCATGAGCTTGATAATCAAAGTATAGAGAGAGCAGGATAGCTTTTAAGCTGATTCTTTTTGTATGTTGTTGAGGATTTCCACTTGATTGATAATACACAGATGGGGTTTTAGGCTGGTGATTTTCCCAGATAAATTATTTTGTGTTATGTGTGATTGATTCCTTCTTATCAGTTATATGTGTTCATGCTTGGTGTTTCTCTTGGTTGATTAGCTTCCGCTAAGTTTATGGTAGTTGTAGATCTAGTATTATACTTTAGTACATTGCATATATCAGTTGGATCTGTAGGTGAAATTTCTACATGATATCAGTGAGCTAGCTGATTTGTAGAGAAAATTCTACAGGTATCTCCATTCTCCATACACCCATGCATTTTAACCTATAACAGAATTGGCGACTCCACTGGGGACTATATATCTAGTTCCTGGTTTACCCGGACAGTTGTCAGTTTCCTCCTCCTTCTAAGACCTCCCTATACTTCTACATTCCTTTTCTGACCCACCAAAACCTTGTTGTATTCCGCCTTCACATATTCAGCCTTGAATCTGATCCAAAAGGCCTTGTTTTGAGCTGTTTTCCCACACTAACGCAAGTTAGCAGGCTACACAGTGCTTTATAAAGCTCTGTGTCTACATACACAAAGCATTTGTGGACCCAAAACTCTCTGTGGCCACTGCTACATAGCGTTACTCCCTTAAAATCTTGATATACAGTTGTGTCTACAAAATCAAGGAAAAAGGAAGCCTACTCATGGACTGAAAGACGGTCTGCAATTGCATTTTGTTAGCAAGATCGGTGTCCTGAAAAATAAATAAATAAATAAATAAAATAAATAAAAAATAAAAATAAAAAAATTAGGAAATAAGTTTTTCTTTTTCTTTCTTAAAACATTTTTTATGAAAGAGAGATCCACATTTTTTATTCATTCTTCTATTTAGTTGGTTAAAATATACTTTATTTTGATTTCAAGTAGTTGTTCGGAAAGCATTGGAAATATTTTTGTTGGTTATGCATGTGTTATAATGACTAGGATGCATGGAACAAATATGAATATGTGAAAGATTCTCACCCGTGGAATACAACTTGTTTTCATCAAATTGAATATTTTTTAAAATCATTGTCTTATGCATGATTTCTGAGTCAGAGTCCCATCACATTTCATACATCAACTCCCCTACCAAAGACACTAAAAAAGTACACAAAATTTACCTAAAATCAATTAGTAACTCTTTATTCAGCAAACAAACATTAGTTCAGGCTAGGCTCTTAGGATAGGCAGTGTGAGTAAACTTCCCAAGATCAGAAACCAAAACTAGTGTCATTAAAAGAGAGAAAAATCCTACTGCACTCATACTACTGGGACCACTCCAGTCAAAGCAGAGCTAAATACAAGACAACATTGGACTGTAAGTGAAGGTAGCCCAACTTCGCTTGCAACTCCTTTGGGTATTATGTGTATTGGGGATCCCTTGGGGATTTCAAAGCTGAGTCGGGGACTCAAGTATCCTGCCAACACAACATACTGTCTACAACTATGTCCCCCCCGGTAATGTCTGTGATTTGAGGTATCCTTAGTGGCCGAGCTTTTAGGGGTAGGCTGCCTTGGTACCTAACACAGACAAACCTACTCTATCTTTAGTTTTTGGGAGGGTGCTCGTCTTCACGAGAGTACTTGGCCCCTCAATCTGAGTTTCAGGTGAAGCTCAAGAGTAACCATAACTAGACATTTTTCCAACCCTCTCTGTTATTCATTGTGATACTGGGTTTCATCTCCAATGGTTGGTGCTTATCAGACAGGGTCATTTCCCTCTATTTATTGATTGATCAACTTAGTGTATTTTTTATATTTTTTTTAGGCACCCGAGTGTTATCATTTGAGACTTTAACAAATATCACGATAAAATTTATTGATAAAAATTAATGGTCATCGTGGCAACATCTGGCCCTCGTCGTCAATCCAGACAATTGTTAGGAATTCCTCCACCCATTATGGAAGATCTGCCAAGCTCCAGTGAATCAAATTCCCCATCTTCAGGGAATTAGTCTCCTAGATCTCACATGGAATCTGTTTGGACAACTGACGATTCAAGTTTGCCATAGGATTTATTTACCGAAGGATTTCTTCCTCCCTTTAACCCTCTGCTTACAAATCCATTGGACCCACTCTTTGTTCCCATGGCACCTGTACTCCCTGTTTCTTTAGGTGGAACATTTCCATCCATCCCGTCGATGACTAACGGGTCGTGGAACTTTGTGGACACTTTTGGTCCTCCACCACTTCCCCAGTCAATAGTCACCACCACACCATTGATGGCAAACCCTGCCATCCCATTTGTCCTAGGTAAAACCACTCACATGACACCCTCCATGAGTGGAACCCAGCTGATTCCAAGTTCCACATATTTTGTGTCAAACTGTATACCTTCGACAGGTGCTACATACAACGCTCCTTATAACGCTCAATATAGGACTATCAGCGCAGTTCCTATCCACCAACAATATGGTCGGTAGCCATTGTACAGTTCAAACCCCCAGATTCAAGTATCTAGGGGCATTCCCAATATGCACATACCAGTCAAGAACGTAACAGTCCCCTCTCCATTCTCAAGTATGCATGGTCAGTCATTGATTGACATGAGTGTTCCTTATGTCAATCAAGGATATATGGTTAGTTTTGTGGCGGGCGGGAATCCTCAAGGAGATCCCAACCAATCCATGGGGGCACCCTACCCACAAATTCAAATGAGTCAAGGGGGCACTACTTATCCTAGGGGAAATTCTATACCCCAACATCAAATTCCCCATGGAAATCCACACTACAACACCATACCCCAAGGAAACTACTATACCACGCAACTTGTGTATAATATTGGGACTCAAACGATGGGAGGATCGCAAGGTTCCTCAAGTCATATGTCATCGCCTTGGTCTGAGTTGGGGGCACCACACAATTTTCCTTTCTTGACAACGTTGGATATCCCTGACTTGTACAAAATTACAAATGACCCCATCTACCATAACTTACTTTAGCCACCAATCCCACATAAAATACCAACAGACATCCCAAAGTTCAAAGGGAAACAAGGGGAAGATCCAGGCACCCATATCACCACCTATCATCTTTGGTGTGTTTCCAACTCCATAGTAGACGATAGTGTCCGGTTATGTCTTTTTCCCTGTAGCCTCACTGGCAGTGCAGCTAAGTGGTACATTGAGTTACCATGCACGTCAGTGAATACCTTTGATGCTCTAGAAATGGAATTCCTAAAGCACTTCCAGCTACCCATCCACTATGAGACTGGGACAGAGCTCCTCACTTCACTACGTCAGGATACCGCCACCCACATCTCTGATCATATACATGAATGGAGACGTAGGCAGAGGTTAGTTAAAGCTCCCCTCCCAGACTATCTCTTAATGGACTGGCTCTGCAAGTCGCTACTCTTGCAAATCGCTAAAGATGTCACTTTAGGTGGTGCGGTCACAGAAGACCAATCCATACGTTGTGCCCAGCACTTAGATCTGATATATTCACAGTATGGCACTCTTTACGATGCAATCCCTAATGCCCCTCGTAACTCCAATGTTTCCGCTACTCAGCACCTAGAAGCACACGCCGATGGGATTATCGGCACAACCTCTGGGGCTACTATAAAACAACTCAGTGGTCACATTGCCCAGATGTCACTAGACCCCTCTACCAAATTGACTGCTCTTCCTACCACCACCACAAACTCTGTGCAGTCTACATAAAAACCTAGTGGTAAGAACAAGAAGAATAAGAAAAACACTGCTCCTTTTGAGGAGCAGTCACCAAAGCAACAAAACCCAAAATAGAAGGCTACTGCACCTCTTGACGATGGAAAGGATAAACCCACCAGATTCCCTTGCAAAATCTGTGCTGAAGACCACATGACCTATCGTTGCCCGTGTCTTCAAGAATGCACAAAATACATTGCCAAAAAGGATACTGGTAGGACCCCCACTGTCCTTAATAATCCTTTCCCCACTCAGTAGCAGCAAAACCTTATTGCAAACCAACCCCAACCCCCACATGGGTGCAACGGTGGTTTGCAACATCCTTCAACTGGTGAAGGATCTTCTACCATTTACACCTTTGAAGCAGTAGATCTACAAACAAGAGCCAAATCCTATGGAGCTCTTGTCGCTTATGCAGAGGAACCTTCCTCAAGTCAAAACCCACTGTCACCCAACGATTTGCATATCGAACGGCTAGTTTCTGACCTTTTAATTCACCCCCCCAAAGGGGCACTTCGGCGCACAATGCACAGTACATCTACACGTGCCGCCCAAAACTACAACATTGTAGAATATTTGGCACAAGCTCCATTAGCTATGTCAACACTCAAAGTATTACAAACATGCGCAACACAAAGGAAATCTTTGCTTTCAGGTATTGGTGGTATTGACCCACAGGATTCCATGCTTGCAATTTTCGACATGGAGAAGTGTAAACCTCCCCTTTCCCACCAGCTTACATTTCAAGTGCAAATTTTTTCGAAAGGTAAAGGTATACACAGAACTGTCATCGATGAAGGTGATTCTACCTACGTCATGTCAGCTTCATGTTGGCTCGCTCTGGGTTCTCCAACCCTATCCCTGTCGTCGAATTCCCTTAAAGCTTTCGACAACCACACTTTTATCCCAAAAGGTTACCTTGCCAGCTACCCCATCACTTTGAGTTGGAAAGTGGTAACAGTGGATATAGAAGTCGTAGATCATAAACTCAACTATAATCTGCTTTTGGGCCGCACTTGAACTTATGCCATGAATTCCAATGTGCCTTCAATCTTCCATATCATACTATTTCCCTTAGATGGAAAGATAGTCACAGTGGACCAACTGTCCTTTTGCACCCCAGATTACTCCCCATTACCTAGCAGCTCCATACCCTTAGTGGGAGGTGTTCCTGACTCTTACGTCAGTATCGATACTGATCTATTGAAGGGCTCTTCCTTGATGGGTTGTTTCCCTCTTCTGCCACCCTCAACTCCATAGATAGTCTCTATGGTTTCATCCATTCCTCACAAACCAACCGATCGTTGGATCCTCATGGCCCCTTCAGACATTGACACTTATGGAGAAAAAATGTCGTTGTCACCAGCTAAATTGGCCTACCAAGCCATTCAATCTGCATCTAAGTCTCCAGTCACTTTGGTCACAGCCAACAGTACCACTTCCCCTCCCATAACTGCTCCTTATTTTGATCCTCTCAATCAAGTCCTGCCTGCGGACGAAAATATTAGAGAGATCATGAGTTTAGAAGAGAAACCTTGTGAGGACTCACACCATTGTGTTTCGATATCTGATTCGGACATGATGCCTCCTCAAATCTTGTAACCTGACATACCAGAAATAATTTTCTCACCCTATACGACTATCCAAACTTTTGAGGCAGAAGGAAACATGGGCAATATTTCAAACACATTGCTCATCGATATTTCTATCATGACAGGCATCGTGGAAAACATACAGATTTGAGCCAATCACAATCTTGAGGAAATTGTGAGCTTCACCTACCCTTTTAAGGACTTCCGTGATCTTTTCCCTTGGTCTTATGAGGAAATGCATGGCATAGACCCTTCTATTGTCAAGCATGAGATCAAGAAAAATATCAATGGGGCATTATTTTTATGGTATTTTTCTTGCTCATTAATCCGAAAAATCCTCGAGTCTCCTTCTTTGGGCTCGTTAAACTACCATGAAGAAGATCGAGTGTTCTTTTTATGGTATTTTTCTTGCTCGTTAATCTGAAAAACCCCGAGTCTCCTTCTTTGGGATCGTTAAACTACTACAAAGAAGATATGAGTGCTTTCTTTTATGGGATATTTTCTTGCTCTTAAATTGAAAAATCCCCGAGGTTTTCATCGTTGGGCTCGTTAAACACATATGACAACGGTCAGAACAACTCTTTTTCGCTTTTTGTATAGCTCATTAAACTGAAAAAGACCATTAGAGCATTATTTTTAGACACTTCTTTCTCACCCATAAAACTGAAAAAATCCTAATTTTTTCTTTAGGCTTGTTAAACATTTATAAAGATGACTCAAGCATTCTTTTAGGTACTTTTCTTGCTCGTTACACTGAAAAAACATGAGTTTTTTTCACCAGGCTCGTTAAAAATCTATGGCAGCAACAAGAGCACTTTCTTTTTTGGGACCATTTCTCACTCTTAAATCGAAAAGTCCCCGAGTTTTTCCCCTTCTACAAGCTCGTTAAATCTACGAAGAAGGAATGAATACCTTGAGTTTTCTTTATTTGAGTCGTTAAAATTTGATGAAGGTATTGAGTTTGTCGTCACGTGATTCATTAAAAATTCACGACGAAAAATGAGTTTACTCTGTCTCCTCGTACTCGTAACAAAATGAGGTCAACATCTATTGAACATAGGTTTCTCTTTATCCAGATTCAATAGATTAACTCACGGAAAAGTAACCAATCCGAGTATACTATTAACCTTTTGTCACACCCGGTAAACAACTATGACAAAGGGACCACCATGGAACCATTCTTTACAATATTTTCAGGCTCTCTAAATATGAAAAGACCACCGAGTTGTCTAGTCTAGACTCATTAAATTACACAGACAAGATATAGAGTCACTCCCTTTACAATCCTTTCGAGACTCTCAAAACATGAAAAGATCGACGAGTTTGCCTATCTAGACTCGTTAAACTAATCAGATAGGGCACAGAGTCGCTCTTTTTGTGGTCCTCTTTAGACTCTTAAAATATGAAAAGATCGACGAGTTTACCCATCTAGACTCACTAAAATAATCAGATGGGGAAATTATACAATACAACCGCATTTAGTATTAGAAAGCGTGGTTTGGCAGCAGTCGTTCCCTTGAACATGGCACTCCCTCAGATAAACCTTCCTTGTGACGGCCTCTCAATATGAATCCTTCCATCCTATGAGCGTAGCCTAAATACCCCGATGTTCCTACATCCCTGTATCCTAACACTCTTTGGTGTTCATGAGTCTAGTGTTGCATGGTTAAAACCATTGTCATTCCTTCTATTGTTCAAGGGTTAACCTTTTGTTTCCTCTGTCAACCCATTAAGCATATCCTTTCATCATGCCCTTTGTTGTTTAGACCTAATGCTCAAAGATTCCTCAAAAAATAAAGCATTCTTGTCTCGTTTCGTGTCAATTGATGTAGGACACATTATTGCCTACCCTTAAACATGTATCTTCCTATCGACTTCAACACTCTATTTAGGAAGACAACCCAGAAACACATTCAGTGCCTTGGTACTTGCAGACATTAGTGGCAGGTTGCCTTGTGTTTAATCAGGGATTCTCATTATTGGCTCCTGGTTAAGTGATTCTATAGGTGTTCGATGAAAAAAACATCTTTCCCACTCGTTACATTGTACTATGCATCTTGGAGACCATCACCATTATTGGTGGCCTTCCTCGTGTCTGTTAATGGTCTCCATTATTGACTTGTAATCAGATGATTTCGTGCATGTTCGACATCAACGCATATATTCACATGTATTGATCTATGTTGTTTAGTGAAGCAAACATCAAGACCTTGGGTAGAGGCTTACATCACTCAGCCTTGCTTCCTCTCCCAAGTTGCGTATATTGTTTTTTGGAGATAGCTCATCAAAATGATCCTATTATGACACTGGATCCACATTGTGCTTATCGGCAGCCAACACTGTCATATCTCTTTTATGAGAAAATCAATCTGACATAGCTATTGAGCATGGGAATGCCCGACTCAGGACATGATTTTAGTAGTTTTATATATATGTGTTGTATCCAGTTTCCCATACCACCAAAAGCTCTGATCCTCTCTATCTTTTTGTCGAAGAAGGAAAATTAGAGTTAAGTATTTCAGCCATCGTTGCAGCCTCTGATATCACACATTAGGGGGCATCTGTTATACAACAAATTGACCCCCCTCATCAGCTCAAAGGGGAAAGACATGATAGTTGAAGCAAATACCAAGATGACATGCCTTGTTTCCACACTAACACTGGCTATGCACTGAAAAAATGCTTTATAAAGCTTCTTTGTAATCCTAAGGGTGCGTTAGTGACCCTACTAACTCTAGTTTCTAGTTCAAGAATAGTGTTAGTGGATCCTAATGAAGTTATAAGGGTCAAAGGAGTGAATTGACTCATAAATATCTAGATATTTGCTCCTAAATCTACTCAAGAAAAGCAAGGAAACATCTCAAGTTCAACCTATTTGGGGGATTTCTAATCCTAATGAAAGAGGCAAATGGGAAAGAGTTGAAAAGCATCGCAACTTCATTGCTTTTACCCTAAGGAACTTATGGAGGAACTTGGCAACCCTAACTCAATTGCTACATAAGCAAAGCTAGCACTATAGTGATAGGGGTCAGATCATTTGAAAGGATAGCACACTTGATTGTTGAGCATTGTCTCAAATCAGAATAAGTTGGTAAGAAGGGAGAGAGAGAGAGAGAAGCTGGAGGGGTAAGGGAAGGCTAATGCAACAGATGGTTGTAATCAGTCTTCCGACATTAATATAGAATTGCACTTGTACTGTCTACTCCGTGGTGTTGGTACTATCATTCATTATCTTGTTTGTCCAATACCTTTTAGCATGAGTAGCTTAGTTGTGTGTAAATAGATGTTCTTTTATGTATTCATGTATTAGTTATCAAAGTTTTATGTTGTGATTATGCTTGTCTCTTCTATGTGCAGGACTTGATCTGGAGATGACTCATGGGACTTCCACCTAGCTACATTGTGCTCTCCAACAAATCTACACGAAGGCTTGAGGTAATCTATTTGTCCTACTTTGATAGTTAGTTATTGTTTATGAACATGCATGTAACTTTGTGATGGTTGTAGATAATATTATAGTCTGCCAAAGTTCCTGGGAAGATCTTTGTGGGTATCTCCATTCTCCATACACCGTGCATTTTATCCTATAGCATCAGCGGAATATGTAGGCATCACTTCGGCCCATTTAGTGAAGTAATCCATGACAACGATAATATAACCATTGCCCCCAGCCGAACGAGGGTTACATGTCATAAAATCAATGCCCCATTTGGCAAAGGGACCAACAGTAATAATGGGGTGAAGGAGAGTGGGCGGGGTGCACATTTTTCTCTAATAAATCTGGCACTGGTGGCATTTATGGACAGCAAGAATTCAATCCTTAAAAATGGAGGGCCAGAAATAGCCAGTGCTAAGGATATTTTGAGCAGTGGCATAACCAAACAAATTACCACCACATGTGACAGAATGGAATTCATTTAAGACTCTTTCAGCCTCATCGAGAGTTAAACATCAGCAAAGAATTGAGTCAACACCAACGTGGTATAAAGTATCCCCAATGATGCAGTAAGGTTGGGATTGATGCCGAATGCGTCAGTGATCATCCTTGCACAACACAAAACAGAAGGTAGAAGTTTGGAGATACATGATGATATCACCATACCAAGGATTGATAGTGCTAATTAGGAAGAGAGTCTCATCGGGTAACTTCTCATCAACACCAGTAGGAAGACAAGCAGAGGAAAAAGATAAAATCAACTCGGCAAATACAAGTGATTTCTTCGATTTGGCAGTAGTGAACACTCAATCGAATTCTTGGAGGATGACAATCCACTTAGAATATTTTCCTGCAAGCAATTGACAATTTAGAATATAAGTCATGGGGTTGCAATCATAAATCATAGTTGTAGTGCGGAGGAGAATATAATGCCGAAAGCGCTAAATAGCCCGAGTAGCAGCCAAAGCCAATTTCTCGACATGATCATAACGGGTCTCGACATCGAGAAGATTTTGACTAAGGTAATAAATTACATTTTCATGACCTTCATTGTTATCTTGTACCAGAACCATAACAATAGTGCTAGAAGCTGTTAGTGCCTAAATCAACCTCAGGCTAAAGGAAGGCAGGTCTAGGGTAACATCAAACCATGCTTAACCTGGTAGCTGGCCCTAACAGGTCGGGAGAGGGCTCTCTCCTTATCAGTCTCAATAATAATATTGGCAACTAGGGCTTGAGATGACTAAAATAAATGCTGATTTTAGGGTAGGTATAGTAGATCAGAGAATTTTGTTTGATTTTAGGTTTTGGTTGCTGGATCAATTGGAGAAGGCAGATTGGGTCCGGGAAATAAACTCATGGATATAGTCATGTCCTGTGGGGCAAGGTAGACAAGAGCTTATGTACTAGCAATGGATTGAGATGGTAGAGTAAGACAACTGAGGAGTTGAGGAGGGCATAAGAAACTATGAATCCTCTTCAAACAGTGAAAACATTGAAAACCAAATGCATTCCTAAGACAAAGCACTATAAATTTAGTGTATTTTGTCTATTCACCTTGATTCATTTAGTTTATAAGAGAGAGAGAGATGTGGATACATATAAAACATCAGAAAAAACTCATTACAAAGAAGAAACAATACATAAACTCACTATCACAAGAATCCCACAAAAATAGCTGTGAAACCTGGTTTTATTCCTTGCCAAACTGCTGATACAAATGTTCAGTGAGTCCAACACTTTTGCCAAAGTCCAACCTTCACAAATGAATAAAAAAGAACATGATATAAGCAAGGAAACTACTTAAGCTAGCTATCAGGGTCGAATCCATGAGAAAATGGGTGGTTTCAACAATATGTAAACTAAGAATAGGAATATAGGCAATGGAACAATTTGCCTCTAAAACCAAGGAAACCAATTCATTCAGTTCAAAACCACCTTTGACTTGATGAATCTACCCTATTAAGTGTTTTACATCCATAATTACATCAAGTTACATCATTTACCATGATAATTTCTCCAAGAGAGCAAGAAAAATTCAACTGTAGAGAAAACTAGGTGAAATCTGGAAAATCATGCAAAACTGGCAAAATTCATCATATGCACAGTGATTTTTCTAGGCCAATTTTGGAAGGCTTCCTGGAGTCAAAATCAGGTGTAGGATAGCTCATTGGAAATCTTGATGAGTCTGCTTTCTGGAACAACTTGAATTTCTAAATTTGCGGTCCATTTGCCCCTCCAAAAATTGATTCTCCCAAGACTGTTTCCTGTGAGGCAAAAAAGTGGCAAAGAGGGCTCTTTTTGGGGGTTTTTTGCCCTTTAGAAGACCTAGAACTTGTCCAAAATTCTCAGCCATTTCTGAGCTTCCATATTTTTCCATGTTGATTTCAAAAATATAAACTTTTTTGCAAGAAAGTTTCCCCAACAAAAGCTACTGAAAAACCCTATTTTTACATTAAAAATTTCAAAATTGACAAAAATTTCTCCAAATTTCTTGAAATTTGGCATGATTAACCCTTGTTAAGTGATTTTATGAGCCAATGATGCTTCAACCAAGATCTTGACTTTATCTTTCTCTTTTTAGCTTGGCCTTTATCTTCTTCACCCTAGTTTTGCAAATTTTGTTCCGGGTTATGTTGTGATAGGCCATATGGCGCAACATTTTATTTTCTTTGTTGGATTTCTCAAGCATCTTCTCAAGGTGCATGTTATCTCTTTCCAACCATGATTCTCGGTTAGCTTCAATTTATTTCTCAAGGGAGGTCATCTTAATCTTTCTCTTCTTTGTCATTTGCCTATTTTCCCTAATCATTTACAACTCTATAATAGCTTTCTTATCTGTCAGTTGCTTGTTTTCCTGCTCAAGAAAATTGATGATCCATTTGGCCCTCTCAAGATCAAGTGATAAGGCTTGTATTTCAGCCTCCTTCTCTTTAATAATAATGTCTTTGAGTCTTGAGCTTTGACAGCCCAAATCATTGACATCCTCCTCAATCAAAACAAAATCCCTATCTTTCCCTTCAGTACGGCCCACCTCATGCATCCTTTTCTTCCTTCTATCTTTGTTCTTTAACTGTTGGCCAACCTGTATAGCTGGAGAAGAAGGCAAAGCCCCTTTCACCCCCGGTGAAGATAACATTTGCCTGTGGTCTGGTGAAGAAAACGAGACCCCTTCCACCTCTGGTGGAGATAGTACTCACCTGGAAGCAACAAAAAACCTCCTGGTGCCGCTCTCATAGGTGAAAAACACCGGCACACCTATAGTTTCAGTCTCGTGAACACCTAACTATCCTAATGGCCCCCCTTCCTGTTGAGGCACAGATGGAATCACCTAAGGGCCTTTGAAAATCTCATGGGAAATAAAGGTATCCCATGGTATGTTCAGCAAGCTTAGCTGATGCAAAACAATAATTTTAATCAGTGAGAAGTGGTAAATGTTGTTAAATTGTTGAGGAAAAGGTTTCCTCTGCACATAGAGAGCCATCTTCTCAATATTCCTACATATAAAGTATGGGAGGTTCATCATCCTTACTCTTGTGAAATGCATCAACAATCTGACATGATATATATATATATATATATATATATATATATATATATATGCGGGAAAACCTTCCTTCACAGGTGAAATACTTGATGATGAGTTTCATGAGAGGAGCATAAGTGCTCTGCAAGTATTTGAAAGGAAAAACCCTACTAATTTGCCTGTGATATCCAGCCTTAATTTAAGGCTCATAATATTCTCTGCCCACATGTTGCCCCTTATTCCACTGTTCACCTACATTAGGGATACCTATTGCTGCTGAAATGGTGTCAGGTGTCAAGGTGAAAGAGACACCAGTGAGGTTCACCTAGCCATTTTGGAGATGAATAACAAACAACCTAGCAAGTTGATGATGAAATTTCATCCTCTCTACCATTTCACAAAACTGATAACAAGACTGGTGTTTAAAGTTAGTTACAGCAAGCGGGCAAGCAAGTAATTTTGTAAGAGTGGTGGGCTCCTCCCAGATTATCTTTCCCCCTTTGTGAGGCTTCTTCTACTGCAAATTCCTTTCCCTAGAACTGTCACTAAGGCTATCTTCCTCCATTCATAATCACTATCCCTCTCCAATGATTTTGATGACTGTGAATACTAGTGGTGGAATGAAGGAAAAGGGTGAATGAAGATGAGTCTGAAGAGATTTAAAAAGGAAATTAGGTGAGGTGAATGATGATATGGAAGGGATTTAGGGAGTGAAGGATTTGGTATGTAGGGTTTAGGTTTCTAGGAATAGTGTGTAGAAGGGTTTACATGTCGAGGGTTAGGGTTTAGGGAAAATAGATTAAGGGAATGGAAACAGCAGAAAACAAGTACCCTCTGCAAATCTATGAGCTAGTTTGGAGGATAGCTAGGGTTTAGATTTTTGAGATATGAAAATCACCACAATTGATGAAAAACCCTTGCTAAACTAGGTGGTAAGCTTTACTTACTTGATGAGAGGCCAATTAAGAAATTTGAAGTGAATTAGGGTGACTTGAGTCGTTTTGAAGCTCAGTGGACAGGTGTGCAACGTTCTTTGTATGCGCAGCGCCCATTCAATCTTCAACTGTGAGAACTCTACAGGTGTGCAACGATCTTTCTATGTGTAGCACCAACTACCAGGTGTGCAGCGCCTTCTGCTTTTCCACAAACTGCTATAATTTCTTCCTTGAACCCAATAACACTCAAAATCGTGCTTTTTGCTCTCCTTAGCACTTACAAATTCAACAAGGAAGTGAGATAACACATGGATGACCTTTATATCCCTCTCTTTTAAATTTTCACTAACCAAGACCCATTTTTCTAATGTTTTACCAGCTTTTTAAAAAATGCTCTGTTTCACTTAGATTCTGACTTTTTCCTTTTTGCAGGTGAACTTATACATTGACATTTTGTAATGGCGGGAGTTGACTTTGTCACCAGGTCACTAGGAATAGTTATTGAATACTTAGTACATATAGAAACACTTAAATTACATAAAATTTTCAAAATAATGGAAAAAACTATGTTTTCACCTCAAAACGGAGTTTTGAGATAAAAAAAGATTTATTGAACATGATAGAAGTAAATTTATGATTTTATGAACTTATTTACCCTCCTCATGTGCCCACTGACCTTTTTACTCAAATTTGGATGACCATGATGACAAACCCTAAGACCTAGTGAGACTAAACCCTAAAACTTATTTTTATAAATGAAATGAAACAGGATGATAGTAAATGACTAAAAAAATGTGTGAACAGGTCAGCAAGTGAATGTCGTGAGGGAAATTGACATGAGACCACTACCATTAGTTGATCCATGACCTAATGGAATGCAGTTGATTGGATGAGACACCTAATATGTGTGCAAAAGAGCAATTTGATCACTGATGGAAGTGTGAAGACACTGACACTAACATTGGCTCCAATGGGGATGGTGGCTCCTGAGAGGTGCCAAGAACCACAGATCTCTGGAAAAGCAGATAAGTGCCTTCATCCATTGGGCAATATGGAATCAACATCTTGGCAACAAAAACATCAAAACTTAAGACTCAAGACTCAAGACTCATAACTGAAATGACTAAGAACTAAGACTAACTCAAAACTGAAACAAGACACTCATAAGCTGAAACTATCTTGAAACTGACGAAAACAAAAAATGACTCAAGACTTACTTAATTGAAACAAGTACTTACAAAGCTTTTTAATGGTAGCAAACCATTGAGATTTGAGGGCTTCAAATCATGATGACAAACACCTGCCTACTGATGAAATATGTACAATCATGTGAAGTGGGCCTTCCAATGTAACCAATCCAACAAATGACTACTTACTAAAATCCTGCTCTCACTTTCCCCAAGCAGATAGAACGATGTAAATGTAGGAAACACACAATAACAACTGAAACCAAGGCTTATGCTAACGAACCAGGAAACATTCATCTTCTCTAGTTCTTGCAAAAGAATGATGAAGGGATCTTGAAAATCCTGAAGCACTAGCTTGTCTTGATATCTAGCAGCAAAAATACAAGTACTACCTTCATTGTGATCTGAAAAAATAGTTGGTTGTTGTTTGATAGGAAGGCTTTGAGAAATATAAGCTTCTGCTATTTGAGTGTTGGCTGTGAATTCCATGAGCATAAGAAATTCTAACCCGAATTCTGATACACCATCTCTCTCAGGCTCATACTCCTAAATTTCATATTCTAAGCATTTATTAAACATAAAATAATCTTCAAGATTATCAAACATGACAGCCTTATAATTTTCATGAAGGAAAACAATATCCTTTCGTTGATCTATAAATCTAATTTCAAGACTGTCCTCACTTTCAAAAGTGGAAGAAGATTCACTTACACCTTCTTGACAATGCAAACACTGCAAACCTGCATTATCTTGGACTGTAACCTGACCTTTTAGGAGTTGATCTATCTCATCTTCAGACAGAGGAGATAATACTTTTTGTTTTCTTTTGCTCAAGTGATTATTGTCTTCTTGAAATAACATTTCAAAACATGAAAAACTTGAATGACAGTCCTCAATTCCCTGATCTTCTGAAATTTGAAAACATTGTTGATCATCTTCATATGACATGGAAATCAAATTATCATTTACCACTGAGTTATCGAAAGAAGATTTTTCACTTACTTGAACAAAGATCTCATCTTGTTTTTCATAAAATGACTAGATTACCTCTTCATGAAGGCTTTGTTCTAATGAAATGAGAAAACTTAGGTCAATAACTTTGTCTTCTTCTTTCCAGACGATATCAACAACAGAGCTCTCCTTCATGGGATTCTAAACAAGGTACTCTTCATCATCACAATCTGAATCTAGATCTGAAATAGTCAACTTGACGTTATCACAATCTGAAATTGAAACTTGATTTCCCTGCATACTGTCTTCTTCTATGAGCAAATCTGATAAGACTTTCTCTTTCATCATTTTCCATTGTACTAAGATCTTGAACCTGCTGCAAAATTTCCTAATCATCTTGATAAGTATCGCTCCCTTTATGCTGCTGAAATGGATTTTCATACAGGGCTTCCATGATCTCATCGTCCATGAAGTCATCATCTTCATAAATTTTCTCCAGATTTTCAATAAAAATATAAACATGTTTGCAACAGTTCTAAACTAATATTAAGGATGGATAAGATTCTGTATACCTCTCAAAGAACATGGTATGAAAATCTTTCAAACAGTAAATACTAGCAGGAGACAAACTTTCATAGCAAGATCAGGCTTCATCTTCCAGAGTGGCCATGAATATCTTCATCAAGAAGTTTTCAGGAAAATCAACCTTCAACTTGTGAATATGTATGTGAAATCTAACCAGATGTAAAGCAGCATCATTCCTATCATCATCTTTAAACATAGGCAAATTCCTTTGCCAATCTACCTTTGGAATTTTATTTGGGAAACCTGGAATGTGATCTCGGCTCATGCGAGCATACCTTCGATCCAGTGGATCCATTTTGATAACAATGAATTCACCTGGAAATTCTTCAGGCTACTGATTGTTGAAGAGTAGAGTTGCCATAAAAATTCTGAACCTTGAGATTCTTAGACACTGGAGTCGCTAGGTGAATGATTTCAGCCTTCCGATGTCTGATCATTGTCCACCATCAACGATCAGATCTAAACTTGATACATTTTGCTGAGGAACATGAAACTCCATTCCCCAATATGGTCACCACTATGTTAGTGCCTAAATCTACCTCAGGCTGAAGAAAGTCAGGTATAAGGTAACATCAAACCACGCTTAACCTAGTAGCTAGCCCTACCAAGTCGGGAGAGGGCTCTCTCCTTGTCAATCTCAATTAGAATATTGGCAACTAGGGCTTGAGATGACTAAAATGAATGCCTATTTTAAGCTAGGTATAGTAGATCAGATAATTTTGATTGATTTTAGGTTTTGGTTGCTGGATCAAATGGAGAAGGCAGATTGGGTTCGGGAAATCAACTTAGGGATACAGTCATGTCCTATGGGGAAAGGTAGAAAAGAGTTTATGTACTAGCAATGTATTGATATGGTAGAGTAAGACAACTAAGGAGTTGAGGAGGGCATAAGAAACTATGAATCCTCTTCAAACAGTGAAAACATTGAAAACCAAATGCATTCCCAAGACAAAGCACTGTAAATTTAGTGTATTTTGTCTATTCACCTTGATTCATTTAGTTTAGAAGAAAGAGAGAGATGTGGATACATATAAAACATCAAAAAAACTCATTACAAAGAAGAAACAATACATAAAATCATTGTCACAAGAATCCCACAAAAATAGCTATGAAACCTGGTTTTATTCCTTGCCAAACTGCTGATACAAATGTTCAGTGAGTCCAACACTTTTGCCAAAGTCCAACCTTCACAAATGAATCAAAAATTACATGATATAGGCAAGGAAACTACTCAAGCTAGCTATCAAGGTCGAATCCATGAGAAAAGGGGTGGTTTCAACCATATCTAAGCTAAGAACAGGAATTTAGGCAGTGGAATAGTTTGCCTCTAAAACCAAGGAAACCAATTCATTCAGTTCAAAACCACCTTTGACTTCATGAATCTACCCTATTAAGTGTTTTAAATCCATAATTACATCAATTTAAATCATTTACCATGATAATTTCTCCAAGAGAGCAAGAAAAAGTCAATTGTAGATAAAACTAGGCGAAATCTAGAAAATCAGGCAAAACTGGCAAAACTCATCCTATGCGTAGCGCCACTGATCCTATGCGTAGCACTTTTTCTACACCAGTTTTGGAAGGCTTCCCAAAGTCCAAATAAAGTTCAGGATAGCTCGTTGGAAATCTTGATGAGCATGCTTTCTGGAACAACTTGAATTTCTCAATTTGGAGTCCATTTGCCCCTCCAAAAATTGATTCTCCCAAGATTGTTTCCTGTGTGGAAAAAAAGTGGCAGATAGGGCACTTTTTGGGTGTTTTTTGCCCTTTTGGAGACCTAGAACTTGCCCAAAATTCTCAGCCATTTCTAAGCTTCCATATTTTTCCATGCTGATTTCAAAAATATAAACTTTTTTGCAAGCAAGTGTCCCCAGCAAAAGCACAACGCCAGTAGCGTTGCGCAGCTGCTGAAAGAGCCTGTTTTTTACATTAAAAATTTCAAAATTGACAAAAATTTCTCCAAATTTCTTGAAATTTGGCATGATTAACCCTTTTTAAGTGATTTGATGAGCCAATGATGCTTCAGCCAAGATCTTGAGTTTATCTTGCTCTTTTTTGCTCCTCAAAGCTCTTTTTAGCTTGGCCTTTAGCTTCTTCACCCTGGTTTTGCAAATTTTGTTCCGGGTTAGGTAGTGATAGGCCATATGGCGCAACATTTTCTTTTCTTTGTTGGATTTCTCAAGCATCTTCTCAAGGTGAACATTAGCTCTTTCCAACCATGATTCTCGGTCAGCTTCAATTTCTTGCTCAAGGGAGGTCATCTTAATCTTTCTCTTCTTTGCCATTTGCCTATTTTCCCTAATCATTTGCAGCTCCATAATAGCTTTCTTATCTGTCAGTTTCTTGTTTTCCTACTCAAGAAAATTGATGATCCATTTGGCCCTCTCAAGATCAAGTGATAAGGCTTGTATTTCATCCTCCTTCTCTTTGATAATCATGTCTTTGAGTCTTGAGCTTTGAGAGCCCAAATCAGTGACATCCTCCTCAATCAAAACAAAATCCCTGTCTTTCCCTTCAGTAGGGCCCACCTCATGCATCCTTTGCTTCCATTTTTCTTTGCTCTTTGACTATTGGCCAACCTGTATAGCTGGAGAAGAAGGCAAAGCCCCTTTCACCCCCGGTGAAGATAACATTTTCCTGTGGTCTAGTGAAGAAAACGAGACCCCTTCCACCTCTCGTGGAGATAATACTCACCTGGAAGCAGCAAAAAGCCTCTTGGTGCCTATCTCATAGGTGACAAACACTAGCACACCTGTAGTTTTGGTCTCATGAACACCTGGCTGTCCTGATGGCCCCCTTTCCTGTTGAGGTACCGATGGAATCACCTGAGGGCCTTTGAAAATCTCATGGGCAATAAAGGTATCCCATGGTATGTTCAGCAAGCTCAGCTGATGCAAAACAACAATTTTAATCAGTGAGAAGTGGTAAATGATGTTAAATTATTGAGGAAAAGGTTTCCTTTGCACATAGAGAGCCATCTTCTCAATATCCCTGCATATAAAGTATGGGAGGTTCATCATCCTTACTCTTGTGAAATGCATCAACAATCTGACATGATATGTATATAGGCGGGAAAACCTTCCTTCATAGGTGAAATACTTGATGATGAGTTTCATGAGAGGAGCATAAGTGTTCTGTAAGTATTTGAAAGGAAAAACCCTGCTGATTTGCCTGTGATATCTAGCCTTAATGTAAGGCTCATAATATTCTCTGCCCACATGCTACACCTTATTCCATTGTTCACCTACATTAGGGATGCATGTTGCTACTGAAATGGTGTCAGGTGTCAAGGTGAAAGAGACACCAACAAGGTTCACCTGGCCATTGTGGAGATGTATAAAAAACAACCTAGTAAGCTCATGATGAAATTTCACCCTCTCTACCATTTCACAAAACTGATAACAAAACTGGTGTTTAAAGCTAGTTACAGCAAGTGGGCAAGCAAGTAATTCTGTAAGAGTGGTGGGCTCCTCTTGAATTTTTCCCCCCTTTGTGAGGCTTCTTCTGCTGCAAACTCCTTTCCCTAGAACTGTCACTAAGGCTGTCTTCCTCCGTTTCATAATCGCTATCCCTCTCCATTGATTTTGATGACTGTTAATACTAGTGGTGGAATGAAGGAAAAGGGTGAATGAAGATGAGTATGAAGAGATTTAAAAAGGAAATTAGGTGAGGTGAATGAGGATATGAAAGGGATTTAGGGAGTGAAGGATTTGGTATGTAGGGTTTAGGGTTCTAGGAATAGTGTGTAGAAGGGTTTACATGTGGAGGGTTAGGGTTTAGGGAAAATAGATTAAGGGAATGGAAACAGCAGAAAACAAGTACCCTTTGTAAATCTATCAGACAGTTTGGAGGATAGCTAGGGTTTAGATTTTTGAGATATGAAAATCACCACAATTGATGAAAAACCCTTGCTAAACTAGGTGGTAAGCTTTACTTACTTGATGAGAGGCCAGTTAAGGAATTTGAAGTGAATTAGGGTGACTTGAGTCATTTTGAAGCTCAGTGGACAGGTGTGCAGCGCTGCCTCTCAGGTGCGCAACATTCTTTGTATGCACAATACCCATTCAATCTTCAACTGTGAGAACTCTACAGGTGTGCAACACTCTTTGTATGTGTAGCACCAGCTGCCAAGTGCGCAACGCTTTCTGTTTTTCCACAAACTGCTATAATTTCTTCCCTTAGCCCAACAACACTCAAAATCGTGATTTTTTCTCTCCTTAGCACTTGAAAATTCGACAATGAAGTGAGATAACACATGGATGACCTTTATATCCCTCTCATTTAAATTTTCACTAACCAAGACTCACTCTTCTAATGTTTTGCCAGCTATTTCAAAAATGCTCTGTTTCACTTACATTTTGAGTTTTGCCTTTTTGCAGATGGACTTATACATTGACTTTTTGTCATGGCAGGATTTGACTTTGTCACCAGGTCACCAGGAACAACTATTGAATACATAGTACATATAGAAACATTTAAATTACATGAAATTTTTACAATAATGGAAAAACTTTGTTTTCACCTCAAAATAGAGTTTTGAGGTAAAAAAGATTTATTGAACATGACAAAAGTAAATTTATGATTTTATGAACTTATTTACCCTCCTCATGTGCCTGCTGACCTTTTTATTCAAATTTGGATGACCATGATGACAAACCCTAAGACCTAGTGAGACTAAACCGTAAAATTGTTTTTTATAAATGAAATGAAACAGGATGACAGTAAATGACTAAATAAATGTGTGAACAGGTCAGCAGGTGAATGTCATGAGGGAAATTGACGTGAGACCACTACCATCAGTTGATCCATGACCTAATGGAATGTAGCTGATTGGATGAGACACCTAATATGCGTGCAAAAGAGCAATTTGATCACTGATGGAAGTGTGAATATGTTATGAAACCAGCTCAAGAAAAGATAGAAAAGATAGATCAACGCCTTAGAATTCAGCCTCTTCGAGGGGGCAACCTCCTTTACATTACATAAATGAACAATTCTTGGATGATTCAAATGAAAAAACCTCCTTTCTATATATAGGAGTCTAAGGAGTCACAATATAATCCAGCCGACCTAACAATAATAATATAAAGCCACAAAAATAACAATAGAGGGATTCTATGGGGCACAAAAATAACAATATGGGGGTAATAGGGGCACAACAATATAAATAAGGGGTATAACTACAATAGTAATGGGGTAATCACTAGTATTATAGGGACCCAACATGCCCCTCTCCTTCAAAAAAGTGTTGTCCTCAACGCTTGAGTGATTCTGGATACTTCTGCATAAAATTCTCATCCTCCCATGTGGAATCTTCAGCGGATAAGTTCTTCCACTTGATAAGATACTCTGAAATTGATCGATTTCGTAGCTGTCGAGTTCTTGTTTCTGTGACTGCTTCCGGTTCCAATATAATTTTTCCTTCCTCGTCAAGTTCTGGCAATATTGTTTGAATTGGGAGCTTGTCACCTATAACCTTCTTTAAACATGAAACATGGAAAACTGGGTGCAATCGAGAAGCTGCAGGAAGCTCCAATTTGTATGCCATAGTACCAATCTTTTGCAACACCTTGTACGGACCATAATACTTTGGTGATAATTTATTATCCTTCTTAGCTTGCTTTAGGGACATTTGCTTATATGGTTGTAGCCGTAGGAATACCCAATCACCTACATCAAAACTTCTTTCACTGCGATGTTGATCTGCCTGTTGTTTCATTCTATTTTGTGCCAACACGAGGTTATCCTTTAAGAGTTGGAGGACTTGTTGTTGATGTTCGATGTGATGTTCCACTGCCTGAACCTTAGAATTTTCTCTTAAATATGATGTGATGGATGGTGGTTGATACCCATAAAGTGCCATAAATGGGGTCATTTTTGTTGCTGTATGGAAGGAAGTGTTATACCACCATTCAGCCAGAGGCAACCATTTGACCCATTGTGTCTGTTTATCAGATACAAAGCAACGAAGATATCCTTCCAAACATTTGTTTACTATCTCAGTTTTCCCATCAGATTGAGGATGATAAGATGAGCTATGAGCTAACTGAGTACCAAGACAAGAAAATAATTCTGTCCAAAAATTTCCAGTGAAAATGGGATCTCTGTCACTTACAATAATCTTTGGGTTTCCATGTAGCTTTTGAACTGTTTCCATAAATGCAGTAGAAACTGTACTGGCTTTAAATGGATGTGATAATGCACAAAAGTGTGCATACTTGGTAAGTCTGTCAACTACCACCATGATGACACTCTTTCCCTCAGACTTGGGTAAACCTGTGATAAAATCCATTGAAACCTCCTCCCAACGTTGGCTTGGAATGGATAAAGGTTGTAATAGACCCGGTGTCTTAATTGTTTCAACTTTATTTTGTTGGCAAACCAAACATTCCGCCACAAACTTTTGAATATCTGATTTAAGGCCATCCCAAAAAAATTCCTTCTTAACCCTGTGGTAAGTTTTTAAAAATCCTGAGTGCCCTCCTAAGGGAGAAGTGTGCAATTCCATAAGAATCTTTTGTTTTAGCTGGGAATTCTTACAGAGGTATAAGCGATCTTTGTACCATAACGAATCATTTTTCCAGCTAAATGTATCAGAAGTACTGGAATCTTGTTGTAGCTTTCGAATAAGTGCCCACACTTCTTCGTCATTCTTCCATTCCTCCCTTGCTTCGTTTATCCAATCTGGTTGGATAATAGAAATGGCACACAACAATGCTTCCACATCCTCATCCTTTCTTGAGAGTGCATCTGCCACCACATTTTGCTTCCCTTTTTTGTAGATGATTTCAAAGTCATAACCCAACATCTTTGTGACCCACTTTTGTTGCTCTTCAGAGGATAATCTTTGTTCTAAAAAGTATTTAAGGCTATCATGATCCGTTTTTACCTTGAAGTGTCTTCCCATTAGGTAGGGTCGCCATTTCTTAAGTGCATGGAGTATTGCCAACATTTCCTTCTCATAAATAGCTTTGCTTAAAAACTTTCCCTTGATTGGACGACTTTCAAAAGCAATGGGTCTTTCATCTTGCATTAGAACAACACCAATTCCATTTCCTGAAGCATCACATTCCACAATAAAGGTTTTTGTGAAGTCCGGTGTAGCTAAGACCGGTGCTTGGCACATTGCCTCTTTAAGATGTTCAAAGGCCTTTGTTGCTTCCGGAGTCCATGAAAATGAATCTTTCTTCAATAATGTTGTTAGAGGTGCTGCTATTCTCCCATAATTCTTAACAAACTTGCGATAATACCCTGTCAACCCAAGAAATCCTCGCAGATGCTTTATGGATGTGGGGATTTTCCATTCCTTAATGGCTTTAATTTTGCTAGGGTCTACCTTAACTCCTTCATGAGATACAATATGACCCAAATATTCCACCTCCTGGACTCCAAAGAAACATTTGGATCTTTTTGCATATAATTGTTTCTCCTCCAATAGTTGTAGCACCCTGTCAACATGTTCAACATGATCCTTCCAAGACTTGCTGTAGATTAGTATATCATCAAAAAATACTAACACAAATTTTCTAAGGAATGGTTTGAAAATTGAATTCATCAAACCTTGAAATGTTGAAGGTGCATTGGTAAGGCCAAAAGGCATGACCAAAAATTCATAATGACCCTCATGAGTTCTAAATGCTGTTTTCGGAATGTCTTCAATCTTCATTCTGATTTGATGATATCCCGAACGAAGATCCAACTTGGTGAAGTAAATTGATCCATGCAATTCATCCAGTAATTCATCAATGACAGGAATGGGGAACTTATCTTTAATAGTGAGCTTGTTGAGCTCCCTATAATCCGGACACATGCGCCATGATCCATCCTTCTTGTGCACCAATACTACTGGAGCTGAGAAAGAACTTTGACTCGGTTGAATTATACCAGCCTCTAGCATTTCTGCAACCATACGTTCAATTTCACTTTTTTGGACATAGGGATATCTGTACGGCCTGATGTTTGGAGGAACACTTCCTGGAATCAGATGAATAGCATGATCATGATCACGCATAGGTGGGAGACCTTTGGGAGTCTCAAATACCTTGGAATGATTGTCCAGGACTTTTTGGAGATCTGGAGAAATAGATGATTCCAATGTGGAAACATCTAGCGAACATAATTGTGCAATTACACCTCTTTGCTCCTTTTTTAGAAGCTTTGTCATGCCATTAGAGCTGATTATCTTTCCTGGTTTCCCTGCAATACCCCTTAATTCAACTTCCTTTCCTTCCGTAGAAAATTTGATGAAAAGTTCTTGAAAATTAAAAGCTATTGTACCCAAGGATTGTAGCCATTGGACTCCTAGTACAACATCACACCTCCCATTGGAATGGAAAGCATTGGGCTAGTCAATACATATTCTCCCATGGATAGCTTGATATTATGGCACTTTCCAGAGCAATTTATTGTTCCTCCATTTGCAATCATCACTTGACACTCTGGTGCTGGATATAGGAAGCAATTCAATTCTTTTGCTACCCTACAATGAATAAAATTGTGGGTGCTTCCTGAATCAATCAACACTATTACCTTTTTCTTCTTGATTTGTCCTTCTATCTTGATGGTTTGAGGAGTGGTAATTCCCGCCAATGCATTACAAGATATGGTCGGATTTATTTGTTCTTCATCTAGGCTTTGTTCCTGGAATATATCCTCTTCTTTTGACCTTTCTTGCTCCTTTTCTTCTTCCTCTTCACAATCTATGTAGAATAATTTCTTCTCAGCACACTTATGACCTTTTGTGTATTTGCTATCACAATTGTAACAAAGCCCTTTTGCTCTTTTTTCTTCCAATTGTTGTGGTGTCAACCTTGTAGGTTGTGGAAGACTAGGGGCAACAACACTTCCGTCTTTATAGTTGTGAGTGGTATGCTTCCTAGTTGCCATAATTTTGCTTTCCATTTTTCTTGCTAACCTGAATGCCTTCTCTAATGAATCAGGTTCCCAAAGGTGAACATCATGTCCCTATGAACACATCAATCCTATACTCCTCTGGAATATCTTTTACCCTTATGTTCAATTTTTGGAACTCCTCAATGTGCTCCATTATTGAACCCTTTTGTTTGAGACTTATCAATTGGCTAAAAAAAGTGTTGCTTTTTGTATCCTCATAATGTGCTATCAATTCTTCCGTAAAAATTGCCCAAGTGATAAATTGTTTACGAGAACAAAGCCATTGATACCATACAAACTGATTTGGTTCCAAATATACAGTTTCCATACGTACCTTTTGTGCGTTTTGCACATTATTGAGATCGAAGAATTGCTCCATCTGTAATATCCATGTGGCGGGATCCTTGCCATCAAACTTCCTCATATCGATTTTTGGAATATGGTGATTCTTCGATCCAACATTAGTGTCTATGGAATCATGATTAACATTTCTTTTGTTCTCTACCTTTTCACCGTTAGTAAGTATTTCTTGTAGAAAATTTGTCAAATCTGTCTCCAAATCTGCCATGCCTGTCTTCAAATTTGTGTTCAAATCTATCTTCAAATTGTCCATCTTAGCTTCCATGCCATTCATCTTAGCTTCCATGCCATTTATCTTAGCATCTGTTAACTTTTGTGAGCGTGACATTTGTTGCACTTGTTCTTGTAATTTTGATATATCATGTAGCATTTCTTCCTCTTCTTCATGAGTCATGCTAGAGCTTTCAGGTTCCTTACTAGGTGTTTGCATTTTCTTTCCTCGGGGCATCAGTTACCGATAATAATGCTCTACTATGCCCTTTGAATTCCTTCAAAATAAATTTTCAAACCAAGCTTAAGCAAAAATTTAAAAAAAATCTACACACCTTTTTTCACTTTGTAGGAGCTCGATATTGCCTCTGATGTATCTCTGTACTTTCCAATCATCTAGTTCTGAACTTGTGACCTGTAGTAGCTCTCTGTGTCCTCTTTCCAATGCCACCAGTCTGATCCAAATTGGATTCTCCAAGAAAGAGTTATGCACAATCTCCCACAGTGACTTGATTATAGACTAGTTCAGTAGAGCGAACTTGTACGACATGCCACGAGTCACTTTTTTGACCTTTGGATTTGAAAAACACCCACAAGAAACTACCATTTCGCCTCTTTCTGTACCTTCTTACAAAACTTCAATCCGATCCTCAGAGAGAAAGTTATGACGATTTTCCCTAGGTCACCTGTTTTGAATGTAATTCAGGAGTCTGCAAAAAGACCAACTTCCTCAAATCATATCTCCGAAAATATCGCGCAAAAAGCTCTGAAATTTGGACCCAAGGTTCAGCGCGATTTCTTCTCAAATGGGTTTTTTTTGTGACTTCTGAAACGTCACAGAAAAACATTATAGCGAAAATTCCACGATGACCTGTTTGGAGCAGCGAAACCCTAGAATCCAAAGCTCTGATACCAAATGTTATGAAACCAGCTCAAGAAAAGATAGAAAAGATAGATCAACGCCTTAGAATTCAGCCTCTTCGAGGGGGCAACCTCCTTTACATTACATAAATGAACAATTCTTGGATGATTCAAATGACAAAACCTCCTTTCTATATATAGGAGTCTAAGGAGTCACAATATAATCCAGCCGACCTAACAATAATAATATAAAGCCACAAAAATAACAATAGAGGGATTCTATGGGGCACAGAAATAACAATATGGGGGTAATAGGGGCACAACAATATAAATAAGGGGTATAACTATAATAGTAATGGGGTAATCACTAGTATTATAGGGACCCAACAGAAGACACTGACACTAATAGAAGCTATAGCTAGATAGAGGAAATAATCATGATGATAGTTCAGAGGGTGCAACAAAGGAGCATTAATGAGGATAACTTTCAAGTCATCAAAAGACTTTTGGGCAGTCTCATCCCAATGAAACGGAGTTCCTTGCTTAAGAAATCGGGTGAACCCTGGAGCTTGCTCAACATAGCTAGGCACAAAGTGATAGAGGAAATTCAATTTCCCTTGTAGACTCTGTAATTGATACAATGAAGAAGGAGGGGGTATATTAACAATACCCTCGACTTTAAGAGGATCGGGATGAATACCATCCTTCGAAATAATAAAACAGAGAATTCAGTCGGACTCAACACAGAAGACACACTTATGCGGATTAAGCCGAATGTTATAGTGTTAATAGCGAAGAAAGATTTGTTGAAGGTGATTGAGATGGTCATGGCGCTTACGTGAATGAGCAAGAAGATCATCCAAATAAGGTTAAATGATGTTTTAAAAAAAGCATAAGACATCACTCGTTGGAAAGTAGCCTCAACATTGTTAAGGCCAAAAGGGAGTTTTTTATATTCAAAAGTCCCCCACAAACAAATGAAGGCGGTCTTGTGTTGATCAGTGAGTGCAATTTATCTGGTTGTAACCAGAAAAATTTTCCATAAAGGATAAAATCTCACTCCCAACACATTCATCTATAATCTAGTCTATAAAAGTAGTGGGATAATTGTCCTTCAGACAAGCACAATTAATGTCATGGTAATCAAAACAGACCCGAATGGTGCCTTTTTTCTTAATCGTTGGTATGGTATTAGACACCAAATTTGTCAAAGGAATAGGATAAATAAATCCAGCTTTAAGAAGTTTTTCAACTTCTCCCTTAATGGCGACCTCTTTTCTAGGGTGCACAGGACGAAGTCATTGGCGAAAGGGCCTCACGTTAGGATAAGTCAAAATTTCATGCACTACTATACTTGGGTCAATGTTGGGAATTTCTTCATACGACCATGCAAAAACATCTCGAAAATCTTGAAAAAGACAAGTATAAAGCTTGATCTCATGAGGAAAACAAGTTACCCCAATATGAACGTTTTCAATGATACGAAGTTTAACAGAAATGTCAATAGGCATTGTTTGGGTAATATTACCCATGTTCCCGTATGACCAGAATTCATGGGTCATGATATGCGTTTGAAGTGGTTGGGCTGGGAAATGAGAAGAGAACTTCTCAAGACAAGTAAATGTGGCTTTTGAGCTAGGTAAGAATGAGGAACGCTGATGGGTATCATTCCAAGGTGCTTCCTAAAGAGACAATTTCCATGATACTTTCATCAGTAGGAAATGTCTTGATTAAGGGATCGGAAGAATCCGAAGAACCAATCTAGGGAGATTGAGAATACGTGTCAAGATATGTACCCAAAGTAGTTTGAACAGTATATATTGAGGCCGAAGCTGAAACAATCTCCACATAATTAATCTCAACAGGTCTTAACGACATGACATCACCCCATGTATCAACTTGATCAAGAGGAGGAATGATCCAAGGATCAGACTTAACTGAGATCATGTTAACTAAGGCAACATGTGGAGGTGGAAGAGGAAAAATACCCATTAAGGTGGGATCTTTAAAAAGTCAAACTCCCACACTCTTATGTGGAGCACTGGTATGCTTCACGTAAGGAACATTGCCATCCAAGGAGGAAGAGGCAAAGAAATACAACCGGTCGATTGTGATGATTTTTCCTTAATGAGGAAAATGGGGCACGTGGAATAGAAAGGAGGCTACATCATGCATAGCATGGGCCCAACTTCATCAGAGTAGAAGATTATAGTTAAGATTTGCATCAACAATTTCTACTTTGACATTAATTGTCTTTCCTTCCAAGGTAATGGAAAGATTAGGAAGGACACAGAATGGTTGAGAATCTTGTCAATCAAAGGCTTCCAATGTGTTAGGTGATTGGTTCAAGGTAGGAGAATTGATTTCCTTCCAACAAGAAACATACATGATGTAGGTAGAAGCACCTTCATCAATGATGAACCTGTGAATTTTCTTTTCATTTATAATCACCTGAATGAGAAAGGAAATTTGATGAGGTAAGCAGGGAACATGGTTTTTCAGATCAAAGAAAATAATATTGGAATCAGATGGATCAATACCTCCAATGGCTAACAATAATTCTTTTTTCTCAGAGGGACAACTTTGAAGGACCTTGAGAGCAGAGATAGTTGATGGTGCTTGAGCCAAGTCATCAACAATATTATAGTGTTGAGCGGTTCGAGCATTTGGATTATATGAGGACATTCATAGCACACCCCTAGAGGGTGGTCAGACAACATAATCTGGATTAGGTCTCCCTTTATGGAGAGGACTAGAGGTCGATGGGATAGAGGAGGAAGGGGTACTTTCTTTCTCTTTCCCTACCATCAGGGTTTGATAATCTTTGGATTTGGTAGCCACATTTATAGGTGTGTTCATAATAAACACTTGGGAACCTGAGGGAGCGGAAGATTGAGGCTGGTCTACCATTTGGGTTTGATGGAATGGAAAGGGTTCTTTTAAGACAGTCAGGGTCCCTTTTAGCAAGCGACTAACTTCAGATCATCAAGGACAATCTTTAGGCATGGATACTTCGGCTTTATTTGAGAAGCATCACCAACAGACGACTTAGGAGGGACCATTTTTGGGGCATCAGCTTTGGCCTTTCCTTTTCCCTTCTTTTTACCCTTAGAGGTTTAGTCTGCTATGGTAGACTGGACAGTGTGAACCTCAGAGGTTTTACCAGGACTAGGTGAATTTTGAGAGGGATCATTGGAACTAATGTTCGAGACTGATTTCTACTTGGAAGAAGATTTCGCGAGGGTCTAAGGCACGGAACCGGTCACTTCATCAATAGGTGTTGTAGCCAAAGACTCTGATGCTGTCAGATCAGATGATGGTCTCAGAGCATCAGGTAACATCTCATATAATGTGCCAGACTATGAGTAGACTAGGTCTAAATACTAGGCACAAGCAATGGCTTGCTCCTCAGTAACACATCCACCCCTGGCTATGTCCTCAACAATCATGATGACGAATGATTTTTTGAATCATTCTATCAAAACTGATCAGCAGTTTCAAACTTGATCAGGCGATGCTGACGTCTCCATTCATGGATGTGATAAGTGATATGGGTCGCAGTGTCTTCCTTAAGTGACGTAAGAAGATGGGTGTCAGTTTCATAGTGAACCGGTAGTTGGAAATGAGTGATAAAATCCATAGCAAGAGTGTTGAAGTCACTATAGGTACCTCGAGGTACTTCGATGTACCATTTTGCTGCAGCTCCTATGAGAGTTTTTTGAAAAATTCATAGGCAGATAGAATCATCAATGTACGAATTGGAGCACCAAAGGTGATATGTCATCACATGGGCTTGTTGATCCTCCTTTGCCTTTCCCTCAAATTTTGGGTAATCACTCAGAACTTTCATTGGAACTGGAGGCCAATAAGGCAAATGAAGGATAGGATCATTAGTGAGCCTTGAAACATCTAGCAATTCCAACGTGGCCAAGAACGGAAATTGCCTATTAAAAGGAATTTGGGGCCTTTGAGTAGACACAAACTGTGGAACCCATCCTTGTTGGTAAGGGTTTTTCCCCCACAATGGAAGGCTTTATCCATATGGAATGTGATTTTGTCCCCATTGTAGGTTACCTTGCCTATAGGGAGGATTTTGTCCTGGGTAGACTTGATACTATCCTCTCATAGGTCATTGATAGGCATATGGGTTAAAATATTGTTGAGCCTACTGACCTTGGACGTAAGGATTTTTAAAATGCTGACCCTACACGTAAGGATTTTGAACCTACTACCCCTGGACATAAGGGTTTTGAACCTGCTACCCCTGCACATAAGGATTTTGAACCTGCTGCCCCTGGACATAAGGATTTTGAACCTGTTTCCCCTAGGGTTGACCTTGACCTTGAAAAGGTTGACCTTGGCCCTGAACAGGTTGACCCTGTTGATATGCATATGCACCCTACTACTGCAAAGCTTGGCTTTGCCACTACATAGGTTGGCCTTGTGGCTGCTGCAAAGATTGGCTTTGCTATTGCATAGGCTAACCTTGTGGTTACTACAAAGATTTCCCTTGATGCTTCAAAGGTTTGCCTTGCAAGGATGAAGCTTGGGAGTATTTCTGAACAAACTATGTCTGCAGCTCCAAAGGTTGTTGCGACTGTTGCAAAGGTTTCCCTTGTAGTTGTAGCAGTTGTCCTTGTTACTGCAATGCTTTCCCTTGCAGCTGTGAAGGTTGTCCTTGTTGCTGCAAGGGTAGCTGGATAGCTCCTTGATAATTCCTGAATTGGATTTGGCCATATCCACCAAGCACAATGGATTGGCCAGGGTAAACATAAGGTCTAGCTTGAGGAATGCAAGGAGGGGTAACCAAGGCTTGTGAACCATATGTAACATAAGCCGATTGGAACGAAACCTGAGCCATGTATGGTTGTTGGTATTAGACATTAGCTGACCCGGATGGATCAACAGGGTTAGGAATAGCGTCATAAAAAGGTTGATTTGTTCCAACCATGTGAATTTGTGATCCACTCACATTGTTTTTGCCTGACATCATGGAGATATTCAGATCTTGGCCCCCCAAGTGGTGGAATGGTCTGTAAACTCACCCAATGGGTAGAAGAACTTACTGAGACCTTACTTACCGAGACCGTCGGTTGAACCAGAAGAGTCGGTTGAAATGATGAAACAAGCGAAGATGGAATAGTAGGTTGAACCAAAACTGACGTGATTGTAGTTTGTACAATCAGTCGAGAGGTCATGTTATGGACGAACGGACCTAATGTAGGCATGGTGCTAGAAGACCAAATAGGATTTTGATACAACAATGAGGCACTACGAGTGCCTGAAACCAACTGAGCTAGAGAGGTGTAACCATGCGGAAATAAGCGCTCACTAAACTTAGGATAAACGATAGACAAGATGATTCCCGTATAAGGGAAACCTTCTAGAGGGAACTCATATGGTTGTTGATCACCCACTTGAGGAGTGTGAATGGCAGAAACTTCTGACTGACTCAGAGAGGAGACTGGAATTTCGCCTTCTAACTCTATAGAAAACAACTAGCGACGAGTCAAATATCAACGAGGAGACAACTCCAACCAAACACCAGGCTGATCGTACGGACTATAAGGATGATGTGGAGATAACACATTAGGGTCTATAACCAGTCCTTGAGGACTATAAAAAGTTTGTGGACTCTCAGTTGTCCAGATAGGATTATCAGGGGATTCCAGGCTAGACTCATAAGGTGACTCAATATCTGAAGGAGGCAAATGAGAAGACAAAGGTTGAATACTCAGAACAATCACAAGCTCAACATCTTGTTCCTTAAGTGACTGTGGAAGTTAAGAGAAAGCTTCTCTAGATGACCTTACAGATGAAGGAGAGGAAGAGGAATGAGGCGAACCTGATGGTCCAGCCACAATGACTTTGTCTCAAACAAAAGAGAAGATTAATTTCAAGGATTTTAAAATATATTAAGGATATACGCATGATGTGGTCCAAAATAAAACTATCAGGAATGTGATGTGATCGTGGTAAAAAAAAAATTAAGACGTTGAATAAACTGATCCCTTTTCATGTTTTAAGAGTCGAGAAAAAGGAAAATATGACTCTAGTCACTTTCGGTTTGAACGAGCTCGAAAGGATAAGTTATCGATGATATTTTAAATTTAAAGAGTCAAAAATACCAAAATGACTACTTGGGATAATCTAGGCAAAAGGATTACTAGGTAACCATGAACTACAGAATACCTCTCGGCGAACCGAGAAGTACAGGTAGGCAATCTCTGCAAATGTTGTGTTCAATGTATCATGTTTACAAGGTGGCAGACTTGGCCTCTTGTTGATAAAGGATTGCAAACCTAGTGGGGTCTCCCTTTATATACGCAACGTATGAGGAGCACAAGTCCATACTAGCGATGTCTAATGCTGAAGCAAACGACAACTGCTAGGTTTAAAGATGTCAAAACACGTCTCTAGCCTAGACCTCTAAATATGAGCATTTAGTTTCAAATGCGCCTTAGGTTAATTGAATATATTTTAAAGGTTTATCTTGAAATTAAGTCTCAGTTTTTAGGCCCTATCAATGTCACCTGAAAAAATCTTATGTGCAACTATATGAGACAAAACCCTTTCAATTTGATCAATGCTTACACTAATTGAGAGAAGAGAAAACAATCAATGCAACAAACAAGCAACCGAAAGAAAGATGACCCTTCACTACTTCGCTTTTCAAAACAAAATAATGAAAATTCTTTCCAATTCCTACTCTTCCTATCAAATTCACTTCAACTAGTCCTTTTAACAGTAAAAGAAGTTTATTTCATTTCACATGCTCATGATGATGCAATTCTAGCTTTTAATGATGCTAATCAATGCAACATATCAATTAATCAAACTAGAATGATGTATTTTTTTCAATGGAATGCTAAAATGAATCTTTCACATGCACATTTCAATGAAAAAATTACAAACAACCAAACATCAATCAAATACAAAGCACAATAAAAAAAACTCCTTTCAAACCAAATGCAAAGATTCAACCGAAACACACTGAGTAATGTGATTTATGCCCAGAAAAGAGACGTTCAACGAAAATTTTTCACTAGTTCAATTGAAACCAAAGCAAGATAGATGCAAAGACTGAAAAATGAAATGCATGAAGTGGAAAACCAAAACCTTGACTTGATGAGCATACAAAAAAATGAATGGACAATGACCTAGATGCCCTAGGAACACAAACCATCCAACAACTCAAAAAATCGAGTAAAGCAAACTCAAACCAATCAAGCAATAAAATCAAGCTAACAAAGCATTCTAGCCAGGGAGAATAAAGAAAAACAAGCTGAGAATCATAATCTATGAGGACAGGACACAATGGCAATGATTTAGGAGAAACCCTGATTTTAACCTATAGACATTGGTGCAACTGTCTAACTAGCAATGTGCGCTAGAAGGGGATGTGGCATGACTGTTCAAGGGGAACTCACTCTAGAATGCGCTACTATTAGAAAATTAACAGCATTGCTCGAGGGATTCAAAGAATAAAGAAAAATTTCCACAAACCAAAACCATACCTATCACTCTAAATTTAAGAATCAAAGCATCAGATGATGTAAAGTACATATTACAAAAGAGAAAGTAAAGGAGAAAAGTTGTCAAAAATCATGAAATAAAAAACAATCCAAAGAGAGGGATGGATCCCCAGTATGGTCGCCAATTTGTGGAGTAGAAAGATTCTCTTTGTGGACAGATACAATCCCTCTAGCCTAGGGGAGAGGGTCTAGCCACAAACAAGACAATCTAACATAAGTTCCCTTGGATTGAGAATGCATAAGATCCTACCTCTTGTATCGCTAATCCTTGTTTGATGAAGTCCTTGTGCCTTTGCTCCAGCGACTAGCTCCTTAGTGTCAATCAAGCACCTGAAACAATGAGACAAGAAACCAAAGCACACATGATAGTAGACAAAATATTCAACCTACTTAAGAGGTTAATGAGTCTTAAGCTACCAAATATCATATGCAATTGATATAGGAAACAAAATATTAGTTGTATTGTTATGACAAAAAGGAAAGTACAACCTTCGCCTTAGCGTTGTCAGTTTCCTTCGACGTGTCCGTGTTCCCGCACCACTATTAGCATCTCATGGTTCACCCTCAAACCAATTGAAGTTCAAGGATTCTTCCTCTTTACTCCAAACCAAACAAACTACAAGCTTATTCTCCATTTACAAACACAAACTAGAAGGCTAAAGTTCTCAAGATGTCTATCAAGATTTGCAGATTATTCCAGCCCTTTCATTAGCTAGGTAAGGTTGGAAAAGGAGGATTTTATATAGCTTAAGATATGGGAAATGGATCCTCTTATGATGGTAGAGGCCTTATCCCTTTTGTTTGTTCCATTTTATTAGGGGAAAGGAGCCCAAACAATCACTCTTGGCTCTATCTTTCCCAACCATTTACCAGACTTTCGTTCACGAAGCTTCTAGACCTGGAAGCTTCGAATCCATTTTTAAAAACTTTCCAAAAGAGGGTCAATGTAGGTCATGAATGGATTACCATCACCATTCAGCGCTAGGCCCAGTGTTAGACTTTGTAAATCAGTGCAGGGAAGAAACAGAGTGCTAGCGCAAGTCTTGAAAATTGAGTTTTAAGGAATATTCTTTAGAAATGATGTAAGAGGGAAATGTTCTACAGATGAAGAGGTATGTAAGGAAATGTTATTCATGATAGGGAAACGCATGAGGTCACTCTAGAGTTCCTCCAAGATCGAGGAACGGGGAGTACAAGGTCAGTGACAAAATGTTGTGTAACAAAGAGTATCAACCTAATTGTGCTTGGGACTAACATCAAGACTGCAAAAACCTGACAAAACCATCAACGCAGGTTGAAGGGCCTTGACAACTTGAGCTAATTCTAAGATATCATAAGGTTCATCATTAAAAATTGATGGCTTAGATCATTGAAAATGGAATATACATAGACATTACTAGATGAATCAATGAATATATCACAACATCCATGATCAAGATTTTCTTCATCCGAAAGAAAGGATTCTTCATGATTTCATGAATCATATAAAGGAGGTTATTGAAAAAATGAATTTTCACTCTTTGTTTCTTCAAACTAATCAAATGAGAGATGAGAGAGATCACAAATAGAATACATTTCCTCATCCTGTTCTGATGTAAAATCAACATTCCACCATTCCTAAATGTGATTAAAATTGACATGCTCAAACACTGATTCATCAAAAGATGTGACAGTTGCAATAGGTTTATGGAAAATGTGAGGATAATGAGGAAGAGGTGATAGAGAATAAAAATCATCATTCATTTCAAATACTTATTTAGAATCATAATCCCACACATAATCATTATGAATGATATCACAAGTTTCTTTATTAACATTGACTCCATCCTGAACTTGATCCTCATGAGAATCAAAAGAATCAATTATAACAGGTGGTTGTAACAATTCAAAATTAGGAGGATCAAAAGAGAAGGAAAATGGAGAATTAGTAATTTTATGATCATCGACACTTCTGGCCCAATCAACATCGGTGTATGCAGTCAAAGTAAGATTTGAGTTCTTAGGGTACCAGAGACCGAAATCAGGAGTTCCTTTCAGGTATCTGAGAATTCTTTTTATAACCAACAAATGGGATTGTTTAGGAGCTAATTTAAATCTTCCCACCATTCCTATTGCTTGCATAATGTCAAGTCTCATACCAGTTAAGTACAGAAGGGCTCCAATTATTGACCTATAATGAGTTGCACCTACCGGAGGGGAGTCATCATTTTTGCTCAATTTGCAACTTGTGGTCATAGGTATGCTCATGGGTGCACAGTCTTCCATTCGATATCTTTTAAGCATGTCTTTAAGATATTTGGCTTGAGATATGAAAATTCCTATCGTGGTTTGAGATACTTGTAGTCCAAGGAAGTGAGATAACTCTCCTATCATTGACATCTCAAACTCTTTTGACATATTTTGAGAAAACTCATGGCTCATCTCATCATTATTGCTAGAAAAAATCAGATCATCAACATCAACAAGTGTGACTAGTAACTTATCCTCATCCGTATTTATGTAGATATTACTTCCTACCACCCCCTTCTTGAAGCCTTATTGTTGTAGATAGTGATCCAGTCTTGCGTACCAAGCTCTAGGAGCTTGTTTCAACCCATATAATGCCTTTTTCAACTTACAAACAAAGTCTTTTCCTTCTATTAGATTAAACCCTTCTGGTTGCTCCATGTAGAGTTCTTCCTTGAGTTCCCCATTTAGAAATGCTGATTTTACATCCATTTGATAGATTTGAATCCTTTTGAGCAAGAAAATTCCAAGAACATCCTGATAGATTCCACATGAGCTACTGGTGAAAATGTTTCTTCAAAGTCAATTCCTTCAATTTGTGAATAGCCTTTACAAACAAGCCTTGCCTTGTTTCTGATGATTTGTCCATATTCATTCATTTTGTTTTTAAACACCCACTTGGTTCCTATTATGTTTTTGTCCTTTGGATGAGGTACCAACTCCCATGTCTCATTCTTCTCAATTTAAGATATTTCTTCTTCCATGGCTTTTACCCAATGAGGATCCTTGCTTGAGTAAATGTTTCTGATTCTATCATGGATAGATGAATAATATCATTTTTCTTTGGTTCATTTTTCATCCTTCTTTAGGTTTGCATCCCTTCATCTATATTTCCAATAATCTGCTCTTCCGGGTGATATTTTTGGAGAAGTTTCATCTTTGAAGGAGTTTGAGATGGTTCTTTTTCCTTGGGTATTTCTTGATTTTTTTCTTCTTCTTCAAGTTCTTCTTCTTCAATGAGAGGATCAACTTCATGTTCTTCAATTTCTTTCTCTGGAAGGTCTTCATCAATCTTCACATCAATGCTTTCCACTATTTTCCGTAGTCGGTTATTATAGCACTTGTAGGCTTTACTCCATGTAGAATATCCAAGGAAGATCCCTTCGTCAACCCGAGAATCAAACTTTCCTAGTGAGCCATCATTGATTTTTATGAAGCACTTGCTTCCAAAAATCTTGAAGTATTTTACTGAAGCAAGTCTTCCTTTCCATAATTCATAAGGAGTCTTTTCATTATTTGGTCTTAATTGAGTTCGATTCAAGGTATAGACAGTTGTCCCGACTGCTTCTCTCCAGAATTTTGGCTGCAAGTCAGATGCTATTAACATTGTTCTTTCCATTTCTTGAACTATTCGATTTCTTCTTTCAAATACCTCATTTTGCTTGGGTGTTCTGGTAGCAAAGAGTTCTCTTTTAATTCCATGTATTTTACAGAATTCATTAAATTATTTTGATGTGAATTCTCCCCCTCTATCTATTCTAGGGCACTTAATCTTTTAGTCCTTTTCATTTTCTACAAGAGTTTAAGATTCTTAAAACACCCAAATGCTTCGGATTTATATTTTATAAAATATATCCACATCATTCTAGTATAGTCATCAACAAATAAAGCAAAGTACCTTTCTCCTTGGAGTGTCATAGTTCTATTTGGTCCACATAAATCAGCATGGATGATCTCCAAAGGCTTTGATGTAGAAAACTCCTTAGTCTTATGGCTGGTTCTAGTTTGCTTTCCATGTTGACATGGACCACATATTCCTTGATTTGGTTTGAATAAGTTTGGAATGTCTCGTACCGCTTTAATATTGTTGATATTGATCAAGTTATAGAACCTTGTATGTCCAAGTCTCTTGTGCCACAACCAACTTTCATCAGTTTGACTTAAGTAGCATTTGTATTCTTGAATCTTGATTAGAATGTAGATGTTGTCTGGTGTTCTAACCCCTTTCACCACAAGTTCCCCTGAGGAAGAGTTCCCTATTTCACAGTCTTTGGTGTTGCTTTGGTGCTAAAGACAACATTCTATCCTTGATCATAGATTTGGCTAACACTCAGGAGGCTGTGTTTGAACCCGTTTACTAGTAAAGCATTTTGAGCTTTTCCTTTTCCATTAATAAGAGTAACATTTCCTTTTCTAGCAATTTTGGCAGATCCACTTCCAAAGGATACATTTCCTTCCTTTTTGTTCAATGAGACAAACTTCCTTTTGTCCCTTGTCATGTGTCTGGAACACCCACTATCCACAAACCAATGATTTTCATTATTTTGACCACATAGAGCTAGGACACATTGATCCGTGTTGGGATTCTCACTTCTTTCTTTTCCTCTTTTGAGTGGGAAATTTTGTTCATTGTGTCCATTATTATTACATAATGAGAAAATCAGATCAAATCTGGTTAAGGGATCAAAATAATTGTAGGTCTTGATTTGTCCTTACCCTTTGGGGCCATATGGTTAGTTTAATTGATCCTTCACTTTCGGTGTGTCATTCTTACCAACCATGTAATGTCTAGCTTGATGACCAAAATTTTTACAATGCAAACAATGCCCAAAAAAGATAGTTTTATACCTGTTGTAATAGCCATGATTTGAATCAACATTATTCCTTTGAGTTACTCTCTCTTCATTCTTTGGATCTGGGATGAGCCTTTGATGAAATAATCTTTCTTATTTTGGGTTGCTGGAAAGTACGTCGGCATATCTTTTCACATTATTATTAGTACTTGATGATTCTCCTTTAAAACCTATTCCAGATTTGTCATGTTGAGGTTTTTGATTATTTAGGATTGTGTCAAGTATTTGAGAGCTTTTCCAACCCTTTTTAACTTTCTCCAATTCCTTCCTCAAAGATACTATTTCAGCTTCACGTTCTTCACAAGCTTCTTCTTTTTCTTTTAGCTTATTTTCCAAGAGATCTTCCGTTCTTTTTGTTTCCTCGTTTTCTACCTTGAGAGAAATTATTTTTTTCCGTAATTTCTAATTTTATTCAATGGAACTTATTAACAATTCATCTACATTTCCATCTAGCCCTGAGTCATCATCATTTGTGAATGCCATGAATAATACTTCTTGGCTTCCAACATGGTCATTTTCTTCATCTGATTCTTCATTACCTCCTTTGCGGTGAGGGAACTGGTTAGTTGATTTCTTTTTTATGACTACAAACTCATCTTCATCAGTCTCATCTTTCTTAGAGAGGAAATTCTTCTTATTGAACCCTTTCATTTTGTATACCATCCTTTTAGATTTTTCTTCATCATCACTATCATGCTTATGAGGACATTTTGTATCATAATGACCTATTTTTCCACATTTCAAACAAATAAGAGGGTATTTACCTTCTAGCTTAGATCCTTTCTTTAGCCTTTGTACAAATTGTGCCAATTCGGATTCAACATCAGAGTCATCACTACTGACATTCCTTTCTTTCCCCTTTTTAGATTTTGAGGCCTTGAATGCTGCATCTTTGGAACTTGGGCAACCTTTTATCATCTCATAGGCAATGAGGATTCCATGGAATCTTGAGAGTATATAGATCCTTCATTTCTTCTATGGCACTTACTTTGGAGTCAAATCTGTCTGGGAGAGATCTTAAGACCTTTCGAACAATGGTGCCTTCTTCAATGTTTTCTTCCAATCCTTTAAGAGAGTTCACCACTTCAGCTACTCGGAGAAAGTATGATGCAATATCTTCTTCATCATCCATTTTCAGACTTTCAAATTACTTTCTATGAGTTTGAAGCTTTTCCTTCTTGAATTTGGAGTCCCCGTCATATAAGCTAATTAGCTCATCCCATACTTCCTTGGTAGAGTTACAATTCATGACTTTTGTAAATTCAGAATCAATGATTCCACTAGTGATGGAGTTTAACGATTTTTCATTTGCAACGTAGACTTTCCTCTTGTCTTGATCTGTTGGAAGAGTGGAAGGAGCTATGTACTCATTTAAGACTGAATTCCAAACTTCAGGTCCAAGGGACATTAAGTAGTAGGACACTCTCTTTTTCCAGAAACCAAAATTTGTGCCATCGAATAGAGGAGGTCTTCCTAACACTTCTTGATTTCTCATCATGACTGAGAATCCTTCTTCAAGCTATTAGTCTGATATGAAGAAGCCCACTCTGATACCAATTGTTGGAAATACTAAGAAGGGGGGGGGGGGGTGAATCATTATTTCTTTTTAATCATTATTTTTATCAGTTAAAAACATTTATATTTGGAACACAGAAATAGATAACAGGAATAGATGCTTTTATTAATGTGATATTTGCAATAAATCAAGTACAATATATATATATATATATATAGATATATATATGGATATGGTTTCAATCAGTTGTCAAGCACGAACTTGGACTCTTTGTGAGGCTCCAACCTCCAGAGCACCAACTCTATCTTGTCAAGGCACCAACCTTGAATTTAGGAGCACCAACTCCCAGGACACAAGTCCTTTCAGTTCTGAGGCACCAACCTCAAGTGCTCCAACCCTCTGATGTGAACAGTCTAGATCTGTTTGGTTGTAATTCTTTTCTCCCAACCCTCCTGGACGTATGAATTACTTCTGTCCTCCTATTCCTTCCACTTATACCAAGACTTCGGCTTCCTTTTTTTCTTACAGTTTTCCAGCAACCCTAAACTTTCCTTGTTCTCTGTTTTATATGCCTGATACACCCAACCTTTGGCTTCCTCCTTGATCACTTGATCTTCGGCTTCCTCAATGCTCATTTGATATTTTAGCTTCCTCTGCGCTCACTCTTTGACTACCTCTGTCTCTTTGAATTCATCAATACTCATAGGACACGTTAATTAGGAAGAGAGGCCATCTTTATTATTATTCAAACAATAGACTTATTCTTTACAGTAATCGCAACATTCATGAACAGTCGTAGTTATTACTTTAAACCCACAATCGCAATCGCAACATTTTGGAGGTATTTATAAGTCATGCCCGTAGTACAGCCAATGGCCAATAGCCGATTCCCCTGCTACCAACGAAGCGGATGCGATTATCTTATTAACCAATTTTTAATAGCTCTGTTGGGTCCGTCGCCTTTTCGCAATTGGCAATTTATATTGTTACACTCCTTCAAGACTTTCCATTGAACTGGATGTGATATAACGTTAGGGCGTATTACAATGGTGCAGTTGGGTCCATTCTCCACCATAGACTTCAACCCCCAAAATCCAATGGTCTACAATAATTTCGAGTGGACTACTTGCACGAGAATAACCCACCCGAAATGAGCGGCATTTCTCTCTCCTCTAGTTGCTATGTGTCAATCATTGAATGGAATCAAGCGCTCTCCTCTAAATACCACTTACCATTTTGCATCCTCCCGAAATCTTGGTTATAACTTTAAATCTGCCTTCCTTCATTGACTAATGCCAGATCTTGTTTGTACCCAATGACTGTAGATCTTCTACCATCGACGGTTGTAACGCCTTCTCCAAATTCCTCTTCTGCTACTGCTTAAATCAATATCTGTCATTCATTTCTTGACACCAGTCTGTGTGATTTAATCTTGGACGATCATTTCCTTCGACCTCGTCCATTGATCTGTGAGATCCAATGGTTCCTATGCGTTCGATCTTCATTTGTCTCCTCACTTTGACTTTGATTCATTTCTTCAGTGTTTTTCCTGTGGTTTCGGGTTTTCTTCAGGGTTTCGGCCTTTCACTTTTCCACTGCTCAACTCTCTCTGAGCCTGCCTTCCGCAAATTCGTACATTGCTAATTCTCTCTGAGATTCACTCTGATTCTTCAACTGGATTCAAAGACCCATTATGATTCCTCTTTGCTTCTTTTGATGAATTCTTCCTCTCAGTTCTTCTTGGGCATACATTACACGCAATACTCCCGCTATGGCTCGCTCCTCCTCAATCTTCCGCTCTTACAATTTCTTCTCTTCTCTACTTTGATAGCTCTGCTCTGATAGCTCATTGGCTTCATATTGACATTAATGAAAATCTAGACCAACAATCTCCCCCTTTGTCATCGATGGCAATATTCTTCTTCTTTCCCCCTTTGACAATAGTGGCAAAGGAGTGTACAAGGAATCCCCCTGTCGAACTGCTCCCCCTGTCCTGCAACATCTTTATGAATCAACTTAAGTGATGCTAAATATATAACCCCCATATTTTGACGAACATGTTCAAATGCTTCTTGAGGAAGAGATTTTGTGAAAATATTAGCTATCTGCTCCTTAGTATTTATATATTCCAAGATGATATTTTGTTTAGCTACTTGTTCATGAAGGAAATGATATGTGATTGGTATATGTTTGGTCTTTGACTGCATCACTAGATTTTTACTAAGGCTGATCGCACTTGTGTTATCATAATAGATGGTAATTGGTTGATTTGTACCTATGTTGACATCTTTTAAAGCTTCCTTCACCCATAGTATTTGAGTACAAAAATCTGCGGCAGCTATATACTTCGCTTCAGTGGTAGATAGTGATATGGATGTCTATTTTTTGTTGAGCCAAGATTCTAAATAGACTTCTAGGAAAAATGCATTTCCACTAGTACATTTCTGATCATCGACACTTCCGGCCCAATCAGCATCGGTGTATGTAGTCAAAGTAAGAGTTGAGCTCTTAGGGTACCAGAGACAAAAAGTAGGAGTTCCTTTCAGGTAAATAAGAATTCTTTTTACAGCTAGAAAATGGGATTGTTTAGGAGCTAATTGAAATCTTCCCACCATTCCTACTGCTTGCATAATGTCGGGTATCGTAGCAGTTAAGTACAGAAGGGCTCCAATTATTGACCTGTAATGAGTTGCATCTATCGGAGGGGAGTCATCATTTTTGCTCAATTTGAAACTTGTGGTCATAGGTGTGCTCATGGGTGCACAGTCTTCCATTCCATATCTTTTAAGCATGTCTTTAAGATATTTGGCTTGAGATATAAACATGCCTGTCGTGGTTTGAGATACTTGTAGTCTAAGGAAGTGAGATAACTCTCCTATCATTGACATCTCAAACTCTTTTGACATATTTTGAGAAAACTCATGGCTCATCTCATCATTATTACTATCAAAAATCAGATCATCAATGTAAACAAGTGTGACTAGTAACTTATCCTCATATGTCTTTATGTAGAGATTACTTCCTACCACCCCCTTCTTGAAGCCTTGTTGTTGTAGATAGTGATCCAATATTGCAAACCAAGCTCTAGGAGCTTGTTTCAACCCATATAAGCCTTTTTCAACTTACAAACAAAGTCTTTTCCTTCTGTTAGATTAAACCCTTCTGGTTTCTCCATGTAGACTTCTTCCTTGAGTTCCCCATTCAGAAATGTTGATTTTACGTCCATTTGATAGATTTTGAGTCCTTTTGAGCAAGCAAATGCCAAGAACATCCTAATAGCTTCCACACGAGCTACTGGTGCAAATGTTTCTTCAAAGTCAATTCCTTCAATTTGTGAATAACCTTTACAAACAAGCCTTGCCTTGTTTCTGATGATTTTTCCATCTTCATTCATTTTGTTTCTAAATGCCCACTTGGTTCCTATTATGTTTTTTTCCTTTGGATGATGTACCAGCTCCCATGTCTCATTCTTCCCAATTTGAGACATTTATTCTTCCATGGCTTTTACCCAATGAGGATCCTTACTTGCTTGAGTAAATGGTTCTGGTTCTATCATGGATAGAAGAGCAATATCATTTTTCTTTGGTGCATTTGTCATCCTTCTTTGGGTTTGCATCCCTTCATCTATATTGCCAATAATCTGCTCTTCTGGGTGATATTTTTAGAGAATTTTCATCTTTGAAGGAGTTTGAGATGGTTCTTTTTCCTTGGGTATTTCTTGATTTTTTTCTTCCTCTTCAGGATCTTCTTCTTCAATGAGATGATCAACTTCATGTTCTTCAATTCTTTCTCTAGAAGGTCTTCATCAATCTTCACATCAGTGCTTTCCACTATTTTCCGTAGTTGGTTATTATAGCACTTGTAGGCTTTGCTCCGTGTACAATATCCAAGGAAGATCCCTTCGTCAACTCGAGCATTAAACTTTCTTGGTGAGCCAGCATTGATATTTATGAAGCACTTGCTTCCAAAAATCTTGAATTACTTTACCGAATCAGGTCTTCCTTTCCATAGTTCATGAGTCTTTTCATTATTTGGTATTAATTGAGTTCGATTCAAGGTATAGACAGTTGTCCCAACTGCTTCTCTTCAGAATTTTGGCTACAAGTGAGCTGTTATTAACATTTATCTTGCCATTTCTTGAACTGTTCGGTTTCTTCTTTCAACTACCCCTTTTTTCTTGGGTGTTCTGGTAGCAGAGAGTTCTATTTTAATTCCATGTATTTTACAGAATTCATTAAATTCTTTTGATGTGAATTCTCCCCCTTTATCTTTTCTGAGGCACTTAATCTTTGAGTCCTTTTCATTTTATACAAGAGCTTTAATATTCTTAAAACACCCAAATGCTTTGGATTTATATTTTATAAAATATATCCACATCATTGTGGTATAGTCATCAACAAATAAAGAAAGGTACCTTTCTCCTTGGAGTGTTAGAGTTCTAGTTGGTCCACATAAATCAGCATGGATGATCTCCAAGGGCTTTGATGTAGAAAACTCCTTGGTCTTGTGGCTAGTTCTGGTCTTTCCATGCTGACATGGACCACATATTCCTTAATTTGGTTTGAATAACTTTGGAATGTCTCGTACTACTTTAATCTTGCTGATATTGATCAAGTTATTGAATCTTGTATGTCCAAGTCACTTGTGCCACAACCAACTTTCATTTGTTTGACTTAAGTAGCATTTGTCTTCTTGAATCTTGTTCAGAATGTAGATGTTGTTTGGTGTTGTAACCCCTTTTTCCACAAGTTCCCCTGAGGAAGAGTTCCTTATTTCACAGTCTTTGGTGCTAAAGACAACATTATGTCCTTGATCACTGATTTGGCTAACACTCAGGAGGTTGTGTTTGAGCCCATTTACTAGCAAACCATTTTGAGATTTTCCTTTTCCATTAATAAGAGTAATAGTTCCTTTTCCAGCAATTTTGGTAGATTATCTTCCAAAGGATACATTTCCTTCCTTTTTGTTCAATGAGACAAACTTCCTTTTGTCACCTGTCATGTGTCTGGAGAACCCACTATCCACAAACTAATGATTTTCATTATTTTGAGCACATAGAGCTAGACCACATTTATCCATGTTGGGATTCTCACTTCTTTCTTTTCCTCTTTTAGTGGGCAATTTTGTTCATTGTGTCCATTATTATTACATAATGGGAAAATCAGATCAAATTTGGTCAAGGGATCAAAAGAATTCTAGGTCTTGATTTTTCCTTGCCCTTTGGGGCCATATGGTTTTTTTATTTGATCCTTCAATTTTGGTGTGTCATTCTTACGAGCCATGTAATGTCTAGCTTAATGAACAAAATTTTTACAATGGAAACAATGCCCAAAAAATATAGTTTTGTACCTATTGTAATAGCCATGATTTGAATCAACATTATTCCTTGGAGTTACTCTCTCTTCATTCTTTGGATCTGGGATGAGCCTTTGATGAATTAATCTTTCTTCTTTTGGGTTGTTGGAAAGTATGTTGGCATAGCTTTTCACATTATTCTTAGTACTTGATGATTCTCCTTTAAAACCTATTCTAGATTTGTCATGTTGAGGTTTTTGATTATTTAGGATAGTGTCAAGTATTTGAGAGCTTTTCCAACCCTTTTTAACTTGCTCCAATTCCTTCATCAGAGATACTATTTCGGCTTCACATTCTTAGCAAGCTTCTTCTTTTTCTTTTAGCTTATTTTTCAAGAGATCTTCTTTTTGTTTCTTCATTTTCAACCTTGAGAGAAATGATTTTATTCCGTAATTTCTCATTTTCTTCAATGGCACTTATTAACAATTCATCTACATTTCCATCTATCCCCGAGTCATCATCATTTCTGAATGCCATGAATAATACTTCTTGGCTTCCAGCATGGTCATTTTCTTCATCTGATTCTTCATTACCTCCTTTGTGGTGAGGAAACTGGTTAGTTTATTTTTTTATGACTACAAATTCATCTTCATCAGACTCATCTTGCTCAGAGAGGAAATTATTCTTATTGAACCCTTTCTTTTTGTATACCATCCTTTTAGAATTTCTTCATCATCACTATCATGCTTATGAGGACATTTTCTAGCATAATGACCTATTTTTCCACATTTGAAACAAATAAGAGGGTATTTACTTTTAGCTTAGATCCTTTCTTCAGCCTTTGTACAAATTGTGCCAATTCGGATTCAACATTAGAGTCATCACTATGGACATGCCTTTCTTTCCCCTTTTTTGATTTTGAGGCCTTGAATGTTGCATCTTTTGAACTTGGGCAACCTTTTCTCATCTCATAGGCAATGAGGATTCCATGGATTTAATCCATCTTGAGAGTATCTAGATCCTTCATTTCTTCTATGGCACTTACTTTGGAGTCAAATCTGTCTGGGGGAGATCGTAGGACCTTTTGAACAATGGTGCTTTCTTTAATGTTTTCTTCTAATCCTTTAAGAGAGTTGACCACTTCAACTACTTAGAGAAGGTATGATGAAATATCTTCTTCATCATCCATTTTCAGACTTTCAAAATGCCTTTTATGAGTTTGAAGCTTTGCCTTCTTGACTTTGGAGTCCCCGTCGTATAAGCTAATTAGCTTATCCCATACTTCTTTGGCAGAGTTACAATTCATGACTTTTATAAATTCAGAATCAGTGATTCCACTAGTGATGGAGTTTAAGACTTTTGCATTTGCAACGTAGACTTTCCTCTTGTGTTGATCTATTGGAAGAGTGGAAGGAGCTATGTACTCATTTAAGACCAAATGCCAAACTTCAAGCCCAAGAGAAATTAAGTAGTAGGACATTCTCTTTTTCCAGAAACCAAAATTTGTGACATCGAATAGAGGAGGTCTTCCTAACACTTCTTGATTTCTCATCATGACTAAGGATCCTTCTTCAATCTATTAGGCTAATATGAAGAAGCCCGCTTTGATACCAATTGTTGGAAATACTAAGGGGGGGTGAATCAGTATTTCTTTACAATTATTATTTTTATCAGTTAAAAACATTTATAGCTGGAACACAGAAATAGATAACAGGAATAGATTCTTTTATTAATGTGATCTTTGCAATAAATCAAGTACAATATATACATATATATATGGTTTCAATCTCTTTCCAAACACCAACTTGGACTCTTTGTGAGGCTCCAACCTCCAGAGCACCAACTCTGTCTTGTCAAGGCACCAACCTTGAATTTAGGAGCACCAACTCCCAGGACACCAATCCTTTTAGTTCTGAGGCACCAACCTCAAGGGCTCCAACCCTCTGCTGGAAATTGTCTGGATTTGTTTGGTTGTAATTCTCTCCTCCCAACCCTGTTGGACCTATGACTTACCTTTGTCCTCCTATTCCTTCCACTTTTGCCAGAACTTCGGCTTCCTTTGTTTCTTATAGTTTTCCAGCAACCCTAAACTTTCCTTGTTCTCTATTTTATATGCCTAATACGCCTAACATTTGGCTTCCTCCTTGCTCACTTGAGCTTCGGCTTCCTCAACACTCGTTTGATCTTTCAACTTCCTCTGCGCTCACTCTTTGGTTTCCTATGTTTCTTCAAATTCATCAATACGCACAGGACACATTAATTAGGAAGAGAGGCCATCTTTATTATTATTCAAACAATAGACTTATTCTTTACGGCAATTGCAACATTCATGAACACTCAGAGTTATTCCTTTAAACCCACAATCACAATCGCAACATTCTAGAGGTCTTCATAAGTCATGCCCATAGTACAACCGATGGCTAATAGCCGATTCCCCTGCTGCCGATGGAGTGGATGTGATTATGTTATTAACTAGTTGTTAATAACTCCATCAGGTCCATCACCTTATCACAATCGGCAGTTTATATCGTTACACTCCTTCAAGACTTGCGATTGAACCAGATGCAATATAACATTACGGCGTATTACAATGGTACAGTTGGGTCCATTCCCCACTGTATATTTCAACCCCCAAAATTTGATGGTCTCCAATGATTTTGGGTGGACTACTTGCATGAGAGTTAACCGCCCGAAATGAGTGGTTTTTCTCTCTCCTCTAGTTGCTACATGTCAATCATTGAATGAAATCAGACGCTCTCCACTAAATACAACTTACCATTTTGCATCCGCCCGAAATCCCGCTTATAGCTTTAAATCCGCCTTCCTTCATTAACTAACGCCTGAGCTTGTTTGTACTCGATGACCGTAGATCTTCTACCATCAACGGTTGCAATGCCTTCTCTAGATTCCTCTTCCACTACTTCTTAAATCAATCTCCGCCGTTCATTTCTTGACACCAGTCTGCGCGATTTAATCTTGGCCGATCATTTCCTTTGACCTCATCCATTGATCTTCGAGATCCAATGGTTCCTAAGCGTTCAATCTTCATCTGTATCCTCACTTTGAATTTGATTTATTTCTTCCGTGTTTTTCCTATGGTTTTGGGTTTTCTTTAGGGTTTCAGCCCTTCACTTTTCCACTGCTCAACTCTGTCTGAGCCTACCTTCTGCAAAATTCATACATCGTTGATTCTCTCTGAACTTCACTTTGATTCTTCAACCAAATTCAAAGACCAATTATGATTTCTCTTTGCTTCTTTTGATGAATTCTTCCTCTCAGTTCTTCTTGGGCATACATTACACGCGATACTCCTGATATGGCTCGCTCCTCCTCAATCTTCCACTCTTACACTTGCTTCTCTTCTCTACTTTGATAGCTCCTTGGCTTCATATTTACATTAATGACAATCTAGATCAACACTTTACCCTCTGTCTTTACATCCTTTATATTCTTAATATTGTACGATCCAATCTGCAAAGGAAGAGTGGGCCAAGGTTTCTTTCTTCTTACTTTGGAAGAATCCTGATAAACTTGTGGAATGATGATAACCTACCTCTTGCATGACCAAGTTCTCGATGGAATACCTTGGCAACAAATGAGAATATTTCTAACCACTGAACACCATAAGGTAAGTTCCATCCAGTGAGGAAAACCAGTTGGAAAGTTATACTACTACTTCCATTGCCTCATGGGGCATGCAAGGTGGCTCTTCCTCAAATATCATATTGTATAGCACTATCAGGAATTTATTGGTCAGCTTCTCCATGACTCCTCTATATCTACACTCTGAAAGAAACTTGTAGTAAATATGTACAATAGGCTCCTTTAGTGTCCATGTCCAACTCATGTCACGAAAAGAATTTTGAGCACATATCACATCCAACAAGTAAGCACACATATAGAATCTAGCTTGCTTACCCTTAGGAGGGTTCTTGAAATTAGTCACATGGATTTTTAACTATTAAGCAAACAAAACTGACCAATTGAATACTTTCCCTTCACAATCTGATGTAGCAAATATGCCCAACCTTCAGGAAAGGTCTCAATACTCTTTTGACCCGACATCATAAAACTATCAAGTATTAGAATTCTTTTCTAAGAGATTTGGTCTTTTATGTATTTTTTGGTGCCTAGCAGAATTTGGATGGCTCTTTCATGCAACCTTTGATTGTAGATTTTTCTGTAGATTCAACAGCTCACGTGATATGCTAAAACACAACACAAGAATCTACTCTACTCTTCTCAGTGGAAACCAAAAATGATCGATGGAAACAATAATCAGAAAGAGGAAGAATATCAATCACACATAACACAATATTTCTCTAAGCAAAGGAACTTCTCAAAACCCCGACTATATGTATTGCATTAACCAAAATATCTAAGAATAAAATACAATGCTTGTTCACACTAGAACAATCCTTGCACAAGTATGATCTAACTCTCTGCTTCCTAGTCTACCTTTGGCCAACACTTAGCCAATTTACTAGTCTTTCAAGTCCTACTTCCTTGCACAATTCCTGAAGGAATTAGCCCATATTTAATTGGGAAATCCTTCCTCCATAATTGCACAATCCAATTATAGGTCCTCAACTGATTGCATGCACCATTTGTACAACTCGGAAAATTATACAACTGATAGTAAACTACCCTGCACTCTAATATCAATTGGGTCTTCCTCATAACTGACATGAATGAGTTATTTATCAGTGAATATTTAGTTAGCTAGTGTGGTACTGGGAATGCACTAGTGCACTACTCCACTACTGGACCTCTACTAGTTCCTACAATAGTTAGAACTAGTTTAACTGACTATAACTCAGTTAGACTGAGTTATCTAATTATAACTCCAAAGAACTCAATCTGGGCTCCTAAAATTTAGGGATCACTGTACATGACTCTAGATAGACTTCCAACTCAAATTTCCTAAGTCAAATTAACTTAATTAACTATTACAAGTTGCTATGAGAACATAATTACAATTTTAATTCACAATTTAACTCTAGGACAAATCAAATTGGAATTTCTTGTTGCTATTTTTAACACTCCCTCTCAACAATAAAGGGATTATCATCTACCCCAATCATGTCCCTATGAAACTCGAATTTACATATTGACAATTTGTTGGCTTGTTCGAGCCTGACCCAGGTTCAGAAGTGTTTTAGCTGAACAAATCCCAAAACTACCGGCCCTTTCAGCAATAGTCCGCGGACCGAGGTCTCACTCGAGGTAGTACGGGAGGGTGCTAGAACCAGGTTTCCACACCCTAGTAATGTCTTGATGAAGTTTGGGAAGTTCGCGAACTGATCCTGCACACTTGCACTGCTCCGTGCAGCTGTTTGACCTTCATGTAGCTCTATAAGGAGCGTGAAGAGGCACGATCTAGATCCTTTAACCCTACTACGTTATTATTATAGATCTTAACTTAATTTTGTGGGCCCAGTATTCTTTTTAACTTTCAACATTCATAACCAGTGCACGCAATCATAAATTGTAAGAAGACGCATGAACATATAAAAGAAGCATAAACATACAGATATACGAATGGATGCAAAATATTTCCAAATCAACTTAGATTTTAGTAAAATTTTGTTCCGTTACAATCCCAACTCTACCTTGCACACTCAGCTACAGGGGTCCACACACACAACTGTGGACTCTACCAGGCCTCTACGCACACAACTGCAAAGCCTCTTCCTACTCCTATAACCCAAGACTCAGACTTATAGATTCAGAGTGAATGTCACATTCAAGAACCCATATCACTTGAACTCAAGATTGAACTGACTTCTACACTTAGAGCCTCACTCTATTTATACATTCCCATGGTCTGCAGACCATGGGTAGGTCGACACACTCTATATTAAATTACAATATTTTAGGGCGGACAACCCTAAACTCTCGTGCTCCGCTCCCGCATTTTGTGGGGTCTTTACATTACATTGAACAAAAATCGGGCTAAAAGCCCCAAAAACCTGCTATGGGGGGATCCGCTATCCAACAGGCCCCCAACACAATCATCGTGACTCGTTCCAAGTCACTCGGCTGGTTCGATAATCTTTGCGAAAAGTTCATCCAACAATCTCTGCACTTCGCTTACGTTCGCAACACATTCTTCCACTGTTTGTTGTATCCATTGTGCACGTATCTCTGATGATTCATTATCAGGTGAATTCCTTGCCTGAGTGCATATACGCCCTGCATCTGTGCCAACTTCCCTCAATCTTAGCAATGTCTGTGAATGCTTCCTCAAGCCAAGGCTGGATGCATGCTTTAAGCCCTACTTCTTTCTAGCGTGCGGCATCCACCTGTTCTTTCAGAGCCTGGGCCTCCCTCATCTTGGCCAATCACTGCATAAGGGTGACCGTCTACACGGTCCCTTGGACATTGTCATAGGGCTGCTGTAATTCCCGCGCTTCTGTCTCTAATTGTTGTAGTGTTGGGTCCTCCTACAGTGAAGTGAGCATGAAGAGGGACCGGTCCAACAATCTAGTGCAGTCTTGTACAGATTGCTCTATCTCTTTCAACCTCGATTGAATGGTGCAGTGGCATTGCTTTCTTACTTCTAGGGGTATAGAGGGTTGCACCTTTAGTCACAGCTCCGCGATCTGTAAGTTCAGCTCCAACTGAACCTTCACGGCCTCCTCCTGGGTCCTGCGGACTCCAGCTTCCAGTTGGTGAATCTTTTCCACGGTGGGGAGTGCCGCCTGCACGACTAACTCTGAAATGCTGCCTATTCTAATCCTTGGTTCTGGGAGGTTGTTACGTTGCAGGCTAAGCTGTTCTAAATTTACCTTCTGCTCACTCAAGATTTGGAGAGCGTGGCCCTCCCTGGCGCAAAGCTCAACAGTTACCCCATCCTGCAGCTGGTATAGGGTTTCTCTGGGAAGGGCAGCCAAATTCAACCCCCAGCCCCTTATGTCATTTTCGGCTTCTGCTAAGACAACGCCTTTTGGTAACACTAGAGTGTTCGTTGTGTGGGTGCGTAACATCTACTCAGCTTCGGCTGCACCTTCCACGAGGTGTGGTGTCATCACTCCTAGGGGTCACACCTGTAATGCCTGCAACTACGCTCTGAGCGCCCCCAACACAGTGGTCTACTCCGTCATCAACTCTTCCAGAGCATCCTTAGTGACATCGTGAACTAGTTTGCCACTGTCAAGAAGGGCTCCCTTAGAGGTCTTCATTGTATTTCTCTTCTTTCGTGCAATTGGCTTCTCCTGGACGCGCAACCTCTTGAGTTGGGTTGATATTGTTGTACATTCCTTTACCTCATCCTCCCCCTATATGTCCTTCTCTGTAGACATATCCTGACCTTCCTCGGTCTCTTCGGTGGGTGCGGTTGTGGGTTCTGCCATATGCGTTGTCACTATTGCCTCATCCGCCTTCCACTACATGGTCACTGCCTCATCCGCCTTCCTACAGACTTGTTTATAGTCCTGCACCCTCTTTCAACTACTTCGAGCACTGAGAATGTGCTTCCTATAGATAGTCAAGTGGTCGCACACCCAGTGCAAGGCTTCAATTTTCCTGCTAGCTCAGGTTGCAGGCACCCTTCAAATACCCTTGTGTCCGTTAGTGTGTCATGTTCCTCTTTGTATGTTACGCTCCCTAGTTTAGTAAGGTGTAGTCGCAGCGATGTTAGCAAGGTCGTAACTCCTTCTAATGCAATAGTAGAGCTAGCTAGACTGGGTCCCATCATGGTTAGTTTCTTGTGGCACGCTTTCGCGACTTCGGTGTCTAGTTTGCTGATTTCTTCGTCTAATGTCACACTTTTCTTCCTCAGTCATGCCCAGTATTCATTGAGTTCACGAAGTTTCAATCTCCCTCGCCGAATGGCTTACTGTAACTCCCTAATTTTTTAACCCATGTCCTTGCGTCCTACCCCAACTGCGGAACCTATGGTCTGGGGATTCTTTTCTGCTCTCCTGGTTTCCTCTCTTCTTGGTAGTGTTGGGGTCCTTTCTGCTCTCTGGTTTTTGCTTATAGTCCTATAGGCCCATCAAACCACTGGTATGCACAAGTCTTAGTCAGTTTGTCTCAACTGGCGAACTTTGTTCATGACTCCGCATAGCTTTGTGAAGGCTCTGACGTGGAATGTTTGTCGCTTTTCCTACTGCCATGTCAGGTTCTGATTTTCAATCCTCAGTTTAGGATGTGATTGCATAGCACACAACTGCATCCATCGACATAGGTGGGTGTACAGACTGCTCCATCCTGGCTGCCCGGCTCACGTTCATTGCTGGGGACTTCCAAATTGTAAGTGCATCCATTTTCTACATTCGCATCAGTTGCCAATATTCTTCTGGTGGGTCTTCCACCATCGTGCAGGTGTCGCGCACAACGTCCATTCCATCACACCGTACCGTTGTTGTTCTGGTACTGCAATTTCAAATTTGTCCAAGAATTCATTCACTCATGTTACCCCATCATATGTTGGCAGTTCCCTTGCTTTCGTCGTCATCCACCACAGTGATCTAATCATCATGTTACAATTCAGCTTTGTCACTTTGTGCAACCGATTCTGCCAGTGTTCTATTTCTTCATATGAATCCGAAGTATAGGAACTGTCGCACTCCCATGAGATTCTCCCATTTGTTGTCAGGTTCACCTGATCCTGGTCTTGCGCCATTATCTGGTAAATGCAATCTAGCTCATCGTCATTGTCATCGTCGCGCACAGGTTCAATGTAGCGTTCACCTTTAGCTGGATCTAGCAGAACTACTATGCGAAGGGATTTTTTCTCAAATATCATCTTCTGCTTCTTCAAGTTGATGACTCCATTCATATCAGTGGCCCAGTCTATTCCTAGCAACGCAAGGTAAGGGTTGTTGTCATCAACAATCTATATTACCTCAAAGTTCGTTTGCGTGCTCATGCCTTTGATATCCACTGTTACCCACTGCAACCTCCCCATGGGAAAGATCTTTTGTTGGTTCGCCATTCGTAATTGAATAGGGGACCACTGTAATGTGAGCCTGCCCATGCATTCCCATGTTTGTTGTGGTAACACATTCACGTCCAAACCTAGGTCTAGGATTATTTAATCCATTTCACATTCGCCAATCTGTACCGTCAATCTCATTTCCCTCCCGGTGTGCAATGCATGCTTTCCCAATTTCCGGATTACGTGCGGTTCCCCTAATCCTGCACACTTGGTGATTAACTCTTGTAGTCCATTAACTTCCTTATTATCGTGTAGCAGTTTCATGCATGTCTCTAAAAAGATAGTTAGCATATAAGGATCCATCCTTGTCTTTGGTTGATCCTTACTACTTGAAATATAGGCCTTCTTGAAGCTCTTCGTAGCTTCCATAAACGTTTCCTTTGCGCATTCCAAGTCAAACTTAGGTTCCTTTATAAGAGCCTTGCGAACCCATGTATCTTCCTAGGGCTACTTCCCCTTATCTTCCGGTGTGGTCACGCCGCTTCTGAGCATCATGTTTATGTTGGGGTCTCTTCACGCGATTCAAACCTCATCATTTGAATATTCTACGTCAGAGTAGGCTGAAGTACCCCTTTCTCGTGCATCTAAGTGATCAATGTAGGACAATCTATTGCTTCATGATCAAACTGAGAACAGTACGAACAAGATAGTCTCATCGGGTTGGTACAATCGTGAGTGTAGTGCCCTGGTCCTCCGAAATTGTAATAGATTAGTTTTCCTTGGCTCCTTCATGGCCCCATTCCTCCTCGTCCTTGACCCCAGCCCTGAAATCCAGTGTGCGCCATCCCTATGGCTAGGTTGAGGCCTCACGTTTCCATCTTCATTCTATATGCTAGGGTCCGCTCCATCATTAAGTCATAGTTGCGACAAGTACGTTTGTCATGGCCCACCGATCTACAGAAGTTACAAAATAGCTACTGCAGAGTCTGGGTATACTTCTGCAACAGATGATAGTTGTCCGTTATGTGCTTTCCTCCTATCTAGCAGATCACGCACTAGAGCGTGGGCACTGTACTTGGCCCCACCTGTGCCTCTGGTCTCAACTGCATTGGCCCCCCTCTTTCCAAGTAGTTCACGAAAACTAGACAGTGATCCTTATCATGGCCCTGGCCTTTACATTTTATACACCACACTTCTTCGCACGCCTCTGGCCGCGGTTCCCTATCCTGCTTCAAGCTCTGCATCTCCAAGCATAGGTTTTGCAGTTGCACATGGATCTATTAGATTCCTAATCCTAGATCCTGAATCAGTGTTTCATGCAACCTCATCGCCATTTCCAATGCTTCTACCTAGGTGGAAAGCTTCTACAGTGACAGCGTCATCCTCAGGTGAGGTGTTAAATACGCCACAAACCACGCGTAGTGCTACACATCCGTCAGCATCATATTAGCCTCGCGAATCATACTCTTCAGCCTCTGATCCAAATCCCATGGAGCCTCACCTGGAAGCATCACAATATTCTTAAATCTGATGATTCAGTGTGTCTCTGATTTTGGCTGGCTAATTCTCTGTTCAATGCATTTTGGATCTCCGTTATTCCTGCATTTGGGTTATCATTTGAGTGTTTGATATACCACATCAACATGCGATCCTACAGCGCGCTCACAAATGTAGCCTTCTTAATGTTATCTTCTGTAACCCATTATGCTTCCTACACTGCTCTTACCACGAACCAGAACTAATTCGGGTCCTCATTTCCTACTCCTATGAATATGGGTAGCTTAATCGCGCTCGCCATGTTGAACCATGGGGGTGGTGGAGGTGGGATGGGTGACGATGGAGGTGAAGAAGGTGAAGCGGGTGATGGCGTGAGTGGAGGTGCTAACTGTAGAATGTGTTGTCTTATTAAACTGACCACACTCCTCGGAGAAACCTAAGCACGCTCTTCCTCACTTGCTCATGGAGGTGAAAGTAAAGGACTGTTTCCTAACCCTTTGATACCTTTGTAGACCTTTCCGCTCTACGTCATTCCAATCATTAATGTATTCGCATCACCCGTTTTTCACATAATAGCATCTTAATCCAGATATTCAAATATTTAATGTACTTACCTCGCGGTCCCTTCAGAAAACGTATTTCTGCTTCGTTGTAGCTTACAGTCGTGTCTATTGCAAATTCATTGATAAAGCCTCCTATTACTTGGTCAAGCCAATGGTCTACGGCTCGTGCGATCTTATCTTCTGATGCCTCTAGCCTACGCACTAACTTCGGAGTCCACATTATCAGTTGATTGAGCTTATACCTTCCCTGGCTATCGGCTAACCTCGCGATCCACTCATATAGCTCTGAAGAGAAGGACACAAAGAAGATCTTGTGGATTTCTATATATACGTAGTGATCCAGCCACCACTTCTTGGATATCTATGGAGTTCTATTTTCCTATGTCACGAACTCATGAAGCTTCTAATCCAACCAATCTTCAATTTCCTTCTTCATAGGATTCCAGTGTTCCGACATCAGACATCCCTTAGGCAGATCCCAGTCCTGGCAACAGAACCATTTGTTTGCTTGTTGGGGCCTGACTCAGGTTCATAAGTGTTTTAGCCAAACAAATCCCGAAACTTTCAGCCCTTTCGGCAATAGTTCGCGGAGCGCGGACTAAGGTCTCACCCGAGGTAGTATGGGAGGGTGTTGGAACCAGGTTTCCCCACCCTAGGGATGTCTTGATGAATTCTGGGAAGTTCATGAACTGATCCTGTGCGCTCGCACTACTCCATGCAGTTGTCTGACCTTCACGTAGCTTTGTAAGAAGCGCGAAGAGGCACGGTCTATATCCTTTAACCCTACTACGTTATTATTATAGATCTTAACTTAATTTTGTGGGCCCAGTATTCTTATTAATCTTTCAACATTCATAACCAGTGTGTGCAATCATAAACTATAAGGAGACACATGAACATATAACATAAGCCTACACATACAGATCTATGAATGGATGCACAATATTTCCAAATCAATTTAGCTTTTATTAAACTTCTGTTCTGTTACAATCCCAACTTTTCCCTGCGCACTCAACTGTAGGGTTCCACACACACAGCTGCGGACTCTACCAGGCCTCTGCGCACACAGCTACAGAGCCTCTTCCTACTCTCACAACCCAAGACTCGAACTTACAGACTCAGAGTGAATATCGCATTCAAAAACCCATATCACTTGAACTCAAGACTGAACTGAATTCTACACTGAGAGCCTCACTCTATTTATACATTCCCATGGTCTGCGTACCATGGGTAGGCCGACACACTCTATATTAAATTACAATATTTTAGGGTGGACAACCCTAGACTCTCGCGCTCCATGCCCACATTTTGCAGGGTCTTTACATTACATTGACCAAAACTTGGGCTACAAGCCCCAAAAACCCGCTATGGGGGAATCAGCTACCCAACACAATCCCTTTGTCAATATATTTTCATCCTGCTCCTCTATGGGAATGTACTCCAACAACATAATCCTCCTCTGCACACAATCTCGAAGATGATGATACTGGGTATCAATATGCTTGGACTGATCATGAAAAACTAGATTTTGAGGGAGTTTGATACAACTCTGAATGTCACAGTAAATCACAATTGGATCCATTTGCTGACCAAACAAACCAACCAGAATCTTCCTCATCTAGATGGCCTCACAAGCTGCTTCACTAGCAGCCATGTACTATGCCACTGTTGAACTGAGTGCAACTAATCTATGTTTCATATTGTACCAAGAAACGACTTCTAACCCAATACTAAAGATCCCTCCTGATGTGCTCTTCCTATCGAATGGACTCCCTTCCCAATATGCATCAGTGAAGCCTTGAAGCTTCACTTCCCCTATATGTCTATACCATAAACCATACTAAGTAGTGCCCCTAAGGTATCTCAGCACATGCTTGGTCACCTTCCAATACAGCTTGGTCAGCCTAACCATCGCTTGACTAAGATGGTTAATTTCATAGCACATGTCTGGTCATGTGTTCATAAAATACATGACTGAACCCACAAGCTATGTGTAAATGATATCTTCCACTACTTCACCAGACATAGCATCCTCCTTCCTCCAGTTACCTACTAGAGGAGTCTCCATGGGTTTACTGCTCTCCATGTGGAACCTTTTCAATATCTCATTGGAATACTTGCCTTGAGAGAAAAAATGTTCCCCTTCGCCTTGCCATACTTCCATGACCCGAAAGCAGTGCATGAGCCCCAAATCCTTCATTTCAAACTCTCTTGCAAGATCCTCTTTGAAAGAATTGATCCTCTTATCATCACCTGTCAAAATCAAAACGTCGACATATAAAACAATAATCAACAATTTACCTTCAACAACATTATGGTAAAGGTTTGCATCTGCTTCACTTTTTGTGAAGCACAACTTGTTGAAGTAGCTATCGATCCTGGTGTACCAAGCATGGGGTTTTTTCTTCAACCCATACAATGCTCGCTTGATTCCTCTCGCATGCGACTCTCAGTCAAAGGTCTTAAAAGCTTTGGGCTGCTCAATATACACCTCTTACTCAATCATGCCATTAAGGAAGGTTGTCTTCACATCCATCTAATGTATCTTCCGACCCATCTATGCTAATAGTGCCAAAATGGATCTAATAGATGAGTACCTTGCAACAGGATAAAAGGTCTCATCGTAATCAATCCCCTCCACCTAAGAAAATCCTTGGGAGACAAACCTGGCCTTATGTTTCTCCACACTACCATCCTATGTTTGCTTTACCTTGTAAATCCATTGAGATCTCACCACTGACTTGTCTGCTGGCACATCCCAAACACTATTCTTGACAATGGATTCGTACTCCTCAACCATGGCATCAAACCAAATTGGTTGATGTGTTGCCTCCTCAAAAGAATATGGATTTGTCTCAACACATTTTCTCATAATATCCATGTATCTAGTGTACCTCTCAGGTGACCTCCTCTGCCTGCACTATGATGTGGGTTCTCCCACATTCTCTCTCACATCATGCAATAATTTGTCAGCCTATCTGGTATGCTTTCTCCTATCTCTGGAAGACTCTTCCTGAGTGGATGTCTCCACTCTTGGATCATATACATGTGGTTGCTACACATCAATATGAGGTTCCTCCTTAGAAGCTAAAATATCCTCAGCTACATGTCATTGAAGCTCCCTCTTAAGGGAACATCTCATGGCTTTCTCTTCATCGAATTTTACATCCTTGCGAACCATTGTCATCCGACTGGTCGATAGGTACACCCGATAGTTGTGAGGTGTATTAGTGTACCCCCCAAATATCCCCAACTTTTTTGTTAGTTCAATCTTCTTCCATGCATCTTTGGTCACATGGAAATATATTGATGATCCAAAAATCCTGAAGTGACACGCATCTAGTCTCTTCCCTGAGAAATCCTCCTCTGGTGTACTCATCTCAAAAATTTTATGAGGGAGTATGTTCTGCAAATAAACAGTTGTGTTGCATTCCTCCACCTACAAGTTTAGTGGTAGGCCCTGATCATACAACATCGCCTGTGTTGCCCCTACAATGCTTCTATTTTTCCTTTCATTCACCCCATTATGTTGTGGGTTAAGAGGTGTTGTCAACTCTCATTGAATGCCTTATATCATATAGAAGTTTTTAAATGCATTTGACACATACTCTCCACCATTATCACTCCTGAGAGCTCTAACCTTCTTTCCAGTATCTTTCTTGACCAATGCTTTAAATTCACAAAATTTTGCAAAAGTCTGATCTTTCTTCTGCATGAAAAAGATCCAGCATTTACGAGAAAAATCGTCAACAAATATAACATAATACTTGTGCTTGGCCATGGATGTTGTCAAGAAGGGTCCACACACATATGAGTGGACTCAATCGAGGATTTCCTGTGCTCGACTGTCTTTGTCGTGAAAGGAAGCTTTGGTGAATTTTCCCAAACTACACCCTTTGAATGTGTCAACTTGTTGAGTGTACCTTTTGGAAGACCAGTAGAAATTTTCCCCATGATTTTCGAAGCACCATGATATAAGTGACCCAACAACCTATGCCACAACTCACTGATGTCTCAGCTCTGCACCTTATCTGCTTTCATGCTTAAGGTAGCACAATCATCTACCTCCAACTTGTAGAGATGCTTCACTCAAACCCCTATCCTCTTTACCTGTCTCGTGGCTATGTGACAAAAGAACGCCTTTCCCTTACTAAATAGCACATCATAACCTCTATCCTCCAACATGGAAATAGATACCAAGTTCTTCTTCAAAATAGGAACGTACGTAACATCTCGCAAAGTGAGGGGAGAACCCGACTCCCTCCGAAAGGTAACTATACCAAGCCCAGTAGCACTATACCTCCCGTCATCACCCATCTCGATATGCATCTGGAGATACTTCTTGTCCAAGTTACTGAAGATTTCCTTGTTACCTATCATGTGGAATGAAGCCCCATTGTCTAGGTACCATACACTACCCATCATCGATGACACCATACATGCAATGAGGGTAAAGTCCTGTTCAAATTCTGAGGTAAGAGCCTCACCTTCCGCTCCTCTTTGGGGCCTCTTCTTAAACTTATTAAGTGAAAAATTTGTAGCAAAAATGTCCTATCTCGTGACAATGAAAGCACTTGACTTTCAACATTTCCTTCTTCTTTCCTCCATGACAAGAATTTGATGTGGAATGGGACTCCTTCCCTTTCTTTTCCTTACCCACTAAGGCACAATTTTCCTCATCATCAGTCTTTGATGAGGATCCGTCTCTGGTGTTTCTCTGAATCTCTTCCTATACCAAATCCTACCATAGTCATTCCCTATATGGCAGCTTCTCCCTTCCATTGACAAAGTCCTAATAACTATTCCAACTCTTGGGAAGTCTAAGAAGAGATAGGCTCACCATATCGTCCTCAACAATAGTAATCCTGACACTTCCAAGCTCATCATGACAATGAGTGAACTTGTTCAAGTATTTCGAGATAGAGTTGCCCTTCTCCATCTTGATATTTTTGAGTTTTTCCTTCAGTGCCATCTTCCTATGGTCACTTCTTTTCTAAAATAGGTCTACCAATGCCTTCCGCATTGAGTATGGAGTTTCCTTTCTGTGGAGACTCGAGACAATGTGATATATAACTCCCTAAAGGATAATTTTCCTTGCCTTTTCCACAAACTTTCTCCATTCAGCCATATCCTTAGCATCCGACATTGGAGGCTTAGGAATGTCTTGATCAATGAATTCCTTGAGGCCATGTCTTCCAGCACTGCTTCCATCCCATCCTTCTAGGGTGTGTAACTCAATTTTCCTTCCAAGGCATACTCAAGTCTCAAACCGTAGAAAGCCATGTTACCAACTCTGAAGTATGAACTGCAAATTCAATTTTCCCATGCACAACAAACTCAAAGTCTCCTCTTCTATATTTTCTTCATATTTGATACCATGTATATTTTTTACATTCAATATCTCATGTGATATACTAAAATAGAAGACAATACTCTATTCTACTCTTCTTAGTAGAAATCAAAAATGATTGATGAAAACAATAAGTAGAAAGAGGAAGAATATTAATCGCACATAACACAATATTTCTCTGGGGAAACCAACTGCTCAAAACCCCAACTATCTATATTGCATTAACTAGAAGATCTGAGAAGTAAATACAATTCTTGTTCACACTAGAACAATCCACGCACAAGTATAATCTAACTCTCTGCTTCTGAGGCTGACTCTGGCCAACACTTAGACAATTTACTAGCCTTCCAAGCTCCTAATTCCTTTCGCAAATCTTGAGAGAATTACCCCATATTTAATTGGGAAATCCTTCCTCTGTAACTGCGCAATCCAAACATAGGTCCTCAACTAATTGCATGCACCATCTCTACAACTCAGAAAATTATACAACTGATAGTACACTATCCCTACACTCTAATATCAATTGGGTCTTCCTCTAAACTGACATGCATGAGTTATTTATCAGTGAATATTCAAATAGTTGGAGTGGTACTGGGGATGAACTGGTGCACTACTCTACTACTAGACCTCTACTAGTTCCTCCAACAGTTAGAACTAGTTTAACTGACTATAACTCAGTTACACTGAGTTATCTAATTACAACTCCAAAGAGCTCAACCTGGGCCCCTAAAATTTAGGGATCACTGTTGAGTCCTGATTTTTTCCATTTTTTATCACATTCTAAGGCCTTGCTCCCCCCTATTTTGAACTCTTTTTGACCCTTCATCACTTTGGTTTTTCCATATCTTATGTGTTTTGACCAAATGGCTGTTGTGGGCTTCAAGGTATACAAATTCGACTAAAAAGTGTCATTTCATTGTATTATTGAATATTTATGAAGTTAAATGATACCTAATCGAATTATCTACAACTTCAATAGTTTTGACCGAATCCTATGTATATCAACTATCTTCCAAAGCAGTTCCATGATTTCCTGCAAACAGTCCGTGATTTCCTGAAGAGTCACCGATTTCCTATAGATACGCCAATTTCCTGTAACCACTCTGATTTCCTGCAGTGATCTCGATGGTTGAGTATGTTTTGTACCACCTCTAAGAGAACAAAAACATGGTTTTTGTCAATAAATCCGTCTACATGGATGTTGTCCTATTGGTTGCCTCAAAATGGCCATCGAAACCAACCAGGTCTTCAAACCTCTCATAGATGGTCGTAGTGGGAGAAAACCTCAACAACCCAACAATATCAGTTTGATCCATGCTTGTAATCATGGATCAATCTCAACATTCTTACTTTTATTATATTTTCTAGTTATTATTAGCAAACAGTTGCAGTATTTCAGTTTTCTTAATTCGGGCAAGTTTATTATTTGTATTTGTATAAATACTTTATGTTTCATTTGTAAAGGGGGAGGATATACCAGACTTTGATGCTATTGTAATACTTGTTCAGATTAATAAAAATTTCATGTTCTATTGATCTTGTTGTGTAAACTCCTTTAGTAGTTGAAGGAGTTCTGAGTAAGGGAGAGCCCCCTTTACTCACAACTCCCATAGTTGCACATTGTGTTCTTTTAATTATTTTCATTATTTGATAGAGTAATTACATAGCTTTTGGTTCCTCTTTTCTAAATTGTATTAGCACATGTGTGATGATTAAATGACGAAGCTTGTGTGAAGAATGTGTTGAACTATTTGAGTAGGCTTTAACTTTACATTGCAAATTGTTGAATTGATTCAATTGTTGCTTGATTGATCTATTATCTTTTCTTATTAGCATCAACAATTGTCAAAGCTTTAGAGGGATGATTAAATCCACTCCGTAGCCTTTGCTGCTAAGTGTTGATGAGAAAAAGAGATATTGAAGTTGTGTGTGTATGTGATGTCGTTTAGGAAAACATTTAAAATATTATCCTGCATATATTTTGTGCAACATCTCACAAGGTTACCTACCCTTGGTTGATAATTTATTTCTGTCAAATTATAAGTCTATAATTTTCCCTAACATTTTGGCGTCATTGTTAGGGAGGTGCTAAGGGACGATATTGAAATTATTTTAGTATGGTTTCTTTTGTTTAAGTTTTTCAGGACTGGGGGATTCAAAGTGGTAAGACATGGGGTAAGGCCTACACACCTGTAGAGATTAGAATTCGCCAAAGACACGTCCTGTTTCTTTGGTAAGTAGAAGTTTTGAATTTTTTTTTAAATAGGGGCAAATATAAATTTTCAAGCATTTTTAGTGGTGGTGTGAGCACCATTTCATTCACTAATAAACTGGTGGGGAAAAATAATTTTATAAATAACAAGTTGGAATCTAAACCAAGAACTGATAGTTATTAATAGGGATTGACTTCTGGTCCTAATCAAATCAATACCTCCACAGTAGAGAAGAATCCTTGTGATAGAGAATCCTCTATTGCTGCTCATCAAGAATCTCCTCTTCTTAGGAGGACATTGTCTTTGCTTAGTGGTCATCCTGGAGAGGAATTCTTCTTCAACCCTATTCGAGAACTAGAGTTCGAGACAGCTAAATCTGAAGGATCTGTAGTTTATCAGGGTCCCACTCCCTTTTGGTTCAAAATGGCTCATTTAGAAGGTACTAGTACTACAAATGGGGACCATTAGGAGAATGAAGAGGAACCATTTACATTCAAATTTCCTATCAAAAATTCTATCGGGGCCAGTTAGATGAAAAACATTCCTCCCTCTGGTTTGCCAAATTTTCGTGGTACCTCTAGTGAAGATCTTGATGCTTTCTTATTCAATTTTGATGTATTATGAAAGAGCTATTATTATTCTTCAAATGCTCAAAATTTTAAGTTGTTTCCTACCACATTAAAATATGCAGCTCTCAGATGGTTGATGGGACTAACTATAAATTCCATTTTGACATGGGATGACATGAAGAAGGTGTTCTTGAAAAAGTACTAGGATTATTGTAAAACCAGGAACATTAGGGAAGAAATATTTTTTATGACCTAGAAGGAGGAAGAAAGCTTAGAATACTTCCTAGAAAGATTCCAGTATAATTTTAAAAGATCTAAGATGAACCAGTTGAATAAGGAAACCCTGAGAACAATCTTACTAAGAGCCATAAGACCATAATCTCTCGAGGTTTTAAACTTGATGGGAGTAGGTGATGTATCAAAATTGAGTTATGATGATGATTGTGAGTTATGTCAATGATATTCGAGGGGAAATTCTGATTTTGGAAAAGGATCAAGAAATACCTCTTCTAGATTCACAAAATCAGTTACAGAGGCTAGGGTAACCAGACCTGAAATGGGAAACTTATTTGAAAATTTTAAAACTGACATTCTTAGCACTTTGTCTTCATAGTTAGATGTTTTTTAGGCTAAGAAGAAGTAGGAGGAAGTGGAGAAAGCCTTGGTTGTGTTCTGCTCCAAGTGTAGAAAAAAACATCCCTTGAGGGAGTGTCCTACAGACAGTATAGAGGTATGCCGAATTTGTGAGGCTGATCATTCTACTGATCAGTGTCCTTCTCTTCCAGAGATTAAAGAAGCATATCTAGCAGATCAGGAAGTTGTTAATGCACTCTATGCAATGGCACCTCAAAAACCATGGCAGCCACGTCCTACAGGTATGTCACAACAACATTCTCAATTTCCTTATGCCCAGAATCAGATGTGGAACATTCCAATGCCTTGGCAGCCCTGGCCTCCACAAAAACCTTGGCAGGGGAATTTTCCTTACCCTGCTGCACTAAATTATCCCCCTCAAAACTTTTATTCACCATAATCCATGCCACAACAAATGATTCAGCCACAATAGCAGTATCTTCAGTTGCCTGCCCCGCCTAATCAACCACAACCCACACAACTTCCTTCCTAGCCAATATCCAATCCCAACAATATATCCATCCAATATACTCACAATACTAGAGTGGCCACCTATCCCAATTTTCCTACCTATTGTATTGCACCACATCCTCTACAGGAAATATTTGTTCCTGTGCTACAGGAATTTCCTATGTCGTTGCAGGTTGAAATAAACCTCAGATAAGGAAAAGTGGTGACTCAACCTAGGAAAATTGAAGAGATTATAGAGGAAGACACTTTGGATACACCTGAAGTAGAAAACTCACTATAACTAGTAGAACAAACCATTCCCAAGTCACAAGAACCTTCCTCACCCAATACTATTCAACCTCCTTTTCTAGAGAGGTTGGAGATGAAAATAAAATAGCCCGAGTTCAATCTTGTGTCTGGATAGAGAAATGTATGCATTCAGATCCCGTTACTCCAAGCATTTAAGGATATCACTATTTATGCAAAAATAGTGAGGGATCTATGTACCAATAAATGAGGGAGACAAAATAAGGAACCTTCTACAATTCAAGTAGGTGGAAAACTTGCAAGTCTTATGTCCACCGGATTTGTTACTGAGAAATATGCAGACCGTAAGATCATTTGGTTACCACATTTATCAATGGGTATCCAATAACAGACACTCTAATCGATTTAGGTGCAACCATCAATGTGATGAAAATGGCGACATTATCTCATATAGGATCTTTTGACTTAATTCCTACTCCTACCATGTTAGAATTAGCAGACAGGTCTAAGGTAAAGCCAGAGGGTGTATTATAAGACATTGTCATTTCATTGGATTCCTGGGAGTACCGTGGATATTTCTATGTTCTTCAGCCTAAGATCGACTTAGGAGGGAATCCTTTGATCTTGGGGAGACCTTGGTTGGCTATCACTGATGCCCACATAGGGTGTAGGTCTGGACACATGACCATCACTCATGGAGCTTAAACTAAACACATCAACCTATAACCCCCTGCCAAGCCCCTCCTAAAATCAGAAAATACCTATTGGGATGATGAAGAATAGAATTTAGAGGATATTCACCCAGTGTTGACAATAGCCCAAGCCATGAGCCTTAAGGAAAATTCGAAGGAAAATCTGATAAATTATCCTATTTCTAATCTTGGTTTTTCACCGCATTTAGAAGGGCATTCTAGTCCTAATCTAAATATCATTACTAACCTGCAAAACTCTTATGAATATAATATAGTAGTTGAATTACATTCATCCCTCTTATCTGCATTTCTTTTGAATTCAATGACTGAATGTGGAGGTAAGGTAATTGAATTTTTTCTGGAAAAACCCTAAATATCAATTCTACCTTGACTCCTGAATAGGAGGAACAATTAATTCAAACATTGAAATATTTTTCGAATACATTTTCTTGGGAATACACAGACATGAGGGGTATTCACCTGGATACATGCATTCATCATATCTACATAGAAGGAAATTCCAAGCCTGTGAGACAACCATAAAGGAGAATGAACCCCGCTTTGAGAGAAATTGTAAAAAATGAGTTGCAAAATTGTTAAATGTAGGGTTCATTTATCCTATTTCAGACAGCCAGTGGGTATCCCCACTGGTTATCATCCCTAAAAAGAATGGTAAATTGCGAGTGTGTGTGGATTATAGGGAAATAACAAAGCTACATTAAAATATCACTTTCCCTTACCTTTTATAGACCAAGTGTTGGACACTCTAGCAGGGAAGAAATATTTTTTCTTCCTAGATGGGTTCAGTGGATACAACCAAATTAGGATAGCTCTAGAGGACCAGGAGAAGACGAAATTCACATGTCCCTAGGGAACCTATGCATATAAGGTCCTACCATTTGGTTTATGTAACGTGCCAAACAAATTTCAGAGGGCAATACTTGGTATTTTCTCTGATATTTTACATGATTGCGTAGATGTTTACATGGATGATTTTGCAGTAATGAGTGATACTTTTGAAGAAGCTCTACACAATCTTAGGAGAGTTTTTCAGAGATGTAGAGAAACCAATATTTCATTGATTAATGAAAAAAAAATTATGATTATGACTGAGGGTATTGTTTTGGGTCATCATGTTTCTGCTGCATGAATTAAAGTGGGTCCCACTAAGATCGAAGTAATTGAAAAGTTGCCCCCACCAACCAGTCAATTTTCCTTTTACATGTAGGCTACTACAAAAGGTTTGTTGAGAATTTTACAAAGATAACCTCACCATTGTTTAAATTATTGACCAAAGAATCTGAATTTCATCAGAGTGATGAGTGTCAAGCTTCATTTGATACATTCGAGGAAAAAATTTCTTCGACACCTGTCTTGAGAGGTCCATATTGGAAATTACCCTTTAAAATTTCCACTGATGCCTATGATTCAACTATAGGAGTGGTATTGAGCCAAAAGGAAGATCTCATAACCAATGCTATCTATTTTGTTAGTAAAAATTTAACTCTTGTAGAACTGAATTACACCGTAACTGAAAAAGAGTTCCTTGCTATAATTTATGCTATTAACAAGTTTAGACATCACATCACTAGTTATGAATTTTTTGTACATACTGATCATTCTATTATTCAATATCTCAAGAAAAAACCAGTCACTAATGGTAGGATTACTAGGTGGCTTTTGCTGCTATAGGAATTTGATATCACGGTATTTGACATGCCAGGAAAATAAAATCAAGTAGTGTATTTCCTATCTAGGGTCAACCATGAAGGTTATGAAATTCCTAATCAATGATAAATTTCGTGATGAGAATTTGTTTTCTATTTCTATAAAAAAAACCTCGATTTGCGAACATGGTCAATTATCTTGCTACAGGAAAGTTACCACCCTACTTCTCATCTAGTCAGAAAAAGAGAATTATTAGAAAAAGTGTTGATTACTCTTGGATAAAAGGAGACTTCTTTTGCACTGGACCTGACTTGATTATTCACAGGTGTGTTAGAGAGGATGAGATATATGATATCTTAAGAGCTTGTCATGATGAACCATATGGAGGACATTTTGCAGATAAGCGGACAACCTATAAGATGCTCCACTCGGGTTACTAATGGCCAGGCGTTTTCAAATATGAAAAGGAGTATGTTCGTAAATGTGATAGCTGCTAGAGAATAGGGCAACCTGTTGAAGTGGATGAAATGCCTTTACAACCATAAGTTCTCATAGAACCATGTGAGAGGTGGGCTCTTGATTTTGTAGACCCCATCAATCCTATGTCCAAAGGTAAGAAGTATATTTTAGTTTGTACTGATTATGTTACGAAGTGGGTGGAAATAAGGGCACTACCTAGAGAAACAGAGAAGGTAGTGGTAGAATTTCTTTTTTCTGGTATTTTTGTAAGATTTGAGGTACCAAGGGAAATTTTTACTGATCAGGGTACTCAGTTTGTGGCAAATATTGTGTAGGGAATTGTACATAAATATCAAATTACTCATCGGAAGTCCACCCGTTACCATACACAGGCCAATGGGTAGGTGGAATGAAGAAATAAGGTGTTGGAAACAATCCTGACTAAGACAGTGAAATTACATAAGAAGGATGATCTGATCAACTTTATGAGGCATTATGGGCCTATAGGATCACATGGAGAAACACCACTGGCTTTTTTCCATATGAATTGGTGTATGGAAAACAAGTTTTACTTTAAATTGAATTTCAAATCAAAACTTTTAAGATGGCAGTGGATTTGGGCATAAACGTTGATGAAGCATAGCAGAAAATAATCTTGTAGCTTAATGAGCTTGATGAGATTATGCAAGATGCTTTTTAGCATACTAATCTAATTAAACAACAACGGGCTAGATGGCACGATAGATACATTAAGAAAAATAAGTTCAAAGAGGGAGACTGGGCATTGCTATTTAATTCAAAATTTAAGAAATTTAAAGGGAAATTTAACATATATTGGCTTGGCCCCTAGGAATTGAGAAAGTTTTTGATAATGGATATGTTCAGGTTAAAACAATTGTTGATGGAAATGTTACCTTCTTGGTGAATGGGATTAGACTCAAACTATATCAGAAGCCCTAGTCTAATGAGGAATTTGTGGAAGAGATTGTGAAGAAGAAAGAGCTAGAAATGGTGGAGAAGGGAGTCATTCCTTTCACTACCTCTTCTTGATTTTCTACCATAATAAACTGAGCTTACTTTGTTCCTTCTCGTGATCAGTAAGCCATGAAACGGATCTTTATTGGGTATAGGTTTATTCATTTTTTATCCCAATAGACTAATTACAGAAAAGGAGATCCCGTGGAGTCTTCTTTTTCAGTATTTCAAACTCTCTAAAATTGAAATCTAGCAAGCATGAACTTCCCTAAGCTTGTTAAAATCATAAGACAGTAGATCCTTTGATCCTAAAAATAAATTATGTCGTTTAGTTAATTTTTGGTTTGCTCATGTTGGAATGATGTTGGATCTCTTAAGGCCCTCCTTCCAACAATCTTGGCCCATCGACATCAGCAAATTATCTGGGTTCAAGATTAGATACTTTTTGATGCCTTGAAGCTTGTGTACCTCAATGGAAGGTTATCTTATTAGTAGCAATGGAGATTCATCATGGCTCCTTGACTGTTGGATCCTACACAGGGTTCAACGATAGCTCATACATTCACACCTAATAGGTACCTTGGTCCTCGCTTTCATTAATGGTGATGGACCTTGTGTTGGTTAATAACTGACCTTAATGGCTGGTAATCCAATGAGATTATTACACATTTCGAGTTAGCACCTATATTCATGTGAAGTAAAGTGTACAAGAAGAGGGGAGAACATGGTTTCCTGTAGAAGGATTTCCTGCAGAAAAGCTCAACAGTTGTGTTTCCTGCAATAAAGCACTTATTTCCTGAAGAACGAATTTCCAATAGAACATTTTTTTAAAGAACCTGGGAAGTACTAATCATCTTCATTATTAGTTGAGTCTATGTAATTACATGATCTTGTACATGATATGGTTTCCAGGTGGTTTATGATTCCAAAGCGAGTGCAACCGTCATCTAAGGTACTCGGCAGTTGTAAGGTAAGATCAAAAAGGCATGTTTGCCATCAAAATAATTAAGGTAAAATGGTAATGGTATGAAATTTTTGAATTTGCATGAATACAAGTCACAACCACCCTCATGGAATAAGGTGGTGATGAGTCATTGTGTCATAACACGAGTTCCCATTCCCAATTATTATTTCAATTATATTCCCAACATTTATCCCTCAACATGGATCATGATGAAATCATGATCACATTCCGCATTGTTTGATGTTTCCTTATTATCCTACACCTTTCCTAAAATAAAAAATTCTTGTTCTTATCAGGTTTGAATTATCTCGCTTGGTCTAAAGGGCATATCAGTGAAATGATGGAACTCTGCTCTCTCCCACTCCTAGCCACTATTGAAAATGTGGTATGTTGTCAAATTCAAACCTCAAGGTCTGAGATTACTTGACGCTTACCCACAGAGTAAGAAGAGGTTGGAGAAGGCAGGATGGTTGCCTCTGTTCTTAAAGTTTAGCAGGCATAATTCAGAAGTGACGAAGTATTTTGCTCTAAACCTAAATGATGACAGGGCACAGGTCAGTAACATCATGTTCAGATTGTCGAAAGATATGGTAGCCTGAGCTTGTGGAGTTCCACACGAAGGAGAGAATTGGTTTAAAAACCAACAACTCAACAAGGATAAGTGCACACCCTTCCTCAGAAAGGAGCATGCAGGCCTGGACTGGAGTAAGGGGATTCTATAGGATTATCTTAGAAGTAAGTACTGATGCCTCTTGTTTCTCTTACAGAAGTATATCACTTGTGAAGGTCGTTTTGGGTTATCTTTCCTGTTTCATATTCATCTCCTTGACCATTTCCAAGACAAATCCTTGAATTTACCATATTATCTTAGAATGTCATTGTTGAAGATGGCTAATTCTACCAAGGAAAGGGTATCACATATAGAGGAGAACCTCTATCATCATGGTATTGTTAAAATTATCGTGACAGAGGTTTTGAAGAAACAGGATAAAACATGGGAAGAGTTTTTAGTAGAAAATTATTTTGTGGATGACAAGAAAGAGTCTGATTTACAGGAAACTAAAGAGGTAGAACCAGTGGAGAAACCGAGAAAGAAACCCCAGATCCATGGTCAATTGACATAGGAGGTTAAGAAAGAAGAGGAGGTGGTGGTGATTGGGGAAACTAAAGGGAAGAATCCTAAGTTGTCAAAAGGTTCCCCTGCTCCTGCTAGGCATTTTACGAGAAGCCAGGAAACAAAGCTAGAGATAAAGGAAACTCCAGAGGAGGAGGTACAACAAATTGAAATTAAGAAAAAGGATAAGAAGCCCCGAGACTTGTCTAAGGGGAAGCAAGTAAATATCAAGTCAGCTGTGTTCATTGACAAAGAGGAGTTGGAGGCTATGTCTTTCCAAGACCCATAGGAAAGTGGGGAGAAAATAGTCAAAGGTTGTAGAGAGCAAGAAGAACCAATTCCACCTCAGTCCTCTCAAGGGTAGCATGGGGATGAGGAAACCTCTACAAAGAAGTATTCCCTAAAGGAGATGGAGGAAGTTATCACCAAACTCACTGTGTCTGAATGGGTTCTTCGGAGGGAAAATGAAACTCTAAAGGAGAACAGCCTACATCTATAGAAAGAACTGGAGGAGTGGAAAGTGAAGCATCAGAAGGCATGCCGAGTCATGAAGAAAAACTAGGCTCAGATCACGCACCTATAGAAAAATAATGAAGAATATCAAGGTAGGGTTCAGAAAGTTGAGTATAGCAGGGCGCAACTGGATCACCTGGTTGCAGTAGCTACAGCACAAGGCAAAGAATGAATTTTTTTCGATGTGCAACATTTTTTGCTTGCATAAGGGACATGCAAGGAGCTAGGTGTGGGGGAGATGTTGAGTCCCAATTTTGTCCATTTTTTATAATGTTCTAAGGCCTTGCTCCCCCCTATTTTGAACTCTTTTTTACCCTTCATGACTCTCTTTTTGCCATATCCTATGTGTTTTGACCAAAAGGGTGTTGTGGGCTTTAAGGTATGAAAATTAGTCTAAAAAGTATCATTTCACTTTATTCTTGAGTATTTCTAAAGTTAAATGATACCTAATCGAATTATCTACAACTTCAAGAGTGTTGACCGAATCTTATGTAGATCAACTATCTTCTGAAGCAGTTCTGTGATTTCCTCCAGACATGCCATGAATTCCTACAGAGTTGTCGATTTCTTGTAGATATGTCAATTTCCTGTAACCGCTCTAATTTCCTGTAGTGATCTCGATGGTTGAGTATGTTCTGGTCAGCCTCGAAGAGAATGAAAACATGGGTTTTGTCAAGAAATCCATCTACATGGATGTTGTCCTATTGGCTGCCTCAAAACGGCCATCAAAACCACCCAGATCTTCAAACCTCTCATGGACAGCCGTAGTGGGAAACAACCTCAACAACCCAATGAGATTAGTTTGATCCATGCTTGCAGTCATGGATCAAACTCAGCATGCTTACTTTTATTGTCTTTTCCAGTTATTATTAGAAAATAGTTGCAGTATTTTAGTTTTCTTAATTCGGGCAAGTTTATGCCTCTGTATTTGTATAAATACTTTTATGTTTCATTTGTAAAGGGGGAGGATATACTAGACTTTGATGCTATTGTAATACTTGTTCAAATTAATACAAAGTTCATGTTCTACTGATCTTGTTGTGTAAACTCCTTTAGTAGTTGAAGGAGTTGTGAGTAAGGGAGGGCCCCCTTTACTCACAACTCCCATAGTTGTAGATTGTGTTCTTTTAATTATTTTCATGAGTTGATAGAGTTATTATACAACTTCTAATTCATGTTTTCTAAATTGTAGCAGCACGTTTGTGATGATTAAATGGTGAATCTTATGTGAATAATGTGTTGGGGTATTTGAATAGGCTTTAACTTTACATTGCAAATTGTTGAATTGATTCAATTGTTGTTTGATTGCTCTATTATCTTTTCTGATCAGCATCGGTGATTTTCAAAGCTTTAGAGGGATGATTAAATCCACTCCATAGCCTTTGCTTTTAAGTGTTGATGAGAAAAAGGGATATTGAAGTTGTGTGTGTATGTGATTTTGTTTAGGAAAACACTTAAAGTATTAGCCTGCATATATTTTGCGTAGCATCTCACAAGGTTACCTACCCTTGGTTGATAATTTATGTCTGTCAAATTACAAGTCTATAATTTTCCCTAACAATCACTCTACATGACTCTAGATAGAATTCCAACTCAAAATTCACATGTCAATTAAGTCAATTTAACTTAATTAACTATTACAAGTTGATATGAGAATATAATTACAATTTTAATTCACAATTTAATTCAAGGACAAAATAAATTGGAATTTTTTGTTGCTATTTTTAACATTGATGACATATTTAGTGCTTGGATAACTAGCGATTGCACAAAATCAGAGTCCATGTATGCTTTTGGCAAGGGAAAATGATACATAAGTTGAAATTCATGTGCCATGAATGAGGAAATCCTTTGTCCACTAACATTGTTGAGGATAATGCTCTTTGCATCTATTTGTGGAAGGATCCACTTGATAATGTCTGCATAGGGGAATACTGGAAACCTGCATGCAATATTATGCAATCCTAACTTCTAGACATTGATATAAACCTATCTTTCTTCTAGATCTACTTTGTAACTGGTTTCCATGAATGCATCTTTTATTGTGTTTCATGTGATATGTGAATCTTTCTCAATGAAGAGTTGAGTGTATGATAGAACTGGTAGTGTGACAGAGGTACTCTCAACTACCTCACTGGTGCTTCTCCCTATGGTGTCTTTTGAGGAAAATCTCTTCGGTGGCACTTTAAAGAAACTAATATAAGAGAGATAAGCTCAAAAAGTTGCAGTACCTATAACACAAGATGCACTCATGGCAAATATAAATCAACTCAAGAAAAAAAAATCATTCAACAATATCAAACCGAAAAATTAGTGACTGAAGGAAAGGATTGTGTGGTTTCCAGGTTGAAGGAGAGAGTCTGAGGCTCATGAACTATGCATTGCGTAGTCTCAACAGGAAAGGAGTGATCTAGAGACTTGAGACTACGTAATGCATAGTCTCAGTTGGGCAAGTTGAGGGAAGAGATTGTACATTGTGCAGTCTCAATGGCCAAGTATGAGGTTTGAGGCCTGGAACTTCACAGTGCACAGTTGTGAAATCCAATCACTACACATTACACAATCTCAGAGGCCAAGCATGAAGTTTTATACTTGACGATGTGAATTACGTAGTTGTGAGGGGAAATTGTTGTCCAAGATTGTGTTTATCTACCCATGAAGGAGAGAGAAAATTGTCAAATATGAGTGATGGGGAAGGAAGGAAAGTAAATCAGGCTCAGGGGAAGTTATATTAGTGAAAATTAAGTACCATAAACAAGAATGCAAAAGGAAAATTGAACATGCATAAAATGACACAACATCAACCATTGCTGGTGAGAAAAGAACAAGATGTTGATGCAACACATGTAAAATTTGAACGACTGATTGAACCAACATTTGTATATAATAATAGTTAAAACTCCATCTACCATGAAAATAAACATGCAAAAAATCACTCATAGAAGCAAAAGGAACAAAACCGATAGAAAAAATGATCAAAAGTGACACACGCAAAATTTATTCAGAAAAGTGTTGCAAGCTTAGTCGAAAGCTCCTTGATCTCGTTTGGAATCCTAGAGCTCCATGATTAAATGTGTAAATAAGCTCTAGATGTGTCTATTATATATATCTAGTCGGTGTAGAAATTACTTGTAGATTCAAACTGCAGATCGTAATATGCTAAAACAATTGACTTGAATCTACTCTACTCATCAGCGGAAACAATAAACGATCGATGAAATCACGAAGCATAAAATAGAAATAATTCTATCACACATAACATAATAATTTTCTGGGGAAATCCATAGCTAAAAACACCTGTTATCTGTATATTGCATTAATCAGAAAATTGAGAATATTACAATGCTTTCCTCAAGCCCAAGCAACCTTTGCACTATCTCAATCTATCTCACTACTTCACAAACTAAGTCAAGCCAATTCTTCTACCTACCAAGCTATTATTTCCTTGCATATTTTCCTATGTAATTAGCCCATATTTAATTTAGAAATTCCAAAAAATATGAATTGCATAATTCTCATAGGCCTTCCTCTGATTGCATGCACCACTTGTACAATTCAGATGATTTTACAGCTAATAGTACATTGTCCCTAAACTCCAATCTCAACTCGATCTTTCTCTGATCTGACATGCATGAGTTAATTATGAGTGAATCTTCAGTTTACTAGTCGATTAGTGTTGGTTAAACCCCACTACTATAGGTTACACCCCACTACTAGATCTCCCACTAATTTCTCCATTAGTTGGAACTAGCTTAACTAAATTTAACTTAGTTAAACTGAATTAAATCATTACAACTCAAAATAAACTCAACCAGGGCTCCTAAAAAGTAGGAGACACTATACATGACTCTAGTTAGACTCCCAACTCGAATTAACTAATCAAACTAAGTCAAATTATCTTAGTTAACTATTACAAGTTATCATGAGATGTGGAATTACAATTTAATTCAAGGACAAAATTAAATTAGGATTTTCTTATTGCATTTTAAACACTCCCTCTCAACAAGAAAGGGATTATCTACTACCCTGATCTTGCCTTTGTGAAAATTGAATTTTCATCTTGACAATACCTTTGATAAAATATCAGCATCATGTTCCTCTGTAGGTGTTAGCCTCCTATTGCAATAGGTTTCACATTTCATGATTGACTGTTTTACATGCCAAATATGTCATCTTTTCATGCTGCAAAGTTCCATATTTCCAAGAAGTTCCATTTTGAAGAATCATACCATTTTTGAAGAGTTGTACAGATAAGGGAAATCCAAACAGCTTAATCTTGGCTTCCGTAGGTTTAAATTGCTTGTTTTAGAAGATAGAGAATGAATATCTGTCCAAACAGCTTAAGCTTGGCAGATCAATAGCTAGGTAGAGAAATGAAGGAGCCCAACTACTTAATCTAGGTCCTTGGAAGAGATAAGGGTACATTTAGATAGGAGGGAAGTCAAAAGAAAAAAGGATAATTAGGGTCTGCAAGTCTAAGTGCACCCAATCAAAAAGAAGAAAAAATGCTAGGTAAGTAGGTTGGGTAAGTAGTTTTGTGGTTGCAGAATCAAGCTATGTGATCCATTTCATATTTTCAAGTGTTATATCTATTCAGATCACAATTATGAGGCAGTTTTTCATTTGGAGGAGCTCAAGCGAGGCATGTCTAACTCCCCCTTATTCTTATTCCCCAAATCATTCACTAACCTCCCCAAAGAGGTCGAGATCTGCTTGATATCTCTTAAGTTTCATCATTTGTCATATCATTGGCCTGAGTAAAGGTTTGCTTTGCTTAGGAGTACTCTTATTCACTCTATATGTCATTTTTCCCTTTTAAGTAGCCTAAGATCTCTAAACTTAGCGCTTTCTTGTCAAATTCATATTAACTCCTAATTCTATTATGTAGCTCCCTAACTATTTTCCCATCCCTATTGCTACAAAAACTATGTAAAAAAAAAAAAAAACCCCAAAAAATATTTAATATCCCACCTTATAGCATTATCGCTATGTATATATCATTTTGGGAAACGATAGTCCATCGGGGGCTATTATGAACCCATCTGCGTCCTAACCCTGGAATTAACCTGACTTCTGGTTAGGTTAATAACCTATACCTACCCCTCTACCCTTATATTTTTCCCATTTTTATCCCTCCCCTTTCGTTTTATATAACTGGTGTCTAAAGGCTTTGAAAGACATTAAGTTATTTTTCTATGTCTGCGTAGAAACCCACAATTCTGAATTAACCAAAGATCGAAAGCCCCCGTCGTGCAATATTAACTTAATATTCGGGTGGGCCTCTGCACATAAACCTGCTGCCAGCTTTGCGCTCCGTCCACCGTCGGATCGGGCCCTCCCCATCCGATGGCTCTCGGTGATTTTAGAGCCGCCCTGACGTCCGACAGTTAGCCTCCGATAGGCTAGCGGTTTCTTCACCGTATAAAAGACAGGTGTCCGCCTTTGATTGCATCGGAGCCGCTCTGACAATTACCGCCCTCGTACAGAAGGCGGTCCGATAAAACCACAAACCACCTTCTGTCTCTCTGCCCCTGACGTCAGTGCCACATCGTCAAAACAGTCAGCTACCACATCACCCTGCCATACTGCCACGTCACCCTGCCATAACTAGGACCTACCGCTGATGTCATGCTGACGTCATCACCGAAAAGGCGCAAAGAGCGAAAATCGCAGCAAAGAATGCCCAAAACTAGAAAAAGAGGTAGTTTTTGATGCGCGATTAGCACTGCGCGATTAGCGCTTAGCGCTAATCGCGCATCGCTAAGAAAAATTGCTCAAAATGGAGGGCTTAAAAACCAGCCTCAGCCCAGCACAGTTATCAGGTTGCATTCCTCGGTCGTTATTTGACAGGATTTCTTCATGTATGTTCATATTCAATCGGTCAGCGCCGATAGCATTCTAGAGGCCACGAAAAGAATTTGCAACAGTTATTTTTGCCTTGAAAGGGCAGAAAAGGGGTGATTTGACAGTTTCAAGAAATCAAAGGAGATAAAGTGGCCCGATTCAAGTGTTAAAGAGTATCAGAGGAAAGATAAAGCCCATATTAAATTAAAGAGTATCAGTGAAGCGGCAAAGAGCATTAGATCGGCAATATCAAAGCAAGTGAACATTAAAGGCCCCCAAGCAAAGTCAAAGAAAGCGGTGAAGCCATTCAAGGCTCTCAGATCATAGTTAATGCACATCAAAGCCACTCAAGAGCAGGGGATCAAAGCCCAAAGCACAGTTATGGCTAAATGAACAGCACAGAGCCATAAGGACAAATTTCAACTCATTTTTGAGGCGGCTGCCCCAGTGCAGCACTTAGATAAATATTTTATGCATTTACTTCAAGATAAGATAGATTAAAGCACTGATTTCCCTCAGATCTGTTTAAGATTTGCTGTAATAGATATTTTTGGATATTTTCTCTATATAAACCACCCTAATTCATTGTTTAAAGGGTTGGTTGGTTGATAATCCTCATTCTAGACTTGCGTTGTATACTTTGAGAGCTCTATAATCAAAGATTGTCGAAATGCTTTGGATGAAGAACTACCTGTTGTGTTATTTAATGGCCAAAGAGTGACTGTGGAATTCATGTGCTACTACATGGCTCAATAAGTATTTTCTTACCTCTGTTTAGAGTTTACATATGTTTATGCCACTATTGTGTTACCATCTAAAAAGCGAGAAAGAAGAATAGCTTAGGTTTTTCTTGACTGCACCCTATGCTCAGTTCTTGTTATTTCTATATGTTTTCTTCAGAAATGGTTATGAATATGCATACTTAAATGATCATGTTTACCCTGTTTCTTTCACATATGACTGTTATTTAGGAATTCTTGACTGCTCCTAGACAAACTTTCATTCACCTTCCCTCTCTGTTAGCTAACGAAAGATTCTTAATTGCCTTTCATCTCTGACCTTCATTCCATCTTTATTCCAGCCTGATATTTTTCTATGTGTAGCTATCATGCTCTGTATTCCTCATGTGACCAAGAAAACGCAACAGCAAGCCCTATTCCATGACTCCATGCCCAATGGTTTGAACTTCTTGTTGGAAATAATACTGAGAGGGGGGGTGAATCAGTATTATCAAGTTCTTTTAATAAATCTTCCTTATTTATACTTTGAATTATTTTTGCATGTCAGTACCATAAAACAATGAGCATGAACAAAGAAAACAGATAGTCACACCAAAGAACACCAGATGTAAGGTGGAAACCCAATGTGGGTGAAAACCACCTACTGCAATATGTCTCTATCTTCTTTCAAATTAGAAACTCCTTTTACAATGGTTTTGTACTGGTGCAGTCTTTTACCAGTACGCAGGCTACAACCTGCAGAGAGCTACAACTCTCTCTCGTTTTCCAGTCTCTCCTGGAAGGGAGCTACAACCCCCTACTTCTTTTCTTTCAAGGACCACTTTTCATAAATTTTCAAACTGGATCCATAAACATCAAGAGATCATTGAGTACAAGTAAATCACCCAGTCAACTGCAGTAACCAGATCAACAATAACAGTAAACTAAACCCAGAACACCTTATCAACAGAAAAATTCAGCCAACAAAAGGTCTTAAGACAGATACGCAGTTTTTCTTTCTCTGGCCTGCGTGCGTACGCACTTCACCTTCTGCTCCCCTGCGTATACCCGCAGAGACCCTTCTGCTGCACCATGTACCCATGCACTGTTTCCTCAATCGCGCTGCGTACTATTACTGTAGGCACGCACCCACAGATACTATCGCGCCGCGTACTGCTATTGTAGCCACGCACCCTCAGATGCTATCGCGCCACGTACATATGCACCTGCGGCTTCTGAAGCGCCGCGTACTTTCCCTGTGCCTACGCACCTGATCCTTTGTCGCGCTGCGTACCCACGCACTGCGCCTTCTTCTGCTCTACGTACCCACGCAATTCTCCTTCTTCTGCTCTGCGTACCCAGGCACTTGCACCGTTAAGCACCTGCGTACCTCTGATTAGGGCCGAATTGGCAGTCCCCCAGTGTGCCACAGATAGTCAGATGCTTAGATCTGATCATGCGCTCGAGAGATCACCCTTCATAGATTCACTTTCGTCTTCACTTTCATATAGATCAAAATTTTAAAACAATAACCCAATATTTCAGATCTTAAGATATTCAATTAGCAAAAGATGCTTAACCATGTGATCTCCTTTGCTTTATATAAGCAAGCTCTTCCTAAAATCATGGATCAATACCATAGATAACTAATACAAGGGTCCCAAAAACATGGGGCTCAATAATAATAGTAATATAAAACAATACCATGGGCCAAAACCATAGAATCAAGAACGGCGGGCTAAATACCACGGGCCAAACATAGGAAACCCCACGTGAACGCGCTTCTCTGCCTTGAAGTAAGTGAACTGGAGCTACGCACCTTCTGAACGGGTGACCTGCGTGTCTGGTCGCAGTCCCTTCACGGCGTACCTGCGTGTACGCACTTTTTGAACTATTCTCCCGCGTACCTCTTAATTTTCAAGATTTTGAGAGCCTGATCAGAGCATTGCCACTTGAGGGTGTTGCCATCAAGTACAACATCTGTAACATAGAGCCATACCAGAATCATAATGCCAACAATCTCCCCCTTTGGACTTGATGGCAACCTCAAAATCTTCAACGTCATTCTCCCCCTTTGACATCAAGGGCAAAGGGTTATGCTCCCCCTAAGAACATGCTCCCCCTAAATATGAACCAGATCTGCAAAGAAACACCATAAATGACCATGAAAGAGATAGAGACATATTGCAGCAATATTCAGACCAGCATCCATGATCTCCTTCTGTACGTCCTCCATAATGCCAACAATGCATTATATGCTCCCCCTGAACCTGTGCCATTCGATCTTCAACCAATCCGCAACCCAGCACATGTACGCATATGGCCTTGCGTACAACCAACCATCAGAAGAGATTCAACAAGATGATGCATCAACAACCCCCAGCTTTTGCCTGAGGTATTCAAAGGTATCCCTGGGCAATGGTTTGGTGAGTATATCAGCAACTTGTTCCTTAGAAGGAACATACTCCAACTTGACCTTTTGTTCAAGTACTTGTTCCCGGAGAAAATGATACTTGATCGGTATGTTCTTGGTCTTTGAATGCATGACTGGGTTCTTTGAAATGCTGATTGCACTTGTGTTATCACATAAGATGGAGATAGGTGGTGTACAAGTGATTTGAAAGTCCTGCAAGGTCTGCATCATCCAAAGGAGTTGAGTGCAGCAAGATGCAGCAGCAACATATTCTGCATCAGCTGTAGACAAGGCAATCGAACTCTGTTTCTTGCTGAACCAAGATACTAATCTGGAACCCATAAAGAATGCATCACCACTTGTGCTCTTCCTGTCATCCACGCTTCCTGCCCAATCTGCATCTGTATAAGCATGAAGACCATAAGCCATAATTTTGAGTCCCTTGAAGATATTTAAAGATTCTCTTCACTACCTGAATGAGTTTCCTTCGGATTTGCTTGAAATCTTCCAACTATTCCCACTGCATGCATGATGTCTGGTCGGGTATCTGTCAAATAAAGTAGACTTCCAATCATAGATCTGTAGGTCGGTTGATGCACTGCTGCTGATTCATCATTTGCACTGAGGCTACATCCTGTGACCATGGGTGTACATACTGGTTTTGCATCTTCCATGCCAAATTTCTTCAAAATCTGCTTGAGGTACTTGGTTTGAGACAAAAATATCCCTCCTTCTTTTTGTTGAATTTGCAGACCAAGAAAATATGTCAGTTCTCCCAGCAAGGACATTTCCAATTCTTTCTGCATCACCAAGGCAAAGCTTTGACTCATAGCTTCTTCATTGCTGCCAAAGATAATGTCATCTACATACCCAGTATTAACAATTTGTCATTTTCAACTTTTATATAAAGATTGTTGTCTTCTGATCCTTTTGAAAAACCTTGTTGATGAAGATATTTGTGCAAACGATAGTACCAAGCCCTTGGAGCTTGTTTGAGACCATAGAGAGCCTTTTTCAATCTGCATACAAGATTTGGATCATTTCCAAGAATGAAACCATCTGGCTGCTCAATGTATACTTCTTCTTCCAAGTCTCCATTCAGGAAGGCTGATTTCACGTCCATTTGAAATACTTTGAAGTTTTGAAAGCTTGAGAGAGCAAGGAACATTCGGATGGCATCAAGTCTTGCAACAGGAGCAAAGGTTTCTTCAAAATCTATTCCTTCTTGCTGCGCATACCCTTTACAAACAAGTCTGGCCTTGTTTCTAATTACTTCTCCATTTTCATTCAATTTATTTTTGAAGACCCATTTTGTCCCTATAACATTCTTATCCTTTGGTCTAGGAACTAGCTCCCAAGTGTTGTTCTTTTCTATCTGCTCAAGTTCTTCATCCATTGCTTTCACCCAATATTCATCTTTGCATGCCTCTTTCACATTTTTTGGTTCAGTGGAAGAGAGTAATGCCAAATAGCTTGAAGCTTCTGCAACTGTTCTTCTTGTTTGTACACCTGCTTCTTTCTGCCCCAAAATCTGAGATTCTGGATGATTCTTCTGAACATATCTAGATGGAGTCTTCTCTTCTATCCTTATCTGCTCCTCTAGTTCTTCTTGAGGTTCTTCTTCTTCATCATTCTGTCTTTGAGGGTAGTCTTCATCTTCTTCGATATGTCATGATTTACTTGCCTAGGAATGTATCCCTTCTCATCAACCACTACATCAATGTTGTCAACAATTCTTCCAAGTCTTTTATTGTAGCACTTATATGCTTTGCTGTGTGGAGAATAACCAAGAAGAATGCCTTCATCTGCTCTAGGTTCAAGTTTGCCAATTTGCTCATCAGTATTCTTAATATAGCATTTGCTCCCAAAGATTTTGAAGTGCTTTATCGAAGGAGTCTCACCATACCAGAGCTCATGAGGAGTTTGAGTGTTGTTCACCCGGACATTTGTTTTGTTGAGAATGACCACTGCAGCATATGCAGCTTCACCCCATAAAGTTGCGGGAGTTCCAGACTCATCAAGCATAGCACGAGCCATTTTTTGGACTGTTCTGTTCATTCTTTCCACTACTCCATTTTGCTGAGGAGTTCTAGCTGTAGAGAATTCTCTTCTTATCCCATGTTCTTCACAGAAATCGAAAAATTCATTTGAGGTAAACTCCCCACCTCTATCGGATCTGAGGCACTTAATTTTGTATCCTGATTCATTTTCAACCAAGGCTTTAAAGGATTTGAATTTTTCGAATGCTTCATCTTTGTGCTTCATAAGTCCTAACCAGACAAACCTAGAGAAATCGTCAATGAATAATATCAAGTATTCTTCTCCTTGAGGTGTCCTTTTCTTGAATGGTCCACATACATCTGTATGTACAAGCTCAAGAGGCATGCTAGCTGATCCTTCCTTCTCTGGAAAGTTAGTTCTGGTTTTCTTTCCAAACTGACATGATTTGCATATGGTGTTGTCTGGAATTTTGATATCTGGAAGACCGCGAACTACTTGATATTTGCATGATTTCCTTATTTGTGAAAAGCTTAGATGCCCCAGCCTCCGGTGCCATAACCAGTGTTCATCATCCTTGCTTAGATAGCATTGTTTTTTTCCTTCTTCAAATATGTATAGATTATTTGGAGTTCTTTTACCTTTGATCAGTGTTTTACCTGTATCAAGATCATGAACAAAACATCCAGTTGTTCTAAATATCACCTTCGTTCCTTGATCACACATCTGGCTGACACTTAGAAGATTATGTTTCAATCCATCAACATACAACACATTTCCAGCTTTGACCTTTTCTTTTAACTGAGCAGTGCCTTTTCCTTTTATAGCTGCAGGAGTATCATTTCCAAAAGAAACTTTCTTTCCCTTTTCTAGAGCAGAATATGATTCAAGTTTTTCTTTATCACCTGTCATATGCTTCGAACATCCACTATCAATGTACCATAGATTTTCCTGTCCCTCTGCATAAAATGCTATTCCACATCTTTCTGTTTGTGGTTCCTTTATTCTCCATGTTTTGGTGCTTGAGGCTTGTTCCTTTGTCTGTTGAAACTTGCTCCTGCATTCAGAATCTTCATGACCAAAGTTATTGCAAATAGAACATTCAACTTCATTTTCAAGAACCGAAAAGTTGTTATAGGTCCTTTTTGTAATCCCGGTCATACTTCTTTGTTTTTGAGCTTCTCTAGTCATGATCGTTTTATATGCAACACATTGAGCTGCTTTGTGACCAAAGTTATGGCAAGAAAAGAATTGTCCATTGAAGAAACTTCCGTGGTTATCCAATCTTCCGGCCAAACGATTGTAATTTCTATTGGCATTCATTCTTGAAGCAAATTGAGAGGATTTTACCTGTGGCTGGTTGTAGCTTTTGTTCATCCTTAAGACGGATTGCCCCTGATTTGCTTGATAGTCTTTGTTTGTAATTGGTCCCTGCTTTACCTAGTGATCTCCATTGTGCTTTTGCTCATTCCTTCTTGCTGCATCAAGATAACTCTTTGAGGTGGATGCTTGGAAGTTTCTCCATTATAGCCCAGACCTGTCTTGTTTAGAGGAGAATGTTGTACATTGATGATCTCATCCAGAGTTTCAGATCCTTTGACAAACTTAAGATTAATAGCCTTTGTTTTCTCAATCTCTTTTCTAAGACCAACAATTTCACCTTCTAACCTTTCAAGATATTTTTCTTTTTCATCAATTTGAAGTTGTAGAGTATCAATGATCCTATTCTTTTCTTCTATACATGTCTTGAGCCTAGAAATTTCTTCATAAAAGCTATCCACATCTATAGCATCCATGTAATCATCATCTTCAAATGCCATTAAAATTTTATAGTCATTACCTCGTTCATCTTCATCACTATTTGATATACCATCACTATCTTCATGAGTGTAGTAGCTTTTCTTATTTGCAATCTGTTTCTTGTTCCATCTAGCAGGTTCCTTTCCTTTATCCTTATAAGGACATTTCGCAGCATAATGACCTACTCTTCCACAAGCAAAGCATTTAAAAGGTAACTTACCTCTGAACCTTCCAGTACCCCTTTGAATATTTCTAACAAAATTTGATTCTTCTTCTTCTTCTTCTGGCACGTGACTTGCTTCATAATAGTCTCCTTTGCCTGAAGCCTTGAAAGCAGCTTCTCTTCTGTCTGATGGACCTCCCTTTCTCATTTCATAAGCAGTTAGAATTCCATGTAGCTGAGACATAGTAAGAATTCGTAGATTTTCCTTTTCTTCTATTGCAGACACTTTAGATTCAAACTTGGGGGACAATGATCTCAGAACTTTTTCAACCACAATAGCCTCTTTTATTTCTTCACCCAAGTTTTTCATGCAATTAACAATCTCATCTACCCGAAGAAAATAGTTAGCCACACTTTCATCATTATACATTCTGATATTCTCATACTGAATCCTGAGGGTTTGAAGTTTAGCACACTTTACCTTTTCATCTCCTTCATAGCTCAAGACAATCTTGTCCCATATTTCCTTTGCGGATTTATATTGCATAACCTTTATGAATTCTGTTTGAGATAAGCATCCTAGCAAAGTATTGACTGCTTTAGCTTTTGTTTCATATTTCTTCTTCTCGGCCGAATCTGTAGGAGTAGCTGAAGGAAACGTGTAGCCTGTATCTATGATATCCCAAATTTCTGTACCAAGAGATTGAAGATAGGCAGTAACTCTTACCTTCCAATAATTGAAGTTTGTCCCATCAAAGATTGGTGGCCTGATTGATGCTTCCCTCTCGTAGTTGCTCATGATGAATGTTCTTCCTCCAAGCGATCAAGCTTCTCTGAAGGACCTGCACTGATACCAATTGTTGGAAATAATACTGAGAGGGGAGGTGAATCAGTATTATCAAGTTCTTTTAATAAATCTTCCTTATTTATACTTTGAATTATTTTTGCATGTCAGTATCATAAAATAATGAGCATGAACAAAGAAAACAGATAGTCACACCAAAGAACACCAGATGTAAGGTGGAAACCCAATGTGGGTGAAAACCACCTGCTGCAATATGTCTCTATCTTCTTTCAAATTAGAAACTCCTTTTACAATGGTTTTGTACTGGTGCAGTCCTTTACCAGTACGCGGGCTGCAACCTGCAGAGAGCTACAACTCTCTCTCGTTTTCCAGTCTCTCCTGGAAGGGAGCTACAACCCCCTACTTCTTTTCTTTCAAGGACCACTTTTCATAAATTTTCAAACTGGATCCATAAACATCAAGAGATCATTGAGTACAAGTAAATCACCCAGTCAACTGCAGTAACCAGATCAACAATAACAGTAAACTAAACCCAGAACACCTTATCAACAGAAAAATTCAGCCAATCAAAAGGTCTTAAGACAGATACGTAGTTTTTCTTTCTCTGGCCTGCGTGCGTACGCACTTCACCTTCTTCTCTCCTGCGTATACCCTCAAAGACCCTTCTATTGCACCGCGTACCCACGCACTGTTTCTTCAATCGCGCTGCGTACTGTTACTGTAGGCACGCACCCACAGATACTATCGCGCCGCGTACTGCTACTGTAGCCACGCACCCTCAGATGCTATCGCGCCGCGTACATACGCACCTGCGGCTTCTGAAGCATCGCGTACTTTCCCTGTGCCTACGCACCTGATCCTCTGTCGCGCTGCGTACCCACGCACTGCGCCTTCTTCTACTCTGCGTACCCACGCAGTTCTCCTTCTTCTACTCTGCGTACCCACGCACTTGCACCGTTAAGCACCTGCGTACCTCTGATTAGGGCCGAATTGGTAGTCCCCCAGTGTGCCACAGATAGTCAGATGCTTAGATCTGATCATGCGCTCGAGAGATCACCCTTCATAGATTCGCTTTCGTCTTCACTTTCATATAGATCAAGCTTTTAAAACAATAACCCAATATTTCAGATCTTAAGATATTCAATTTGCAAAAGATGCTTAGCCAAGTGATCTCCTTTGCTTTATATAAGCAAGCTCTTCCTAAAATCATGGATCAATACCATAGATAACTAATACAAGGGGCCCAAAAACATGGGGCTCAATAATAATAGTAATATAAAACAATACCACGGGCCAAAACCATAGAATCAAGAACGGCGGCCTAATACCACGGGCCAAACATAGGAAACCCCACGTGAACGCGCTTCTCTGCCTTGAAGTAAATGAACTAGGGGTACGCACCTTCTGAACGGGTGACCTGCGTGTCTGGTTGCAGTCCCTTCACAGCGTACCTACGTGTACGCACTTTTTGAACTATTCTCCTGCGTACCTCTTAATTTTCAAGATTTTGATAGCCTGATCAGAGCATTGCCACTTGAGGGTGTTGCCATCAAGTACAACATCTGTAACATAGAGCCATACCAGAATCATAATGCCAACACTTCTCACACTATGCATCCCAATTCTGCTTGAAGACATCATCCCTTCCCACCAAAATCAAAACAAAACCCATGCGCACCATAAATAGCCTAAAATCAACCCAAAACAAAGTTAAATATTAAAGAGAGAGCCCTCTCTGACTGCAGGTATGCTAGGACCTACAGCCCAAAGATTGGTTTGTGGTTACCTCGGCTGTATCCCTTAAGGAGCCAAGGGACAACCTGAGTGATAACATCATTGGTGACTCCATTGGGGAACGAACTCAGAAAATTCCAAAAAACAAGTTAGAAGCTGGCTCCCAAGATGAAAACACATAATAATAGGTCAAATCCAGACCCAAATCCACCAGTTGTTTTTGAAAATCCCAATTTAATCTCTAGAAACCTTAGCAAACAAAAACAAGAAGAGTTTGCTGATTCTAGTCCTCAAACAGTTCAGCCAAGTTGTTTTCCAACCCCTGTTAAAGTTTTGTTTCGTTCAAACCCCACTTCCCCTTATTCATCTTCCACCTCTCCAAGCACCTTTTCCACACCTCCATTCACTGCGCATACTACCACTACCACCACTGTTATTACAGTTGTTCCAGCTGTTCCAGTCATTCCACTTATCCCTGTAAATATGGCTAATAGATATGCACCTTTACAGTTACCTACAAATCCAGGGGCTATGCCTCAAGATTATCAAACCAAAATCACATATTTTGATGGTACTGTTTCTAGCATAGCCCTGCAACATACCAAGAAAATGGAGGACTATTTTGAGAGTTATGAAATAGATGATGATAGTGTAAGAATGAAGATTTTTGTCCAAAGTTTAACAGGAGATGTAAGGCCCTGGTTTACAGCTCTTCCTACAAATTCCATAACTGACCTAGAGGCCCTTTACCAAACATTTCTTAACAGATGGGAGAAGAAGAAGGACCCCCTGCACATATTATCCGAGTATGACACTATCAAAAGAGGCCCTCAAGAAGCTGTCTTAGACTATTGTGCCAGGTTTAACAATGTTTACAACGCTATTCCACAAAACCCTAGACCTCCACCTGATCTTGCTTTATACAAATTCCCTGATGGATTTGATTCAGATATGGATTATCAGTTAAGGGAAAGAGCCCCTCAAACCTTAGCAGACATGCAGAATGTAGCTGTTAGTGTGGAGGAAAATCTGATTGCCAAGCGAAATAGAGCAAGAGCTGAGAGAAGAACCACTTTTAAAGATGAACCTTCAGCCTTTGAGCAAAAATTGGACACAATCATCAAAGGCATGGACAGCTTTGAAAATAGAATGGGAACTATTGAAAGAAAAGCCTCATGGGAAGGACAGCAAAACAATCCTATCAGAAATCCAAACTTTAGAAAAAATCAGAACCCAAACGTTGGAAGGGCAAGTCCTGACCATGATATAAGACCTCCTTTTCATGAAAACTATGCTGAAGCATCCACATCTAGTGAGCAGATAGAGGACACTCACATAAACTTGATGGGTTTGAAGAGTGAACAACAAGTATTTCTAACCCAAGAAGACCAAGATGACCATGATATAAAGCAATTTCAGACCAAGTCTGGAGAGTCATTTGACTTCAAACAAGGCTATGATTCAGCTGTCTACGAAGTCCATAAACAATACAAATTGAGAACAAGAACCATTGATGTGTCTGATCCCATCAAGCCAAAGGATGCCAAGCAAGCTAAGAAAGTAAAGGACAAGGCCACTATCACAGAACTTGCTGATAAAACAGACCCAAAATTAAAAGAAGTGACCATAGAGGATGTATCTGACATGCAGCCCTCTAATAACCAGCCTTTTGTATCCTTTCCCTCAAAAGACAATGTAAATAGCACTCCTCAAAGCCTTTCCAAAACATAACAATCTCAAGAAATCACTGATAACCAAGAGAAGATCACTAAAGACACAATTGAAAAGGGAAAATCTGCCAGTCACAATACTAAAACACAGTCAGAAAAACCTTTTGATTTAGAAGCAGAAATTGGTAAACTAAAGATATCTATTCCTCTCTCTGAGCTTGCCAAACATGATGTGTACAGACAGCAAATCAAAAGATCATTGCAAATGCCAGAGAACAGGGATGATGTTAATGTCTTAGACAATCAACCTGAATTACTTTTTGGTCCTGAAGTCAATGGTAAATCAGGACATGGAGCTGTTCTACCCTTTTATGTCAGTTTGCACATTCATGATAAAGTGTTGCACAATGCTATGTTTGATTCAGGTGCTTCACACAATCTAATGCCCAAAGCTGTAATGGAGAAGCTAAACCTTGATGTCACTAGACCCTACAAAGACTTATTCTCATTTGATTCTAGTCAGGTCAAGTGTTTAGGCTTAATCAAAGACCTTTGTGTGTCTTTAGTCCAATTTCCCAACAAAACGATCCTAATGGACGTGGTGGTTGCTGACATTCCACCAAAGTATGGCATGCTCTTATCAAGATCTTGGGGAGCAAAACTCCAAGGATCTATCCAATTAGACCTCTCCTATGCCACTATTTCAGTCTTTGGGCAACCAAAGAGACTGTATAGAGAAACACTAATGAAGTATGTGGTAAGTAGTGAGGAAAAACCCCAAAACTTTCCCATTTACTCAATCCATTCTGATATGGATTCCTTTATATTGTTCAATGATGATAGCTTCCCTCCCACTTATGAGAAGCCTTCGCCTTTAGAACAAGAAACATGCATCAACCAAGAGTCAATTGCCCATACCCATGAAACTGTTAAAATAATTAGTGCAACCAGCATACAAAAAGAACCACATGAAGCACAAAACCTAGGTCCACCCAATCCTAAAATGACTGAAACTCTTAATACTAACCACAAGCAAGAAATCACATGGTATTTAGAGTTTGATGGTTCTGTTAATAAGCCAAGAGCAGGGGCAGGAATATGGATTCACAATACACATAGCAGCCATGCAGAGGGTCATGCTTACAGACTAAACTTCAAATGCACCAACAACATGGCAGAGTATGAGGCTCTTCTTTTAGGCCTTAAACTGCTCAAAGCTCTAGGAGCTGCAAAAGTGTTCATTCTAGGTGACTCCGATTTGATCATTCAACAGATGAAAGGTAACTTTGTTACTAATGACAATAGGCTAAGATCTTATAGGTCTGCTGCCACAGAAGTACTCAATTCCTTCACCGAATCCAAGCTTGCTAAGATTTCTAGAAGCCATAACATGCATGCTCATAGTCTAGCTACTTTTGCTAGCACTTGCAAGCTGCCCTTTGAGCCCAATTACCACTTTACTGCTGAGATAAAGCACAGGCCTACTGTCCCTAACAATATCAAAGATTGGCAAGGGTTTGAGGATGATGCTCAAATCAACAATTTTCTTACCTTACAGCAAGAATTTTCAAGCTCAAACATTGATGAAGATGCCATGGATGACCCACAACAGCAAATGAGCCAAAATGAGCAAACTATAACAGCTGAAGCAACAAATCAAATGTTGAAGCCAACCATTTTTTATGAGAAAAACATGCAAGAGCTGAAGCAAATGCATTTAGATGAAATAGCTGAAGCAGAGGTCGAAGTGATTGATTTAAAAGACAATTTGCTACCTGCTGGCCTCACTCCATTAGAAGACATATTTGATTCAAACGATGTCCCCAAAAAGCCAAATATGCAGCCCTTAAACGCTACTGTGGAAGACTGTAATATTGGGACAGCAAAGAAGCCCAAAATAATTAAACTGTCCAAGTCTTTGCCTCCCGATCAAAAACCAAAATATGTTGATTTATTTAAAGAGTTTCAAGATGTATTTGCCTGGAGTTATAAGGACCTTAAGTCCTATGACACCTCCGTTATTCAACATACCATTCCCTTAAAGCCAAATCAAAAGCCCTTCAAACAGAAACTAAGGAGAATCAATCCTATGCTTCTCCCTTTGATTGAGAAAGAAGTGAAAAGAATGTTTGAGGCCGGTATCATAGCACCCATTAGATTTTCAGAATGGGTATCCAATCTTGTTCCCACAAGGAAGAAAATAGGGGAGATTAGACTATGTGTGGACTTAAGAAATCTGAACCAAGTCTCCCTTAAAGATCACTACCCACTGCCAAAAATGGACCACATTCTACAAAGAGTAGTGGGGTCTTCAAGAATTTTTTTGCTAGATGGCTTTTTAGGTTTTAATCAAATACTTGTTCACCCGGATGACCAAGACAAAACAGCCTTTACAACACCGTGGGGAACATTTAAGTATGTGAAGATGCCTTTCGGACTAAAGAATACAGGTGCTACCTTTAAAAGGCCATGGACATTGCATTTGCCAAGGAAATCCATAATTTCCTAGTGGTCTACCTTGATGACCTTACTCCTTTCTCAAAATCTGATCAAGAGCACCTAAAACATTTGAGACAAGTGTTCCTAACCTGTAGGAAATATGCCATTTCCTTGAACCCCAAGAAGTCTTTATTTGGCCTAGAAGAAGGCAAATTTCTAGGCCATATCATTTCAAAATATGGAATTAGAATAGATCCAGAAAGAATCCAAGCCATTTTGCAAATCCCTTATCCGAGAAACATCAAAGAATTGCAAGCATTCCTAGGAAAGATCAATTTCCTAAGGAGATTTATCCCAAACTTGGTCGAGCTGATAAGAATGCTAAATAAAATGTTAAAGAAGGATTCCAAGGTAAAATGGACTTTAGAGGCCAAGAAAGCCTTTGAGGGAATAAAAGCTGCCTTAACCAAAGCCCCAGTCCTCACAAGTCCTCAATTTGATAAAGATTTCATCATTTTTTCATTTGCATCTGAACACACCATTACTGCTCTCCTTTTGCAGAAAGATGATCAGGGAAATGAAAATCCAATTGCATTTTTCAGCCGAGCCCTTAGAGATGCACCCTTGAAGTACCAAATCATGGAGAAGCAAGCATATGCCCTTGTTAAAGCAATCAAAGATTTCAAAATTTACATTTTATATTCACATGTGATTGCTTATGTGCCAAATACTGTTGTAAAAGACATATTATCTCAAGAGGGCATAGAAGGCAAAAGAGGCAAATGGATTGCCAATTTCCTTGAGTATGACATTGAGATAAAACCCACCAAGCTTATAAAGGGACAAGGTTTAGCCAAACTGATGTCCGAAACCAATTTTCAAGCCTTAGACATTAATCAACTGTACAATGAACAGGAGCTGGCGACTCCACAGATCAGTGAAGCTTTTTTGCAATCCCCATGGTATGCTGATATATGTTTTATATTGTTAAACTTGTGTGCTCCTCCAGGGTTGTCCAGAACCAAAAAGAGATTTTTAAAGATGAAAGCATCAAAGTTTTGTGTCTTAGATAGTGCCGTGTTTTGGAAAAATCATGAAGGAATATTGTTGAATTGTCTAACTATGAATGAAACTGACAGTGTCATGAAAGAATTTCATGCAGGGGACTGTGGAGGGCACTTATATTGGAAGTCCACTGCTAATAAGATACTAAGGGCTGGTTTCTATTGGCCCTCTTTCTTTGCTGATGTGAAAAAGTTTGCTATTTCATGCCACAAATGCCAAATCTTTGAAGGAAAAAGAAAGCTTCTACCCTTGCCCCTTAAGCCCATTTCAACCAAGAAGCCTTTTCAATAATGGGATCTTGACTTCATTGGAGAAATCTATCCATCCTCTTCTGGCCAGCATAAGTGGATTCTAGCAGCTACAGATTACTTTACCAAGTGGATTGAAGCCATCCCATGTAGGCGAGCCAATGACTCCACCATCATCCAATTCCTTGAAACCAACATTTTGTCCAGATTTGGCTGCCCTGAGAAGATCATTACAGATAATGCTGCTGCCTTCAAATCCAAGAAAATGATCAGTTTTTGCCACAAATTCCACATTACCTTAGGTCACTCCACAGCCTATTACCCTCAAGGCAATGGCCTAGCTGAGTCCTCCAACAAAACCCTTATCAACATCATTAAGAAAGTCTTGGAGGAGAACAAGAAGAACTGGCACAAAAAGATTGTAAATGCCCTATGGGCAGACAGATTGTCACCCAACCTTGTTATCGAGTCAGTCCTCCCCCGATTGGTTATCTCTTCCAATCATATGGAGGGTTCGTTTGTGCCTCCTGCATGACGAACTTATACAGATTCATTATATGCTTCCACATAGTCACATTGAGTCGTGCTTTTGTTCAAGGGAAGTTAGCCTGAGTCGGCCTTTCTGCAGTGTCTCTTGACTCATTTTTCAGTCGGCCATCCCTGGTTGTCAGTGTCATGTCTATCATCACATCAGTTATATTGGTCCTTCACTCGTGCCGGTTTGAGAAGGTCCCCATTGACTTCTTGCTGGCGGGTCTTGTCCTTATCGACGACGACACATTGCTCTGAGGGCAGACCTAGAGACCGCACCCTGGCCCTATTTTCATTATTGATAGGTCACCTTGTGCTCAGCATCGATCAGTATCATGGGTCTTTGACTGAGTGGTTTCCCTTGTGTTCGACATCAGCATACATTATCACACATTGGGATTCGTGCAGTACCTTGGTTTCCATTTGACCCTATTGGTGGATACCTCGCCTCTGTGTCAGCTTTCATTATTGGTTGGTTCAGAGGGTTTCTGCCGTGCGCTAGCCACATCTTGTGTACGCTGGAAACGTACTTCGGTTGGGTTACTACATCTTTTTCGTCCGATTCCTTCCACATTATTGGCCTACGGGTTACACTCGCGCTAGATTGATGGAGGATGCCTTAATGCCTTCCTTCTAGCAGATCTTTCCCTATCGACTCCGACTCATTGCTCTGGGGCAAAGATCTAGAGTCCATTTGGCAGTACCTTGGGGTTTGCAGTCATTAGTGGCAGATTCCTCGCTATCGACAGTGGGAAACCATCATTGTCTCCTGATTGATAGATTCTTACAGGTGTTCGACTTCAGCTCATCTATTCACACTTGTTAGATTGTACTGGGTACCTTGACGCTCATTATCATTATCGGTGAGTAGTCTCGCGTTTGTTAACAGTATACATCAATGACCGGTAATCAAACGATTTCTCACATGGTCGACTTCAGATCATTTATTCCCATGGTGTAGAAATGTACCACGGCGGTCGGTGAAGACCTCAGGTTGTATCAGCATTCATTGGTTCACTTGACAGTTGCTCCTGTTGCTGCTAGTTGATACCATTCCACTTTATATGTTGCAGTCAGTCATGGCGACATTCTATATGCTGGCACCTGAGTTTGCAGTGTAGTACCATCCTATTCCATCATGTTCAGTTGGTACCTTATGGGATCAGTCTTTGATTTCAGTGATCCGTTGCATCTTTCAGCATCATTGACAGTTTTATATGTGATATTCAGACATGTACTTACTCATTATGATCAGATGATCCATTATGTATTTTACAGTCATTTATACTTGTATACTTAGTGGATCCGCTTGTACTTGATATGCGGACATGCTTTACTTTTCCTGAGCATGGGTATGCCCGCCTCAGACAGTGTTTCTTTCTGATCTCCTTTCGGTGGCTTGGCAGGCTGAATTCTGGTGAAGTCCTCCTCGGTTTTTCGGCAGAGTTCCTTTCCTTGTACTTACTTAATGTATTTCGGCCATCATGTTCCCCTTCTGACCTCATACATTAGGGGGCATCTGTTATAGCTCCAAATCTCACTCTTATGGTTTGTGATGCTGCACTTATGGCCTAGGGCAACCCCTCCTTCCAGACCTGGTCCAAAAATTTAAAAAACAGTGTTTTATTCCCTATACGCGACTTTGCCCTGTGTTAAACGCGTGTACACGCGGGTCTGTCATACCCAACCCGCGTGTATCTATTAAAACACTTAAAAAAAATATAATTTCCTCTTTTTCGGGCGGTGATCGCGGGTTTACCTGCTGGATCACCTGTTAGTGCCCATGGCCCAACTGTTCCCAACCAACTCCTAACTAAAAAACTACTTTGGAGAGGGTATAAAAAGACATCAAAGGGAAGGCCAAGGGGGGAGAGAAAGAAGAGCAAGATTATTATGCTGATATTTTTCCCTTAGACCAGGTCTAAAGTCCTTGGTGCATTCTGCACTTCCCCCATTTTGCATAGGAAACCCTTGTTTCCATGTGTATTGGTGATCATTCATCCTTGACATCATCATTGAGTAAGACTTGGAAGGAGCTCTTGTTGGAGGCTGGAGGCTGGAACGAATCCGGGAGGAAGCTTGCTTGGAGCCTGTTGAAGGTGTTCAGGTGATATCTTTCCGATATATGTACTTTATTTGCCTTTATATATAAAGAAACACGTCTTTGTTCCCGAATAATCTTTCTTTATGCTTATGAGATTCTTGTGTTGAATTCTTATGAAAGTGGTTACTTAAAGATTTTTTATAACTAACTTTATAGCATAAAGATGATTTATATATAAACTTCTATACATGTACTGTTGTGTTCTTTGATTTGTTTGTCTTGCAGGTCAAAGAAAGAAGAAGGGAACTCCAAGAAGGGTTTGCACCCTAACGGTCTTCTCGAACGTAGGACCTTAGGTATGTACCCTAAACATTAGAATTTGCTTAAAAGTAAAAAAGATGGCTGTGTGTGTGTGTTTCTTTGTATAAGCAATTTTCAGTCTGGTAGAGTCTTAGCCCAAAGGACCCTAGGGGTACTTTCCCTTCAACCAGAGATCCATTGGGATGAGCCCATATGAGTTAGTCTATGGCATGGAGGCCAAGTTCCCCTCTTCTTTGGGAATCCCTGTTATCAAATTGCTGCAAGAGATTCAGGCAGAGCCAAATGATATCCAAAGAAGAATAAACCAAACCATCCATTTGCAGCAAATAAGAGAGCAAGTGTACAACAGAGCTCAGATTTTACAAGAGAAGCTCAAGAAAATGTTTGACAAAAGAACCAAGGCTGAAGATTTCTACTTAGGCAACAAAGTCTTAAGATGGGATTCAAGAAGAGAGGACAAAGGAAAGCATTGCAAATTTGATTTCCTATGGAAAGGCCCCTTTATTATTTCTGTTGTTCAAGGCAACAACACATATTTTCTGAAGAGTTTGGATGGCAGCACAGCTGAAGAAGGCCCTGTCAATGGCCGAATGCTAAAGCACTATCATGATCCCTTTTGTTGAACGTAACACAGCTTTGTATACTATCTATACATTAATATTTGTATTTTCAGCACTTTTTCTTATAGCAGGACAATAAGAGGGAACAACGCAGCAAATTTTGAAGGAAAGATCAAAGAAAGATCTATTTCAGATCTCTGTTTTCGAAATAAATCCAAAGAAGTGCTCAAGCAGATTTCAATACTTTTACAAGCACCCAAGAGGCAAGAAGCGGAGCTGTAATGTTTCTGGAATTCAACTCAAAAGGATACTGCATATCAGCTTATAAGAATTCAGTAAGGCATTGACAAGAAGGAGAATTTCAGTTTACGGCAACAAGTGAAGATCAAGGCCTTCTGACCTATTGTTCTTGGCTTTTCATCCTGAAAAACCATCCCCAAGTGGAGCCACTGTTAGCCTCCTATTGCAATAGGTTTCATATTTCATGATTGACTGTTTTACATGCCAAATATGTCATCTTTTCATGCTGCAAAGTTCCATATTTCCAAGAAGATTCCATTTTGAAGAATCATACCATTTTTGAAGAGTTGTATAGATAAGGGAAAGCCAAACAACTTAATCTTGGCTTCCCTAGATTTAAATTGCTTGTTTTAGAATATAGAGAATGAATATTTGTCCAAATAGCTTAAGCTTGGCAGATCAGTAGCTAGGTAGAGAAATGAAGGAGCCCAATTGCTTAATCTGGGCCCTTGGAAGAGATAAGGGTACATTTAGATAGGATGGTAGTCAAAAGAAAAAAGGATAATTAGGGTCTACAAGTCTAAGTGCACCCAATCAAAAAGAAGAAAAAATGCTAGGTAAGTAGGATGGATAAGTAGTTTTGTGGTTGCAGAATCAAGCTATGTGATCCATTTCATGTTTTCAAGTGTTATATCTATTCAGATCACAATTATGAGGCAGTTTTTCATTTGGAGGAGCTCAAGCGAGGCATGTCTAACTCCCCCTTCTTCTTATTCCCCAAATCATTCACTAACCTCCCCAAAGAGGTCAAGATCTTCTTGATATCTCTTAAGTTTCATCATTTGTCATATCATTGGCCTGAGTAAAGGTTTGCTTTGCTTAGGAGTACTCTTATTCACTCTATAAGTCATTTTTCCCTTTTAAGTAGCCTAAGATCTCTAAACTTAGTGCTTTCTTGTCAAATTCATATTAACTCCTAATTCTATTATGTAGCTCCCTAACTATTTTCCCATCCCTATTGCTACAAAAACTATGTAAAAAAAAAAAAAAACCCAAAAAATATTTAGTATCCCACCTTATAGCATTATAGCTATGTATATATCGTTTTGGGAAACGATAGTCCATCTGGGGCTATTATGAACCCATCCGCGTCCTAACCCTAGAATTAACCTGACTTCTGGTTAGGTTAATAACATATACCTACCCCTCTACCCTCATATTTTTCCCATTTTTATCCCTCCCCTTTCGTTTTATATAATTGGTGTCTAAAGGCTTTGATAGACATTAAGTTATTTTTCTATGTCCACGCAGAAACCCACAATTCTGCGTTAACCAAAGATCGAAAGCCCCCGTCGCGCAATATTAACTTAATATTCGGGCGGACCCCCGCACATAAACCTGTCGCCAACTCCGTGCTCCGTCCACCGTCGGATCGGGCCCTCCCCATCCGACGGCTCTCGGCGATTTCGGAGCCGCCCCGACATCCGACGGTTAGCCTCCTATAGGCTAGCGGTTTCTTCACCGTACAAAAGACAGGTGTCCGCCCTTGATTGCATCGGAGCCGCTCTGACAATTACCGCCCTCGTACAGAAGGCGGTCCGATAAAACCACAAACCGCCTTCTGTCTCTCCACCCCTGACGTCAGCGCCACATCGTCAAACCAGTCAGCTGCCATGTCACTGTGTCGTACTGCCAGGTCACCCTATCGTACCCTGGACCCGCCGTTGACATCACGCTGATGTCATGCTGATGTCATCACCTAAAAGGTGCGAAGAGCGAAAATCGCAGCAAATAATGCCCGAAACCAGAAACAGAGGCAGTTTTTGAAAAATTGCTCAAAATGGAGGGCTTAAAAACCAGCCTCAGCCCAGCACAGTTATCAGGTTGCATTGCTCCGCCGTTATTTGACGGGATTTCTTCATGTATGTTCATATTCAATCGGCCAGCGCCGATAGCATTTTAGAGGCCATGAAAAGCATTTGCAGCAGTTATTTTTGCCTTGAAAGGGTAGAAAAGGGGCGATTTGACAGTTTCAAGCATATCAAGGGAGAGAAATGTTATAGACATTTTTGTGCCTTACAGCTATAAGCATGAAATGTCCATAAACCAAGGGATCCTAAGTCCCTAAAAGTGTTTTTCCAGCTCCTAAAGAAACAAGGTCAACAAATTACAGCTTCTCCCAGAAGTTCTCCACCAGAAACTGCTCAGAACTAGTCAAATCAGGATCATTTCAGCTGCTCCACTAGCTAGCTACGTTGCAAAGCACCCAAATACACTGGCTAGGTGCGTTACAACGCACTTGAATGCACTACCAGGGTGCGTTGAGCGGGAAATGACAAGTGGCAGAGTCATTCCACGAGGTGGAGAGACAATGGAAGCTTCCAGAATCTTTCCCAATGACACTTGCCTCACTAAATTCGACCAGTGATGAGTAAGAGGCTCTCAGTCTCCAAGTGGAAGCAAGAACTGACAGAGAGAAGCCACTAATCAATTCATGAGCTGACTCATCCTCTTTACATACATCTATATATGGATCCCTCACCAAGAGATCCAGAGGCTGGAATTTTGTACATTGCAGAGAATTGTTGTTGGTTTTGAGATAGATATCAGAGTATTGGGTGATTTATGCTTTGTTGGAGGTGAAGAGGGGATTCTATGCTGGGAGGTTGATGCTGGATCAGGAATCATCGGTTGTAACTCCTCCTGGATCTTCTTGTTTTATCAATAAAACTATTTGAGTTTCTCCTACATGCTTGTATATCATTGATGATTGTTATATTTGTATGTTTAGCTTAAATCTGATCCTAAGCTTTTTATGAACATAAATCCATGTCTTTGTGTAGTTTCCTTCTTCTGTGAACTTGCAGGAACTTGGTGACGTTGGGCAAGTAAGGGAGCAGGTAGCTGGAAGCTGTCAAAGAGGAGAGAGATCGGATCAAAGGACTAGCGCAAGACACAGGTTGGTTCATCCTACTTCTCTTCATTTATAGTTCATAAAGGAGAATACAAGAGTAGTTTTCCCTGTTTGTTTCTGAGGTCACTGTCACAACTCAGTGGGATAGGGTCGTTCTGAATAGACACTTTTCCCGATAACAAAATGGCGACTCCGCTGGGGATCGTGTCTAGTTAGTTTGTTTGTGTTTCTCTTGTTGTTCATCTCATAAACTTAGAAGTAGCGAATCGAACTGCATTTGCCATTTACAAATGCAAAGTAGACATCTGCTACTTCAATCCATTCACTGGATCTGTTTATGATCTGAACAGTTGATTCACAAATGATCTGATTACCCTTTGTGATATCTCTTAAACCTCTTTTAAATCAACCCTCTGATTGTGCATTACTGATTGCTTTTACTCGGCCAAAAACCATAGATTAAACTGCAAACCGTGACACAGAACCTGGATAGAATTCTCGTTTCTGCCCCAGCGCAGGTGCTGCGAAGAGTTTCTGCATTTCAGCGCAGTTCCCGAGAGGGAAATCTGCATTGCAATCCAGTTTCTCTGTGTACCAGGTGCGTTGATCAGCTTAGCCCTGTGCAGCTGAGGTTCTTTGCTCATTTTTTCCAGTTTTGTCTCTGATTTTTGCAAGCCTGTGATCAGTGTGTGTGTCTGTTTAAAAGCCCCTTTTCTTTGCCTTAATTCCGCCTCAGTTGTATAAAAGAAACGGTATTTTTTTTTTTTGTGTTTGTTACGTCATTTACAGTTTCCCATTGCAAAAGTAGACTAGTCATACTGTCGTCCTTGGATTTAGATCTGTCGTAAGTGTCGATTTTGATCTTAGGAGAAAGTTTATTTGTTGTTGACAGTCGATTATGCTTTTACTTTTTCCTTTGGCTTGAATTTTTGAATTTCTAGTGTTGAAACAAGTGTTTACTTCAAAATCATAAAGTGTCGTAATCATCTCTACCTTTTGATTTCGAAAAGAAGCTTGTTTGTGTTTTTCACTTGAAAGCGAATTCAAATTTGTACAACAACTTTCTTTTTAGGCATCAATATTAAGAAAGTGAAAAACAAATACATGCACATGTGCATTTGCATATTGATAGTCTGTTTGGCTTGATTTAGGAAAAGTGCATTTACAGTGTGCTCTTTGCTCTTTGAGAAAAGATTGTGTCTTTCTTTTCCCCTTGTAGCTAGGATTTTCATTGCTGAAAAGAGATAAAAGCTTGCTTATCATCTTTAGATTGCATTTTAGGAATTATATCTACATCTCGTGGTGAACCCAAAAGGCAAACTTCATAAGAAATATCAACTTAAAATAAATTCAATGAACTTAACAACGCTTTGTAACTTAACGCACAACATTTAGAGGTCTAGGCTAGAGACGTATTCCAGCGTCGTAAAGCCTGGTAACTGTTGTCCTCACTGATGGTTGGGTGATTCCTCCACTTTAGGACGATAAGTGCCAGTACGGACTTGTGCTCCCACGTACCGTCGAGTATATATTGGGAGACCCCTATAGGTATAAGACTTTTATCCATAGGAAGCCGTGTCGGCCGCCCTACTGATCGCAATGCACCGAACACAGCATTCGGGAAGATTGACTGCCGTACCGTAAAAAGTATTCTGCAATTTTGCGATTGGTTTGGTACTCCCTCTACCTAGACCTCCATAGCAGTCCCTTTCGTTCCTTTTCAGACTCCTTAACGGAAAAGGTCCATCTGAGCACTTGTCACTTCAGGCTCATTAAAAATCGAAGGAGCCTAGAGTCATCTTTTGTTTTTTCTCGACTCTTTAAAACTAAAAAAACAAGTTGTGTCAAGAGTGTCTAAAATTCATTTAATACCGAAACATACTTTCCATTTTATTTTAGTTGATCGAGTAATCTGCAATCGTGGAAGAAATTCAATTGAAACCCCGTCGTTCGCGGAGGCTTACGAGTCAACCGTCTTTGTCTCCGGAAGCGAAACCAGTACGGACAAAGCGAACTCGTTTAACCGGATCAAAGTCTCCTATCAAAGTTAGAACAAGTGTTCCAATGACACCAGAGACTCCGGTTACTCCAAACATTTCTGGAATCCCTGCCTCAACAGAAGAAGTTCAACAGCCACAAAAGGACAGTGGTACTGATCCTAGTTTGAGAATAAACACTTGTGTTACTGAACCAGTTCCATCTATAACCGGTTCAGAGAGTCTTACTCTTCAAACATCTGTCACTGTCTCTTCGGCACCAGAAATATTTTACGGACCTGATGGTCTTCCCCTTCCACCTGGTCTGATTGCGATAGAAGAAATTGTAGAAGATCCTCAAGCAAGTGCTCCAACGCACTTTGGAGTCGGGATCACTCTATTTCCTTCGACATCAGAAGTTAGTCTAACACCACCAGAAGTTCCTGTAGAATCGCTAGGTAATCTTTTCGATAGACTACAAATGTCTGAACAACCGTCAACATCTAGGACTGTGTCTTCTGACACAGTGATGGCAGAACTCCCTGCTGTCACTCCAACAATGTTCGACGGCATACCATCTGTCTCGACTAGCTCACAACCGCTAGAAGGAGCCCATCCAGGGGCTATTTTGACAGTCTGGTCCGTTCCTATTTGTTCATCCGGAATTATATCCGGAAACTCTTATGTTGAGTCTCAACAAATTGATCCATTTGGAGGTCAATTTGGGCAGTCTGGTCCCCAAGGGCAAACAATTCCCTTGAGTTCTGGATTACCACCGTATGGGGGGCAGTATGCCCTTTCATTACCACCTCTGGGAGGATATCCATACGGGAGTTCACAACAGCATTCAGGTTATACTGGAATTACCTCAAGTGGTTGGGTACCTATACTACCTCAACAACCAAGAGTTGTATATTCGATGCAACAATGCGTACCTGTGTCGAACATACCGACTACGCCAGCTATTGTGACGGTGTCACAAGTTCAAGCGCTGCCTGTTGTATGTCAACCTCAAGTTTCTCAGGTTGTAATGCAACAGCCCCTTGACCCTGCGACTCAACCACAATCGCCAACTAGTGGGGCGACACAGGTCCAGACGGGTACAATTACCCCTCACCTTGGTCAAACGGTTAGTATCGGGCAACAGCACATGGCTTCACAACCGTGGCTGGTGCAATACCAACAACCACAATTCCAACAAGTATACCAAGGTACTGAGCAACAGATCTTTGCAAACAGTGGACAGCCGTACATTCAAAACGGTCAAAATCAACCATTTTATAATGGTCAAGTCCACCAACCTTACCAAACATACCAGCATCAAATGCATTATGCCGGTATGCAAATACCAACTGCTCAGGCGATTCCATCGTATCCTGGGTATGCTTCACCTAACCTGAATCAACAGTTACCATTCGTGGCAACTTTAGAGTTACCTGATTTAAACCGGTTAACAAACGATCCAATTGCTTACGCCCCTTGGTGGCCAGCGATTCCGCATAAACTTCCATCAGATATTCCTAAATTTAATGGAAATCCGGGTGAAGATCCATCGAATCACATGATGATATTTCATCTATGGTGTTCATCAAACACTTTAAATGATGATTCGATAAGGCTTCGCCTTTTTCAGAGGATGTTAACGGGTCCGGCGGCAAATTGAATTGCCTAGAGCTTCGTTTGACAACTTCAGCACCTTAGCCACAACCTTTTTAACCCATTTTCAATTACCAATAAGGTATGAAACGGGAACGGAACTGCTTACCAACTTTAAACAGACAACCGCCACTCACATATCTGATCATATACATGAGTGGCGACGTCGTCGTAGGATGGTAAAAACATACATTCCCGATCAGCTATTAGCTGAATGGTTTATCAAGTCATTACTGCCTTCCATCACGGACGATGTGGCAAAGGGGGGAGTCATAACGAAAGAGCAAGTGATCGCTCGTGCACAATATTTGGACTTGATTTACACTCAGTTCGGCACGCTCTACGACAAAATACCTGACGCCCCTAGACTGGAATTCTCAATTCCTCCTCCTCCTAAATCGAACAATGACTCTCACGCCAGCGATGGCGTGATTGGTACGACAGACACGAAATCGACAAAGGCCATGTCCAAAAAGGCCCGTAAGATTTCAGATCAAAATGCAAAAGATGAACTTCTTGCTTCGGAAGTAAATGCTGTATCGACAGATAAGGGAAAAGAAACCAAACAACCAGGAAGCAAGAAGAAGGGCAAAGGGAAGAAGAAGAAATAGGATGAAGCATCACCTGAAAAATCTTCTTCAAACCCTCCTGGAAATAGGAAACAAAAATATCCATGCATGATATGCGACCAGGATCATTGGACTTTAGATTGTCCACACAGAGCTGAGCTTAAAAAATTCTTTAAGAGTTCGAAAACCTCAGTAGTGTTAACTGATCCGTTTCCGAATCCAGGAACAAATCTGGTTGAAAGTGGAAATGCTTCCCCGTCTCAAGTGCTAATGTTGTCGATTTCAAAACAGCAGAATGATGCTTTGATTTCGACAAGGAACAAAGATTACGTGAATCTGAACCTGTCGAACAACAAGGATAAAGATCAACCGAGTAGTTCGACAACAACTTCGACAGAAGTTGTACCACCCACCATCCCTGAATTGACAATAAAACCGCCGAAGGGAGTAGTACACAAGTCGACATTTAATCCCCGCACTAGAGCAGTGCGGCATTATAACATAGTGGAAGATTTGGCCCAATCGCCATCCGCTATGTCGACTCTTGAAGTACTACAGAATTGCCCATCCCAAAGACAAGCTTTGTTATCGGCCATTGGTGGGATTGATCCAAAGGATTCCAATCTTGTATCCTTCGACCACAAAGGGTACGATCCTCAGTTACCAGCTCAATTAGCTTTCCTTGTTCAAGTGAAATCCCTCAACAAAATTGTTCACCGAACGATTATTGATGAGGGGGCATCTACATGTATTATGTCGATGAGTTGTTGGAAAACTTTAGGATCCCCAACCTTGTCACGATCTGCGACAACATTAAAAGCATTCGACGGAAGGACATATACCCCATACAGTATCCTAAATAACTTGAAAGTTGAACTAGGAGGGAAAGAAGTGGAAATAGAAGTTGAAGTCATCGATGGGAATCTTGATTACAACATCCTACTAGGACGACCATGGATATATGCCATGGCAGCTGTTGTGTCGACCTATTTTAGAAAGATTGCATTTCCCTTTCAGGGAGGGATTACAATCGTCGACCAACAAAACTTCCTCCCCAATGGTTCTCAAGTTACAGGAAGCATTCCTATGATCCATGGAAGCCCCCATTTGCTTCAGAATATCGGAGTAGGCATACTAAAAGATCCTATACTAATGGGAACTTTCGCTCTTCCACCTCCAATCAATCTGGCAGAAGTAGCGTCGATAGGAACCTGCAACATGATATCTTCCACAAAGATCTCAGAAAACGATATCAACATGGATCATGCAATGGTTTTGCCCCCAAGCCCAATAGAAATATTATAGCAATCAATGTTTCTGGCATGGGAGGCAAACCCAAATCAACGCTCATCAAGCGTTTGGATAGATAGGTCTAGAGAATATGATACTCCTTCAGATCCTTGGAGGCAAACCCAAATCAACGCTCATCAAGCGTTTGGATAGATAGGTCTAGAGAATATGATAGTCCTTCAGATCCTTGGTCGCAAGTGCATGGCACCGACGAAGGAATTCTCCAAGCTATGGTAGTTGAAGGAGCACCATGGAATGATTCCCACCATCGTTCTCTTCTTCTGAATGATGAAGAAGATACTCAAAATGACCTTTACCATCCTTCAGTAGTTGATTTTCTATCAAATACTGTAAATACGGTGGATTCTGAGCGAAACTTATCCAACATAGAAGAGACTATAGCCATAAATATCTCGACTAAAACAAATGTTGTAGAGAATATTTATGTCGGCAAATGTTGTTCTCCGTCAGAACTGGAAATATATAGTGCTCTTTTTCGCGAATTTAGAGATGTCTTTGCTTGGTCATACAGTGAAATGCCAGGCATCGACTTGATTATCATTGAACACGAAATTAAGATGTATCCAGATGTTAAACCGGTACAGCAACGGCTGAGGCAGGTGCACCCCAAGAAAGTCGCTGCCATTAAGGCAGAAGTTGAAAAACTTCTCCATGCTGGTTTCATCTACCCGATTCCTCTAACCGATTGGGTATCGAATATTGTCCCTGTTATGAAAAACAAGGGACAATTAGAGTATGCGTCGATTATAGGGATGTAAATCAAGCTTGTCCAAAAGACAACTACCCTACACCCTTCATTGACCAGATAATTGATGAATGCGCTGGATGCGAAATTTTTTCATTCATGGATGGATTCTCCGGGTATAATCAAATAAATATCCACCCACAGGACCAATCAAATACTGCATTCATTTGTCCGTGGGGCACATTCGCATATCGAAAATTACCCTTTGGTTTAAAGAACGCAGGGGCGATGTTTCAGAGGGCAATGAATTATGCCTTCCATGACATCAAAAACATCATTCAACCTTACCTCGACGACCTCCCGGCTCATTCACGAAAGCGGACTGATCATCCGCAGCATTTAAGAGCAATATTTCTATGTTGCCGACACTACAAGATACGACTCAATCCGCACAAATGTGTATTTTGCGTCAGTTCTGGTTGTTTACTTGGCTTTGTAGTCTCCAAGGATGGGATTCGTCTCGACCCGTGTAAGGTCCAGGCAATCATAAATTTTCCTCCACCTTCGAATTTGCTTCAAATTCAGAAACTCCAAGGGAAAGCAAACTTTCTGAGGAGGTTCATTCCAAATTACACCGAACTTGCTAAAGGTTATACACGTCTTTTGAAAAAGGAGGTACCCTTTGTCTGGGATCAGGTTGCGCAAGCTTCCTTTGATGCTTTAAAAGATTCCCTAATGAAAGCATCATTAATGTACGCCCCTGATTATCAAAGAGACTTTAACCTGTATCTGGCTGCAGCAGATACAACCATCATAATGGTTTTAGTTCAAGAAGTCGATGGAATTGAACATCCTATTTATTATTTAAGTAAGAACTTAAATGATACAGAAAGCAAATATTCTTATGTTGAAAAACTAGCGCTTGCAGTTGTTCAAGCGATGCAAAGATTTCGACACTATGTCCTCTTTCGGAAGACTACCATTCTGTCAGATTGCAACCCCATGACTTACATATTGTCGCGACAGTTGCTGGGGGGCAAATATTCAAAATGGATAGCAATCCTTCAAAAGTTTGATCTGGAATTTGTGAAATCCAAGTCAAAGAAAGCTCTAGTTTTCGCAGAATTATTATGCGATCTCCCATCATCATCCAACGATGAAACATCCGAAGAATCAATCGTGGATGAAAATTTGTTTCTGATATCTACAAGAAATGAGTGGTATGGGGATATAATCATTTATCTCCAAACCCAAAAATTCAGGCCAAATACCTCTCACTGGGAACAAAAACGTATTCGATACCAAGCAAAAGACTACATGATCGTCGGTGATACACTTTACCGTCATGGTATTGATACAGTTCTGAGAAGGTGCCTCACCCATGAGGAAGCCGAAAAAGCCCTGAATGAGTGTCATTCAGGCACGTGCGGGGGGCATCAATCTGGATATGCTACAGCACAAAAAATCTTATGAGCAGGTTACTTCTGGCCAACAATGTTCAAAGATTGCATAACCACAGTCAGAAGTTTCCATGCTTGTCAAATTTTTGATAGCAAAGCCAGAAGACCACCCGCACCTCTACAGCCAATAGTTGCTGTTGGGCCATTCGCCAAATGGGGCATCGATTTCATGACATGTAACCCCACCTCGACCGGGGGGCATGTGTATATTATAGTCGCAGTGGACTATTTTACCAAATGGGCCGAGGCGATGCCTACATTAGATAACACTGGTGAAACAGCTGCCCTTTTCTTTTTCAATCATGTAGTCGCCAGATTCGGCGTACCACAGGCTATAGTCACAGATCATGGATCGCATTTTCGCAATCACATGATGGTTGAATTAGTTGCCAAACTAGGGCTGTCTCACGACAGCTCTACTCCATATTATCCGCAGGCCAACGGACAAGTTGAAGCAATCAACAAGGTCCTGAAGCGCATGCTGCAAAGGATGATCGGAGTTCACAAAAGAAGATGGCACCTAATCCTGTACTCAGCTTTGTGGGCTTACCGAACATCGGTAAGGAATGCAACCGGGTTCACACCCTTCCAACTGGTATATGGCCTGGAAGCAGTCTTACCAGTCTAGTGTGAAATCTCGTCTCTCAAACTCGCAATCGATCTCCTCCCCGGAACCTCAGAAGAAGAAGCTCGTTTCTTGGAATTAATCCAATTGGATGAAACCCGTCATGATGCCGCGTTGGCTAATGAAGCCCATAAGAAACGAGTCAAGGCGCAGTTCGACAAAAATGTCAAACCCCGTGTCTTCTCGGAAGGTGACTTGGTCCTGCTTTACGACCAAGAATCCGATAAGTTGGGAGCAGGTAAATTTAAGTCTTTATGGATGGGCCCCTATATTGTTAAACGAGTGTTAGCAAAAGGAGCCTACGAGTTGATGGATTACGATGGAATTCCACTGGCGCAACCTCGTAATGGGTTGTACCTCAAGCGTTACTACGCCTAGTAGTAACCAATATGCTTTTGTTATATTTTTGTTTTCGCTAGAATGTTTGTTTTGGTCGAGTAATCCACCTTTTTACATTTATTGCAGATGTCAAACCCATTGGAACCATGTGTTCGATATGCCGATGGAGCAAGTCATAGTCCGCGGAACCTGTCCTCCGCAGCCTGGGCCATTTTTGATCCAAACGGCGAGTTAGTAAGTTTCAGGGGTGTATGTATTGGTCGATCAATGAACAATATCGCTGAATATAGCGCGTTGATAGAACTTCTCTCTGATGCCATCACTCATGGCATACGCCGACTAATCGTCAGGCTAGACTCACAGCTCGTAATACTACAACTCAATGGTATATATTCCGTCCGAAACCCAGCTATTTATCGCATGTTCCTAAGGGTTAAGATTTTGGAAAGACAATTTGATCTTATTCAATACCAACATATTTCCAGAAACTTAAACACATTAACCGACTCATTAGCAAACTATGTGTTAGATAGACATTTGCAACATCTATAAAAATAAACACATCATCAATGTTTTACATGTGGATCACATAACTCAACCAGAATAAAACTCCAAAAATCAAAAATACATATATAGATGTTTATGGTTTACACATAACGTTCTGTAACCAAGACAAAATCGGTCACATGACCTAAAAACTCAAAATGCTAGGGGGCACCCTAGTCTAATGATGCTCGTGATAGCAAGTCACAGCCTGTGCGATCATGCGTAAGAGACGAGTCCATCGTCTGGGCACACCAGTAGTATGTCGCTGTAACTGCAAAGGTAGCTCGTCGATCCTCACATCTGGAATACCGAGAGTAAGGCTCTCAATCTACTCCTGCACAGCTGTAAGAGTCTCGGCCACATCAAGGTCGCGAAGAATAACCCTTCCGGCGGCCTCTCCTACTGGGGCAACAGCTGGTACTCTCAGGCAAACTACTGGACGAACAGGACCAACATCTGCATGTACACATGAGTTTGATTAGAGTCTTGATAGAACAAAGCACAAGGACATTATAAACAAAAACAGTAAACAACAATATGGTCAGAGATTTTACCAATAGCACCCCACTGCTCACCATCCGGCAGTACCAAATCCGGATCACCCCGGAAGTCCATGCCAATATATGGATACTCGGAATAAACCATCTCCTGACGATCAAACCACCTGAAGAAGGTATCAGAAAATGAAATCTGAGACTGACCAGCATGCCTAGACATATGGTCAACCCATCTCTGCATACATGGTTCAGTAGGAGAAGGTAAATTGAGTGCAATGTACTGCGGCTGCATCAGTGGTATCTTCTCCAAGGCAAAGGCGGTCAAAATAGAACCGAACCCAAAGTTCTTCAATCTCCCATTCTTTATCTTGGTCAACTGTTCTTTCATTACAAGAAGTACTGCGCCGCACCAGTTGAACACCTTCGGTTGGAGGCATTCCAAGGCATGCTGCATATAGGATTTGTTGGCTACATGAAGAGACGCGCTACCGGCCATCCTACCAAAAGTAAATAGGATAGTCCTAAGGGACCTATCAGTGACATCACGGATGATGATCTTGCCGTCTTTACTCGGCTGAGATCCTTCCCTGCAATACTGGCGGACATAATCTCTCACAGAATCGCCTCCTCGGGTCGAACCTGACAAAGAGATGGGGGCACCCCGCCTCGACAAGCCAGTCAAGAAATAGATGTCTACTGCAGTCAAGGGGATAGATTTGCCCCTAATCTGGAAAACCTGGTTGATAGGATCCCAAGAGTCAAGCAAATACTTCAGTAAGTTAATCTGCTGTCTCATGCTAGAGATGCGGAAGAACTTCAGCAAGCCACAATTCCGCAGCGCGTTCACTGTAACAGGATCATGTAGGGCAATCATGTCCTCTTCTTCATGTTCTCGTTCTCGCCATGTAAGGGTCATTTTGCTCCAAGATCTCTGAAAAAACAAACAAGAGAGGAGATTAGATCCTGATTTTGATGAGAAACAGGCAAAAATTCCACCAAAAACTGTGCAACAAATCCTCTTTCTGCGCCCAACGCACCTGCAGCAGTGTTACAGGTGCGTTGAATGTCAAACTGCCTTCATACAGGCCAACATTCAATGCAGGTTTCGATGTGCTCAGGGTGCGTTGATGGCAGAACGAACCCATCAAACCCCAGGGGCTCAGAAAAGCAGGGAATAAAGCACAGAATGCAAAAAGGAAACCATGAAATGAAAGAGCTCAGGTTTAGCTCCTACCTGGTCCAGACGGCGCCGAGAATCGTCCACAGAATCTCCCGAAATCAGCTGATGAAAATCGAGGGGGAAAACACCTCCAAAGCTCCAACAAACCAAGTTCAAATGAAATGGTAAAATGAGAGGTAAAAAACACTTTTTAATTACTTTTACGTAGTTCGAAGTAAAGTATTAGCGTTTTAATCTCGTTTTCAAAGAAAATATTGTTCATTTCTAACTAGTTTGATGAAGCAGTTGAAAAATACAGTACTATCTTTGGAAGGACAAAGCTATTTATGGTAAAAAATCAAAACAAGACCACACGATCGAGCAGTTTTAGCGCATAGTTCAAGCTCGCTAAAAAATAAACATAAGTCCGAGAAAGTGTTTCCACACGCATTTAAGCTCGTTAAAAAATGAAATATCCCCTGGTAAATAACCACCGTGAATGTAGTACTTCAGCCATTAAAGCCTTGGTCGTGTTTGCACTGTCACCTCCACTTTTCCATTGGCTGATCATTCACCTCCATTTGATTGTTTACCCATTTTGAGGAACAGCTACGAAGAGTGATTTCACTAGCCATCCTTGTGACACTGCCGTGATTGGAAAATTCCAAACCTTACCTGGAATCAGCTGCTACCCATTTTATCACTCGTTCCTCAAAAGACGAGTCTTCTTTAAGCTCTTTTCAACTGACTCGTAAAATATGAAAAGATTGCCGAGTTTTGGCCTTCCAGCTCGTTAAAGCGACAGGAAGTGCTATCCCTCCTCTAGATTTTAATCTTTTTTGGACCTGAGGGATTATTGCACAAAAAGATCGAGCGCTTGTTTTGTTCGGCTCGTTAAGGCTAATCGAAAACTCATCCCTTCTGTATTGTTTTACACTTTTTCGGACTTAAGGGATTAGATGACGAAAAAGGAACTTTGGAGTTACCTTTACGTACCTTTTCAGACTCTCTAAAAATGAAAAGGACCGAGTTATCTTTGTCGTTAGACTCGTTAAAAAGATTAATAGCGACAAACTTGTCTTTAGGCGAGAACGAGTTTCACTATCGCTAGGCTCGTTAAAACATAGCGATGGGTTTGCCCGAAGGGAAAATTATAGAATAAGCATATGTTATCCTCCTCAAGCTTGATAAAAATAAAGAGGTACTGGTCAGCAATGACTGGGGAAAAATTGGGAAGAAAACTCAAAGAAACTTTATTGGTAGCAAGTCGCTCTTGAACATGACACTTCCACTCCGTGCCTGAGTTGGGTTGGGTTGTTTCATTCACCGGTCACATCACCATGGTCACGCCATACCATCCACATTTGGGGTAAATGCTACCAATCCATCACATAAGTGTCGCCGACATGTTCAAGAGAAGTCATCCAGAGAAGTCACCTGTGTCCTATCCACTACCATACATTATACTTCATTCTTTTCATGACCGCCACCCTGAACCATATATCATCAGATCGTTTTCACCTCCATCAAAATCATTTGCTCCGTTCCGTGTCATTGATGTGGGATTCATTAAGGCCCTCCTTTGACGGATCGCTTCTTGTCGACATCAGCTCATTATCCAAGAAGTTGATCTAGGAACAACCCCTTCAGTACTTTGAAGCTTGCATGCCTCAATGGCAAGTTTTTCACTTCCGGTGACAGCTATACATCAATGACCTTCGACCGAAAGATTTTGCGTGGTGTTCGATGCCAAGTCCTTTATTCACACCACGTGAATTGTACTGCAGTACCTTGAGGGTCATTATCATTATCGGTGACTCCTCTCGCGCTTGTTAACAGTTTACATCATTGACTGGTAATCAAGCGATGTCCTTCCATGTTCGACTTCAAAACATTTCTCACATGGATCGACTTGTACTTCGAGTGAATATCGGACGAGATTGAAGACCCCGGATCTAGTTTCATCCATCCGGGCTGCAATATATATTCAGGAAAAATAAAGACATTGAAATGTACAGCATTGCAGCACAGATAATCATCCTACCAAAAGGATGATGACTTCATCAGAATCATCAGTCTACCATCAGACGATTGTCTGTCCTATGTACATGAAAATGAATTTATAAAGCTGAGCATGGGAATGCCCGCCTCAGCTAGATCATGAAAACAGTATGAAGATAATGTATTGTATTGTATCTTATTACAGGTCTCCTCCCAGCATTGAAAGAACTTTGGATCCTCCTAATAAAGCATTTCACACGATAAACGGCCTCATACTTTAGGGGGAAACTGTTATAGACATTTTTGTGCCTTACAGCTATAAGCATGAAATGTCCATAAACCAAGCGATCCTAAGTCCCTAAAAGTGTTGTTCCAGCTCCTAAAGAAACAAGGTCAACAAATTACAGCTTCTCCCAGAAGTTCTCCACCAGAAACTGCTCAGAAATAGTCAAATCAGGATCATTTCAGCTGCTCCACTAGCTAGTTGCGTTGCAAAGCACCCAAATACACTGGCTAGGTGTGTTGCAACACACTTGAATGCACTACCAGGGTGCGTTGAGTGGGAAATGACAAGTAGCAGAGTCATTCCACGAGGTGGAGAGACAATGGAAGCTTCCAAAATCTTTCCCAATGACACTTGCCTCACTGAATTCGACCAGTGATGAGTAAGAGGCTCTCAGTCTCCAAGTGGAAGCAAGAACTGACAGAGAGAAGCCACTAATCAATTCATGAGCTGACTCATCCTCTTTGCATACATCTATATATGGATCCCTCACCAAGAGATCTAGAGGCTGGAATTTTGTACATTGCAGAGAATTGCTGTTGGTTTTGAGATAGATATTGGAGTATTGGGTGATTTATGCTTTGTTGGAGGTGAAGAGGGAATTCTATGTTGGGAGGTTGATGCTGGATCAGGAATCATCGGTTGTAACTCCTCCTGGATCTTCTTGTTTTATCAATAAAACTATTTGAGTTTCTCCTACATGCTTGTATATCATTGATGATTGTTATATTTGTATGTTTAGCTTAAATCTGATCCTAAGCTTTTTATGAACATAAATCCATGTCTTTGTGTAGTTTCCTTCTTCTGTGAACTTGCAGGAACTTGGTGACGCTGGGCAAGTAAGGGAGCAGGTAGCTGGAAGCTGTCAAAGAGGAGAGAGATCGAATCAAAGGACTAGCGCAAGACACAGGTTGGTTCATCCTACTTCTCTTTGTTTATAGTTCATAAAGGAGAATACAAGAGTATTTTTCCCTATTTGTTTCTGAGGTCACTGTCACAACTCAGTGGGATAGGGTCGTTCTGAATAGACACTTTTCCCGATAACAAGAAAGTGGCCCGATTCAAGTGTTAAAGAGTATCAGAGGAAAGATAAAGCCCAGATTAAATTAAAGAGTATCAGTGAAGCGGCAAAGAGTATCAGATTGGCAATATCAAAGAAGGTGAACATTAAAGGCCCCCAAGCAAATTCAAAGAAAGCGGTGAAGCCATTTAAGGCTCTCAAATCACAGTTAATGCACATCAAAGCCACTCAAGAGCAGGGGATCAAAGCCCAAAGCACAGTTATGGCTAAATGAACAGCACAGAGCCATAACGACAGATTTCAACTCATTTTTGAGGCGGCTGACCGAGCGCAACACCTAGATAAATATTTTATGCATTTACTTCAAGATAAGATAGATTAAAGCACTCATTTTCCTCAGATCTGTTTAAGATCTGTTGTAATAGATATTTTTGGATATTTTCTCTATATAAACCACCCTAATTCATTGTTTAAAGGGTTGGTTGGTTGATAATCCTCATTCTAGACTTGTGATGTATACTTTGAGAGCTCTATAATCAAAGACTATTGGAATGCTTTGGATGAAGAACTATCTGTTGTGGTATTTAATGGCCAAAGAGTGAGTGTGGAATTCCTGTGCTACTACATGGCTCAATAAGTGTTTTCTTACCTCTGTTTACAGTTTACATATGTTAATGCCACTATTGTGTTACCATCTAAATAGCAAGAAAGAAGAATAGCTTAGGTTTTGCTTGACTGCACCCTATGCTCAGTTCTTGTTATTTCTATATGTTTTCTTCTAAGAAATGGTTATGAATATGCATACTTAAATGATCATGTTTACCCTGTTTCTTTCACATATGACTGTTATTTAGGAATTCTTGACTGCTCCTAGACAAACTTTCATTCACCTTCCCTATCTGTTAGCTAATGAAAGATTCTTAATTGCCTTTCATCTCTGACCTTCATTCCATCTTTATTCCAGCCTGATATTGTTCTATGTGTAGCTATCTTGCTCTGTATTCCTCTTGTGACCAAGAAAACGCAACAACAAGCCATAATCCATGACTCCATGCCCAATGGTTTGAACTTCTCACACTATGCATCCCAACTCTGCTTGAAGACATCATCCCTTCCCACCAAAATCAAGACAAAACCCATGTGCACCATAACTAGCCTAAAATCAACCCAAAACAAAGTTAAATATTAAAGAGAGAGCCCTCTCTGACTCCAGGTAGGCTAGGACCTACAGCCCAAAGATTGGTTTGTGGTTACCTCGGCCGTATCCCTTAAGGAGCCAAGGGACAACCTGAGTGATAACAGTAGGAATGTACTCCAACAACATGATTCTCCTTTGCACACAATCTCATAGATAGTGATACTCGATGTCAATATCCTTGGACCAATCATCAAAAACTGGATTCTCTGAGAGTTTGATAAAACTCTTATCGTCACGGTAAAACACTATACGATCCATCTGCTCACCAAATAACCCAACAAGGATCTTCCTCATCTAGATAGCCTCACAATTTGCTTGACTAGCAACCATGTACTCTACTTCTGTTGAACTTCCTGCAATTGATCTTTGCTTCCTATTTTACCAAGAAATTTTTGCTGACCCCATATTACTAAAGATTCCCCCTAATGTTCTCTTCTTTTTGGATTAAATCCCTACCTAATCTACATCTGTGAAGCCTTGAAGCTTCACTCCCTTTGTCTATATGTACCAAAGACCAAACTAAGTGGTGCCTTGGAGGTATCTCAAAACATGTTTAGTTGCCTCCCAATAGAGTTTGGTTGGCTTAACCATGGCTTGACTAAGCTGGTTAACTACAAAACACATGTATGATCATGTGTTCACCAAACCATAAGTGAACCCACAAGTTGTCTATAAATAGCAGCCTACACTACATCACCTGAAGTAGCATCTTCCTTCCTCCAATTACCTACTAGAGGAGTCTCCATGGGTGTTGCTCTCTGTGTGGAACTTCTTCAGTATCTCATTGGCATACATGCCCTCAGAGACAGACAATTCCCCATCTCCTTTCCATACTTCCATACCAAGAAAGTAATGGATCAGCCCAAGGTTCTTCATCACGAATTCTCTTGCAATATCCTATTTCTAATATTTTATCAGCTTCTCATCATTTGTTAGAATCAAATCATCGAAATATAATACTACAATCAACAATTTACCTTAAACCACAATATGGTAAAATTTCGCATCTATTTCACTTTTGGTGAAGCCCAAAACAGTGAAATAACTGTCAATTCTGGTGTACCAAGCATGGGTGCTTGTTTTAGTCCACACAATGCTTGCTTGAGTCTCCACACATGCAACTCCCTGTTGAAGGTCTCAAATCCTTTCGATTTCTCAATATACACCTCTTCCTAAATCATATCGTTGAGAAATGTTGCCTTCACATCCATTTGATCTATCTTCCATTCCATCTACGTTGAGAGTGCTAGAATAGATCTGATTGAAGAGTACCTTGCAACTGGAGAAAAGGCCTCCTCGTAATCAAATACCTCCACCTGAGAGAAACCTTTGGCCATAAATCTAGCCTTGTGTTTCTCCACAGTCCCATTTGTTGCTTGATTTACATTGTAAAGCCATCTGTAACTCGCCACTTACTTGTTTGTTTGTATTGGGACCACTTCCCAAACACTGTTTTTGATAATGAATTCATACTCCTGAACATGGCATCAACCCATATTGGTTGCTGCACTACTTCATCGAATGAGGATGGCTTAACCTCTACACTCTCACCCATCAAAGACATGTAGCCAGTGTACCAATCTAGTGACCTCCTCTTCCTACGTAGTGATGTGGGTGCTCCCACATTCTCTCTAGAATCATCCATCAATCTGTCAGCCTCCCTAGTGTGCTTCCTTCCATCTCTGGAAGTCTCTGCATGAGTGGGTGCTTCCACTCTCTACTCCTCGGCATTTGGCTGCTCCACATCATCCTAAGGTTCCTCCTTTGGAGCTCAAAGATCCTCATATGCATGTAACTGAAGCTCCCTCCCAAGGGAATATCTCATGGCCTTCTCTTCATCGAACTTTAGATCTCTACAAACCACTATCATCCAGTTGGATGGAAGGCACACTTGATAGTTGTGAGGTGTATCAGTGTACCCCACAAATATTCCCTACTCATCTCTTGGCTCTAGATTTTTTCATGCATCCTTGGTAACATGATAGTAGATGGATGAACCAAATATTCTAAAGTGTGTCGCATCTATTTTCGTACCTGAAAAAGCTTCTTCTAGTGTACTCATCCTGAGAATTCGATGAGGGATTATGTTTTACAAATAAATAGTTGTGTTGCATGCTTCAGCCCACAAGTGAAATGGTAGGCCCTGATCATGTAACATCACTCGTGCAGCTCCCACAATACTTTTTTCTTCCTTTCATACATCCCATTCCGTTGTGGGTTATGAGGTGCTATTAACTCTTGTCGAATCCCTTCTAATGCATTTAAGTTCTTGAATTCATTCAACACATACTATCCACCATTATCACATTTTAAATATTTAACTTTTATGCCATTATATTTCTCGACAAGTGCTTTAAATTCAAAAAATTTAGTGAACATCTGATCTTTCTTCTACATGAAGAAAATCCAACACTTACGAGAAAAATCATTAACAAATATTACATAATACCTGTGCTTGGTCGTGGATGTTGTCGAGAATGGTCCACACACATCTGAGTGAACTCTATCAAGGATCACCTCCACTTGACTGTATTTATCATGAAAGGAAGCTTTGGTGTACTTCCCCAATGTACACCCTTTGCTTTTGTCTCTCTTCTATAGTATACCCTTAGGAAGTCCTGTAGAAATTTGTTTCATGATCTTCAAAGCTCCATAGTGCAAGTGAGCCAATATTCTATGCCACAACTCACTGATGTCTCAACTCTACGCCTTCTCTGCTTTAGTGGTCAAAGCAGTGCAATATTCTACATCCAATTTGTAGAGGTTCTTCACTCGAACCTCGATCCACTTCACCTATCTTGAGGCTATGTGACGAAGGAAATCCTTTCCCTTTCTAAATATCACATCGTAGCCATGGTCCTCCAACATGGAAACTAAAACCAAATTCTTCTTCAAACCCAAAACATACATGACATATTTTAATGTGAAAGGAGTATCAAACTCCCTCTAAAATGTAACAATACCGATGTCGGTCATGCTATACCTCCCATCATCTCCCATCTCGATGTGCATCTGGATGTCTTCTCCTCCAAATCAATGAAGAAATATTTTTTTTTCGGTCATATGGAATGAGGCTTCACTATCTAGGTACCACACACAACCCATCACTGATGTCACCATGCAAGTGATGAGGGTGAAATCCAGTTTGAATTGTGAAGCAAGAGATTCACATGTTGCTCCTCCTGAGGGTTTCTTACCAGCCTTCTTGTGCTGACACTTTGTGGCATAATGCCCCATCTCATGACAGTGAAAACATTTAATCTTCGACATGTCCTTCTTCTTGCTGCCCTAACTAGAATCTGAATTTGAATGGGATGACTTCCCCTTCCCTTTCTTCTCCTTTCCAGCTAAGGCATAGTTCTCCTCATCATCATGCTTGGATGAGGATCCATCTATGGTGTTTCGCCGAATCTCTTATTGTACCAAGTCAAACCACAATCGCTCCCATTCTAGTAGCTTCTCCCTCCCATTAACTAAGTCCTGGTAACTGTGCCTGCTCTTTGGAAGGCCTAGAGGTGCTAGGATCACCATATCATCTTTAGAAACTATAACACCAATACTTCTAAGCTCATCCTGACATTGGGTGAACTTTGTCAACTACTTTGGTATTGTGTCACCCTTCGCCATCTTGATCTTTTTGAGTTTTTCCTTCAGTGCCAGCTTCCTATGGTCACTTCTATTTTGAAACAGGTCTTTCAAGGCCTTCCACATTGCAGATGGAGTTTCCTTAGCATGGAGATTTGAGATAATATGATCTCAAACTTCTTCTAGGATAATCCTTCTCACCTTTTCCACACACTTTCTCCACTTTGCCAGATCCTGAGCACCAGTTGGCTTAGTAATATCTTTGTCTATGAATTCCTTAAGAATTTTGTCTTCCAACACTGCCTCCATCCTGTCCTTCCAAGCAATATAGTTCAAACTGCCCTCAATGGCATATTCTAGTCTCAATCCATAAAACAACATCTTGCTGGTTCTGAAGTATGATACTCCAAAATTTTCTCCTACAAAAGACAAACTCGTATTCTCCTCTTCTATAGTTATTTCAGCTCAAATACCAGGTAGATATTCCTTGTAGATTCAAATAATAGATTGTATTATGCTTAAACAATTTACTTGAATCTACTATACTCATCAACAGAAACAATAAACGCTTGATGAAATTATGAAGCATATAAGAGAAATAATTCCATCACACATAACACAATAATTTTTTGGGGAAAGCCACAACTAAAAACCCCTGCTATCCGTATTCATAAAATATGGGAAGATTAAAATGCTTTGCTTAAGCCCGAGCAACCTCTACACTATATCAATCGATCTCACTGCTTCACAAACCAGCTCAAGCTAATATTTAGCCAATTCTTCTGCATGTCAAACTCCTATTTCCTTGCACAGTTTCCTAGGTAATTAGCCCATATTTAATTGGGAAATTCCAAAAATATGAATTGCGCAATCCTAATAGGCCTTCCTCTAATAGCATGCACCACCTGTACAATTTAGATGATTATATAGCTGATAGTACACTATCCCTGAACTCCAATCTCAACAAGGTCTTTCTCTAATCTCACATGCATGAGTTAATTATGAGTGAATCTTCAATTTACTAGTCGATCAGTGTTGGTTACACCCCACTACTGGATCTCCCACTAATTCCTCCATCATTTCGAACTAGTTTAACTAAATTTAACTTAGCTAAACTGAATTAAATCATTACAACTCAAAATAAACTCAACCAAGGCTCCTAAAAATTAAGATACACTCTACACGACTCTAGTTATACTACCAAATCGAATTAAATGGGCCAACTAAATCAAGTTAACATAGTTAACTATTACAATTCGTCATGATATGTGGAATTACAATTTAATTCAAGGACAAAATTAAATTAGGATTTTCTTGTTGCATTTTCAAAAGTCAGGTTAGGGTTTATGATGTGCTTGCCTAAAATCAAGGAAAAAACTCCACTTGTCCTAAGATCAAAATTAGCAACTTAGTGCCACTTTCCAAACATTAATTAGACAATCCCTATTTTCTAAGAATGACAACTTAGATTTTTTTGGGAAACTTCCCATTCGTACTGGTAGAAAGGACTGCAAAATTCCTAACAACAAGGTATTACATGATTCATTTCCTTAGTGAATTGCACAGTTTCTAGTTGAAGAGAGAGGCTCACCACATTTTCTGTGCTCAATGGGATGCCTATCTTCAAGGATTGCACAGTTCTGATCCTCAAGGCCTAGCATAGTTTCTAGAGATAGTGGATTTCATAGTTCCAAGAGGGAACAATGGCAATAGGTGCAAGATCAGGGAAGAGGATGGATTATGTTTGAAAATGCTTAGTTAAGATCAAATCAAGTCAAAGATGGATTTTCAAAATTAGACAGGATACTTAACAACAATGAAAGATGGGTCCTTGTAGACAAAAGGTAGGCTCCAAAATCAAGGCATAGGAAAAATTTTGGAGGGGGGATGTATTAGCTACAACATAAGTACAAGCTTTAATGATTCTAGGTCAAGGATGTAGTTAGCTCTTCTATAGTTGAGTTGAAACCTGACTTCATAGTCCTCTATGAATTTATTTGTTCCCAGGGTCATTCTGAAGATCTCCTCTTTTATGTCCCTTAATCTACAATAATTTATATTTCTGGTTGAAAGCTTGCTGCATTTGAACCCAAATGGTGATGTTGCCTCCTTTTGAGCTCATGAACCAACATAAGGTTGTATCCTTGATAGTGGAAGGAAATAACTTTAAATTCTTCTCATTAGAAGTGTAATCATAAGTTTTACAAAGCACAACAAACTCAAACATGAATGTATCAAATTCCTCAGAAGTTAGGCCATGGAAGTGTGGGAGAGCAGTGGGGCTTATGTTCTTCATTTTTGCTTCCCCATTGGTTTCTCAGATAGGAAAAAGCTTAGGCTGCCTGTTTTCAACCATATTTTGGGTACATGATGTAGTTTTATCCTCCCGTATGGGCTCTTCAAAGATTTATGGTTACTCACCTAAAGGGTTATCCAATTCCTCTATGTTCAAAGTAGGAGTTCCACCGTCACCAAAGAAGAGTGATGGTTTACTACTCGTAGGAGTGGCTACCTTTGGAAGAAACTTCCCTAGGTTATCCCTAACCCTACAAGGCATGAAATAAATGTGTTTTTTTCTTTTATTTGTGGATCTTACTATATAGACAAGAAACTAATGCATATATATATTATTTTTATTTTTTCAGGAAATAAAATGAAAATGAGAAAGCAACTCAAAGAATAATTAACACCTACTTTGACACCTCCTCGACAACAGCACCAAAAAATGATGAGCTATGGTATTGTAACAAGGATGTTGCAACTCCTAGCACTGCCAGCTTTAATTTATCAATTTGGGATTCTTACAAACTTAAGAGGTGACATTGTTGTATGCATGGTAAGTTAAGTTCTATTGAAGCTGCTCTTAGGAAGTGAATCAAACCAAGGTGTACAAAGACCATTTTGCAAACTGAATCTAGATTTTGCAAAAAGGAAAAATGTTGTATAAAAGGAAACCTAAATCTACTTGCAAGAAATGTAAATGTTGCATGAAAGGAAATTATAATCTACTTGCAAGGAATAAAAATGCTTGGAATAGAAACCCTAACCTATTACAAATAATAAATGACAAAGAAATCAACCTAGCCTAGTTGCATAAAGTAAATGAAATGAAATCAATCTAAACTATTGCATTCAAAGGAGATCCTATTCTAATGACAAACCACAATAAATTCTTCAAGAAGTAACAATTTAATATGTTCATGTGATATTAAAGTCATGAACTCAATCACTAACCCTAATTACATAAATGATTTGCACGGATAAAAAGAAAGGTTATAAGTGGTCTTTTATCTTCCTCAATCTTAGTTTTAAGGCTTAGGGGACATTGTGAAGGGTTAATAGGTGAAAATTAAGCTTAAGGGACAACTTTGGTCAAGTTTTGAGGGGTTTTGTGAAGTTTTATTAGATGTTATACGTTTACTACATGGTGCTACAAGATTACTCGGGTTTGCCACATGATTGAATCTATGAGCATTGCAAGGGCTTAGAAGGTGATATGAAGGTTAGGAATGATGGTAGACGGTGGAATAAGGATATGGGAGTCCTTTCCAAGCTTAGTACTCCTCAGGGGCCCATCTTACACAAGAAAGGAATGCAAACAATGACCTCTAATAAATTTATCTTGAATTTTCTATATGAAAACTGTTAAAGAAGTTTGTGAGAATGAAATGAGCGTGCTTATGGTAGGGTTACAAATGAAAATGAAAGTGCTCTACCCTGTAAACCAATAGTATTACTTGCACACCAGAAGATTATTCAACTTGCAAAACATCTAAAGAATACTAACAATACTAATTGCAGAAAATCAAACTAGAAAAGAAAGGATGAGTTGAATTTTATCCAAGATCTATATATTGCATCAAAATAAAACCTATATTTTTGTGGTTTCCAATATAAATTCTACAATCACACTTTCCAACAAATGTGATTGACAAATCTACAGAGAAAACTTTTCTCATAAGAAAATCTTGCAAAGGAACTACTACTAAACTAAGTACATGAAATAAAGATGCATAAAAAAAATGTACAAGGGAGAGCGATTAAAGTGCTTGGGTCGGGCCCTAACCCAAGGGAATTCTTCCCTCTAAAGCACACTCAAATTGTACGCAACAAAATGCTCTTCGTTGATCTCAAAAAGTGCTCAAGTGCATGATACGGAAACTGAAATGATAAGTACAAACTCCTTGCTCTCGTAGTCACTATGATCCTATAAAAATTTGAATCCTTCTGAGATTTTAGGCTCCTTTATTTATATAAAATGAGCGAGGCGGAAGCCTCCTTGGAAGGAGGCCTACTTCCATTCAAAATCCCTATAAAGATGGATCTAGTCTCTTAAGATTCTCACAACCATTGAGTGTAGTAACTTCCCCATAGCTAGTCGAGTTTTTTTATGAGTTAATGCAGGGAATGAGCCTCTAACATTTTCTCCAGCTGGTCTCTAATGAACTTCTTCACAATAAATATTCTTTCCCCTACACATTAAACAAGTTAGACCACACGATATGATAAATATTCCATAATCTCCCTAATAAACACATTAAGTAAGAAAAGGTGTTAAGAAATGCAAAGAGAGAGGTAAATGTATGTTGAAGGATGATCAGATGGGGTTTGATTTATACCTATTTAGGAGGCCCATCAACTGTATCTAAATTTGGGCTTCTTCATTAGTAAAGATTTTATCCAAAGTGAAACAAACTTTAGTGATACATCAAATTAAATAGTATAAGCACCGGTTAATGTGAAACAAACTTTAGTGATAAGTGAGATTCTTGTTTTGATCATAATTTCTTAGTGATTTTAAAACTTTCTCAATTCCATTATTATAAGTGCTATTAAAATTTAACAAGTGTAATATGCATCATTATTACTTAATACCTGTCTCTTATCTAAAAAATAATTAATAATTTTAAATTATATATATATATAGATAGATAGATATATATATATATATATATATATATATATATATATATATATATATAATTGATGATGATGATGATGATGGTTAACGTCCGTTGAGACTAAACAATGGTCTATCAGACCTAAAGAAACAAATTATTTATTTTGATTTAAGATTTTATTCCTATGCTCAAAAATCTTGGAGAGAAGCCTCCCGAGCTCACTATAATTTTGACATTGTAAAAGGTTAGGAAGGTCAGTATTGTAACAAAGATTGTGAAACTGAGATCTAATGTGGTTGTACGCGGGGCACTCTAAGAGGAAGTGGTTTTCATCCTCGATGTTCCTATTCTCACATATATGGCAGATCCTTTCCATCCATGGAGTTTTAGGAACTGCCCAACGACCTATTTCACTATGGACCTCATGAGAATTCGTTCTAATCTTTGCTATATTAATTTTCTTCTTTGAGCTAGTTAAAATAGAGAGATACTTTTGATCTTCTAGGGTGGGGTTGATGACCTTCTTATAATAACTTAATTTTCTTTTAGCCGCTAAATCTTTCTCACACCACATTTTTTCTTTGAACTTAGAAGTAACAATATCTTTAATGTTATTTATGTTTTGCAATGCATCATTCTCGTTGATCTCCCAATAGTTTAAACAGGCCCTTGTGTCTTTATGCCACCCTCGATTGAGCCTTAGGTGGTTATGGCTAGAATTTAAAGCTAGCTTAGGAAGTCTATGATCGTCTATGTTATTGAGTTTGTGCTTCTACAACAGAAACCTAAGCATAGATAGGCTCTCAATAGGGGAAAGACCTGCTTCTATAAGGAGAATAGGATAGGGTGTATTACTTTTAATTTTCAGGTTATAAGTTATAAAATGCTTCTGGATTTGCTTAATATTTCTCCATGATTCTCTGGAGATGCTGCAACCCCAAACCTCATAGCCATATAAGATAACAAGAGTGACTAAAGTTTCAAAGAGGAACTTCTTTTTATCCCACATTACAAGGTTTGTTGTTTTACAATTATTTTCAAGACCAAAATAAGCTTTCCACCCCCTATTAATCCTTTTCTCAATGTTATGGTTCTAGTTGAGCTTATGGTGAATATCAATTCCTAGGTACTTGTAAGGATACACTTCCTCCAAGTTATTATTGTCATACATAAAATTAGCGTAAGTGTCCTTCTTGGATTTGATAATCATAACTTTTGTTTTGTCAGTGTTAACAGTCATACCCATGGTAGAGCAAAAATCCTTAAGAAGCCTGAGTTGCTTATCAAGATTAGATGGGTACCTTGCCAAAAGAACAATATCGTTAGCATAGAGAAGAAGGATGACGACTATCCCAGCTAAGATCGTGCCATCACATCCTGCTTCCTCTAAATAGCCTCGAGCTTATCGATGTAAATGCCAAATAGGGTAGGGGAGAGGGGGCAACCTTGTTTAACTCCGATGTTACACTTAATATCTTTCAACCACCCCTCATTTCTCTTTAGCTTGGCAATTACATTCTCGTATAACCTTATAGCGGTAGCTCTCAACTTGAGAGGAACCTTTAGCTCTTCTAATCTATTCCAAAGGTTGTATCTAGGAACCGTATCGAAAGCCTTTCTAAAGTCACCAAAGAAACAAAACAAATTGGATTTATCATTACGACATTCCTCTGCAATGATCCTAAGTGTAACAAGGTCGTCTGTTGTTGAGTGATGCCTTCTAAAACCTACTTGGCCTTTAGCCCGTTTACCTTCACATTCAAGCCATATGCTTAACTTCTTTTCCAAAATACTACCATATAACTTGGCTAAGAGAGGGCTGATCATAATTATCTGATAATTAGAGGGGTTATTTGTATCCCCACTTTTAAAAATAGGGATAATGAGGCTCTCAATCCAAGGTTTAGGGAACCCTTGCTTGACTACTTGATTGAAAAGCTTGTGGATGTGGGGGATGAGGAAAAGACCTCCAAATTTTAAGATTTATGCCTGGTAACCTTCAATGTCCTTAGCTTTCCCATTAGTGAGGCGATTAACCCCAAACTTAATGTCTTCTAAAGAGAAAACTTCTTTCATTGTGAGCAGGGTTTCCAAATTATCCATGACATTTGGAGATTCATAAAGCTTTTTAAGATAGGAATTCCAATCATGAAGACAAATTTTATTATTACCCTTAGTCTTCCTAGTCAGAATCTGCCTCCAAAATTTCTTAGGAGCTACCTTAGAGAGGTGTAAGAGATTCTCCTATCTTTGACGAATGTACTGCCTCTTTTTCCTTTTAGTTAGGGCTTTGTATATTTTTATCTTGTCCATTTTAAGAGATTCATCAACAGCTTCCTTAATTGCTCTCCTCACACTTTTACAATCTTTGTCATACCTGGATTGGTTTTGCTATTTCTTTTATTATTTGAAACTTCAATTGAGAACTTGTTAATAGAATATGAGAGGGTTGTAGTAAAATTATGATAGAGGTCTTCTACTATACTAGATAAAGTAAGCAAATTAGTTTTAAATTCATTTAAAAAGAGATAATTTTTATTTCTATCAAATATTAAGTTCTTTTGGCTGTAAGTACTATTTTCTATGGGAACTCTATGCATGACAAAATTGAGAGTTATAAGTAAAGGCCTATGATCAGAGTCAGGTTCGTGGTTGTTTAAGATGTCAAAATTTAGTATTTCGTTGTATAATGGGAGATCGGAAATAACATAGTCTACCACGCTACTTCCAAATCCATGGATGCAGGTCATCTTGCTGGAATTGTGCCACTTCTTTAGATCGTTGCAAATTATGAGATCCTGAGCACTACAGAGCTTGACTAGCTCTGACCCAAACAAATTTTCCCCAAGGTCTTCAGAGCTCCTTTTGTACCTGCTAGCCAGAGTAGGGTCTTCGTCTTACCAAAGAGGATTAGGGTTCGAATGATTGCTTAGAATAATAGCTTGGTTGTTTGAAGTTCTAGCATTAAATTCACCTATTAAAAGGATATTACCGTCATTCCTTAGGCTAGAAATATCATTCTCTAAACCATTGTAAGGGTTAGTTTTATCTAGATTCTTCTTCTTATAGAAGTTAGAATTAATGGGGGGAAAATAACATATTGTTATGTAGGACTTTTTATTATTAATGTCTCTGATCTCTATCCAACTATATTGGTTGTGAGGGTCGTTTTTATAAATCCTAATATGGGGGGAGATGTTCTTCTTAATGTAACAAGTTATTCCCCCAATGCCTCTACAGGAGGATCACTTGTTCCAGGTAGACCATAGCGTAAGACCTTAGATTCTTCATGCTCCCAAGTTTCAACAAGCAAAATAATATCAACATCATTTGAAATCCAACTTAGCTTGGGACCTTTGTTCCATGGGAAGCCCCGACAGTTCCAAGAAAGGATCCGGAGCATGTTTAATTGCTATTGATTACTATCTTTTGGTTTCTATCTCGAATAAAGGCTTTTCTATTTCTGATTATTGCCCATTTTCCTTCCTTTCTAGCTTCTTTTACCTTTTGAACCTCCTTTCTTAATTCTACTTGATCTTCTAGAATGAGATCTTCATTTATGAATATTCATGTTCCTTTTAGACTTGAGGTTTTACTAAGTATGTCGTACTTATGATCTATGGAGCTCACCTTTATGCGGATTAGTCTTCTTTTATTCTCGATTAATTTCCCCAACCTTCTTGCTTCTGTGAGACACATTGTTTCAATTTGTAATCTATTATGTAATTCTGTCTAGGCTAACGCTAAAGTATCCTCATCTACTTCCTCTTTTAAACTGAAGATTATAAGGTTCAAGGCCCTTTTGTTACGTTCGTGGTCTAATTCTATTAATTTTTTCATTTCATCTTTAATTGGTTTGATATCTAACTTATCTAACACATTATTTAGGGTGAGGCGGCTATTAACTTTTTCTTCTAGTTCTTTAATCATGTCTTTCATTTTAAGACTCTCTAAAGTATCAACATCTCCTTGTTGGGATGGTTGGTTAGTATCTTGGTTTTGTTTTTCTATAACCTGCAATCTAGTCTCCATTGCCTCCATTTTATTCTCCAGTAGTTCTATTTTATTTTCTATTTGTTTTTGGATCGTGTCTTCAAAAGATGCAATTTATTTTCCAGCATGGCTTCTAACTCTTTTTGTAGGTTGGATTCTCTTTCTTCTCTACGTGTCTTTAAAGACTCTATATACTCATAAATGCCTTGTAGAGTAACTGTACTAGGTCTGCCCTTGGTAATCTTTGGTAATTGTGGTGAAATATTCATACTTGAAATTATATGAGCAAATATGTATTAGAAAAAGAAAAGGATAAAGAATGTGTGTACCTGATATCAGCAAACCTGACTGCAGATGACCCGTGCCCACTGCATCCTGCAGACTGAAGAATATATGCGAAGAATATATAGAGTGCGTTTTTAACTCTTTCACCGAGCCTCAGAACTCTTTCACCGAAGAATATATGAGAAGAATATATAAAGTACGTGTTTAACTCTTTCACCGAGCCTCAGAACTCTTTCACCGAAGTATATATAGAGTACGTGTTTAACTTTTTCACCAAGCCTCAGAACTCTTTCACCGAAGAATATATGCGAAGAATATATAGAGTGGTGGGCTCCAGTATTGCAGCAATAATGCTACAACTCCTGGAGCTTCCTATCTCTAATTTTATCAACCCAGTAGTTCGTAACAAACTTGGAAGCGACGGTGCTGTATGCACAAGTACTAGCTCTTGTCGCAGCTGTCACTTGGTCAGCTGGCACAAGTCCGCTAGGGCTCAAGCCAACTTCTATATGTTCTCAGAAGAAGATTTCTAAATGATGGATGAAGGCTATCTCAAAGGAAATTGACCTACTTTGCAATAATGAACTGAAAGCCAACAAAACAGGGAAACCCTAGTAAACCCTAATCTGACTAGTCTAATCTCTATGATGCAATGGTGGGAGTGCAAACTTCTAGAAATGATGCCATTACTTCTAGTGATATGAGATGCATGGATTTAAGCTACTTCTACTGGAAAGAACATTGTTTTTGTATTTTTGCTTAAGTGGTTGGAGTTATTATGATTTTGTTTCTTATTAGGGTTTGACTGTGCAGGGGTAGTTCGAAGGGGAAGAAAGCTTGGGAAAGGTCAGGAGGGCTAGGAAAGGTTCCAGGGGATCCAAAACATCATTCCACAGAAGTCCACAATGTTCAGGTGCTCGGCAACCGAGGTTGCAGGTTTCTACAGGATGTCTGCAGGGGACCCTACAGGAAGCTCGGGATTTCTACAGGAGGTCTGCTAACTCCTACAGGATGTTCTGTGGTTGGAGTTTTGGGTGATGGAGAAGTGGAGGAGTTGTATGGGTGGATAGGTAGGATGGAAAGGGAGCTTATGATGGCTCAGGGATAGAGATATGAGATGAGGAAAGAGTGGGTACAGTTGGTTGGTGGATAGACGGGTGGAAGCAATGAAAAGTCCAAAAAGATGGAGCTACGTGAACAGTAGAAGTGTTGGAAGGAAAACGAGCTGAACAGAGGTTGGGTAGGTGGCTTTAGGCGCGGTTGGGAAGAAGAAGAAGATAACAGAGTGATGCAACGCAGTGTAAAGGAAACAAATCTGCACAAAACCAAGAATTCATCAACCTATCCTAACTGTGTTATTAAATCAACGAACAGCAATGTAAACTTCAGAGAAAAATCGTGCATGGAGTTGGAATGAAGAAGTACTGCTCAAGATCAGAATGCATGGATGGATCTACGATTGAAATGACTGTGTTGCAGCTTGAATGAAAGTGTATGACTGCATTTTTTGGTGGCTGGTACGGTCTACACCCCCAATCTCTAAACAGAGATGGCAGTGAGTGCACTGTCAGCCCTTTTCTTGGAGCTCGAATGAATGATGATCCTCCTACTCTAATCTAAGCAACTAAAAGCACTTGAACTGTAAACTAATCCTACTCAATCACATAAAAGAAATCAAATTAGCATACTGTAATGTCTAAATGCATGTCAAAACAGAGGAATAAAGTGTTGAAAAGAAAGACAAGTAACAATACAAGGAAGAGGAGGTCTATTGCTCTCAGGTTGGGCCCTAACCTGAGAGCTATAGCTCCCTTAAAAACTCAGAATTGAATCCAAAGCTGCCTACCTTTATTGAATAATCATGGGTCTAATAACATGCCAAAACTGGCTTACAAAGAGCAAAAACCGAGCTGTAGCTCGTGCTTAGAAATTGCAACAGTAGTTCAAAAGTTCCAAAATCTCCTATCAAAGACCACGACCTTAATATTTATACATGATGAGGATCAAGCTGGCTTCCTCAATTAATGGAGCTCAGTTGTCCAACTAAAAGTAAACTGCTGTAGACTGTTGTTCCTGTAGAATCCGTTGGCTGCCTTTAAGCTCGGTGGGGAAAGCTGTTGGAGCTCGGAGTTAGGGTGGAGATCACGAGGGAGGTCATTTAAGGCTGTAGACAACCTCCCTATAAACCTGCAATGCCACCTTTGTTGTCTCCTTGTCTCCTTCTGCGTGGTCTTTGCTCCCTTTAATGCCAAAAAACCTGAAATCATCATGTATTAGCCACATAGATATAATGCCTGCCCTTCTTCCTACAAATAACACGAATATACCAAGAAATGAATGCATAAGTGATAAAAGATGAAGGGTTGAGCAAGGTAAGTAGGCCAAATGAGCCCAATTTGTTACCAAAAATTGGGGCTCATCATCACCCCCCAGCTAAAATATTTGCTCATCCTTGAGCAACTTAGTCCAAATCTTCATCCTTCATTACTTTTACTGCTTCCCTTTCATCCCAAGCCTCTGTGGTAGTGTCCTCCTTGCTGATATGAAACCCAGCTTTCCTGTTCACCTCTTCCCATTGTTCACTGTTATCCTCCTCTGTGCTGCCTTCAGTCAATCCTAGCAGCAGTGGTGGGCTGTGTTTAAGGCCAATCCAACTGGCCTGGAGGCTTTGTATGGATTTCTTGTAAAGGTCTACCCTTACCAAAGCTTCCCTCATCCGAGTTGGGGTATGGTACTCTCGGATTTTCAAACTGTGTGCCAAGGTATTCCATCTGCATGTGCATGCTTGGGCAGGATTTTCTCCTAACTGTCTTTCCATGTCTTCAAAATGAGCTATGGCTTGGGCCTGTTGGTCCATAAATCTCAAGGAAGCTGTGGGATCAGTAGACAAGTGTTGGTGTGCTGAGATGAGTGCAACTGGATCCTCTGGTTCTGCTTGAATGAACAATGGCTCGTTCAATTCTCGGTTCATGACCGATTTTACTTCAGTTGCTCTTTGATCCTCATGGTTCAACCATGAAGCGAACGCCATCAATTGCATATCACCCAAGGCAGTATTGGGATCCCAGGAAACTTCATTAGGCAAGGCCAAATTGTGGAGGTAGAACTCTGCTAATTTGGCTTTATCTTCTGACGAACTAGTACTGTACAACTCAGAAAATTGCTGTGGGTCTGGGATCTGAGAAATACCTCTTTGTGCCAAGGTATTTATTTGGAACTGCAACCATTGGTCTTTCAAGTACAAACCATAGGATTTTGCAGGTTGTCTGCACTGTATTGCCTCCATGGCCCAACTGGCCATGCAGGCCAGTTGTGCTTCCTTTTGCTGCAACTGTTCTTTTAGAGCTTGCACTTCAATTTGTGCTTGTTATTCTGCTTCCTGTAGAAGTGTCATTGGCTCCTCAAGACCGGTGGTCAGCTCCTTTTTGCCTTGTTGTTCTTATGTGGTGTCTTTGGAGGATGTACCTGCCCCTGCCCTCAGCTCCTGTAGCTGCAATCTTAGCTTCTGGTTTTCTTCCTGTAGGTACACTCTTTGGAAATTAGCCACATGTTTAGCCATGGCGAATTCACTCTTGACCTCCTTGAGTTGCTCTTGTAAGGGTCCTATGTCCGCCACACCCTTTGACTTGGCGATCTTCATCCAGGTGTGGGTACGGACTCTTTCTTCCTCTAATGCAAAAAACAGGGGTACTGTAAATTTCTGCGGTATGATTTTGCCCGCCTCTAAAATGGTGTAGTATGAACTCAGACTAGGCTGAGGGCTGGGCTCTGGTATATGTTCTTTTTCTGCCTCTTTGGGTGGTTCTACCTCACCCTCCCTTGGTGGTGATGAGGGTCCTTCTCCTTCCCTCTTCTTTGTTTCCTGTAGCCGGGCCAGAGTGTCCTGTAGAACATTTTCAGCCTCCTGTAGCTGAGCTTTTTCAGTCAACAGGTCTAAACTTGTTGCCACGTATTTTTCTTTGGGCTCCCCTTCTCATAGGTGACTGTTATCCTTGAGGGGGACTTTTCCTTGGGAGAAGTAGGGGTATCTTCAATGACAATCGGGCTGCTGGACGAAGGCTGTGGCTTGCCCGTCTTTATCATAACACTTCTTCGAGCTTTAAAGTATAGAGGGGTCTCCCTCTTTCTCTTTTCTTTTGGCTTAGGTGGCGTGCTGAGGCCAACTAGTACAGCTGCTGCCTCCCTTTCACGAATATCAGCCTTCGTCTCCTTGGGTTTCACCTTTTCAGGGCTTCCTGTAGAAGACCCTGTTTTAGCCAATTTCGGGCTTCCTGTAGAAGCCCCTGTTTTGGTAATTTTCGGGCTTCCTGTAGAAGACCCTTTTTTTGTTTTCGGGCTTCCTGTAGAAGCCTGTTTCTGCTTTCTTGTAGACATAGGTGTCACCACCTTGGCTTGCTTTGCTGCATGGGTTTTTCTTTTTGATTTGGTTGCGGGTGCTGACGAGGTACTTGTGCTGATGTGGACCTTCTCAGCTTTGTCCGTTCTGCTCTGCAACCTTTTCTCTCTTGCTGACAAGATGGGTGTGTCACCTTTTTCCTCAGCATCCTTTTTCTCGTGCTTCCTCCTTTGTTCTTTCTTCTGCACTGTGGTCGGGGTCTTCTGGCCTGTTTCTTCTTTTCCCGTGGCCACTGTTTCTTTCTCCTCACTGCTGGAGGAACCATTTTCTTCAGTCAACATCCTTATGTCTCCATCTCTTGTCAAATTTTTGAATGCTTCCCATGAGAGGGGAATCTTATATGAATGAAGCGCATCCTCCACAAGAAGTTTGATCAATCCATGGTGGGCTACCTGATCTGGTATGCCTTCTTTTAACTTTGTGGCACACTCAATTAGAGACTGTAGCAGGAAATAAGGAATGCTCAGTTTGTTTTCTACAAGAAGATCAATCTAGTGCCTCAATTCAGTGAACAACCTGAAGTGATACCCATACACAATGCTGAAACGACCTTCACAGGTTATATACTTCATGATTTGCAGGCTAACTTCATTCCATGGTGGCAGCAAGTTGGTTCTACGCACCCCTTTTTTGTCCTCCGTGAATTCCTCCTCAAGTGGAAAGAATTCTTTCTTTGCCTGATGGCTCAACTTCCTTTCTTCCTTATCCCATGGCAAACCCATTGGAAGTTCAGTGATTCGACTGATATATTGCGGGGTGAGCTTGAGGCTTAGGCCCCTGAAGTTCACGGTGGCCAATGTTTTGGATTTCGGCCTCAAAGCTTGTAAAAATTCTTCTGCCACTTCGTCGTCATAACCCTGAAACTTGTCACAAAAGGATATCCATTGTGCTTGTGTGAAGAGCTCCACCACCTCCTGGTTTTCTCTTAATTTTGATGAATCAGTGGGTTCCCATCTAATAAACCCACCCGGCATGATAAAACTGTTGCTAGAGGTGGCGAATGCGGAAGAAGTTTAGCTTATTGGGACAGAGCGTAGAATTACGCTTCCGTCGTGCAAATAATCCACAAAACTTATCCCTGAGGATCTTAACACAGTTTAATTACACTGTCATCCTGTAGAACGACAGTCTATGCACAGCAGACAACACTTTCAACCACTTTCTACGACCAGACTGTAGACGATGATGCTGCCACCTTTAAAAACCAATTGCATGGAGAGTTCAGGGTTACCTTTTTATCTGCCACCTTTTTACGTGAGGAACCCGCCTTCCTGTAGAAACAGCTTTCCTGTAGGAGCAGCTTTCCTGTAGGAGAAGCACGTGATTCCTGGGGAAGACTGCAGTTGGTTTGCGCTCTCGGTGGTGCTTCACAGCCGTTCTGATAGCCAAAGGCTCGGAGTTTCGAACTGCAGAGGGATCTGAATGTTCACTCAAGGTTCAAACGACGAATGATAAATGCATGCGGCCAATCTAGCCGATTAGATTTGAATCGGCGGAATCCGTGGCACGGGGGTGAGCTGTCCCCGCCGGACCATTGGATGACGTCATCCCATCATTTGTCTTCGAGTTCACTTACTACCGCATCATCCCTCCAGCAGATCCGCCGCCGTTTCTTCTGCTAAATCCGTTTTTTCCGACGGGGATTGTTCTCACGTGTGTGCTGATCATTCCTTTTGTCACGGCCGCCACCCAAACATCTGACTGGACCATTAACCGGTCGACGTGGCCAGTCAACTGGCCATACAGCCGCTCAACCCATTCACTTTACACTTTGCAAACAATTCAAAGTAAAATTCATGCGATCTGACGGAAGAAAGGGTCGAGACACTTACCTGTGCGGCTGCAACACGATTTTTCGGGTTTTGGACGATGATGAATGGATCTATCTGCTGCTGGTGAATTTGCACAGGCCTGGAGGTTCACGTTTACAGGCTGTCGACGATGGAGTTGATGCTGGGCTGCATGCGTCCGCATTCATTGCATATGGCCAGCGCTGTGAATAGTATACACTCTAGCGGGCTTAACTGTTACAGGACTCCCACGGGATGTCTTGTAACAGTTCTTCATCCTTGGGTGCATGCTGCACGACGAAGGATCTGGCCGCCCGATTACGCTCCCAGGGTTTCTGGATGACTGGGATAGATCTGGTATGAGATCTCAGTGTTTTTTTCATTTGAAAATTGCTTTTTCTTGATAACTCATCGATCTGCTTTGCTAGTGCAGGCAACTTCGTTGCATGTCGACAAGGAGGGCAGGACGAGGTGACAACAATGTGCAGGGGAGATAACAATAGCTTGCATGCGTCCAAACCGATCCTTAGTCGTTAGATCTCCTCACAAAATGGATTCTGGCCATTCTGAACTTCTACAGGAAGTTTCCTGTAGAAATACAGAGCTTCCTGTAGAAAGGTTGCATTTCCTGTAGAGAGTCTGCACCTTCCTGTAGAAAATCTGCATCTTCCTGTAGAAAATCTTCGTCTTCCTGTAGAAAATCTGCGTCTTCCTGTAGAAGACTCAAGTCGTAATAAAATTGCACATACCTTGGAGAAAATGAGTATTCTTGGAGGAGGTGCTGGTGAGGTCTCCTGACTGCATGATAAGGATCCTGGGCTTTGAGTTGAGAGGCTTCCTCTCCTCCATAGAACACCTGCAACTTGCATGCAATTTTACATTATGAATTTGCTGACCTTGTTTTTTTTTTTTATTATTGTTTTTTTTCTTTTTTTTTTGAAAGATAACAGGGGCGCCTCAATGAGGTTTTCACCTTTGCCATCTGCCTTAAGCGCCTCAGAGAGGTTTTCACTCAAGGATCTTTTTTCAAATCTCCTCTTTTTTTTTTTGAAAGACAATAGGGGCGTCTCAATGAGGTTTTCACCCCTACCACCTGCCTTGGGCGCCTTAGAAAGGTTTTCACCCAAGGATCTTTATTATTATTATTTTTTATTTTTATTTTTTTTAGATCTTTCAGGGTATGCCCAAAGGAGAGGCAGAACCCTTCTCTATGACCAATACTGATTTCTCCATAGTTTTGATGAACTCTTGTCTTGAGAGAGGCTTCCTGTAGATCTTCAGTCGATGCCCATTGACAAGCATGGGGATGGCTTCCTCATCAATGGTCTGAATAAGAACAGATCCATTGTCATGACATTTTTCCACTGCATATGGTCCTAGCCATATGGTTCTCAGCTTCCCCTTGAAATCTTTGTATCTGGAGTCATAAAACAAGGCCCAATCTCCCGGCTGAAATTGCTTGTCATGGAGATGTTGGTCATGCCACACCTTTCTCTGAAGTTGAACCACTTCCGAGTGAAGGAGGGCCTGCATCCGGTGCTCGTCCAGTCCATTCAGCTGCAATAACCTTTCTTGTTGTGCATGGCTGAGATCTAGATCTAGCTGAGCTGCCATCCTCAAAGTGTTGTACTCGAACTCAATGGACAACAAAGCTTTCTTCCCATAGACCAGCTCATAAGGTGTGAAGCCGGTGGTGGTCTTCCAGGTTGTGTTGTAAGCCCATGTGGCCTCAACCAGGTGATCTGCCCAGTCCTTTCTGCTGCTGCTCACCACCTTAGTCAAGATCCCTTATAATGCTCTATTGGTGACTTCCACCTGCCCATTTGCTTGAGGGTGATAGGGGGTGGAAGTCTTGTGCTTGATCTTGTGGTGAGCTAGTAAGTCTTCAACCAGGTTGGATGTGAACTGGCTCCCTTGATCGGTGACTAGCTCTCTTGGGTAGCCAAACTTGTAGAAGATGTTTTCTCTTAAGAACTCGGCCACCTTTTCTTCTGTTGCTGCTTTGATTGCTTTAGTCTCTGCCCACTTTGTCAGGTAGTCAGTACACACAATGATGTAAGACCTTTGCCTCGAAGGAGGGTTGATTGGACCCACAAAGTCCATGCCCCACTTCTCAAATGGCTCAAGAGTCACTTGAGGTTGGAGAGGCATCTCATCCCTTTGAGTCGGTTTCCCCATTCTTTGGCATTGGTCACATTGGCTGATATATATTCTGACATCTTGATGAAGTGTGGGCCAATAGTAGCCTGCCTGCAGGATCTTGAAGGCAGTCCTCTTTGCTGCAAAATGTCCTCCACAAGGCCCATCATGACAGGTGAGGAGGATATCAAGGACTTCCTCCTCCCTTACACAACGCCTTAAGATCTGATCGGGGCCAAGCTTGAATAGATTGCCCCCGATCCAAGTAAATGAGGCACTTTTTCTGATGATTCTTCTCTTCTCTCTTGAAGATAGGTGTGGAGGGAACTGTGCTGAAACAAGGTAGTTTTCTATATCAGCAAACCATGGAGAGAGTGCTGAGATAGCAAACAGATGTTCATCAGGCATCTGGTCATCCACTGTTCCATCCTCATCTGCAGACAAATCCAATCTAGATAAAAAGTCAGTAACAACATTTTCTTTACCATGTTTGTCAACAATGGTCAAATCAAACTGCTGCAACAAAAGTAACCATCTAATAATACGAGCATTCACATCTAGTTTATTCATTAAATATCTAATTGCAGCATGGTCAGTATGTACAAATGTTTGATAGCCAGTGATATAATGTCAGAACTTGTTCAGTGCATGGACCACAGCCAAAAACTCTTTCTCAGTTACAGTGTAATTCAATTCAGCTTTGGACAAGTTTTTACTAACAAAGTAAATGGCATATGGAAGTTTTTGTTCAACTTGTCCTAAAGCTGCACCTATGGCTTTGTTCGAGGCATCAGTGTGGATGTGGAAAGGTAGGGCCCAGTTTGGACCTCTCAGGATTGGGGCTGACACCAACTTATCCTTTAATTCATTTTAAGCCCTCTGACAATCATTAGTCCACTTAAACTCCACATCTTTTGCCAACAGACCAAACAATGGCGAGGCTAGCTTGCTGAAGTCCTTAATGAATCTCCTGTAATACCCTGCTAATCCTAAGAAACTCCGAACATCCCTTACCTTTTGAGGAGGTGGAACCTTCTTGATGAGAGCAATTTTGTTAGGATCCACCTGTAACCCTTGGCAAGAAATGGTATGGCCTAACACGGTCCCTTCAGTCATCAGGAATTCACATTTTTCAGGACTAAGGGAAAGGTTCATCTCAATGCATTTGGTTAGGACTTTTCCCAGATTGGACAATGCTTCCTGGAAATTGGCCCCATAAGGACTGAAGTCATCCATATAGATTTCCACTGCATCATGGACCAGCTCCGAGAAGATGCTCAAGACAGCTCTCTGGAAGGTAGCAGGAGCATTGCATAGCCCAAAGGGAAGAACTCGGTAGGCAAAGGTACCCCAAGGACAAGTGAAGGTGGTCTTATCTTGGTCTTCCGGGCTGATTTGGATCTGGTTGTACCCGCTAAACCCATCCAGGAAAGAGAAGAACTTCTTTCCTGCCAGTCCATCCAACACTTGGTCTATGAAAGGTAGAGGGAAATGGTCTTTCTTGGTAGCTTTGTTCATTTCTCGGTAGTCCACACAGATTCTCCATTTCCCATTCTTCTTGGGAACCAACACCAGAGGGGACACCCATTCACTATCTGAGATGGGGTAAATGAATCTGGCATCCAACAGTTTTTGCAATTCTTCCTTGACAATGTCCTTAAGGGTTGGATTCATTCTCCTCTGAGGTTGCCTAACCAGTTTACAACCCTCTTTGATGTATATGTGATGGGTACAGACCGAGGGATGGACTCCTTTCATCTCCTTATAGCTCCAAGTAAAAGCATCTAGGTGACTGGCCAACATGCTACACAGCTCCTTTTCCTGGGAAAGAGATAGGGAGGAGCTGATTTTTAATGTTCTCTCAGGGCCAAACTCCACATTCTTGACTCTGGGAGTGACAGGGTTGGTCGTACAAAGATCCACTAAGGTGCTGGCTTGGGCATCCTCCACCAATTTTTCTAAGGATAGTGCACTGGAAGGTGGATTCTGGATCAAGGTCTCAATCAAGTCATCCTCGGTTGGGGGGTATCTTCTAGTGGTATCTAGGGTGCACAAAGGTGTTGAGTACACTTCATCCTCTTCTCCTTCCTCCAACCAAAGTGGTAAGTCATGCTCTAAGGAAGGTTGGGCAGGAGGGTATAAGACTAGCTGCTTGGACATAGGACCATTTTTTATGGTCATATTTCCTGCACGACAACTTATGTAAGCATCTGCAGTGGCTAACCAAGGCCTTCCCAAAATAAGAGGATATCCAGTAAGCTTTGCCTTGGGTTGCAGAACCAAGAAATCTGCAGGGTATTCCCAAGAGTCGACAGAGACCAAGACATCCTCCACAATCCCTTCGGGAGTCACAGTGGAGCGATTTGCTAGTTACAGAACTGTCGAGGTCTTCCTCAAGGAACCTTGAAGATTGAGTTTGAGCATGGTATCCCTGTTCATCACATTAATGGCAGCCCCCAAATCAATCAAAGTGTGAGGTATGATGATGCCATTGATGTGGACATCTACTACAGGACTTCCAGGATCTAGATACTTTGGGCAGATGACTTGTCCTAACATAAGGTCAGACAGTTGTCCTAAGACATTGATGGTTGAAGCATCTCTCTTTCGCCTACCTGGGTGTTTAAAACACTTTTCCTTAACCAGTTTGTTGTATATTGGCACATCCTTGATGGCTTGGAGAAGTGGTATTTTCACACACAACTGCTTGAGCTCACCCAGGAGCTCATCCTCCTCTGGGTTGGGTTGTGTGGTGGTTGTTATTCTCTCAGGAAAGGGTGGAATAGCCTTTGGTTCACTTTCCTGTTTATCTTCCTCATCCTCTGGGGGAGGAGGTTGGCGATCTGGAAGAGTCTTGCCAGATCGAAGATTGATCTCCTGGATCTCCACAGCATAAGTAGGGCATGATGTTTCCCCAGTGTATACCTACTGGGCCTGTCTATTGTTGGGGTTCGGGTTCGGTTGAGCAGGTATTTGAGGTTGCCTTGGAGGAGCAGGAGGTAATGGTTGAGGTTGAACTGGTGGTGGAGGCAAAATGGTAGGAGGAGTGTTGTATTGGGGCCTCCACCCCGACTGAGGTGCATTCCACTGAGGCTGTGGCTGGGTATGTGAATGATAAGAATGAGTAGTGGGTTGAGTAGGGTACTGAGGTGGGTAAGACCATGGAGGAGGCATGGACCAAGAAGGATGAGCAGGGGGACCCCAGGAAGGCATAGGAGTCGATTGGTTGGGGCTGTAATAAGCTTGAGGTGCCCCTTGCATCCCCTGCTGGTAAGGTCTAGGTCCTTGTGGCCTCCTTTGGTTGAGGTAATAGAGAGGTTCAGTGGGAGCTTTTGTCCCTTGGTACATGGCTTTAAATCCAGGTAAGGTTGGACATTGGTTTGTGGGATGGTCCTCCTCACAAACGAAACACACTTCAACCGAGTGCAATGGACATTCGTTCTTAGGGTGTCTCCTGGTACATCTAGGGCAGAAGATAGCCAAGGCTCTCTCAGCTTCTTCCTTCTTCTGCTGGATCCTGAATGTGTCCAGCTACATGGCAATGGTCTATCTCACCTCACTCTTAAGATCTTCCAATTGATTCGCAAACTCATGTTTGGAGAAAGGGACACCAGTTGAGAGGAGGTTTCCTCTACCTCGTTTCCGAGCTACCCTGGAGTGGTTTCTAAACACAGTCTTGATGTCCTCATAAGGCAGTTGGTAAATGTCCCCCCCAGCTAACATGTGAAGGGTATCTAAGAGGTCTTCAGGGACTCCTCGGAGCAGGACCAACTTGAGGGATTCAGGGTCAAGTGTGCACCTGGCCCGCTTATAGCTAAGTTGGAACCTCTCCTCATAATCCTCTAAGGACTCATCATTTCCCATGGTCATCCGAAAGATTTCTCCCTTGGTTTCCTTAGACCTACAATAGTCCCGGTACTTGGTATTGAAAGCTTGCTGCATCTGAGCCCAAGTAGCGATACTATTCCCAGGTAAGCCCATGAACCAGCGTAATGCTGCATCCTTAAGAGTGGAAGGGAAGAGTTTCAACTTCTGCTCATCTTCCGTATAGTCATAGGTTCTACAAAGGACAGCAAACTCAAACAAGAAGGTATCAGGATCTTCAGTAGTCAGTCCATGGAAGTGAGGTAAAGCGGAGGGGCTAATGTTCTTCATTTTCATCTCTCCACTGGTCTCTCGGATGGGGAAGGCACCTTCTATTCTCTCATCTTCTCTTCTATTGTCAGCCATAGCTTCAGATGGGATGGTCTCTAATTCTTCTTCTGCTATAGGATCTTCGTATATCTTAGGAGGTTCACCTATAGGTTCTTCTGGATCACTGTCACCGAAGAAGAGAGAAGGGTGACTCAGTGATGTGGTGGGGGTGTTGGGTAAGAATTTGCCTGTTCTATCTCGATTCCTACGAGGCATGAAATGGAAAGACTTTTTTGATTGCTTTTGTTTTTTCTTTCTTTTCTTTGGTAGCTGGTAGTTAGTCATTTCATAGTCTTGTTGTAGTCATTTTGTAGTTCGATTTTTAGGCAATATATTAGTTTTGTTGTCAGCTCATTTTTCAAGTTCTCCTTGTGGACAGTTTTGATGTAACTCTTCATTTCTTGATCAATAAAGATGAATTCAGCTTTGCACCAGCTCTAAATCTCTCTTAGGAGGCTATAGCTCTTGGGGTTGGGCCCATCTCAAGCGCCCAGTACCTCCTTTGTTTACCTTTATGTGTATTTGTTGCATTCTTAGAATAAAATCTGCTATTTGTATTTAAATCTTGCTTTGTTATTTAGATTTCTTTTGATGGATAAAGTAGCTTCTCATGGTTAGAATGGATTGGTAGGATAATAACAAGAAAAAGGCTACCAAACACCTTGGATCTCACCTCCCCCCTCAGAGGAATCATGAGCTGGGACCAATGTGACTTTGCTGCCCACAAAAGCACTAACTTTGCCTTGCCATGCAATCATTAGTGTTTGGTTTTCATTTGCAGAAGTTGGTTACATGTTCAGATCTTTGAATGCTTCATTGCACAGTTAATATACATGGTTTCCTTGCAAATAAAGTTGTTGTCCATTCTTGTTACTGTTAGCTAGATCATATTAGGGTAGCATAACTAGATCTTTGTTTTCTTGCATGTCTTTGTTGGTTCAGTTGGAAACATAACTTGCAGAGCACCTGTTATCCTTCTCTATCTACCCATAATACATCAGATAATCTGCTCCACCCCTTAGTCCATGATTCGTACCCTTCATTTACCATACTTTCCCCACCTTGCCCTAATTCCTACATTCTTGTGCATCATCGCGTCCTCCATCCTTGAACAAATCCAATTGCTCCTTAGCCTCATCCACCAAGTCCTAGACCTCTTCACACCCCTATTTCACCTCCATACTCATTCCTCCATATTTTTCCCTCCATCCATGCTCCAAAATCCCATTTCGAAACATCCTGTAGAAGAATTACAGAACATCTTGTAGAAATCGTGAACATCCTGTAGAACCCCTGTAGACTTCCTGTAGAAGCTCATAAACACGGTTTCTTGGCAGCCAAACTTTGTGAGACTCTCTGGAAGGGTGTTAGGGACCCCTTAGACCCTCTCTGAACCTTCCCAACCTTTCCCAAGCATTTCTCCTCCCTGATCCACCTCTGCACAGTCAAAAATAGTTAGAAGCACATGCATGATAATTCCAACAACTTAAACAAAAATACAAAAAGATGTTTTCTTCAGATATAGGTAGTCTAGACACATGTATTTTACCTTCATAGAAGTAATGGCATCTCTTTCAGTAGTTTGCATACTCTCCTTTGCGTCAGTAGGACTAGCTGGTAGAATTAGGGTTTGCTAGGGTTTGCGCTTCGTTTTGGCTTTTAGTTTCTTTTTGCAATTATAATAGCTTCCTTCGAGTTAGCTTTCATCCATCAATTAAAAAGCTTCTTTTAAGAGCTCATAGAAGTTGGCTTAAGCTCCTAGTGGACTTGTGCCAGCTAACCAAGTGACAGCTGCGGCAAGAGCTAGTACTTGTGGTTTGGAGCTAGTACAAGGAAGCCAGCTTGATCCTCATCATATATAAATATTAAGGCCGTGGCCTTTGATAGGGGCTTTTGGAAATTTTGAACTACTGTTGCAATTTCTAAGCACGAGCTATAGCTCGGTTTTTGCTCTTTGTAAGCCAGTTTTGGCATGTTATTAGACCCATGATTATTCAATAAAGGCAGGCAGCTTTGGATTCAATTCTGAGTTTTTAAGGGAGCTATAGCTCTCAGGTTAGGGCCCAACCTGAGAGCAATAGACTTCCTCTTCCTTGTATTGTTACTTGTCTTTCTTTTCAGCACTTTATTCCTCTGTTTTGACATGCATTTAGAAATTACAGTCTACTGATTTGATTTCTTTTATGTGATTGAGTAGGATTAGTTTACAGTTCAAGTGCTTTTAGTTGCTTAGATTAGAGTAGGAGGATCATCATTCATTCGAGCTCCAAGAAAAGGGCTGACAGTGCACTCACTACCATCTTTGTTTAGAGATTGGGGGTGTGGACCGTACCAGCCACCAAAAAACGCAGTCATACACTTTCATTCAAGCTGCAACACAGTCATTTCAATCGTAGATCCATCCATGCATTCTGATCTTGAGCAGTACTTCTTCATTCCAACTCCATGCACGATTTTTCTCTGAAGTTTACATTGTTGTTCGTTGATTTAATAACACAGTTAGGATAGGTTGATGAATTCTTGCTTTTGTACAGATTTGTTTCCTTTACACTGCGTTGCATCACTCTGTTATCTTCTTCTTCTTCCCAACCGCACCTAAAGCCACCTACCCAACCTTTGTTCAGCTCGTTTTCCTTCCAACACTTCTACTGTTCACGTAGCTCCATATTTTTGGACTTTTCATTGCTTCCACCCGTCTATCCACCAACCAACTATACCCACTCTTTCCTCATCTCATATCTCTATCCCTGAGCCATCATAAGCTCCCTTTCCATCCTACCTATCCACCCATACAACTCCTCCACTCCTCCATCACCCAAAACTCCAACCACAGAACATCCTGTAGAAGTTAGCAGACCTCCTGTAGAAATTCCGAGCTTCCTGTAGGATCCCCTACAAACATCCTGTATAAAGTCCGAGCTTCCTGTAGGATCCCCTGCAGACATCAGTATTGTAGAAATAATGCTACAACTCCTGGGGCTTCCTTTTTTAATTTTATCAACCCGGTAGTTCGTAACAAACTTGGAAGCGACGGTGCTGTATGCACAAGTACTAGCTCTTTCCGCAGCTGTCACTTGGTCAGCTGGCACAAGTCCACTAGGAGCTTAAGCCAACTTCTATGAGCTCTTAGAATAAGCTTTTTAATTGATGGATGAAAGCTAACTCGAAATAAGCTAATCTAATCGCAAAAAGAAACTGAAAGCCAAAAAGAAACGCAAACCCTAGCAAACCCTAATTCTACCAGCTAGTCCTACTGACGCAAAGGAGAGCATGCAAACTACTGAAAGAGATGCCATTACTTCTATGAAGGTAAAATACATGTGTCTAGACTACCTCTATTTGAAGAAAACATCTTTTTGTATTTTTTATTAAGTTATTAGAATTATCATGCATGTGCTTTTAACTAGCTTTTCACTGTGCAGGGGTGGATCAAGGAGGAGAAATGCTTGGGAAAGGTTGGGAAGGTACAGAGAGGGTCTAAGAGATCCCTAACATTATTTCTGAGAGTTTCACAAAGTCTGGATGCCATGCAACCGTGTTTATGAACTTCTACAGGAAGTCTACAGGGGTTTCTACATGATGTTCTGTAATTCTTCTACAGGATGTTTTGAAATGGGATTTTTGAGGATGGGTGATTGATGGAAGATGCATGGATGGTTATGGAGGTAGGATGGGGGTCTGAAGTGACCCAGGAACTGATGGATGGAGTGGTGAGATGATATGTGGAAGGCTGATTTGGCTTTAAGGTAGTTGAGACAACAATGGATAAGAAGGTAGGGTTACGTGGGCAAGAGGATGGGTGTGAAGCGAGAAGCCTAGATATGGGATGAATCAGATGGCTCTGATGAAGCTTGACCATGTGAGTGAGTGATAGAGATGCCCTGCACAATGCACATTCAACCGAATCAATGAATTCTTGCAAACAAACTAAGTCCTAGCTAACTTAATCTAACTGTCAATGAAATGAATAAACAGCAGCCTCGTTTGGAAAGAGAACCATGTACATCATGTGAGAAAGAACATTCCGAAAGATCTAAATGCATGACAAAATCCTACCAATCGATTCCCAAACATAAAAAGCTACTTTAACCAACAAAAACAACCAAAATAACAAAGCAAGATCTAAAGAGCAGATTTTATTTTAAGAACGCAACAAACACATAAAGATAAACGAAGGAGGTATTGGGTGCTTGAGATGGGCCCAACCCCAAGAACTACAGCCTCCCAAGAGAGATTTTGAGCTGGTGCAAAGCTGGATTCATCTTTATTGATCAAGAAATGAAGAGTTACATCAAAACTGTCCACAAGGAGAGCTTGAGAATGAGTTGAGAGCAAAGCTAATCTATTGCCTACAAATCGAATTACAAAATGACTACAACAAGGCTATGAAATGACTAACTACTAGCTACTATCTACTGGATAACTAGCTAACATCCACTGGCTACACTAGCTAACCAAAATGAGGCCCTAAGCCTTCTTATTTATACAAATTGAGGACCCAACAGTCCTCCTAAACTTTAGGGACTCGGCTGCCCAAAACTTGGAGTTAACAGCAGTCCTACTTGACTTGCTTGGCTGCCCTTGTGCTGATTGATTCGATGGCCCTTGAACTCCGAGCTGATGGTGGAGAATTCGAGGTAAGGGCCCATAAATGAAGGGGACACCTTCCTACAAATCCTCTAGCTTGTTCTCCCACGAATTTGGCTGCCAAGTGCTCATTAAGACCTTCAATTTTGTCTCCAAGTTGACCAAAAAGGCTACACAAAGCACCCATTAGACTTGTTGGCATAATGACTAACCAAATTCACTCTATTAACATAAATATAATCAAAAACATGCAATAAACTAATGAGAATGGTGGATTAAGTCAAATTAGGAGGTTGAATGAGCCCAAATAATTGTCCATTTTTGGGGCTCATCATCACCCCCCTACTGAAAGTGTTGCTCATCCTCTGAGCAACCAATCTCTCTCCTCATCTTTGATGGCCCTGGTGGCCTCCCTGTCATGCCAAGCTTCTGAAGTGATGCCCTCTTCTCTGTCAAAGACAATTCACCAGCATTTTGTGTGAAAGCAAATATACCATCAAACTATCACCTCTCAGCTCCAAAGTAAGATCTTCACAGAAATCATCAAAGATGAACATCTTGCCAACAATCCTCAAATGCTAAGTTGGACCAGTTAGCAGAATGAAGCCATCACCAAATCACCCCACTTTTCAAAGGCTTTGGTAAGCAGGTTATTGTGCTTAAGCATATTAGTAAATGGAATAAGTAGCAATATACGAACACACCCAAGTCCCAAGTTGAAAACACCTTCCTCTTTTATAAATTTCACAAACATCAGTGAAACAAGGAGACACAAGACAATCAATCAAAACCAAGCCAAAATAGTGTAGCACTGGAAGACAGTGAACAAACAAGATGCTCAGTGCGCAGCATGCTTTTCTCTTTGCTTCTTCCCACTGCCTGTGCTTCTTTTCCTAGAGTATCTGCATACCCTTTCTTGCCTTAAAATATAGTGGAAGCTCCCTCTTTCACTTCTCCTTCAGCTTGGGAGAGGTACTTAGGGCGGCCAGCACAGCTGCTGCCTCCCTAGCTAGGATTTCGGCCGATTTCTCCTTCTGCTTCCCTTTTTCAGGACTTCCTGTAGAAAGTCCTGTAGCTGATTTCTGGCTTCCTGTAGAAGCCGTTTTTACACTTCCTGATTTGGCTTGCATGGCTGGGGGTGTCTTCTTCTTCAATTTTGCTGATGCTAGTTCCAAGACCTTGAGACCTGACCCTCTAGTGGTGAATGCTGCCTACACTAGCATCCTCAAGTATCAAACTTGAAAATTTTGAGAAATGTATGCAAATTTGACTCCATTTCAGCTACCTGTTCGTCAAGGTAAATTAAGAAGCTCTGATATGAGTCAATCCCTTTGAAAATTGCATGGAAGTAATCATCTTCGATCTTATCTCTCTTTGCCAAAAGGCCCTTGGTGTCTACTTTCTGATTTATCTTGTTGTCGTTTTCACCAGCATCATTTACAGTAGTTCTTATAACTTCATCCATATTAGTATCCTTGCTGCCTGGATCCAACTGAAATGTTCTACTAATTTTTTGGCACAAGATGCAACTTCTTTGGAAGAGACAACTCTGGCTGGTCCCTCAGTCTCTTTTTCAATATCCATGTCAAAACGTGTAGACATTATCGTTTTAATTAATTGGGTTTCCTTTACTGAGATTGCCTCACCAAGCTTTGTCAAAGGCTCATCAAGAAGCTCCACATGGTTTTTTACAATTCTCCAAAGCTTGCAGCACTTTCTTTTTTCCAGAAGCATTTCTCTTGCAGAAGATTCCTTGCCAGCCTTTACACTAGCAGCAGCCTGGAGTTTAAGTTTGTCCACAGCTTCTGTTAACCTCAGAAATCGAGATCTTGCACGGTTTGCTCTTTCAGAACTGCAAACTCGATGAAGAAAAGTCCAAGCTTCTCTGCTTTGGAAGGATATGCCATACTTCCTATAGAACTTCTTCTTGTAGAACTCTCGTCAGCTTGTGAAGGATGTCACTGCGCCTCTAAATGAGCCCGGTACGTGGGAGAATTTCAAACTAGACCGAGAAGCTCGGTGGAGGACGACAAGTTAACAGCTTGTGCAAACTTCAATTGACGATGTGGCAAGTGCAGATGAACAACAATTCATGAGATTCAGCCGAGCCTACTTTAGTTGCTGCGTGATTTGTGGTGAGCTGGCGAAAACATGTGCGCTGGCTTTTTAGAACTGCAATGATGTTATGAACTGCATGTCTTCATCTATCTGTCAATCATCTGATGTCCTGTGCACTGGAGTTCAACAGATCTACCACTAACTGTGTTTTTCAAATTTTTCATGAATGACCATACACGTATGCTGCGTGATTTTTCCTTGAGCGCTAGAGAGCTGGGTGTCTTGCTACATTCATGGCTTAATTTCACCATTCCATTCGTTCATGCAATGCTTAGACTAGATTCATGCAATAGATGAACAAGGTTTAGTCACGTACCTGAAATCAAATGGCTGCTTGTGAAGCTTTTTGCTGCTGCATGCTCATGTTCTGCTGCTGCATGCTTGGATCCTTTGGTTGCATGAGGGCTTGGCTGATGATTTTTGATTGCTTTTCCTTGTGCAGGTGTCCTCTGGCCGGATCTGAGCTGCATGCAATTGTTTCCACATTCAGATCTGCACCTTCAAGCTGCTGCTGCTGCATGGTCACAAAACCAGAACTTGTTTTCGCCATTGCTCTCAAACGGTAAACCGGATTGATCTGAAACTCGTTGAGCATGTTCCTATCATCATTATGCATCTCCCATAGCAAAATCGTGATCAATGGATGCACGGATTTCGAGAAAAATGGAAAATGGCTGAAGATTTCAGAGATCGATTTCTCGGAAACCGTGCATCGGAATCGGCTCAAACTGCTTGGGTTGGTTACCATCACTCATATGCATATCCCTATGAAACAGGTTTTGAAACGGATGCACGAATATGGAGAAAATACAAAAATGGCTGATGGTGATGGAGGCTGATTCCTTGGAAACCGTGCACCGGAACGGCATGAAACTGCTCAGGCATGTTGTCATCACCCTTGTACAATTCCCCATAAAACGGTTTGACAAATGGATGCATGGTCTTCAAGTTATGGCAAAAACAAATTTTGTTCTATGTCTTTTTGCTTCAAGGCTTTTTGCAAGTGGTTGCATGGAAGGAAAAATTGAGCTTGGGCTGTGATGCAGGTATGGAGATGATGGAGGAGGAGTTGGAATATTGCATGAGGACTTCTGAACCCTCGAGGAAGCTACCATGTTCGCCAAACCACTTTTTGAAATCCATGTCTAGTTTCCCACAATTTCTACAGGAAGTTCCTGTAGAAGCACAATGAGAAGCACAATGGGGTGGAAACACGATGGAGAAAGGCAAGGGATGGACACACAAGTGCTTGTAGGCCTAATCAACAGATTCCCACCATTATATTCACTTTTGAAATTGGATTTGCCTCATCCAAAGGTTCTACAGGATGTTTCCTGTAGAAATACAGAGCTTCCTGTAGAAGGCACAAGAAAAATTCCTTTAACCTTGATTTGAGTGCTCCTCCTGTCATGAAACGTCCTCCTTGCAACCTGCAATTAGCCAATGGAATTAGTTTTACTTTTCTTTTTCTTTTTCTCTTCTTTTTTTTTTTGAAAAACAACTAGGGCGCCTCATGGAGGTTTTCACCCTAATTGCCTGCCTTGGGCGCCTCCAAGGGAGGTTTTCACCCAAAGATCTTATTCTCTTTTCTATTTTTTTTCAACCCATTGACCGCCTCATGGAGGTTTTCAATCAATGAGCCAATCTAAGGCGCCTCCGAGGAGGTTTTCACCTTAGATTTCTATTTTCCTCTTTTTTCATTTTTTTTCCTTTTTCTTTTTTCTCTTTTTTCTTTTTTTCTTTTTTTTCTACCCTACCCTACTTGAAAAACAAACTCATTTTCAAGTATAAGAATACTTCCAATGGAGCCATGTGCACATCGAGATTAGAGAAAAAATGATGTGAAGGCTCGAAATGCATGCTTGGACAACTATCCGGACTTTAGAGACCAAATGATCTGACTTTGAAGGGATCAAACATAGCTGAGGAAGAGAGTACCGCTGCAACTTAGTGACCTTCTGAAACCATATCTCAATATAGCTTTGATATCCTTGGTCCTCTTGCTGATTTGGATCATTCTTCATGTCACCTTCTATCATGACCTTCTGATCTTCCTCTTTTTGTTGATCTTTCTCTTGAGTACATGGAGGATTTGATGATAACCATGAGGGAACTCTCTCGATCTCTGATTTAGATCTCTTCTCTTCATCAAGTGCAGCCCATGGTTCTTTGATCTCCTCTTTGGAACCTTCTTTTTCCTTTGGTCCTTCAATGTTGTCAATAGATTCTCTCTTTTGCAACACTCTTCCTGAGCTTTGGTGAACATCATTGAGCTCAAAAGGAGTCATTTGCATATGTTGTGCCTCAGATTTGCAATGGGGTTGAGCTGCTCCATTGTATGGCTTTGGAAATGGTACGGGTAGTTGAGTGGAGGTGTGAAATTGAGATGGAGATGGATGGCATTGTGGTTGGGTAGGCATTTGGGGTTGCCTTGGTGGAGGAGGAGGCGATGGTTGTGGATGAGCAGGTGGTGGAGGAAAATGAGCGGGATGAGAGTTGTACTGGGGCCTCCACTCCTGATAAGGTGCATTCCACTGAGGTTGTGGCTGAGCATAAGAGTGAAATGAATGAGCAACTGGTTGGGCATAATATGGATCTGTGAAGGAACAAGGAGGAGGTGTGAACCAGGAAGGATGAGCAGGGGGACCCCAAGAAGGCATGAAAGTGGCTTGATAGGGGTCATAATAGGTCTCGGGTGTCCCTTGCAGTTCCTGCTGGTAAGATCTAGGTCCATGCGGCCAACTTTGGTTCATGTAATAGAGTGGTTCAGTGGCTCCTTTGGCTCTCTGATATGCAGCTTTGAATCTGGGTAAGGAAGGGCACTGATCTGTAGGATGGTATGCTTCACAGAAAAAACACACTTCTATGGAGTACAATGGACATTCGTTCCTAGGATGCTTTCTAGTGCACCTAGGACAAAAAATGACCAAAGCCCTCTTGGCTTCCTCTTGCTTCTGTTGGATCCGCAAGGTATCCAGTTGCATGGCAAGAAACTGCCTCATATCACTCTTGAAATCTTTGATCTGATTTTCAAATTCATCTTTGGACAAGATGCTGCTCCCAACATTTCTACTTGTAGCCATTTGCTCCAGAGGAATGTTTTCTTCTTCTTCTCCCCTAGAGGTTCTTTAAATATGCCTTGATGTCCACCCAGGGGTTCTTTAATCACAGCCATCGAAGAAGAGAGAACGTTGGCTGTGTGAAGCAGTGGGGGTGTTGTGCAATCATTTTTCTAACTTATCTCTACTCCTACAAGACATGAAATGAAATCTTTTTGGTTTATTTTTTCTTTTTTCTACTTCCACATGCAAAATTGAAATAGATTGAACTGCAACTAACTATCTTGCTAAAATGAAAATGCGGAATTGAAATGAAAGCAGGAAAGGACTAATCTATTTTGCTCAAATGAAATTGCAGGAATGAAATGCTAGGCTACGCTTGCGGAATTGAAATGCTAATCTACGCTTGCAGAAATGAAATTGCAGAATTGAAATGCTAATCTATGAAAGCGAGAAATGCTAATCTATGAAAGCGGGAAATGCTAATCTACTTTTGCATAAACGAAATTGCATAATGGAAATGAAATAAACTACTTAGCAGAAGATTGTAGTGGAAAATAGAAGAAAAGCGACAATCACCAATACTCTGACGCTTCCCCGGCAACGGCGCCAAAAAGATGGTGGGCTCCAGTATTGTAGCAATAATGCTACAACTCCTGGGGCTTCCTTCTTTAATTTTATCAACCCGGTAGTTCGTAACAAACTTGGAAGCGACGGTGCTGTATGCACAAGTACTAGCTCTTGTCGCAGCTGTCACTTGGTCAGCTGGCACAAGTCCACTAGGAGCTTAAGCCAACTTCTATGAGCTCTTAGAAGAAGCTTTTTAATTGATGGATGAAAGCTAACTCGAAGTAAGCTAATCTAATCGCAAAAAGAAACTGAAAGCCAAAAAGAAATGCAAACCCTAATTCTACCAGCTAGTCCTACTGACGCAAAGGAGAGCATGCAAACTACTGAAAGAGATGCCATTACTTCTATGAAGGTAAAATACATGTGTCTAGACTACCTCTATTTGAAGAAAACATCTTTTTGTATTTTTTATTAAGTTATTAAAATTATCATGCATGTGCTTTTAACTAGCTTTTCACTGTGCAGGGGTGGATCAAGGAGGAGAAATGCTTGGGAAAGGTTGGGAAGGTACAGAGAGGGTCTAAGGGATCCCTAACATTCTTTCTGAGAGTTTCACAAAGTCTGGATGCCATGCAACCGTGTTTATGAACTTCTACAGGAAGTCTGCAGGGGTTTCTACAGGATGTTCTGTGATTCTTCTACAGGATGTTTCGAAATGGGATTTTTGAGGATGGGTGATTGATGGAAGATGCATGGATGGTTATGGAGGTAGGAAGGGGGTCTGAAGTGACCCAGGAACTAATGGATGGAGTGGTGAGATGATATGTGGAAGGCTGATTTGGCTTTAAGGTAGTTGAGACAACAATGGAGAAGAAGGTAGGGTTACGTGGGCAAGAGGATGGGTGTGAAGCGAGAAGCCTAGATATGGGATGAATCAGATGGCTCTGATGAAGCTTGACCATGTGAGTGAGTGATAGAGATGCCCTGCACAATGCACATTCAACCGAATCAATGAATTCTTGCAAACAAACTAAGTCCTAGCTAACTTAATCTAACTGTCAATGAAATGAATAAACAGCAGCCTCGTTTGGAAAGAGAACCATGTACATCACATGAGCAAGAACATTCCGAAATATCTAAATGCATGACAAACTCCTACCAATCGATTCCCAAACATAAAAAGCTACTTTAACCAACAAAAACAACCAAAATAACAAAGCAAGATCTAAAGAGCAGATTTTATTTTAAGAACGCAGCAAACACATAAAGATAAACGAAGGAGGTACTGGGCGCTTGAGATGGGCCCAACCCCAAGAGCTACAGCCTCCCAAGAGAGATTTTGAGCTGGTGCAAAGCTGGATTCATCTTTATTGATCAAGAAATGAAGAGTTACATCAAAACTGTCCACAAGGAGAGCTTGAGAATGAGTTGAGAGCAAAGCTGATCTATTGCCTACAAATCGAATTACAAAATGACTACAACAAGGCTATGAAATGACTAACTACTAGCTACTATCTACTGGCTAACTAGCTAACATCCATTGGCTACACTGGCTAACCAAAATGAGGCCCTAAGCCTTCTTATTTATACAAATTGAGGACCCAACAGTCCTCCTAAACTTTAGGGACTCGGCTGCCCAAAACTTGGAGTTAACAGCAGTCCTACTTGACTTGCTTGGCTGCCCTTGTGTTGACTGATTCGGTGGCCCTTGAACTCCGAGCTGATGGTGGAGAATTCGAGGTAAGGGCCCATAAATGAAGGGGACACCTTCCTACAAATCCTCTAGCCTGTTCTCCCACGAATTTGGCTGCCAAGTGCTCATTAAGACCTTCAATTTTGTCTCCAAGTTGACCAAAAAGGCTACACAAAGCACCCATTAGACTTGTTGGCATAATGACTAACCAAATTCACTCTATTAACATAAATATAATCAAAAACATGCAATAAACTAATGAGAATGGTGGATTAAGTCAAATTAGGAGGTTGAATGAGCCCAAATAATTGTCCATTTTGGGGCTCATCATAGAGTATGTTTTTAACTCTTTCACCGAGTCTTAAAACTCTTTCACCGAAGAATATATGCGAAAAATATATAAAGTACGTGTTTAACTCTTTAACTGAGCCTCAAAACTCTTTTACCGAAAAATATATGTGAATAATATATATATAGATATATATATACGGATTATATTAAATGTACTTTTATATATATATATAAAATAATCATCCAATAGACATGCTTTAATATAATTATAAATTAATATAATATTATAAATTACTATAAAAATGTAATGTAATAAAAGCTTTAAAAAAATTCACACGTTTAAAATTTCAGAACTAATTTAAATTGAAAACGTTTAAACAAAACAAAAAAACAATATAACCTTCATATCTTCTCACAATTCCATGCATAGTAGTATGCATTTAAAGCCATGTGCACGAATTTACATGGTTTACCATATTGTAGGCCCTTATTTACATGGGTTACCATATTCGAGGAATTTTTATAGTGGTTTCTTCTGTTGCGCGTTGCGTTGATCTAATTAACTAGTTACAATAAACCATATTTTTTTTATTTATTTAATGAGAGTAAATGATAATTTTTGAAGATTTTTGAGATTTTTAGAACCAGTGAGTGTAGTTCATCTTTAGGACAAGATGAAGAGACAGGTTTCAAAAGGAGATATTTGACTAGAGAGGGAAAATTATATTATTTACTAATTAATTAATTAATTTATTTATATATTATTATAACCTAAACAAACCGTTATATTTGACTAGAGAAGAGAATTATTTAATTGGTTTAAATATTTAATAATTATTTATTTATCTAATTAATTTCTTCATTCCATTATTTATTTGATATTCAACCTAGAAAAATAACAAGTATTATAAATTGTTTAAAAAATAATAATAATAAATAAACAAATGAAAAAGATATTAAAATAAATAAATAAATCTATATAAAAATAATGATAATGAAAAAAAATAATAGAAATTAAATGGCGAAGGTTATTACTCACTCTTTTTTACCTTCGTCATTTAATTTCTATTATTTTTATTATTCTTTTCATTATCATTGCTTTTATATAGATTTAATTTTTTTTTTAATATTTTTTTAATTTGTTCATTTATTATTATTTTTTTTAACAATTTATAATACTCGTTATTTTTTCCAAATTAGATATCAAATAAATAATGGAATGAAGAAATTAATTTGATAAATAAATAATTATTAAATATTTAAACCAATTAAATAATTCTCTCCTCTAGTCAAACATAGTCGTTTGGTTAAGTTATAATAATATATAAATTAATTAATTAATTAATTAGTAAACAATATAATTTTCCCTCCTTGGTCAAATTTAGTCGTTTCCATCTAACCGTTAGGATGACCTATCCTCCTATTTAACCTCCTTCTGAGATCTGTGTCTTCATCTTGTCCTGAAGATGAACCACACTGGCTAGTTTGAAACGCGTCGACCAAACATTGGCAATGTGATTTTTTTTCCAAAATCTTCATAAATTAACAAGTTATGGATCACAGAAGCTTGAATTCCAGAGTAAATGTATTAAATGAATTGCATGTGGATAGATGTGTAAAAACCTATTTAAATTATGATATTTTTTATGTAAATACTTCTTTACAATTATGATAGACAGTTATTTATATGACATTTTGTTGTGAAAGACTCCAATAATTATCATTATTAAAACGTGGATATAAAAAAAAAAAAAAAAAATAGATTTTTTATTTTTTAATATAGTTTTTATATTTCATAATTCCATTTAAAGCCACATAAAAATTTCCATTAACATTGAATTAGAAAAAAATATTTTACATTTAAAAAAAATTAGAAAATATTTTAAAATTTTCAAAATATTCAGCCTAATATTTATTTTTTTCAAAACTTAATTTCATAGAAACAGTTTAAGAATTTCTAAATTAATTGGAATTCAAAATGTTTTTACCAAAATAAAAAACAATTTAACTTACCTTTGACAGATATAAAAAATATTACTATACTATATAACAATACTATATAACAACTTTTTTAAAATACTTTATATAACAACTATTTTTAAAATACTTTCCTAAAACTAATAACATGAATTTCTACTTTGGTTGAAAGTTTGCATTTTTCACACACCACTTTTAAGGAGCTGTTTTTTCCTTTTTAACTTTTCAATCATTTTAGAATGTGCTTTCAGTTTCATAATAATATAAATTATATAATTTATTTTAAAAAACCTAAGTTTAAATATAAAACATTATAAGAAAGATAAAATTTACAACCATTATGATGTTAAGATTCATCAAACAAATGAATTAAAAAAATGAATTTGATTACTTATTAATGCACTTTTTTGTGATATTAATAATATAAATAAAGTTATATCAAATTTCATTTCTATCATATTTGAAATAATGATATTTAAAATGTATTAATTCATTAAGAGATGTACATTATAATTTTTAATAATTAAAGTTATTTTTTAGGGGTCAGAAGAGTGGGAGGGGTGATTTTTTGTTACAATGAAAAAAGTGAGATACAATATTTTTGAAGTCCGGGTTTGAGAACCAATAATCAAGTGAAATATTTTATTGTTTTGAAAAGCTTAGAGCTAGCCATCGAAAAGAAAATTCAGAAAATCATTGTATTTGGTCACTCACTTATTGTAATTCGTAAAGCATAGGGGGATAAAATCTAGAACAACAATAGCCTCTCCCCCATTATGCTTCAAATTCTTCTACAACTCTAGCAGTTTGAACAAAATGAATTCTTTCATGTTCTAAGGAATTTCAATTCAACAAGAGATGATTTAGCTAATAAAGGAACAAGGCTAGACCAAGGGGCCATAGAACTGAACAATGGACTCATTTTTAATTTCCCTTTGCCATGATCCTTCCACTCAACAAAAAGGGAATAATTATAAGCATTAAAGATCATTCAAGAAAGTTGGAACATTAGGAGTTTGAAGTGCAAAAAAATATTTTGAATTTAAAGGCCCTAGATTATCCTTTGGAAATGACCCATATGGTTTGGCAGTCACCATTAACTTTCCAGCCTTAGACTACTCCTTCCGATTACTCCTATCGAAATCACATCCAAAGATGACATGCCAAGTCAACATCTAGATGCCTAGTGCTTTCATTTTTTTGCAATGGAATTTTGAATTTTTAGGTGGTCGAGGATAGTGACCCTTAGCTTGCATTAAATACACCTCAAGTTAGTGTTATTTATTCTCCTCTTCCGTGTCAATTTGCATCCTCGACAATAAATTCAAAGTCACTCTAAATTTGATGAACCAACCCCGCAATTAATTGTAACAAGGAGGGGGATTATAGGACAAGATGGATATGACAACCTTAGTGTCAGGACCTTCCAGGATTATATAGTGTGGAGAAGTTTTCATTATGTTCTGTGGAGGGCATCGAGCAAGGAAGGAACTTGTTTTAGTAAAGCCTTGACAATAAGAACATGCATTCGTAAACTAGTCTTGACGTTTTTGCAACCCTCTATGGAAGACATTGGATCCTCATATTGTAGCAGTGAACGTGTTGATATGAATCAGCTTATGGATAGGACTCTAGAAGAAATGGAAAGCATGATGACTTCCTTCAACTAAAGGAATGAAGCAAAAGAGAAAGCTTGGAAATCTCTCCAGTTGCAAACAAATACCAAGCTCGAGTTGATGGAAATCAAAATTGATCGTCTGCAATGTGAATTCAGGACTGAAATGGTAGTCATTCATTGCAAATTGGTGGAGATGGATGATCTGAAAATGGGGCACTAAAGGCTTCTTGTCAAGCTTACGAGAACCTCTCCCACTTCCAAAGCTTAAATATTCTGAAGATCTAGTGATTAACCAATTGTGGAATTAAAAGTGCTTGAAAATAGGTCTATGCTTATGTTTGTTTTAAAAATGTTTATGTGTTGTAAGTTTAGTTGTTTATGATGATATGTAAATACATGTAACAGTAAAACAGTGTAGCAAATAACAAACACATAAGACAACAATATAATATGGAGTTCACCCAAAACTCTTGGGCTACGTCTCCTTGAGCTCTAGTCAACTCGACTAGGCTCTCTGGGATTATGGCATAAGTCCTTTTACAAGCTCCATGCTCAACTCCACTGGTTTACATAGAACACAATGGGCTTAGAACACCATCTTATCCCTGGCTCTGAAGCTCTCAGGTTTTCTGGCTCTAGCTCTCACTCTGGCTCTCGGCTCTAGCTCTAGCTCTGGCTCTGGCTCTAGCTCTGGCTCTGGCTCTAGCTCGTGGCTTTGGCTCTGGCTCTAGCTCTGGATCTCGCTCTAACTCTCTCTCTACCTCTGCGTGCATCAATGGTTCGGTCGACCTCCAAGCAACCTTTAGCAACCTTCCGGCGACCCTTTTTAGCAACTTTCAGCTCTCTTTGGTTTTTTGCTCGACCTCCAAGTGACTCCAAAAATTCCCTCAACTGCCTGCACTTCCCACTACCTCGTCAATTGAGCTCTCTGGCTCTCTTGATGCATCCTTCTGGCTCTGTATCTTCCCCAGTCATTTCTCTGTGTGTAATCATTCCTCTACGGCTCTGCAACTTCTTCTACTCCTTGTCTCTTCGACTGGCCATCTGGCTCTGTGACTCTGTGGCTCTCTCTGAGTTAAAAACGCATCATTGTCTATCAAACGCCCACTTGCAACGTGGCTCAATGATCAGGGGCAATTACAAAGGAATTGGGACCTTCCTTCAGGCAAAACTCGAAAATGGAACAAAATTCCAATACATAGAGTTTATCAAAAATACACTATTGGGCGTGAAATCCAGAGTTCAAATTTTATGAAATCGCCCCTATAAACCCTATCAGGTTCATCTTTCATTGGCATATCGCAATCGCATAGGCGAGAGGTCTAAAAACCTCAATACACAGGAATACACAGAAATCCCGAATTCCTGGATTTCAAAATTTATGAAATCGGGTCTATAAACCCATCAGGTTCCACCCTTATCAGCATATCGCTATCGTAATCGCATTGGCCCTGGCATCAGAGATCGCCGATTAAATTTGGACCATTGATCTGCTCCTTGATTGGACGGTCGATATCGCATATCGTTGTCGCAACAGCCCTTTGTATCGGGGATCACCGATCTCCTGACCACTGATTAAATCCTAACCATTGATCCCTTTTCCTAATCTAATGGCTGAGATCGCACGTCGCTATCGACATATCGCATTCGCTACATTCCAGGGGTCCTTCCCTTATACCATGGCATACGCCGACGTCGATTCATCGATACAATAATAGGCAATCGCATAATCGCATGTCGCGCTGTCTAGGGTTCCGATATCACATATAGCCTGCCTCCAATTGTGATATCATGGAGATCGTTGATCGGGGGTCCCTTCTGCCTAGCCTTAAGTCCACCCTTTGAACCTTTTGTGATGTGATTTTCCTTTATAAGGCCTTAAGCCCATTTTTGGAAGAATTTTGCCTCCTTTTCAAAGGAACAAAGGCAAACTTCTTTTTGCGATAACTTCATCATCTGAAGTCCATTTTAGCCCATTCAGGTTGCTATAGATTCAAAATGAAAAGATCTATGCAATGGGACTATTTCTAGGAGCATCCTTGGACTTTCATTTTCTTCTGTGAGGAACACTTTAGACATAGAAGTCTATCCAAGATCCATTTTGGATCAATGGAACACATGTATGTCACCAGATTTAAGCTAGCATTAGCAGAGGCCAAAGCCAATGAAGATGCAACAAGGAAAAAGGGGAAGAAAATCCCAGGTCTATAGTAGCATGTTTCATTAATGAACTCATGTCTGAAGAAGTGTTTCCCATGGCAGGCTAGTCAATTGTCTATGTAACTTCCATGTTTGGTTTATTTGATGTTATTTAGGTTGTGTTTGTATATAGGAGCCTATTACAAAGTTTATAACAAGCATATTTTGATAATTGTAGGCAAAAAATGTCATAAGCATAAGCTTCATATGTTTGGACACTTCAAAGAAGAATTATAATCGAGTTGGATGAAATATGTAAGACTTTTGGCCTGAAAATTAAGTTATCTTTTTAATAGAAAATTTATTACTCTTCCTTTCAAAAACATATAATCAAAGTTGTTTTTTTTAAATATATTTGATATTATAGAGTTTTAAGGACCAAAATCATTTTTCTAGGGCTACATATTGAAAAAATTGACCATAGTCCTCCATATTTGATATAATAATGTTCTCTATCAAGTTACTTCTTAAATATTTAAAAATAAAATAAATAAATATGGTTTTGTATTACTATATTAGTGGGAGTGTTGTTTAGTTTTAGATTTTTTTGATTGGAATTCAGTTAAACAATTTTATCATCTAAAATTATTATATATATATATATATATATATATATATATATATATATATATATATTATAGTTATATCTTCTTATAAATTTATTTTTATAGCAATTTTATTGTCTAAAATTATTATTTTTATTGTATATATATATGTTATATTCTGTGATAAATTTATTTTTATGGATTTTATATTGACATGTGGTTGAAAAGTCGCTGAAAAGTCAAAGTGAGACAAGTGATATGATGTGAAAATGTAAATAACTATTTCGATTAATAAAAAGAAAATTGTTGTGTATTTTATTCTTAAAATATATATTAAATGCTATCATGTGTGAGATTAGTCTTCTAACTTCCACGAAAACAGTGGGAATTGGTTATGCTGGGAAGGGGTATGAACAAAAAAAGAGAAAAATCCTCCATTTTTGCCACAGTTGAAATAAATGTCATGGGTAGAAAGTTGTGAAAAGAGGGTTGTGGGAGATAAAGGTAGTCATTTTTAAAGAAAAGGATAGTGTAAGAGAAAGACTAGACGTTGTTAAAGGCTTAAGGGGCTCTTAAGGGGCTAAAGCTGAAGAATAAAGGAAAAACTTATGCATCCTTTAATCTATTTCCAGGAAAAACTTACGGACATTCTTAAGGGGTTTTCCTACGGACATTCTTAAGGGGGTGAAGCTGAAGAATAATTCTGGTGTTTTTTCCCTGGTAAGAAGAAGTATAGCTCGGGGAACTATTGAGAAACATAATTCATGGTTGGCAGGAATGTGGCAGCCTATCTATTTCAAGGAAAAACTTATGGACATTTAGGTAAATACCATGTTAAATATAATACTTTTGAAGTTCATAGTTATGAAAGAAATTGTCATTTATTTGTGTTTTATTAAATGCATTCAAGATGGTGAAGGATTAAAGTTCAACTAACATTATGTGGAAGAAAAATACTAACATTATGTGGAAAATATATATATATGTGGATGTGTATTTGGGTTTGGTCTATTACAGCGAAGTTGTTGAGTAAAGGTTAGAGGATTTAACCTAAAGTTTTTAACAAGTAATACAAAGAAAATCTTCTATTGTGTGGAGAAATTGGGGAGTTCTCTACAAGTAATACAAAGAAAATCCTTTGTTGTGGAGAAATTGGGGAAGAAACTTTGTCCAGGATTAAACTTAGTACGTACTATACATGTGCATTAAAAGAAAACTAGAGAGGATTAACTATGTATGAGAATTGTCAGGTAACAAAAGAAACAAGAAGTAACAACAATCTAGTTACATAGTAGCCTTCTCTTTATACTAGAACTGAAATCTTGGCATTTGTAAAGAAAGAATTATATGTATGTGTTTTATTAAACAGTCTTTTTTAAAAAGGGAGTAAAAACCAGAGAGGATTAATTAATTATGAGAATTACCAGGTAATAAGAGAAACAAGAAATAACAACAATCTAATTACATAGTAACTTTCTGTTTATACCAGAACTGAAATCTTGGCAATTGTAGAGAAAGAATTATATGTATGCTATTAAATAATATGGTTTAAGAAAGAACTAAAAACTATTGTCAGATTAACAAGTCACAGGGCCAGACAAGAAAACGAGCCCATCAACTAGTCATAGATGGTTCAGTCATCAAAAACTAAGAATAAGGTCATAAAGAAGACCATAGTTGGACTCCATAATAGGATTCCCTAGGATTCCTCTGTGGGGCTTCTGCCTCCTTTGGAGAGTTTGTTAAATCTAAAAAAAAATCATAACCATAATAATTTAAGTTTATAATGCTTGCATTTATAACATATACATAACAGAATTGCATTATTTAAACTAGTAAAAAAATGCCTATGAGAATGCAAGAATTCAAAAAGGTATACTCTAACATGACCGTTGAAACCATGACTGTGTTATACTAGCATACACAGTAATATATGGGAGAATAAACTACAGTTGTGTTTATTATAAAAAAGGAGAAATTTTGCATCTTTGGTCGTATCAGTATCGGCGCAAACCAAACCAAATAATAAGGAAATTTTAAATATTACAAAGGGGGTAAACCCTTAATAAAAAACAAATACCACAGTACTCTTTACACAGTGAGAGGGCTCTCTGCCTTACACATTTTAATAAAAGCCACTAGATAGTATATGACGAAAACTGTAAGCCCTCGACAAGTTATGGTTGAAACCCTAACTACAAATAATTTTATGTGGTCGTGGACAAGATGAAGCCTGTGGATGGCTCATAAAACCTATAGAGGGTAATAACAATGCGTACCTGTAATGGTTGAATGGAGAAAAATAATTTGGAATGAAAACTAACTTGAGAAGCATCAGAGAAAAGATCCAAATGCGACTCAGACAAAATCATCAAAATATCTAAACAAATTTAACCGTGGAAAGTAATCGTTATCAAAACACTTATACCAAAATATTATTAATGGAAATTTATGATCCAATTTTCATAAACGAGCAGCTCTAATTTCAATTTCCAAAATGGTCTTACGAGATGAAAACAAAGAATCCGGAGGATTTAATGTTATTTTATTTTGTCTCTGAATCAGCGCGGCACGCTTGGATCGGAGATAATGCAGGTTCAGAGTACTGGGAAGACATTACTCGTGACCAAATACGAGAATTTGCAGTTTCAGAATAGTGAATTCCATCCCAGCTCACGTATTTCGTGGGATCCTTGCATGCACCCGCTGTAACATTTTTCCCGTTAACTACGCCTGTGGCACCGCACCGCAATTTATCATAATAGTTGTATGGGAGACCGCCGTATCCACAGCAGGCTGCCAGAGGGTGTTTGAATCCTGTTGAGGCAAAGAATCAGCATTTTTAATTAAAAATTAATAGTAGGTTTGGATTTTACAAGTCTTTTTTGGTTTAATTTGGAACAATACTATGTAGGTTTGAAAACTGTTCCGTCTTAATTCCAAACAAAACTGCCGACAATACTATGTATGCCTGAAAACTGCTCCGTCCTAATTTCAAACAAAACTGTGACTATGTATACCCGAAAACTACTCGTCCTAATTCCAAACAAAACTGCTTCGTCCAATTCCAAACAAAAATTATGTATACCAGAGAACTGCTCCCAACCCCTGTTCATAACCCAACTCCATTTCTTCAATTGAAAAAAAACTAAATAAATAAAAGATTTCTATCTTTAATTTTTATTTACATACCATATTGAGTTGCATTTGCTATGAGATCGTATTTGATGGAATAAATATCGACATAAACAATGGTGGCATCCGAGAATTGTGTTCTGAGTTTTTGGCACACATTTTTCAGCTGCAAATTAAAAGTTTGGCAGGCTCTGTTATAAGCTACAGCACAGCCATGTTCATCGAGTTCCGATAAATCTCTGCGAATGTCCGCAAGGGTTCGGGGCAAACATCCCAGAGGTCCCGTATTGTGAACCACGAAATTTCGAGCCCCTTGCTGGTACAAATACTGCAATATAATTACATTGCGCCGTCCATTAGCTAGGGCTATAAATCTGAGATTCTAATGGCGAACTAGGTAAAGCAGAGAGAAAACCCTTTGTTACAGCAGTTACCTTCAGCTGAGATATCAAATTATTAATAATCTGCGGAATGACCCCGCTATTTATTTGGCTCTCTGTCAGGTTCGCAAGAAACGTATGCGTAATATCGTTCTGGCCGATGTCAAGGGTGTACAGGGCCTTGTCGAATGCATCAGGCTGTGGGAGGTTGGCGGTGGCAGGGCCGCCTGTTAATTGAAATAAAAGAAAACAACCAGCATATTCAGGTTAGACAGATACATCAGAGTTACAGCAAAAAATATATATATATTTAAGTATCATTTCAGATTGTTATAGTTGGAATCCTTTTAAAAAATGGACATTCAAAATAAATTGATTGGAAAAATATGTATATGGGTTTAAATTTTGAGTATTGGTTTTATATAAACCAATATTGAGTTGTTTTTTTTTTAAGTTTTTTAGGTAGGTGTTTGGGTTTAATTTTTTTAAAATGGGTAAAAATTTACTGAAATTACAAATTTGATTAGTAACTTTTACACAATCTACTGTAAAAAAAAAACCAAAAAAATTTCACTAAAACAACTATTTATTGGTAACTTTTACACAATCTACGGCACAAAAAAAACCAAAAAAATTTCACTAAAACAACTCCAATAAATATAATTTGTTTTTACTAAAAAATATAATTTGTTTTTACTAAAATGTTGGATTATAATTATGGTAAAACACAAACTCTGTATATTGGTTTAGATTTTAAATATTGGTTTTACATAATGAATATAATTAGTTTTAGTAGTGGGCCAATTAATTTGATCATGGTCATAATAATTATGTTAAAAAAAGTACATTCAAAATAAACTGAAATTAAATTACATACATGGGTTTAAATTTTAAGTCATGGTTTTATCTAATGAATATAAGTTGTTTTGGAAATGCCGTAGTTAATTTCATATTATGTAAACTATTAAAATTGAGTTTCAAATTTTTAAATTGATAAAAAGAAAAAACTCCAATAAATATAATTTGTTTTTACTAAAAAGTTGGATTATAATTATGGGAAAACACATACACAAACTCTGTATATTGGTTTAGATTTTAAATATTGGTTTTACATAATGAATATAATTAGTTTTAGTAGTGGGCCAATTAATTTGATCATGATCATAATTATGTTAAAAAAAGTACATTCAAAATAAACTGGAAGTAAAATACGTATATGGGTTTAAATTTTGAGGCATGGTTTTACCTAATGAATATAACTTGTTTTAGAAATACCGTAGTTAATTTAATATTATGTAAACTATTAAAATTGAGTTTCAAATTTTTTAATTGATAAAAAAAGAGAATATCATTTATTTTATTTTTAATTCTATAAATAAAAATAAAAATTAGTATTTTATTATAATCTTTTAAAATATTCATTTAAAAATTTTATATATTATTTGCAAAAATTAAGTTTACATAAAAAAATATTATAATTTTTTATTTCAGATTATTGAAATCAATATTGTTTGAATGTCTTTTAAAGTAATCACATTATTGGTTTTAAGTCAATTTTTCAAATCATTTAAAGTGGTTCATTCTTTGAGGATAAAGATAAACCATATTAGATAGTTTGAAACATTAACTTAAAACCAATGATATCATTAATTTAGAAGACATTCTGAATTGTAATTTCTCTTCATTATTTAAGCTATATTTAATTTAATAAAATTAAATCAATGTATTTATTTAATAAAATTAAATCAATTTATTTATTTAATAAGAATATTTTTAAATAAATAAAAATACTAAAAATATTAAACTTTTAATAATTTTATGGAAATATATATACTTTATTATTTTGTATTTTGAATTTGAATCTATAATCTTTAAGAAAAAACACATATTCTAGGTAATGGTAACGGCATAAAATATATAATTTTAATTTTTTATTATTAAAAATATTTATGTATTTAAAAAAATCAAATCAAATCTAGCCGAGTATCCTTTATAAAGGAATGCACAAGCAACAAAATAGTAAATTTCCTGAGGATGAACCACATTAGTTGGTTCTAAATGTAGACCAAATTTTAACGATGTCATTAATCCAAAAGAGTGATATCTACATTATGGATTACAAAAGTCTTAGATCTAAGAGTAAAAATCTAATATTCTCGCCCTCTCCATCTTTCACCCCTTTAGTAGCGTAAAATTAGATTGGTTTTCAATTGTATAAGAAAGTTGTTTAATTATGTAGCGAATATTATTATTAAATAGTTGAGAAGATATTTTTATATGTTAATTTAAAAATCAATGTTTTAATTAATGGAAAAAAATATATTTAATTAATTTTTAAATACATTTTGAGTGGGTCTAATGGTTAAGAGCATGTGTTTCCTTTTAAGAGGTCAGATGTTCAAAACTACAAGGGTAGAGTATGTATGTCTTCATAGAGTTAGCAATCAAATAGCTGTACGAAAATGGATTCTTTGTCCCACAAACAAGAAGATCTCATACACTAATTTAGTGTAGCTTGACTGTACAGTGATGTGTGGTTTGATGGTAAGTCACATGGGCGAAGTGCAGGTGGTTGGTTATGCTCTTGGTGTTATAGTGGCAGCTATGAGGTTTGATCCTGGTTCTCCCATAGATTAGGCCTAGCAGTTACGGATTCACCATGTGGTTAAAAAAAAAATAGTGTAGCTTGACTATGACCTTAAAATTGAATAATAGTAATTATAAATCATTTCCCATGTGTTTCAATTCCTCGTATCAGATTGTAATTTCTGAAATTTAGATAGTAATTTCTGAAATTTAGATCTACCATTTTCAAGGTCACATCATTTTTGCAAACTCAATTTAAAATCAGAAAAGAAAAAACAGCAAAACAAAACTTTACATACTTCAGGGATATATAGATGAAAAATGTACCCTGGGAAAATATATCCACAACCCGAGCTCTGAATCTGTTGAACTGATTCACTTGAACCGGCAAAGGGAAGGGGGTGGCCGTTGCATTAACGGTGGCGCCTGCAATTGCGAAGTTCGATCCATGCCTAAAGTCGGAGCCCACGGACTCCAAATACGGGCTCAGTAATGTCATATTCATGGCCTCACCTGTCATTAGCCCATCACGATGTAGACTTCATATATTTGAAATTTTAATTCCGAATAGGATTATGTAGGTCTAAGAGCTGATTTCAAGTCTGATTTCTTCGGTTAAATAAAAATAAATAAACAGCAATCACATAAACAAAATTAATTAAAAAAAAAAACCTAAAAACCCCCACGTACATAAAAAGTCGATAACAAGGCGGCCATTGCAGTATCTTCCAGTGGGCTTGTTGAAGAAAGTTTCCCCATTGGGTAGGACAGAACGCAGCCCCAGCCCAGCAACAAGCCCCCCTGTGTCCGAATTCGAGTCTCCAAAGTTGAAAATTGCGGGGAAATTGCAGGCCCCTGGTCTCGAATTGGAATCTGCGGCAATAAATGTTGGTGAAGCTCCTTCAAATGTAAAATCCAAACATCCTGCAAACAGAAGCAGGGGCACCACCATGAAAAACATTTTTGACAACATATTGCCTCTATCGATCAATTGCTACTTTTCTTTGCTAATTTTCTTCCTCCGGGATACAATGCATGAGTCTGACACTAACCTGGCTGCTTATATATACGTGCTACTGTCCTAAAACAAACCTAAAATAACAAATATCTCAAGAGCGTCCTCTCACATGTGTAACTAACCTATCCTCCAAGGAGGTTGACGGTGTCAACAAGGTCTCATATTTTCCTCAAAGCTATCCAAAACATGTGCAACAAACCTTCTAGCACGTGTGTGTCTCCAAGCAAACTGGACCATTAACATGTATGCAAAATGTGCCATAAAGGATGGATCAACGGCCAAGAAAGATAAATGGGGTTCATAAATTTTGACCATAACTACTAAAGCTTAATCTTCAGTGTGGAATAACTCCTCAAAAAAGGTAAATGGCCAAATGCAAAGAATCAAGAAATTGGTTATGAGAACAATTCTTGTACACATGTCAAAGTTACCCACTAACGATGTCCCTAGAACCTACATCCTAGAAAGTTAACAACTAACGTTATCCTAGAAAATTTTTACAAATGGGTAAACTGATATGATTCCCCAATATAGATTATGATAACAAAATGGCCTTTTTCCAACATTTATATTTATTTTTTTCTTTTTCCAACTATTTATATTTATTTTTTTCTTATTCTAAATTTTGATAGAAATTTTTAATAATCATAAATTTAAGTTGTTTAAGAATCTGAGAGCTTTTTAAGTATTGAATTTATTTATATATTCAAAAATGTATTTTAAACAATAAAAAATCACAATCTCATTTAAAATTTTATTCCCATTTTAGGCAAAAAGAAAAAAACATTTTATCTATTAATTAAATCAGTCTATTATAATTTAAAAAAATCATTGTCTATTAATTAGACTAAACTACAACATCATAATTGTGTATCATTAATAGAAGGATTTCTTGAACAATGAGATATCTTGATAAAGTCTAAAATTTTCATTTTTCTTTTAAACTAGGAAAAATACAATTTAAGAATATAATATGTGAATGAATAAATCAATTAATATAATATCAACAATTAAAATTTGCAATTCTAGAATGTCCAATTGAATTTTGGATAAAATTTATTAGGAAAATATGTTTGAAAAAGGCATTGTCTATCTATTCTATGTTTTGGATTCTTTTTTACCAAATCTAATAATATAATTGTGAGTAAGATTATAATATTTAGTTATTAAAAATGTGACCCAAAACCTTTGAAGTGCAGAGAATGTGCAAATTACATAACTTAAATTTTTAGGAAAAAATAAACTAGAAAATATACCCACAAAAAATTCAAAACATAAGATACTTAGACTATTACCATGGAAAAAGTTAAAAATATATAAACATTTAAAAAACACTCATCAAAAAACCCTATATAACACATGAGATTACATGAACATATATGTTAATGAGGGAACACTTCTCCTAAAATAGTGTTCCATGTTATTATAAGTCAAATCAAGTGTGAAAAAGTGTATTGCCTCACTTTATTGGATTTTTTCCTTTTAACCATGGCCAATTAGTTACACATTGGAGACATGGGAGTAATTTAAGTTGGTAATTCCTATATTTGATTCTTATGACATACTTGACTTATTATTTGAAAATATTGACTTATTAATAGCTCAAATATATGTTTGTTAGGTGATGATATACAATATTTATTTTTATGGATGAGTAATAAGATGATGAACTAATGGCTTAGTTATAAATTTATGTGATTTTTAAATAGTATGTAAAGCATTAATATAGTGAAATAAATGGTAAGAGTTATTCTTTTAAATATTTTAATGAGATATGAATATATCGAACTGTGGATACTTAATAGTTTGTTAGGTATGATAGGGAACTAGAAGAATTCATTAACAAATAAGTTCATGATGAGTTATTAAATTTTAAATGGACTCAAAAATAGTTATTATTGTGGTGATTGTGTTTTGCATTATGAAGAAAATATTGATATAGTAAAAGCAAGTATAAAGAATATGTTTGTCTATTGATTTATATATGGTTGATAAGTAATATATTGATTATTATAAGAAGCGTGCAACAAAATCAAAACCTTATTTTTCAGCCACTAATAATTTCTCAAAAAAAGATAACAATGAGTGTTAGCAATGTTTTCACTATTGCATTGTTCTTCATCAATAAAGTGTGTGGCACCCCTGAAATTACTTAAATAAACCTGGAAAGGAATGATGTAGTCAGAATCTTTAGTAACATTGCTTAAATATATTATATAAAAAATCATAAAGTAAATGTTCAGAGAAAAATATTATTTATGAATTTCATTTAAAGGGAAAAAATAACATTGTAGTTCATTTTAGATTAAAAGAAATTAATTCATTATTTTTAAATAAAATGCTAGATCCTTATCAAAAAGAATATTATAACAAATATTAATTTGAAAGAAAGAAAGGGTGCTACATTAAGAAAGAATAAAGATACATTAAGAAAGAATAAAAATACTTAAATTAAAAAATTTGTTGATGAAATTAATTCAAAGTTAAAGAAAAAATTATTCATAATTATTTGTAGATCATTGAGAAAAATTAGAAATGAGAATTAAAACTAAATTTAAAATTGGAAATAAAAAGGGACAAGTTAGACTTAAAGTAATGAAAATTAGTAATTAAATATGTAACTATTTATGTAAACACAAAAAATAAGAAACTTGAAGAACATCTAAAGGAAAAAGAAGGGCAAGTCAAATATTTTATTATATAATTTAATAATTAGATATTTGTCCATAATATTTGTGAAAATGAGTAATAAACATTTAGAAATTAATAAATTATAATTTTGCATGAGTGAGACAAGTGGCATAAGCCACAAATATTATAAAAATTTAATTTAGGATGAAGAAAAAACAAGTACCCAATTGTTGGATGATGTAATGACCAAATGACTTTTTATTTATATTGTTGAGAGTTAAGTTCATTGCTAAAAAGTGGGTTTTGTTTTAAGTATGGAGAACTTCAATGTGCAATTCTCGCTAGAAAGAATATTCTTCGTACAATCCCATTGCAACTTAGAAACCTTTGAAAAAGAAAAATATACAGAGAGTTGGTAAAGATTCCAAGTAGTGGATCTCTGATGATTCTCAACATTGATGCAAGGCTTTTGAGGAAATTATGCAAGGATTTTGAGGAAATGATACAAGGATTTAGAAAACTTGGCATCCAGTCCTTAAATTTTGTCATAAAACACCATTAAAATTTTCAAGTTACAGTTGTTATATCTATACACTAATTTTATTTTAATATATGCTTTGAAATGAATATTATTGAAATTTATGTATTTTTATTTATCAAAATTTAATAAATCTTAATAGATTTATAATTTTAAAATAAATAAATAATAAATGTAAATATATGGGATTTTATTAATATATTTATTTTATTAATTATGTTATCATAACTACTTTCGGAATATTTTTAAATATCATAATAATCACCAACTATTATTGAGGTTGAATTCGTGTTTCAAATTGTTTTTTTATAAAAAAAAATAATGTTAATCTATAGAAACCTTATTGTATTTTTGTAGAATTTTTAAATAAATGTATTGAACTAATGCATTTATATCTAGTGTTTCAGACCCAAAAATATTACTTATGGTTTATCTAGGATATTTGATTTCTAAAACTCTACAAGGTAAAAGTTCAATGGTTTCCTCTATTTTCTTGGTCATGATTGCTAGACTATAGTATACTATCCATTCATTAATTGACTGCAACTGAAAGGTCCTTAAACATATGAAGAACCTAGTTGCAAGGAAATTCAAGAGAAGAAAAAATTTGGGTGGGTGAGAGTCTGTGAGGTGAGGAAATTGGGTGGGTGAGAGAATTTGAGGTGGAAAATTTGTTTTTTTTCCACTAAGAAGGATTGGGAAACTAGTTTTAGTATTCATGGTGTCATCCTCAACCTTGCTAAAAAATTATGTATAAGATACATTTGTGGATTTCATAGGAGTGTTAAAAAGAACTATATTAGGGTCCTCTAAGTGTTAACATGATGATTCAAAGCCAATGGAATTTAGATGTGAATATGTGAAATATTTTCTTGAAAATCATAACTTATACATGAATTCAAATCCTCTGTAAGATCATTGTGAAGGAATTAAGTAATGGTTATCCATCCAACATGTTGAGTGGCTGATTTGAAAATATCAATAAGCTAAAGTAGGAATTAAATGTCCAATTATTCATATAATGTTTTCCTATCATATTTAACCATAAAATATGATAGGGAATAGGAGTGTAGTGTTACCTATATAATCCTTTAAGATTATTGTATTATTAATCGAAAGTAAGAGAAATGAATGGTCATGAGGTAGGCCAATAGTCCTTCATGAATTGTGAAGTGAATAGCCACATCTTTATATATGTGCACCTTTGAATTAAATTAATGATTAATATTAGATGGAATTATTCCTTATCTTGACATGGTATCAAATATGAGTAGTTTTTACTAACTCCATGATTTCTAAGCATCAGGTTTTTGCTCCAATGATTACTCTCTTCTGATATGTTAGTGGATATTCATTTGTTCGCCTATTCATTTCTGCTCTTCCACTTATTATTATGAAAAATATTTTCTATATTCTCTTTCACATTCTTAGGAAACCATTACACCAGGAGATCTAAGATCTCCTCGTAGGATTCTTGCTCATAGTGCTCATGAACTGCAACTTTTGTACAAGGCATTAATCCTTCACTTACATTCAACTTCTCAATAATTCACTCCCATGGCACCCTCCATTATGTACTAGTGAATTGCACTACAAATGCACTAAAAGTCCTATGATCTCAATAATATTCATCTTCTCTAATTTTTGTAGTATATGTCAAGTAGTAAATGTGAGAAGGGCTTCAAACTAGTGCACGAGGGATAAACATTAAATCATATCTATATTGACTATATGGAGTAGCTAGTATGTTGGAATAATATTAGGGAATCATGAAAGGATTGACCCAAGTCATGTACTTCTTCTTTGATTTCAATGTGCTCACAATAGATTTTTGGGATTCGAATTTGTGATTGCATGGTCTCATCATTATCTCTTTGATATTCCTCACTTATGAATGACAAGAGTTCATATAATATTGTTTGTAAGCTCCATATAGCTCTTGCTATCGATACCATTGATAAAAGATTCAATCTAGATGTCAATATACAAGCTTCTACAAAATTACTTTTATATCTTCCTCTTTAGATGAGTTTTCTTCATCTTTAAATAAGACTCGACTAGTATTGTTGCTTTGTACTCAAAAATTGATCATAAGTTCAACATAATGTATGCCAATTGAGCATTCATTCATTGATTTCTTCTTCCCTTGACCTCTATTGGAAACAAAATATATTACAACTAAAATCTCTATTAAAAATGGATACCCTTATCTCCACTATTGGAATGGTGTTAATTGGAAAGAAGAGATACCAAGAGTATTCTATAAAAGTCTCACATGCTCTCATCTTCAATGGTTTGTGGGATGACATCTATGAAAGAGAAGTTGTCACTAGTAAAAGAGAGGAGGACATTGGACTTTTCAACCCTACATCAAACAAGGAGCAAGCCATATGGAAGGACAAAGACATGAAACCATATTTCGTGATTGTTGTGATAGTAAGCAAAAAGGTGATCCATCATATTGTTTCCATTAAATATTCTTATGGTGATCTAAGGAATTAAAGGAATTATATGACTTGCATTCAAAATTGGAATTTGTACAACTGTTAGTAAAGCTCTTCAACCTAGAATTGAAGGATGATTATCCCATTGCTTTATCCTCTGAGATGATTCAAGAGGATCCTTAATGGCCCAAAAATAAAAACCTTAAAAACACAATGAAACTAATACCAAGTCAAAGAGCTCATCACAAGGAATCCAGCAACACAAACAATGCCTCAATCTAAGTTTATATGTGGAATTTATGCCCATCTGAAGTTTAAGGCAAATAAAGAAAAAAATTGCAAGTGGTACACAAGGTGCCACATGGCATTCCCACAGGTTGCAACATGGTAGCCTAGTCAACATAATGTCAACAACCCAACTGGAGGTATGTACCCCGTGGGTTAATTAGACAACGCCACTTACTAGGCTCAAATTAAGCCATATGATAGAGTAGTAGTTGAAGTGGCCCAATCCACAAGTGCCACAAGGCCCAATCATTAGGTTCCATGTGGCACCTCGTGGATGGAAAGTAAAACCTTAACCAAGGCCAACTTTGGTGGAGAACCTAAACCTAGTTGGTGATAGAATTGCATGAAAATAAAATTAGTAGATTAATCTGTCGGTCCATGGCTAACGTTAGCAAGCGAGTTGGAGACCGTTTGGCAAGACCAGAGTTGGCACAACTTCCAAATGTTGGTTGCACTACCAAATACAATAGTTGATAGGGGGTTAAGGGTACAATGTTTAAATGAATCCATAGTTATAATCATGTCATTTAAAACAAGAAAACAAATGTCAAATGTGGGAGGCTCTTGAGGCTCGACCTTGGGACCTCTAAACAAAAAATGCCCAAACATAGTATTGACCACCAATCTGCGGGCTGGCGGAGCTTTGTTAAGTATGTTGGTGACCCAATACTTAAGAACCGTTTCACTATTTGATGAGGGGGAAGATATCAGCGGGCCACGGATGGAGGAACCCGGCCTTTTGGAACCAGGATGTAGTGAACCTCGTGCGGAAGAACCAGGAGGGCACACTTTTCTAGGAGGAATATTCCAAGGAAAAATTCCCAAAATATTCCTATATGGAATCTGTTGTGGAATCTAAAATATTCTCTAAGGGGCCAAAGTTGTAGGTGACAGAATATAGACAAGTTTATACTCAAATTATTCAGAATTTTGAGAGGATTTCACTGGTGTAGTCTGTTTTTGGATTTGAGCATCCCATTTTCATGTCACTCGCAAGATTGGAGGTATAATGATGTATTTTTCCTTCTACTCAATTTCCTTTTTGTTGATATGAATGAAGTGGCCTCCCCACTATTGAAGCATGGCCTGGAGACATAGTCCACATTGGATGAACTCCATTATCAAACTTTTGTGCGCATTGTCTTTATGGTCTTCTTTATGTTGCTTATTATTTAAGTGTATGCATATATGGTTTTTACATCCTCATTGATGCAATTCTGAAAACATCATAGAAGAAAAGATTGGGGGTTGTGTTGGTATCAGCGATACCAGATCAAGTTTGGTGTTAGAGCGGTCTTCTTGTTGATGTGAATTGTGAGTGTGGATGATGAACAGGGCCAAAATCAAAGAGGGTGAAGGAAAAACTTAAGTCTTTTGACCTAGAGATTGGACATGCAACATAAGGAAGTAAATGGAAGATGGTAATGCATGTACTAAGAAACAGAAATATTTTTGTAAAACTTTCTACAATATGGAAAATAAGATAGACAAATTGTTTGCAGATTATGAGAACTGTTGAAGAAGGAAAATAAAAAGAAAGAGAAAGCAGAGGACAATGCTTCGATAAATCAAGGAAATGGAGGAGAACATCCTGAACCTCCATCTCCATCTTCAAGTGAATGTTCTACTTCTTCATATTCTTCTCAACATTCTAATAGACAACATAGAAATATTCTAAAAATATGTTCTTAAGTTGGATGTAAGAAATTGTTTTGCCCATATTTAACGAAGAATATAATGCGAAAATGCTAAACAATTGAATCATGTAGATTGAAGTATATTTCCAAATAAAATAATTTATTGAAGAAGATGAGGCAAAGAATCAGAGAATCTCTTTGACTGGGAGGCGTCACTCTTGTATGGTGGGAGAGAAAACTTCAAAAAGTTAGCAAGCACATGGTTAAACTCCTTTATTCTTAGTCTGAATTTTTTTTACATTAAGAGGAAAAATGTATCCATTAGGTTACCAAAAAAGGCCTTGATGGAATGGAAACATTTAAGACAAGGTAAAGATTAGAATGTTCAAATTTTCACAGAGGAGTTTAGGAAAGAAACATTAGCATTAAATATTCTTTTAGACTCACTTGATACTCTGATGAAATATATTGACTCTTTACATGGTTTTCTTAAACATAAATTGTTGTTGTTTGAACCCACTACTCTTGATGAGGCTAGTGTGAAATTTATTCACCTTGAAAGCAGGGAAAAGCATGAACAAGATGATCGTGCAAAGAAGACAACAACAACAAATAAAAAGGAAGAAAATTTCTTTTGCACTCATTGCAAGAAACAAGGGAATGATGAGAATCATTTTTGGAAACTTCATCCAAAATTGAAGCCAAATAAGTATGGTGGAAAAAGGAAGTAGAAATTATTTCTATAGTGCAACATGACCTGGGTTCTGATTCAGGCAATGAGATGAAGATCACAATTGTTGGGATATAGGTGTTGAACCAATTGACTTGGGTTCTGATTCAAGTGATGAGACAAAGATCACAACTGTTGGGGATTGGAGGTGTTGGACCAAATATGGGAATACCATCAAAAAATGCATGGCTCCAATAAATTGAAGAGATCTACGAAACCATTCAAGAAGAGAATGTTGAATTGAGAATACTACTACAAGAAGAAAAAGAGGAGAAGAAGGGATTGTAACTTCAGTTACAATCCATGGAAGAGGCCTTCGAAAATTTGAATCGTAGTGGAGGCTTAGCGAAGTAATCATCACCTGCTTCAGAATCAGGTAGGTCAATTTTCTCATTATGATGATGATTTTGGTGCATTTGAAGGACACTTCAAACCCATGGAGACAGGAGATACTTCAAGCGACAAGTCTGATTTAGTGTAGGATGTTCAAAGCACATCACAACATTTGAGTGATAGTGAGCATTCCAAAGGAAGAACCAAGTCAAATTTTTGTCGTCAAAGTCACACTAGAGATAGTCATTCAAGAAAGGTTATGTCACTTAAGAAGGAGACACAAAACAAGGTAAAGATATTCTGGAGGAAGAAAACCCATTATAGCCATTGCAACAAGGGTGTACATCATAAATCCACATATTGGAATCTCCATCTAGAGATATGTCCAACGAAGGCACAGAAACTTGTGAAGAAACCGGCCGATGAAGCATATTAACAAGGAAGCTAACTATAAGAAGAAAGTTTAGTAGTATAGTTAGGTAAGAGATGGTTATCCTTTTTAAGTAGTTGAGCATGGCCACCATTTTAAATCACATGTTGCATTTTTTGAAGACCCCTTAGAATCATGGGAAAAAACTTTTGAAAGTGATTATGCAACATAGTGATATTTTGACCTTTGGTTGGATAGTAAAGTGTATGGGTTCTATTGTAAACTTTGACCATGGTTGTTTTATAAACTCTTGGAAAGTATGGCCTTGTTTGAAAATCTTGCAAGTTGGACATGTATTGGCAGCTACATATTTACATATGATACAAGTGTCAACTTCATCATTCCTGGTTCTGAAGTACAAAGGTGAAGGAAAGGAAAGGTAGCTCATTAGATATATTTGTTATGTAGATTAAGATTACATTATTTTTATACTTTTGGAGGACCAAAAGTCCTTTAGTGGGGAGGAATGATCTAGGAGGATCCCTAATGGCCCAAAAATCAAACTCATCAAAACCATGACCAAGTCAAAGAGCTTGTCATAAGGATTCCAACAGTGCATTAATATAATTTTGTATGTGAAAGTTATGTCCATCTAAAGTTTAAGACAAACAACAACAACAAAAATTTAGGTGGTACATAGCATGCCACATGGCATTCCCATATGCTACCATGTGGCAACCTATATAACACCTTGTTAGCATCCCATTCGGTAGTATGGACCATGTGGTCCAATCAGGCAATGCCATGTGTCGACCTCAAATTAATCCACATGGAAAAGTAGTGGTGAAAGTGGCCCAATCCATAAGTGCCATGTGGTCCAATCACTGGGCACCACATGGCACCCCGTGGATGGCCAGTCAAACCTTAACCAAGACCAAATTTGGTAAACCACCTAAATTTAGTTAGCAACAAAAATGGTCGACAGTCAAATTAACAGTTGCTTAAGTTTGGCAGACCATGGCTAATATTAGTAGGTGATTTATAATCAATTTGGAGGAGCCCAAAGTTGCGACAATGACCAAACACTGGCATCACTTCCAAATACGACAGTTGACTGGGGGTTAATAGTGTGGTAGTCAACAGATCCATGGTTATTACTGTGGTGAGTTAAAACAAACAAATGAATTCCAAAAGTAGGTCAATGGGCTCGACCCTAGGAGCTCCCAACAAGCTATGCCCAAACATACAATTGACCACCAATCTACCTGTCGATGAATCTTTGTTAAGTCTATTGGCGACCTAATACTTAAGCACCATTTCATCATTCGAATGGGGGGGGAGATAACAGCAGGTGGAGGAACCCACCCTTTTGGATCTAGGACATAGGGAACCTTGAGTATTAGGACCAAGAGGTTGTACATTTCGAGGAGGGTTATTCAAGGGAAATATTCTTGAAATATTCCTATAAGGAATCTTCTATGGAATCTAAAAGATTCTTTGAGGGGCCAAAGTTGCAGGTGACAAAATATAGTTAATTCTATACTCAAATTACTCATCATTTCAAGAGGATTTCACTGGTGCAGTCTATTTTTGGATTTGAGCAACCCATTTTCAGGTCACTCCTAGTATTAGAGGTATCATGATGTGTTTTTCCATGTACTCATTTTCTTTTTTCCTGAGATGAATGAAGTATCCTCCCCATTATTGAAGAAAGGCTCGGAGACGTAGTCCACATGGGATGAACTCCATTATCAAAATTATGTGTGCATTTCCTTTATGATCTCCTTTATGTTTAATCTTATTTAAGTGTTTACATATATGGTTTTTACATGCTTTTTCATCAAATTCTAAAAATATCATAGAAGAAAAAATCATGGATCATGTTGGTATTAGCACATACCAGATGTTACACAGCATTTTGTCACTGTCCCTATACTCCCCGTTCCTTGATCCTGGAGGACCTCTATAGTGAACTCTATGTGCTCTCCCATCATGAAGAGCATGCCTTTACATCCCTATTCATGTGCGGAACATTCCCCTCTTGCATCATTTCCCAATAATCTTCCTTTAATCCTAGTTTTCAATACTGATGCTGGTGATCATCTTCTTCCCCATGTCGATTTGCAAAGTTTTAAACCATACCTAGCACCGAACGATGCAATTGATCCCTTCATCACTCACGCTGACCCTTTTTTGGAAAGCTTTTAAAAAAGCAGTCGAAGCTTCCAGGTCTAGAAGCTTCTTGAATGGAAGTCTGGTAAATGGTTGGGCTGGATAGAGCCAAGAGGGTCTATTTGGACTCGTTTCCCCTATTAAGATGGAACAAACCAAAGACATAAGCCCTCTCCCCTCCATCAAAGCTATATAAACTCCTCCTTTTCCAAGTTGAACTGGTCTTTTAGGAACTTGAATAACCATCAAGATATATATAGCTTTAGCCTTCTAGTTTATGTTTGTTAAGGGAGCATAGTGTGTTTGGTTTGGTTTAGAACTAAAGGGAAGAAACCTTAAACTCCCATTTTTTAGGCTAACCATGAGATGCTAGTAGTGGTGTTGGAACCTGGATACGTCGGAGGAGACCTGGAACGTCAAGGCTTTAGTTGTATTCCCTTCTAAGTTTTATATCAACACAAGTAATGGTTTATTTCCTACATTGAGTGTTATATTACATTTAATGGCTTAAGATTCCTTGACATTTTAAGTAGATTGAATGCGATTGTATGCTATCATGTTTGTTGTTGTCTCTTGTGTGTTTTTTTCAGGTGTTTGAATGGAAAGAACTCAAAGGAAGCTAGAGAAAAGGAGTGAGATCACCACCAAGCAGATTAGCATTCTAAGAGGTAGGCCATCTTATTCGATTCTAGTCTAAGGAATATTTCATTAGGTTGTTTTGTTTGTGGCTAGACCCACTCTTGGGCTAGAGGGATCACTTCTGTCCGCAGAAGAGATTTACCTACTCCACACCAAATCATGAGATCAAATTCATCATGTATGAATAGATGGCACTAGAGTGAAGATATATTTTTCTCCTCATATCCTCCATCAAGGCCCTCTAGCCTACATATTCTCACTACCTTGAATCCCTCCAAGCTAGTAGCCAACTAAACTGTATCATAAATTAATCTTTGGTGGAGAAACTTGTAGAATGTGAGAAAATATTTGGAAATAAGAAGATATAAAATCATCCCAATGGAGAGATCATGTTCATTGCTCAAAAATGGATGAATCAATCACATGATTATTTATAGAAAGTAGAAATAAAAGAGTACATGGAAGAAAGAATTATAGGGGCATGGGGTAGACATAATTAGTGAGAAAGACTTGATCTTCATTGTATTCATTACATAAAAAATTGACATGATGCAATAACATGTAAAATTTCCCAAGAGAAGATAAAAGAAAATCAAGGTAGAAAAGAAGAAAACTTAAGTGAAACACCATATCCATCGAAAGGTAAAGCGCTTGAATCTACTGATACATTGTTTCCCATTACAATATTGGTGTAACTAAATATTTATTCTATACTTCACTTGCTTCATGCATAGATGCATAACTAATTGACAAAGGTGCAACATGCCATATGAACCTACATAGAAACTTATTTGAAGATTCCAAAAACCATGTAAATAATGTATTGTACATTGTATATAAATCAAGTCTCAAACCTTCAAGGATTTGCACCATTACTCTTAAGTTGCTTGGATTCCTACAATTTCTTTTATGTGATGTGATATATCTTCCATAGATGTGAGAAAAACATTTTCTCCTATGTTCATTTGGTATAAAGGTCACTCCATTCATATCTTTGATGAAAATTTTGAAATAAATAACTCTTATGTCAACATGGTTGTCATGATTGGAGTGGAGGATGAAAGACTATTGAAGTTGAAAAGGACATAAGCTTATGCCAAAAATTCTACATATCTCTCTTATCATAATGAAGGTACGTTTCCATCTAATATTCTATGGCATGCTATATTAGCATATTAATTATCATAACTTTTTTTTGTTGAAAAATGATTGTTTTTTTATTCTTCTACTATTCCTAGGAAACTGGATCAATGTGATGCTTGTATCCTTAGAAAACATAGCAAACAACTCTCCCATGATTTCACCTCTAGAGAACTTAGAAAAAATAGATGGATACATTATAATTTGTGTGTTTCAATACATATTAAATATACTAATGGAAATAAATATATCATATATTTTATTGATGATTACACCAAAATGGGTGTACTTGTCGGAAGATAGATATCAAGCTTTTGAAACTTTTAAAAAATTTCAAGTATGGATTCAAAATAAAGCACAATCATATATTAGATCTCTCCATACTAGTGATGGAGGATAATATGCATCTAATGAATTTGAAAAATATATTTTCCAAGGTAAGATTCAACATCATGTTGGAATTATGATACAAGTGTTGTCCTTGACGGCAACTCACTCAAATGAAAAATTACAGTACAGTAGGTTAACAGCAAAGAATTATAGATCAAACTACAAAGAATGAAGAAAGAAAGGTATACGCAGGTTCACCTTGACCAAGATGCATATACATGCAGGTTCACGAACCACAAGTAGCATATACGTACACATGCAATTTCACGAAAGGAGAAACGCATATATCTTGAAAAACTAAGTTTTTGGTCCGAGGTATTTGGTCCATGGTATTTTTATCCATGATATTGGTTCAAGGTATCTGGTCCGAGGTATTGACCCTAGGTATCTGGTCCTAAGTGGTTTTTGTCCATGGTATTGAGAAAGGCCTAAAACTATAAAAGGAGGAGAAGATCATTCGGCCAGGTGTGCAAAAATCTAATATTTGATGAAGTGTGAGATCTAGTATGCAAGTTATTGGCTTATGGTGTTGCGCTTGATCTGAACCAAGGATGAACCTTAGCGGTTGATGAAGGATAAGATCTAATGATGGATCGAGATCTTAAGGCCTGAAATGAATTATCATTATGTGGTTTGATCATGTATAGTCTAGATTTGAATACTGACACATGTGTTGTTCTGTAAATATTATGATATGGGTATAACTGAAGTCCGGAATAGCTTCAGAATTATGAATTAATATTTGCAGATGTGTACACTGGTTGGATTTCATAAAAGTGTGTATACACATAGGTTCGACACATGGAAGTAGTGTAGACCTCATAAAGTATGGTTCAGTTGTTTATGTTTGCTATTGCAGAGTTCTGGTTTGGGTTCTAGTTACTGTATTTTGGTGGCAGTATTCTGAATGATCAGATTGGTTGTGATTTCATGATGGGTTGTCAAAATTATTGATTGATTCAGTGGTGGTTGAGTTTCAATGATTGGTTGATGCAGATGTATTTGATGATTGAATTATGATGTTGTTGATGGATCCAATCTGAAAATTTATGAAACGTGGTCCTTGAAGGAAGAAAGAAGGTCATAGACTTCTGTAGGTTGCCACCTATGTACTAGCAAATATATCAGCTAGTACAAGAGTTAGGGGGTTGTAGCTACCTTCCAGTAGAATCTAGAGAACGAGAGAAGGTTGTAACCTTCTGTAGGTAGAAGCTTGCGCACTGGTATAATTCTGCATGAGTAGAAGATTGCAAACAGATTTTCTTATTGTTAAAATAAGACAGAGACGACAGCAGCAGGTGGTTTTTACTCACATTGGGTTTCCACCTTATACGTTGGTGTTTATGTGTGTTTCTTATGTGTGATTCTTTATTCTGCTTTTACTGCACTATCTAATAAATCTCAAATATACTGGTTAAAGTTCAATGCATGATAAATTGGGTAAATCAAAAGTTCTCTAGATATACATTGGTTTCTCTAAGTACAGTCGCGTGTACACACTCGTTCCCTTAGCTGAAGTAGCGTATACAAATTTTTTTGGGAAATAAAATTATTAACCTGATAATACTAATTCACCCCCCCTCTTAGTGTTATTTCCAACAATTGGTATCAGAGCAGGTCCTTCAAAAGAAGCTTGATCACTTGAATGGAGATCCATCATCATGAGTAATCAAGAAAGTGTGGGATCCATTAGACCACCAATATTTGATGGGATAAACTTTGTTTATTAGAAGATAAGAACCACAGCCTAGCTACAATCACTTGGAACAGATGTCTGGGAAATCATGGAAGGAGGATATACATTTCCATCGGAAATTCCTACAGATATGGCAGGTAAAACGAAACATGAAACCAATTTCAAGGCTATCAATACATTATTGGGAAGCATGTCACAATCAGAGTTTGTCAAAGTTATGCAGCTCAAATCAACCAAAGAAATATGGGACAAAATCATTCTAAGCTACGAAGGAGACTCTCAGGTAAAACGTGCTAAACTTCAAACTCTCAGAATTCAATATGAAACTCTTAAGATGCACAATGATGAAAGTATAGCTAGTTACTTCTTACATATAGATGAGGTTGTCAATTGTATGAAGAATCTGGGTGAAGATATAAAGGAAGTTACCTTAGTTGTGAAAGTTTTAATAACCTTGTCTGCTAAATTTGAATCAAAAGTGTCTACCATAGAAGAAAAACAAGATCTACAAGACTATCACTATGACACAGCTTCATGAAATCTTAACTGCCTTTGAGATGAGAAAAGGAGGTCCATCAGATATGAGAGAAGCTTCATTTAAAGCTTCAGCAAAAGGAAAGGAAGAACTCAATGAATCAGGACATATTTCAGAAGAAGAAATGAAGTAAACTTTGTTAATAAGCTTCAACGGGGTTCTGGAAGATTTAGAGGTAAAATACCCTTAAAATGTTTTGCCTGTGGTAGAGTCGGTCATTACGCTACCAAATGTCCTCATAAAGATCAATTTGATAAAGGGAAGGAATATGAAAAATGGAATAGAAAACAAGTTGTAAGTAAAAAGATTTACTATACTCATGAAGATAGCAATGGTTTATCAAATAATGATGAAGATGAAAATAGTAATGACTATAGACTTCTAATGGCTTATGACGATGATAATTTTTAGGATGCTTTAGAAGAAGATGACCTTCATGAAGAAATCTTTAAACTCAAAATCTGTTTAGAATAAAAGAATATGATTATAGATACCTTGATATACCAACTTGCTGAAAAAGAAAAACACAATGAAAAACTAGAATGTGAAATTGTGGGTCTAAGAAAGGATCTTGAGAAAATGAAATCTCTCAATCTTAGATCTGTTAAAGGATCAAAAACCTTAAATGAAATGATCAAAGTGCAGCATTCTCCTCTGATAAAGATAGATCTTGGATTTACTGAAGAAGCATCTCAATCACAGAAGCCATCAACCTTCACTAAAAGATATCTTGATGCAACAAAGAATAGTGAACAATATGATAATCGTCAGCAAAGGCATAAAGCCGATCACCAGGTAAATCAAACTCAATTTTCTTCAAGGATGAACATAAGCCACAACCAACCTCAGGTAAACCATACTCAATTTGCTCCAAAGATGAATATCAATAGAAACTACAATCACCAGGTCAATAGATTTGATAATCGCAGGAACTTTTTAATGGTCAATGTTTCTCATGTCATAATTTTGGACACAAATCTGCTCAATGTGTTGCTTACAAAACCATCATGACTACAGAAGCACGAAATTGAAGGAATGTGACAGGGATCGAGAAAAGTTCCTATAATAACTTTTCTCTTCTTGAAAATGATATAGAATGCTCAATCTGTAACAACTTTGGCCATGAAGAATCTAAATGCAGGAGAAAATTTTGGCAAACATCTCAAAAGGAGAAAACTCATTAAATCCTAAGATATGGAGAAGGAAAGAACCTAAAATAGAAAAATGTGGTATAGCCTTGTATGTAGAAGGACAAGAAAATCAGTGGTGCATTGATAGTGGATGCTCAAAACACCTGATAGGTGACAAATAAAAACTTCACTCATATAATGCCTTAGAAAATGAAAAGAATGTCTCATTTGGAAATGACACTCCTGCTGTCATAAAAGGTAAAGGCTCTATTTTCTTGAAAGAAAAGGTTAAAGTTGGGAATGTTATGTATGTAGACGGTCTAAAGCATAACATGTTGAGTGTCAATCAAATGTGTGATCAAGGAAATGAAGTGGTGTTTCAATCAAACAGATGTGTTGTTTGTGAGCTTGATATAGGAGAAACCGTGATCAAAAGTATAAGAACTCCAAACAACTTATACATACTCAAGGGAGGACAACAACAAAAATTATGAAAACTGGTTGTGGCATAGAAGATTGGGACATCTAATCTTTTCTCAAATAAGAAAAGCATGCAGATTCTAGGCTATTCATGATCTTCCAAATATCAACCTCCTTGAAAATACAATATGTAAACCATGCCAATTTTGTACAAAAACCAGAACTCACTTCATTGAAAAGGAAGGGTCAGCTAGTAAGCCTCTTGAACTTTTCCATACTGATTAATGTGGACCATCAAGGAAAAAGTCACCTCATGGAGAAGAATACTTTATTTTGTTAATTGATTATTTTTCCAGAACATGTTGGATAGGTCTTCTAAAGCATAAAGATGAAGCATTTGAAAATTTAAAAGCCTTCAAAGCTTTGGTTGAAAATGAATCAGATCGCAAAATAAAATGCCTCAAATCTGATCGAGGAGGGGAATTTACCTCGGATGAATTCTTTGACTTTTGTGAACAACATGGAATAAAAAGGTAGTTCTCCACCAGAAGGACTCCTCAGCAAAATGGAGTGGTAGAAAGAATGAATAGAACTGTTCAAAAAAAGGCTCAATCTATGCTAGATGGATCTGGAACACCTGCAACCTTCTGGGGTGAAGTTGTATTCACCTCCGTAACTATTCTAAACCAAGCAATGTTTGGGTAAATGGCACTCAAACTCCACATGAACTTTGGTATGGTAATGTTGAGCCTCAAAACTGCTCTTTCCCTAGCAACTCTTCTCATCCCTTTCCTTTGTTTTTCCATGAATAAAATGCATTATAATCATCAATGACCAGTATATATTGCCTTAAGGATTACATTTAGTGATTTACATATTATACTTTTATGTTTTGTTGTTTGAATAAATTTTTCGCTTTTAGCTATGGAACGCAACCTATTCTGCAGCTAATCGGTTGTTCTACAGCTATCTTCATGCTTCAACTGGTTACAGCTGTCAAATGAGGAAACCAACCACATGGGCATCTCTAGAATGGTCAAGACATGGATCCTATCCTAGTCAACCAACCCAAATCGACAAAGAAACCAGCTCAAGACTCTGGTCAATGGAGAAGTCAAACGTAGAGACCGAAGGCAACAGGACTCTGTTTTGTGGATAATCAACATGTTTCATAGTGATGGGAAGCGTTATCCGAAATAACTTCCTAAACCCACGGACTCCAACAGCCATCTGTACAACCGAATCCAATAGCCATCATCTTGGATTTATGTCTCCAGCAGCTGAGGAAGAAAATTCCATGTGCCTGTCTTCTACGTGTTTTTGGTTGTAGCTTATTTTTCTCTGCAAACAGTTGCATAATTTTCTTATAAATACTTGTATAATGAACTTAGAAGGAGTTCAAATTTCCTCATGCATTAAGCTCAGACTACTGCTCTGTAATTTTGAAAAACTCATTTCCTATTTTTTTTTAATATGAAGACCACAAGTTTTATGGATATGTGAAGGAGTTTCTTGGAGTTTGATTAAGTACACATAACCTGATCAGTTGCAGAGGGCCCCTACGCTGACTAAGGTTTTATTTCATTTTGTTTTATCTTTTCTAGTTAACTATAATTTCATCATTTCTTCCATAGTGTTCATAATCGTTTTTGTACTAACCTTGTTCATAATGCAATCCTTATCATTTTCTTACTAATGAATAACTTCTTTCAGTACTGAATAGCTCCTTTTTGCTTAATTTATTTCTAGTTTTTATCAATAGTTAGAAGTTGAAATGTAGTAGTGTAATGTAGTTTGTTTTATTTATTGTTTCACTAGTCTTTAAGTTTTCAAATAAACTAATCAGTGCCATTACTGTTCTTGCCATTTTGTTACTAGTTTATTGACTCATGGTGTAGATGAATGTTTCTGAAGGGCCCTTCTAGTTGATAACTCAGCTTAAACCAAGTGGTTGAATACTTCATTTATACAATGAGTCTTTTCTACATTTTTACATTTTCTCCTAGAATAATGAAGTACATAATTCCTCAAAATGTCATCACAAGGAGGTTTTTCTCCCAAAATTGAGAGGTAGAGTAACTAAGTACTTCATTCAGTTTTGTTTCCAAAATAGATTAGTTGCAATTTCAATTTTAGTTTTAGTATTTCATTTAGTTTTGATTTTGTAATTGATTAGACAGTAGTTGCAATTTTACTTTTTAGTTTTTAGTCCATGATTTGGAAATAATGATAAGAGCATAAATAGAAACTCTGTTTTCATTTCTTGATTAAACTTTGCTTCCAAATCTTACTTAAGCTCTTTTAATTCTCATTTCTTTAGGTTCTTAACAGTCTTTACAGAAGTTAGATTTAAAATTTTGTTAGTTTCCTTGTAAATCATTAGAGATTAAAGGACCAAAAACCCCAAAAACAACAAAGTAATAAGGGTCGTCTAGCACAAACAATGCACTACATTTCATCAATTTACGATACCTGGATTGATAATTTATGTAGATAAATTTAGGACACTAAATTGACCAAACATTTTGGCATCGTTGCTGGGGAAGTGTAACTATGTAGCATTATCTCTTACATTCAAAAAAAAAAACAATGACATGCATAGGGAAAGAGACTCTAGGGGTAGATTTATAGCTAGGGGTAGAAGTTCAATTCCTATAACATCACCTACTCCACCAAGAGTAAGGAAAGGCACACCTCCATCCAAAACTCATACTCCCAACCATAGGATTCCTAGAATTCAAGGGGCAAAAACTCAATCAGAAGAATCTCCTCGTTCATCTACCAAGATAGTCCTAAGAGAGAAAAATTTCAAATCTCCAACAGCAAGGATAACCTTTTTCACCCCCACAGGAGAGCCTATTATAGTTGAAGAATTTGGAATCCCTGGTGAGGAAGAAGAAGTAGAAACTCTCTCCCATATTCCAATAATAGAAGAACCAGAGGAGGAGGGAATAACCTTGCAGGTTGAACCCTATACTGACTCTGAAGAAACTATAATGGAAGAAGAAGAACAAGATGGAGAATTCTCACTGTTTGGAGGAGGGGGTAGAGGGAGAGGTAGAGGAGATAATGGAGGAGGTAGAGGTAATAATGGAGGAGGCAGATGAAATAGGGAAGTAGATAAATCTTTTGGATTCCCTATAGTGGATGAGGAAACACATACCACAATGAAAAATATCTCACCATCTATCCTCGAAAACTTCTATGGGTTGAGAAGTGAGGACCCTGAAACATTTTTGTTTGAGTTTGAAGTCTTGTGCAGAACTTATGACTATCTAGAAGATTCTCAAAAACTTAAATTGTTTCCTTCAACATTGAAACGAGCTATTTTGAAATGGTTCATGGGGTTAGTCACTCAATCCATTAGAGCATGGAATGACATGAAAACAGCATTTTTGGATAGATACTTGGATTTTTGCATGCCTACCAATCATAAAGATTGTTGGGTTGTGTTATATTCTTTCCACATAGTTAATAGGAGGTTTGAAGGGCACCCGTAACCCCACTTTATGGGGTCCGGGGCACCGCCCTGGAAAATTTTGGTTTGGGACCATATGTTAGGTTGGGCGGACCCACCTATGGTTTTGTGCATGATTTTCGCACATGTTTTTTGGACGTGATGGTTTTCGGTCCATGGTATTGGACGCGATGGTTTTCGGTCCATGGTATTGGATGCTTCGGCATGTATAAATATGTATTGTAACATTGAAAGGAACATAATGAAAAATCAAGCTGATAGTCCCGGTTTTGGGATCCAGGGAAAAATCTCTGTGCATATGTGTTTTATGGGTTATGCTCTCGCATTGTTTATTTTCTTTGTTTAAGAATTCGTATGCAGGTAATTTTTGTACAGGGTTAAAACCTACATTTGGTATCAGAGCTATTTTGGCTTCAAGGGGATGCCTTTCTTGCTGAGGGGTTTCGCTCGGGCCTGTGGTAGACCCTGTTCAGTGGGAGATCTGCGAGATCGATTCTGGTGGTGAAAGAAGATGGCGAGCAGTGGGAAGATAGAGATTGAGAAGTTCAATGGTCAGAATTTTGAGTTGTGGAAACTCAAGATGGAGGATCTGTTGGTGGATAAAGATCAGTGGATCGCAGTAGATCCAGGTACTAAACCATCGGGAGTGACCGATGAAGAATGGAAGAAGTTGGATTGGAAGGCAAAGAGCACAACACGATTGTGTGTCTCAGATTTAGTATTGCTAAATGTATCAGGGGAAGCTACGGCAAAGCCTTTGTGGGTCAAGTTAGGGACTTTGTACCAATCTAAGTCTTTGGTGAATAAACTGTTCCTGCGGAAAAAGCTGTATAACCTGAGGATGAAAGATGGAGACTCGGTGACAGAGCATCTGAATACGTTTAATACTGTGGTAAGTCAGTTATTATCTGTTGATATTAAAATTTCAGATGAAGATAAGTGCATCAGTCTATTGTGTTCTCTACCAGATTCATGGGATAGTCTGGTTATTGCAATAGGTAGCAATGCAACTACTTTGCAGTTTGATGAAATAGTCTCAGCCTTGCTAATGGAGGAGATGAGACGGAAAAATATGGACAACCAGAATGGTGATGCCTTGTCTGTACGAGGACGGTCCCAGAACAGAAACAAAAATAAGTCATCAAGTGGGAGATCTAAATCTAGAGGGAGATCTAAATCTCCAGGAAAACCTACAAAGGTGGTGTGCTGGAAATGCGGAAAGGAAGGGCACTTCAGAAGGGATTGTAAATCTAAAGCTCCTGATAAAGGAAAGGGATCTGATGATGCTCCTTCTGCAGAGGCGAAAACCACCTCAAATGAAGGTGGGGATGTGTACTTGGCTTCTTCAAGTACAGATGTAGATCATGAGGCATGGTTGATTGACTCAGGTGCATCCTTTCACTTCACTCCCCATAGAGAGTGGTTCTGCGAGTATGAGAAATACGATGGTGGTGATGTCTTCTTAGGAGATGATAGGAAGGTTAGAATCATTGGTCGGGGAAAAGTAAAGTTGAAGTTTCAAGGTGGAATGGTTAGAACACTTCCGGTTGTTCTACATATTCCTGCATTGGCCAGAAATCTGATTTATGTAAGCAAGTTGGATGATGCAGTTGTAAAGACGGTGTTCGAGAAAGATACCTGCAAGATGGTTCGAGGAGCACTGATATTGATGCGGGGAGTTCGGATTGGAACTCTGTACAAGCTACAAGGTAGCACTATTGTTGATGGGTGCAATAGTTCTATGGTTCCTGAAAATGGAGTAGAAAATCTAGTGGTCTCTGGAGAGAAGACCATGTTGTGGCATCAAAGGCTTGGACATATTGGAGAGAAGGGCCTTCGAATACTTCATGGTAAAGGTATGGTAGAAGGTATGAATGATAGCTCTATGGATTTTGATTTCTGTGAAAATTGTGTGTATGGGAAGCAGAATCGGGTGAGTTTCCCCTCTGGTGGTAAGAGGACGAAACAGATATTAGAGCTTGTGCACAGTGATGTGTTTGGACCTGTGAATGTTCCATCACTGGGTAAGTCTGTGTACTATGTATCATTCATAGATGACTTCTCAAGGAATACATGGATATATTTCCTTAAG